>JBBGZY010002155.1:292500-892500 GCA_037952925.1 Lithobates clamitans
CCTCAGTGGCAGGTTCCCAAACGCCATTTCTTTTCACGGAAGGCCATTCCGGCTCTCTACCAGCATGTGGAAGGCAATGTCTTGGCCTCGTTGGACAGGGCGGTCAGCAGTAAGGTGCATATTACTGCTGACTCATGGTCCAGCAGGCATGGACAGGGACGTTACCTTTCTTTCATGGCACACTGGGTAACTCTGCTGGCAGCTGGGAAGGATGCAGGACAGGGTTCAGTATTGTTGGAGCTTGTTCCGCCTCCAAAATGCTAGTGGTGATTCTGCCTCAGCTCTCTCCTCAACCTCTTCCTCTATGGCCTCTTCCTCTGCAGATTTCTCCTCTGAACCAGCGGTGCTCCGTAGGTGTTTAAGGGGCTACGCAACCACTCAGGAAAAAAGATGCCATGCGGTGCTTGAGTTGGTCTGCTTAGGGGACAGGAGCCGCACTGGGGCAGAGATTCTGTCAGCTCTGCAGGGGAAGGCTCAGAGGTGGTTGATGCCACACCAGCTTCAGCCAGGAAATGGTTGTATGCGACAATGGCCCCAACCTCCTCTCCGCCCTCCGACAGGGACACTTGACCCATGTTCCCTGTTTGGCTCACATTCTGAATTTGGTGGTGCAGCGGTTCTTGAGCAGGTACCCGGGCTTACAGGATCTCCTGAGGCAGGCCAGGAAAGTCTGTGGTCATTTCCGCCGGTCATATAATGCCAGTGCTCGGCTGACTGACATTCAAAGAGAATGCAACCTGCCCAAGAACCTCCTCATTTGTGACATGCCCACCAGGTGAAACTCAACATTGGCAATGCTGCAGTGGCTCCACATGCAGCAGAGGGCCATCAATGAGTACCTGTGTGAGTATGGCACCAGGACAGGGTCAGGGGAGCTTGGCTTTTTTTCGCCACGCCAGTGGCTACTGTTCAAGGATGCATATACTGTCCTGTCACCATTTGAGGAGGCCACGAGGATGGTGAGCAATGATCGAGCATGCATCAGTGATATTGTCCCTCTTGTCATCCTGTTTGATCACACACTGTGGAATAATGGACAGGGCACTTACGGCAGAACATCGGGAGGAAGAGGACTTCCTTACCTCTCAAGGCCCCCTTTATCCAGATACTAGTATTCCTGCAGGCCTGCCGATCACACAGAAGGAAGAGGAGGAGGAGGAGGATTGTGTCAGCCTGGAGGTGGAGGATAACACTCAGCATCAGCAGCAGTCTTTAAGGCAGGGGTCTCGAACTGGCGGCCCTCCAGCTGTTGCAAAACTACAAATCCCATCATGCCTCTGCCTGAGGGAGTCATACTTGTAACTGCCAGCCTTGCAATGCCTCATGGGACTTGTAGTTTCGCAACAGCTGAAGGGCCGCCAGTTTGAGATCCCTGCTTTAAGGGATCGTTTGCAGTCCTCAGAAACCCATGGAGTTGTACGTGGCTGGGAACACATTCCACTACCTAAGGCCCAATTTTTCTGCCCCTGTTTGACAGGGGCACGTAATTACAATTTTTGATCGAATATTTAACAGCAGGGTTCGTTCCTGCGCTCAACAGAAGTATCTGTGAGGGGGTGCAGTGTTGTGGCACCACCACCACTGCCTAAGGCCCAATTTTTCTGCCCCTGTTTGACAGGGGCACGTAATTACAATTTTTGATCGAATATTTAGGGCTCATTCATGTGATCCTTAGTGACCCAGAGGACTCAGGATCAAAAGCCTCTGCAAACCTACGCTGCATGGCCTCCCTGATCCTGCAAAGCCTGCGAAAGGACCCTAGGATTCGTGGTATCAAGGAGAGGGATCATTACTGGCTGGCAACCCTTCTTGATCCACGTTATAAGAGTAAGGTTACAGAACTTATCCAGCCTTCGCAGAGGGAGCAGAGGATGAAATATCTTCGGGAGGCCTTGCAGAAAGGTTTGTGCAATGCGTTTCCAGAGCCTGGGAGGTTACAGTTTCCTGGTGCTGGGCGTGTTGCTGAGGCTTCGTTCAGTCACAGAAAGAGCAGTGGAGAAGGTGGCCGGCTGACCGATGCCTTCAGGCAATTCTTCAGTCCTCAGCGCCCAGGTCGGATCGGTTCCAGCAACCATCGCCAGCGTCTGAATTACATGATGCAGGAATATCTAGGGGCAAGATCAGACTTGGAGACCTTTCCACCAGAACATCCACTGGGTTACTGGGTCTTGAGGATGGACCACTGGCCAGAGCTTGCTCAATATACAATTGAGCTACTGGCCTGTACTGCATCCAGCGTTCTTTCTGAACGCACATTCAGTGCTGCTGGAGGCTTTGTAACCGATCAGTGTGCGCCTGTCCACAGACTCTGTTGATTGGCACACATTCATAAAAATGAATCAGTCTTGGATCACCAGCTACCAAGCACCTGATGTAACCAAATGATTTTTCTATGGATGTGGGATCCCTGGAAGACCGCATATGCTGAGTGACTATCCTATTCCTCCTCAATTTTCATGATGATAGCTTCTAAGAATATTTTCGGTTAAGGGCACCACCACCACTACCTAAGGCCCAATTTTTCTGCCCCTGTTTGACGGGCACGTAATTAAATTTTTTGATCGAATATTTAACAGCAGGGCTCGTTCCTGCGCTCAACAGGAGTATCTGTGAGGGGTTGCAGTGCTGTGGCACCACCACCACTGCCTAAGGCCCAATTTTTCTGCCCCTGTTTGACGGGCACGTAATTAAATTTTTTGATCGAATATTTAACAGCAGGGCTCGTTCCTGCGCTCAACAGGAGTATCTGTGAGGGGTTGCAGTGTTGTGGCACCACCACCACTGCCTAAGGCCCAATTTTTCTGTCCCTGTGCAACAGGGGCGTGTAATTACAAATTTTGATCTAATATTTCATAGCAGGGCCTATTCCTGCGCTCAACAAAATTATCTGTGAGGCTTTATAGTGTTGTGCCACCACCACCGCCTAAGACCCAATTTTCTGCCCCTGTTTAACAGGGGCATGTCATTACAATTCTTAATATATTTCATAGCAGGGCCCGTTCCAGCACTCACCAAGAGTAACTGTGAAGGCTTACAGCAGGGATCCTCAAACTACGGCCCTCCAGCTGTTGCAGAACTACACATCCCATGAGACCTTGTAAAACTCTGACATTCACAGACATGACTAGGCATGATGGGAATTGTAGTTCCTGAACACCTGGAGGGCCGAAGTTTGAAGACCCCTGGCTTACAGTGTTCTGGTACCACCAACACCTAAAGCCCAATTTTCCACAGAGTGTATAGGGCAGACCGTATAGTATATACAGGCGGTCCCCTATTTTCAAACATCCGACTTACAAACGACTCCTACTTACAAACGGAGGGAGACAACAGGAAGTGAGAGGAAATCTACCCCTAGGAAGAGTTAATATGGGAAAAAGGTGTCTCCCCACTGATGCTTTATCAATAATCCTTGTTTCCCTAATAACCCAAAATTTTCAAAATCCAATTGTCATTGGGACAGAAAGTGAGGTGAAATCTTCTGAACAGGGGCACAGACAGAAAAACAAATGTTACAGGGGTGATGATAGCCCTTCCCTATATTATCCAAAAAGCTTAAAAATAGATTTTTTGGCTGGAGCTACACTTACAAAATGTACCTGTTCCAAATTACAAACAGATTAAACTTAAGAACAAACCTACAGTCCCTATCTTGTTTGTAACCCGGGGACCGCCTGTATACTGCTGCTGTTCAGAGTATATGGGGCCCACACTTTTTTTTTTTTTTGGGTGTGGGGTTCACCCTAATATCCATACCAGACCCAAACCATACCAGAAGGGCCTGGTAATGGGCTGGGGTGGCAACATTACATTACACCCTTAAGCAGTTTTAAATGACTTTTTTTCCTTTAGAAATGTCTTTAGTGGTTTTACTCCTTTCTTCACATATGTATTTTTTATTCAATAAATATTTTCTATTCTTCTAAATTTTGTATATGTGTGCGCTTTAAAAGTCCCAATTTCTCTATGTTCTTGCAATAAGGGATGTGGCGCCTAAATTGAGTCTTTCCAACAGACTTTAAGCATTATTACAATCACTGCTCCCAAAAAAAGTCCGTTTTTAAAACTTTTTTTTTCATTGATACATGTCCCCTGGGGCAGGACCCGGCTCCCTAAACACTTTTTATGACAATAACTTGCATATTAGCCTTTAAAATTAGCCCTTTTGATTTTTTTACGCTCGAGTCCCATAGACTTTAACGGGGTTCGCGTGTTGGCACAAATTTTTGGTCTGTTTGCATGTTCTGCCACAAGCCGAACCGGGAGGCGTTCGGCTCATCCCTACTTAACTTCATCTCCATGATACGGCCATGACTCCGTGGAAGTTCTACTCACACAATGGTGTCCGTTTATGAAGCAGTGAAATCTATTCACTGCTTCGTTCTCCGGCATTCACAGTGAAGAATCTTCTCCTCTGTGTGCCAGTTTATGAAGCGGTGTAGATCGCTTCACCTTTTGAGGAGTGAAGAGATCTACAAATGCTTCAAACAGTGGAGAACGGCCCCTGATACTGGAATCTCGTGAGACTTTACGAGATTACAGTACCAGATGTCAGTTTATCAAGCAGTGATAAATTATCACCGCTCAACGGCATGGATTAATGTTAATAAAATAATGTGTCCCCCTACATTATACACATATGTATACACACACATGATATATATATATACACATTATATGTATAAATATGTATACACATAAATATGACAGGGGGACATGCTTACAGTGTTGGGGGGTCTGAACGAGGCATAAGGAAGTTAAAAATCTTCCTCCTTCCCCCTCAGATCCCCCCAGATTTCCTCTTCACTCCCCGATTCACCACCTCTGAGCTGGTGAACCTGGGAGTGTGAATTCTGACTCAGATCGCCAGTGAAGCGGTGAGATCACCGCTTCATAAACTGGCCGTTACTGTGTCATTCAATGAGGATTCTCCGTGTGTAGAGATAATCGGCGGGAGAACAAGTTCAAACATGTTCTCCCCCGATTATCTCTGTTTCATAAACTGTTTATGGACTGTGATCAGCAGTGATCCTCGGGATCACCGCTGATCACTGCTTCATAAACGGACACCAATATCCACAGATTCAGCTCACCAGTGAAGTGTTCTAAGATATTTCACCACTTAAAATCCAGCCGTGTTGATGTGGTAAGCCTGCAGGAGACCAGATTTTCCTCCTCTTCCACTCCAAAATACCACTCTCCCCCATTTCCCTACCTTCCATGTGGCCTCTGCTTCCAAAAAACACAAAAATCACCTTTTGACGCAACCTCTTATTGTCTTGCACTAAAGAAATCGCAGACCCGACCGCCATTTTTTTGACACTTCAACCTAAAGTGGTTGTAAATCCCAGGATATAAAAAAAAAAACCTGCAAGACAAAGGCATAATAAGCTAGTATGCATCGCATACTAGCTTATTATGAAAAACTTACCTTAGAATGATGCTGTTGCAAGGGCCCCGCACACCGCTATGGCCAGCGACATGTTGTCCTGGGAGTTATTTCCGGGTTCGCGGGCTCCGGCGCTGTGATTGGCCAGAACCGAGATGAAGTCAGCCGCCGGTAAAGGCACAGCAGCTGAAGAAACGTCCCGAGCGAGCCGTTTCTTCAGTTTCTTCAGTTTCTTCATTCACAGTTTACAGTGAATATCTCCTAAACTGTGCAAGTTTAGGAGACATTCACGGTACCTACAGGTAAGCCTTATTATAGGCTTACCTGTAGGTAAAAGTGGTTATAAAGTGTTTACAACCACTTAAAGCTTCGGAGGTCGCTCCGGTCCTCCAAGGGCATAGAGTCAAGTGGGGGCGATCTTGCCCTTACTCAACTTCCTGCCTATCCATCAAACAGATCAGATCGCTTCCGGGTTTACTGACGGCTCTGGTAAACTCAGAAATGACCAGAAAGCGGTGAGGGGAGGCACCTTTCCTGACGCCTCTAAAAGTGATCCCGCCACATGGATCACTTTTAGCAGATCCCGAATTGCCCACAGTAAAAAGTGATAGCAGCGTTATGGCAGCTAGCTGTTGCCAAACCCCGGTATTAGACATCAAATTAATGACGTGTATATATACTGTGGGCGGTCAGCAAGTGGTTTAAAGGAAGATTTCAGTTTATAACACATTGCATCTCTCCAGCTGAAAATTTGAAATGCAGCAGTACTCATGTAGCTGTGCATGTAATCTGAGCTTCAGCTATTCAGTTATATAAATAGGCTACATACAACACACATTACCTTTACAGTGGACCTTTCACAAAAACATCAAGTTTACCTAATTTAGTAAGGGGTCCCTTCCCCTTGCTGAACACTTCACTGAACTAACAACTCAACTGTGGATGACAAAAGTTAGGCTTCATTCACAGCTGAGCAGAGCAATTTTCTAGGATCCTTTTTTTTTTTTTTTTTTTAACGTTTTGTGCACATGTATACAAGTCATTGAAAGGTGTATTTCACACGGGTTCATGTGTATTCAAGCTTGAGACGGTTTTGTTTTGGGAATATGGGGAGGGTATCAGTTCTTACAGGTTAAAAAAACATGAAGCTCTTGATTTACTCAATTTAGGCGTTCCCATTCATGTCTATGGAGCCAAAAAGCCCAAATTGGTCTCAAAAGTGGCTGACATAGCCTGTTGAAGCATCATATGTGAATAGTTACGATTGAAATACATGGGATTTAGGGTGTTGAGTATTTGAGCTACAAAGTGCTCATATGCGATTTGGGCCTCAGGTGATACAGTTAGGGGAAGAAGTATTTGATTCCCTGCTGATGGTGTATGTTTGCCTGCCAAAGAAATGATCAGTCTATAATTTTAATGGTAGGTTAATTTAACAGTAAGAGACAGAACAAAAACAATATCCAGAAAAACACTCTAAAAAAAGTTTTAAACTGATTTGCATCCTAATGAGTGAAATAAGCATTTGATCCCCTATCAGCCAGCAAGATTTATGGCTCCCAGGTGTCTTCTATACAGGTAACGAGCTCAGCTTGTTACCTGTATAAAAGACACCTGTCCACAGAAGCAATCAGATTCCAATCTCTCCACCATGGCCAAGACCAAAGAGCTGTCCAAGGATGTCAGGGACAAAATTGTAGACCTACACAAGGCTGGAATGGGCTACAAGACCATCGCCAAGCAGCTTGGTGAGAGGGTGACAACAGTTGGTGCGATTATTTGCAAATGGAAGAAACACAAAATAACTGTCAATCTCCATCGGTCTGAGACTCCATGCAAGCTCTCACCTTGTGTGTGGAGTTTCAATGATCATGAGAATGGTGAGGAATCAGCCCAGAACTACACAGGAGAATCTTGCCAATGATCTCAAGGCAGCTGGGCACATATTTACCAAGAAAACAATAGGTAACACAAGAATAACATAGGAGAGAAATTGGGACTTTTAAAGTGCACACATATACAAAATTTAGAAAAATAGAAAATATTTATTGAATTAAAAATACATATGCGAAAAAATGAGTAAAACCACAGTAAAAAATAATAAGGGGAGTAAATTCTATCTACATGTTTCGCCGTTGACAGCTTCTTCAGGAGATTGTTACAATAAACTGTGTGTGTGTATAGACTGATCACTATAATAGTTGGTTTTAAAAGTGGTTTTACTCCGTTTTTCACATTTGTATTTTTAATTCAATAAATATTTTCTATTTTTCAAAATTTTGTATATGTGTGCGCTTTAAAAGTCCCAATTTCTCTCCTATGTTATTCTTGCAATAAGGGATGTGGCGCCTAAATTTAGTCTTTCCAACAGACTAGCTCTAAAACTATACTTCCCCAATTGGTAACACACTACGCCGTGAAGGACTAAAATCCTGCAGCACCTGCAATGTCCCCCTGCTCAAGAAAGCACATGTACAGGACCGTCTGAAGTTTGCTAATGATTCAGAGGAGAACTAGGTGAAAGTGTTGTGGTCAGATGAGACTAACATTGAGCTTTTTGGCATCAACTCAACTCGCTGTGTTTGGAGGAAAAGGAATGCTGCCTATGACCCCAAGACCAACATCACCACTGTCAAACATGGAGGTGGAAACATTATGCTTCGGGGGTGTTTCTCTGCTAAGGGGACATGACAACTTCACTACATCAGAGGGACGATAGACGGGGCCATATACCATCAAATCTTGGGTGAGACCCTTCGTCCCTCTGCCAAGGGATTAAAAATGGGTTGTGGATGGGGATTACAGCATGACAATGACCCAAAACATACAGCCAAGGCAACAAAGGAGTGGCTCAAGAAGAAGCACTTTAAGGTCCTGGAGTGGCCTAGCCAGTCTCCAGACCTTAAAGCAGAGGTCCGCCCACAGCTGCACATACTGCAGCTGCTGACTTTTAACAATCAGACACTTACTTGTCCTGGAGCCCAGCAATGTTGGCACCACATCTGATGTTTCCATCAGCTGTCGGGTGCATGCCGCCTCCATTGCAAGTAAGGGAACCTGGCCATGAACCCTACTGTGCATGCACTCCGCTCCTCCTGTCCCGGTGGCCGGGGATAGAGGAGGGAGCCCAGACGGTGACGTCAATACCCACAGCTGAGGCTCCCAGAAGTGGGAACAGGATACCTGTGAAAGACAGGTTATCCTGCCCCCCCCCCCCCCTCCAAAAAGGTGCCAAATGTGGCACCTGAGGGGCAAAGGAGTACAACAGGCGGAAGTTCCACTTTTTGGTGGAACTCCGCTTTAACCCCATAAAAAAATACATGGAGGTAGCTGAAGGTTCGAGTTACCAAATGTCAGGCTCAAAACCTTAATGACTTAGAGAGGATCTACAAAGAGGAGTTTGACAAAATCCCTCATGAGATGGGTGCAAACTACAAGAAACATCTGACCTCTGTGCTTGCCTACAATGGTTTGGCCACCAAGTACTAAGCCGTGTTTTGTAAAGGGTTACTTATTTCACTCACTAAAATGCAAATCAATTTGATAACTTTGTTTGAAATGTGTTTTTCTGGATATTTTTGTTATTATTCTGTCTCTCACTGTTAAAATAAACCTACCATTAAAATTATAGACTAATCATTTCTTTGTCAGTGGGCAAACGTACAAAATCAGCAGAGGGTTCAAATAATTTTTTTCCCTTCACTGTATACTTGCCTTCCCTGTAGAGCATGGGCTGTACTCAGAGTAGCAGGCAGTCAGGTCTCTGAACTATGCTTCATCACATCATGCCAGGGTCAAGCTACTGACCTACCAGCATTTATTATCAATAATAAAAGGACTGTGTTTATTTAGGGTTAGAGATTACATGAAAACCTGAATCCTACAGTAAATAGTTATTATTTTCAGGCGTGCATTGGACCGGCCATGAGGGGAGGTTGGAGGCCGGTATTTTTTTTCAGTTAGGTTTGGAACAGCCTGTAATAGAAGGTAATTTCACATATGATTGTAAAAATATATGCAACCAAAATCTGTTTTGAATACATTTTTTTAAACTAGTTTAGACTGGGAATAGATTTCTTGCTCTGGATGTCACAATGTGGAAATGGCATTAGAGAAGATTTAGGGACCGCACATTGCAGAGGAGCCTTGACATGGCAGTGCGGCTTCACATATATTTGCAAATGTATCCAAACATAAATCCAACACAAATTACTCAAACATTTTGGATTTCTTATTTTGCTGGCTGGCTGCCCATATGCACCATACTTTAAGCATCCAATTTCATATGCATTACCGCAATGTAGGTGGACACGTTACATGCGCTAGCATGTTGCAGTGTCGTCCACACTACTTTTTTTTACGATTTTTTTTTTTTTTTACGATTTTTTTTTTTTTTTTTTTTTTTTTACATTCAGGGGGGAAGCCCGCTGACGACTCACCGGTTGTTAAGAATGCGGCGGCCGGCTTCCCGGCCCCCTCCTTAGCAACCAGCTATATACAGTGACCAAAAAAAAAAAAGAAAAAAAACACGCAAATCGTGGCAAAAATCGATGTAAAACCATGTTACCTGTATTTTTCATGTGGGTCCATCGAAGTCTATTACATGAAAAACACTGGATTTTTCAGGAAAAAAAGACCCCAACCCTTTCCAAAAACGCAGAGGCAAAAAAATGCATTGATGTGAACATGTTGTATAAGAACCAATGTTAAAAAATTTCCCTGGTTTTCTGCAAAACGCATCAAAAAACGCATTCGTGTGAATAGAGCCTAAAGCGGAACTCTCTCAATCAACATTGACTATTTTAACCACTTGCCAACCAGCCACAGAGAAAATGAGAATGAAAATTTTATATATATATATTTATTTTCATATTCATTCTCTATCATTTTGCCTGCTCCGGTTTAGGGATGTGCAAGACACCCCCACGCCCAGGAAAAAGTCTGTCGAAAAGCTGCGGGAATATGGTTGGCTGTTGAGGAACCATTCAAAAAACATAAATAAGGATGTTTATTTTCAACATGATCTTTCTATTTGTTTTTTTTTTTTTTATGGTTCATCGTTACTAATAATGATATCGATTAACCTCTTCATGCTGGTCGAACGCATATGTGGCCTCTCAGCATGTGGACTTTCACTCAGAGTGGTCGCATATACGCAGCCCTGTGTAAAACACCGTGATGAGAGCGCACTCTCAACACGGTAGCCAGAGATTACATGCATACAGGAGCTTTCTGATCATGTGACCACTGTGACATCCACATGATTCAAATGCCCACCTCCCAGCGCTTAGAACCCTGAAAGGGCCAAACAAAAGCCGGTGGGAAGGGGTTAATATTTAATACACTTTTGATTATCATCATTATTAAATTCATTGATAAAACTTTTTTTTTATGTCTTTTTTTTAGCAATTATATATATATGTTTATAAGAGATTTCTAAACAAATAAATGCACATTAAATTATTTTAAAACGTATAATGCATCAGCTACATTCAGTGATGTGTTCCAACAGTGGTATGGGGAACTTGCTGCCGGAACAAAGTTATGTCAGGCTGAGTGCTTCTCAGTAATTCACAGGAAGCCTTGTATTTATCAATGAATACAAGGCTTCCTCTGATTGGAGAGGTGAAGATCATGACATAGTCCACTCGACTCTCCACCTTGGGCAGAGGAAAAACACACACAATATATTATATTGCACAGAGTAGCCCCGCTCCTCCTCTTCTTGCGTGCCCCGTTGGGAGAACTGCTCTCCCTGGGGGCACTCTCCAGTGTCCTGCTGCTGCGTCCATTGACAGACAGCAGGACTCGGCCATGCCCCCATTGGATTTGATGGATAGTAGCGGGAGCCAATGGCTGCGCTGCTATCAATCTATCCAATCAAGACTCGAGACACCTGCTGGAGCTGGTGTGCTTCTCCCCGTCGCTGGAAATACCGGGTTCAGGCAAGTAAAAGGGGGGCTCCTGTATCACAGGAGGTTTTTCACCTTAAAGCATAGAGTGCATTAAGGTGAAAAACCCTGGGGGTTTAACCCATTTAAGTCTTCCTGTGAATGGCTGAGAAGCACTCAGACCCACTTGATTTTGTTCTGTCCCCATACCGCTGCCAGAACACAGCACTGTATACTGTTTGTAAATGACACCATATAGTGTATTCAGAAATCGCTGACAGGAGTTTTTATCCTGATAAAGTTTTTTTTTTCTTCTACATTAATAAACAGATGCAGTATTTGAAGCACACACACACACACAATCATGAGCAACACAGATTTACCAAGTTACAGATCATTTATTGTGACTTCAGAGCAGAGACACGAGACCTTCCAGTAGAGAAAAGCTGTTTAATGTGGACAGTGTGCGGTTGGGGCTGCATGCGGTGCAGACAAGACAGGACCCTGCCACGTGAGGGGAAAAAAGCAGGAGCTGCAGGACACTGGAATTGGGCTTGGCAGGCTCTGTAGCGCACAGACAGGCAGCTCTGGAATGGTTCACAGTGCCGGTCCACCATCCCTACGCAGGCGGCATCACAATAACGGAAAGAACCCCCACCATCCTTGACAGCGTTGGGACGAGGCCGGCTCCACAGAGTGACTGTCCAGCCGCAGCTTAAAACTGTTTCATGAAAACATCCAGTGAAAAATTTGCTCAGTAACTTCAGCCAGGAGAAGGGAGGACACGACTCGTGGTAAAAGAAGGCAGTTTGTGGAAGAGTGGAAGGAGGGGAGAGGGTCAAGCTGTGTCCACGCTGTGATCCGCACTCTGCCCACAACGCAGGGTAATCATTGCGGGCAGACCGCTCCCGACACCTGGAAGGAAACAGAAGGCACAAAGCCGAGAGGAGACAGTCAGCCTGGAATGGAGGAGTCCGGGGGGGGGGGGGGGGGGGTTTAAGTGTGTGTGGAACAAATTATGAGGCGTTAAGATAAGTGAAGGGTGCCAGGTATAAGAGGAAGTCTTGGAATACCTAAAGTAAATATAAAAGGGTGCAAAACAAAATAAAACATGGAGATATGATGCAACACTAGACAGCAGTGAAAAAACAACTATGGTGGATGTGTGATCAGGTAAAAAACAAAAAAAGGGGAGGGGGTTATGTAGTATTACAAAAGAAGAAAAATGATTGCAGAAGTTCAGCCAATGAAAGAAAGAGCACACAACATGGAGGTGGAATTACTAAGATAGAAAGAGGAAAAAAAATAAAAAATAAACTGGCAGGTAGAGATAGCAGAAACAAAGCAAAAAAAGTCATATCATGCAGTGATAGAAGAAAAAGGGAAATAATAACAGAAGTGTTGCCAGGAAAAAACAGAGCTCAGGGTGTAGAGATCCAGGAAAGGAGGATAGTGATAGAGGAAAATTAGAATGGGGGAGGGCTTCTGAATGGAAAGTATCAGACAAGAAAATGATTAAAAAGAATAAGAAAAAGCATTTAAAGGTGCAGAGGCACTGATGAGATGTAATAGTTTTTCCCAGGCAGGGATGGCAAGCACAAGCTGAACAAATATTAGGCAAAGAGGCGATGGAGTTAATATGGATGAGACATCATGCAGTTAAGAGAGGAGATCCAGGAAAGGCAATGAAGCAGGAACCCAAAGCAGCAAACAAAGGATGGCGTATCCAGAGACCGCAGGGAATGAACATGCAGACCAATCACGGGGGAGGAGAGGTCTTTCCGCGCCTCACGTACCCACACTCTAGTCCAGAGCGTCCCTCACTCTATTCGCAGCAGCTCCACTTCAAAAATGAGCGTGGCGTTACCAGGAATGATGCCTGGATGTCCTGTGGGGCCGTACGCAAAGTCTGGGCTACAGATGAGACGCGCCCTTTGCCCCACACTCATCTGTAAAATGGAAACAAAAAAAAACATGGAGACTAACCAATGCAGCACAAAACATGGAGACTAACCAATGCAGGCAGCGCCCTGTTCAATGACCTGTTTTCCCAAACACCCCACCATGCCATATCCTGCTCCCAATATACACCTAACTGAAAATTTAATTACCAGCATTCCGTGCATTATGGCAGAAAAGTCCCAAAAGATCTAATCTCACTTTAGGTAGGTTAAAAAGCAACACATGATGATAACTAGTGAATAAACCTACAGATATCAAAAGAATCAAAGCAAATTTACAAGCAGTAACCGGCGCTGTGTAGCAATTGCTTTGAGGAGTTGAAAAAAAATCAAATAGTATTAAAACCCTTTATCCAAAAAAAAAAAAACTAGAATAAAAAAAATTTGAATTTTTTTGAATGCACTCCACTTCTAAAATTTGTAAAAATGCCCCCACCCCTTGGTTCATCTCCCTGGTGCAGCAATTCTGTCCAAATTCCAGTCGGGAAGCATGGACAAAATCTCACCCTGAAGCCCTTGCTGGCTACAGCAAACTGCACATGTAATGGGGAAAAAAAAATAAAAATGATAGAGAATAGATATATATATATATATTTTTTTTTAATGCTGCCACCTTGTGACCACTGTTAGCATTTGTTTGTAATTATCTGCGTTTTCCTTCCCTTCATTGTGATGTAATTTCCTCTTCCTTCTGTGAGTTTCTGTATCCCCCCTACCTACAAGTCACACATGGAAGCTAGAAAGGCAGAATATTCCCTTTGACCTCATTAAAGAGACGTTCCGCCTGCCCCTTTAAATGTTAAAAAAAAAAGTCAGCAGCTAGACATACTGTAGCTGCTTATTTAACATTAGGACACTTACCTGTCCTGGAGTTCAACGATGTCAGCACCGCAGCCGTTGTTTACATCAGCTGTCGGGTGCTGCCATTGCCATTATTGTATTGCCTCACAGCATTCTACACACAATAAAAAGACATTCATGGACACCAAGTGTTTGGTGAGCCCAGCTATCTGATGAAGACTGTCTGCGGTGACTGTCCATGCTTTATTCAGGCCAGGTATAGATGTCTCAGGAAGGGATAGAACAATTAGAGTCAGAATTAATTGCACTCTTTGGGTCTTTAATAAAAAAATATATATATATATATATATATATATATTCTATTTATGATCCATTTAATGGTAATGTCTGATAAGTTAAAAAAAAACCTGTAGACCCTGCTAGAAATCTAGAGCGGTCTACAGTGTTATCCCAAGCTGCATTAGTCCTGCCCAATTCCCTTTATGCACTACAGAGCACACATTACCTATGGTATGGAAAAGATAAAAGCCACTATAATCCCAAAAGATTCTCTGTCCTGCAGAAAGAACATTGCTCTCAAACACAGGACAGGGCGTGAGCGTTGTCCCTCTAGGACAGGAAGTGTGCTACTGGCAGGATCACCAAGTAAAAAAAAAATAAAAAATGAAGAAATAAAATGAACGCAGCCACCACACCTAAGGACTAGCAAACTGCAATAAATAAAATAAATGTTTAAGGTTATTTTCACCTTTTTAAAAAAAATAAATGCATACGATTTTTCAGGTAAAATAAAAAAAATTGTGCAATTATTTTATAACACTGCAGCCTGTAAAGCATTGCAAATGCAGTCTGACTCCTGCAGACACTCAGTACAGATGTCTGCCCGTACAAGCAGACAGTTAAGTGCAAGAAGAGTCAAACTACGAGGGCAATCATCAGCACTCTCGCAGTTCATTGAGAACTAGAAGCCAAGTGCCGTTGTGCGAGACAGGATTAGTAGTTTATTCATTCACGAATCTCTGAATCAACAACGCAGCTGTGTTGGCACCTGAGCCGAGCTGCAGCTCCATGTGTCCATGCAGACATGGAGCTGCGGTTTGGCCCCATCCCCTTTTTCTCCTGATTGGCTGACTTTGATCTGCAGGAGCCTATGACACCGCTGCTGTGTCTCAGCCAATCAGGAGGGAGAGTCCTGGACAGCTGAGGGACTTGTGGACATCGCTGGATAGAGATGGGGCTCAGTTAAGTATTAGGGGGGCTGCTGCACACAGAAGGCTTCTTCTGTGTGCAGCAGAATGCATTTAGAAAAAAAAAAAAAAAAAACCCAACTTTGGCCTTTACAACCCCTTTAAAATCACTACATTCAAATGCATTCATATTTTACTGTGTCAGTCCCAGGGAAAAGGATAATTGCAGTACCTAAATGAAACTTCTCATTCAAGTCCTTACTGTTTGTGGTGACCGTGTCTAACCTCAGCCAATACATACTGAGTAGCAGCTATCAAAAAATAAAAAATAAAAATTCTGGAGAATGCAGCCTTTCAGTTTACCAGGAATATCAGTGGAGAATGTGGCAATTAAATGGTAAAAGAGGAATGTGCTGAAAAAAAACATTTACCTGTGCAACACCTTCCTCCCAACCACGGATCACCTCCTTCCGTCCAATGATGAAGCAGAAAGGCTTATTTCTGTCCCGGGAAGAGTCAAACTTCTTGCCATTCTCCAAATAGCCTATAGATGAATGGTGAAGCATGAAAATGATAAACCACTGACCAGAGGTTAAACTGAGAATAAAGGAAGAAATGGTATCACCTTAAAAGCAAGAACATAAACTGCAGCCCATTACTAACAAAAGGCCTGCTCTCACGGGTGGAACATGTAACACAGTCCAAAAGGTGAACTTATCCTTTAACAATGTGTTAGTTTAGCTTTCATGGTCAATGCCAAGCCGATATAAAACACTAATGATCATAGCTCTATATTCATTAATACACCCTTAAAATGTGTTTAATTGTAAGCAGTGAAAGTATCTGAATTTGATCTTGAAGTCTCTGCACTGCAGGACTAACACTGTTAAAGGGAGCATGAGCAACACAAGAACCAAGTTGCTGAGAGTGGGGAGGGGGGGCGGGGGAAGAGTAGAGTGACAGAGCTTATTAGTCCCCCTTCTCCATCCACAATCTGGTAAGTGTTTTCCAAAATTAAAAGCAGAGAAAAAAAAAATTAAAAATAAGGACTGCTGCCCTGCTACACAAGGCTGTGCTATCTGACAGAACTCTAAGCCTCAGGGCTTTATGGACTGAGGGCCTGTTCACACTGTCATTATAGTGCTTTGCATCAACATGCATTATTTTGCACATTAAGGAAGCCTATTCAAATAAATTATTGCTGCACCGGGTGGGAGGAGTTACAGAGATCTCATCCTATATACAGTGAAGTGCTGAGTGACTTACCCCCCTGATATATATTTGAAGTGGAACACCAGGAAGAGGCATTTGTTAGAATTCCAGCGTATAAACAAGATAACCGATGAGGTGTATGCCAAATTAGCACTGCATCTGTCCTTTAAACCCATTGTAAAGCCCGCTTTGTTATTTTTACCTACAGGTAAGCCTCTAAACGCTTACCTGTGGGTAAAATTAATATCTCCTAAACGCGCACCGTTTAGGAGATATTCACCCTGCATGCAGCCGCTGATGTCAGCGTTGCACGCACTCTGAAGGTCTGGCATACCGTGCCAGAGCTTCTTGCTGAAACCAAGGCCTCCCACGCGCATGCGTGGGAGTGACGTCATCGCGGCTCCAGCAACTCACAACGCCGGAGCCTGAAAACCCGGAAGGAAGGACGGGAGAAGATGTCAGACCTCTCAGCGGTGACCGGGCGCCACTGAGAGGGCTTAGTTCTAAGTTAAGAATTTCATAATATGCTAGTATGTGATGCATACTAGCACATTATGCCTGTGTCTTGCAGGTTTTTTTTATTTTAAGGTTTACAAATCGCTTTAAAATCTATACTCATTCATGCCAGACAGTTCAGCTCTAGCTATAGTTCCAGCCTGCTGCAGGTACAAGAAATTGAGCTCCCATTCCCTCGTGCCATTTATCAGCTCCCCTCAGCCAATCACAAAACAGAAGTTGTTCTGTGAATGACCAAAGGGAGAGAAGGGGCGGGTAGACAACACTAGCGCTCTTGTGTATGGGAATCGCCGTGCGCCAAAACTACAGCAAGAGCTGAATGTATAGATTCTAAACAGCAGAGCTGATCCTGACACATCAGAGGTAACCTGTTTATATGACAGAAATTCCTTCGCCTGGAGTTTCCTTTCAAAGTGAAGCTGCAATTTTAGGTGGACTTACCCAATAAACGATGTTTTCTTTCTCCCCTGAATACAAAAGCTCAATGCAAAGATCTAAATGTTGTTTATGCCATTTATTGTTCGCAAGGCGTTTGCATTACTCCATTTATTGTTCGCAAAGCGTTTGCATTATTCCATTTATTGTTCGCAAGGCGTTTGCATACGACTGGCCATATAGGACTCATTTTTTTCCGATCAGCCAAAAAAAAAAAAAAAAAAAAAAAGGAAAAAAAGAGTTCCACCATCCACACAAGCTTGGTGGATGGAGAAATCCCCCTCTAGCTGTGCCATTGTATTCTGGCAGCAGGACTCCTCCGCTGTCAGAATACGTTGATCAGCGGCTGCAAAGAGCTGATCAACAAAGGTTTTCCCAACGTTTCTGTTCAACAGAAGTCGATCGTTGGATCAACTTCTGTTGAGCATGAACGGCCATATATAGATCAAAATTTGCCCTGGCCCTGCTGAACCTGCCCAATTTTGATCCATCTATGGCCAGCTTAATTCCAGGTGCCTGTGCATCTTCATGCACCACTGGCACAATAATGCCAAAATACACACACTGGCAAAATGTTACCCATGGTGGCAGGAGTTAAACTGTATTGAGGAAACAAGGTCCAAAAAGGCACAAGGGGTGTTTAACTAACAAAGCTCATAGACTGATGGTTAAGCACCAGTCTGCTTTTAGCGGTAGTAAAGCCAGCTTTGTAATTTCTACCTACAGGTAAGCCTATAATAAAGGCCTATAATAATGCTTACCTGTAGATAAAATGAATATCTCCTAAAAGTCCAATGTCACCCTGGATGCAGCTAGACACGTCACGAGCGCATGTGCTCTGAAGGTCGGGCATACCGTGCCAGACCTTTAGAACTTTGTTCCGGAACCGAGGGCTGGCATCGTGGCTGCGGCCGCTCACGGCACCGGAGCCCGCAAACCTGGAAGAAAGACCAGGGGAAGAGGTCAGCCCTCTCAGCGTACCGCTGAAGGGCTTCCTTCTAAGGTAAGCATTTCATAATGTGCTAGTATGCAATGCATACTAGCACATTATGCCATTGTGTTACAGGTGTGTTTTTTTTTTTTTTTTAAACTCTGCTACGGTTTACTATCGCTTTCATGATGCAGTGTATTAAAGTGATATAATTTGTAAAACAAAAATATGATGTAGGTTTCAGCAAGGCAGTCAATGTACAAAAGAATCCTAACAAGCATAAGATAAGCAGTTGGAGAATCTGGAAAGTAAAACAGTCACAGCAAATCTCTGGTGACAGAAGCAAGACAGGAAATCAGCCAGACTCCAGGAAGACCGAGGCAGTACTGGACTTCCTGTGCTGGAGAAGGGAACAAAAACAAATGTGTACTAATTCAATCAACCGCCATGAGTGTGTTCCACTGCAGACTTGTATTAAAAAAAAAAAATAAAAAAATAATACGGGCATAGCTGTGTTTTAAACTTTCCATTTAAAATCAAGGATTGTGTGAGTGCCCTGTGCTGCAAGGTGGTGGATTGCCTGGCACTGCATGCGGTACTTTTTTTTCCCCCAGTGCACACAACTGGAGTGGTATGAAGCGGGGACATAGGAGACAAGGCATTTTACCTTGTCCTGTGGTGGGACTGCGATGGAATAACTGCTCCACGCAGTTCCACCGCATCTGGTGTGAATGAACCCTGAAAGAATACTGTAGTACCAAACTAGAGTTTTGTGGGAATCCATCACCTTTAACCACTTGCCGACCAGCCGCTGTTATACCACGGCAAGTCGGCTTGTTCCCAAAAATCGCCGTAGGTGTACGTCAGCTCCTTTAAGGAGTCGTAGCAGGCGCGTGTGCACCTGCTGTAAGGCGGGGGACCTGATGTGCGTGGCTGGCAGCCGCGATGTCTGTCGTCCACCCGCAATTGTGGCAACAAGAGCCAGAACGGGGATCTGTCAATGTAATCAGACAGATCCCCGTTCCGACAGGAGAGATCTGCTGCTCCTAGTGATCAGGTACAGTGATCCCTCTCCTCCTCCAGTCAGCCCAGCCTCCATACAGTTAGAAACACCTCCCAGGGAACACACTTAACCCCTCGATCCCCCCCTAGTGTTGACCCCTTCCCTGCCAGTGACATTTATACAGTAATCAGTGGCTATTTTTAACACTGATTGCTGTATAAATGTCACTGGTCCCAAAAGTGTCAAGTGTCCGATCGGTCCGCCGCAATGTTGCAGTCCCACTAAAAATTGCAGATCCCCGCCATTACTAGTAAAAAATAAAAATAATATATACAAATGCCATAAATCTATCCCCTATTTTGTAGATGCGATAAATCTTGCTCAAACGAAATACACTTTTTGGGATTTTTTTTTTTTAACCAAATAGTATGTATTGGCTTAAATGGATGAATACATTTGATTTATTAAATTTTTGTAATTGGGTATGTTTTATAGCATAAAGTAAAAAAATTTTCTCAAAATTGTTGGTCTTTTTTGTTTCTAGTGCAAAAAATAAAAACCGCAGAGGTGATCAAACACCACCAAAATAAAGCTCTATTTGTGGGAAAAAAAAAAAAAAGGACCTCAATTTTGTGTACACGTGCAATTGTCAGTTAAAGTAACACAGTGCCGTATCGCAAAAAATGGCCTAATCATGGGGGGGGGGTAAACCTTCCGGGGCTGCAGTGGTTAAAGTGACAAGAATACAGAACGGCATAACTTACCATCATAATGTACATAGACTTTCTGCCCTTTCTTTGGGAATGTCCGCCCTGAGAAAGAGAAGACAACATAATCAGGGATGGTGCAACCTTCAAAACTAAGGCTATCCATACACAGGAAGGAAATATACGATCGGATTATACAGATTTATCCCATTAACTACAAACACTATCCAGCATTTTTTTCTTTTTTACATTTTTTATTGAGGGGGGGGGGGGGGGATTGGGTGCGTCTATACATGTCTTTGACAGGTACCCCTATCCCCACTTCTGGGAGACCGGGCGGCGAAGAAGAATTACATCAGCAGCTCAGCTCCCTCCTCTCCCCCGTCTTTCTGTGGGAGCACCCGATGAAGGGGGAAGGGCCGGGGGCACCCCAGAAGAGGAGAATTGGGGCTGCTCTGTGCAAGACCCTTGAACAGAGCAGGTAAGTATAGGCATATTTGTAAATTTTTAATTTAAAAAAAACCCCGAACCTTTACAATCCCTTTAAAGTGTTACTAAACCCAGGAGCCTGCATTCACTATATCTGGTCTTCCACAGTACAAAGAAATGCAATTATTTTAGTAAATATAAACTGCCAAATACCTTTTCTCATCAGCAATATATAGCAGTCTTGTGATTTCTATCAGTTCCAAGTGAAGCTTGTAGGAGCGCTTCTGTGTTCAGGAGAGGGAGATTGAAGCTCACCTAACCCCAGCAGCTCCTAAACTCTGCTCTCTGCTAAGAGCCTATATGTACAAAGGACACACAGGCTTCTATGAAGCAGAGCTTAGGAGCTTTGGCAAAAAAAAAAAAAAAAAAAAAAAAGGCCAAAAGCTAGTGTACAAGAAGCCTTACAGTGATCAGTGAGAGTGAAAGAAAAACCCATGTTTTGGGTTGCCATGAGAACCGGAATAGAGAAGAAATTTTCCTATAGGGGCTTATGTTCAGGTGACAAGGAATTCCCTTCAACTTCCTGTTTTGTCTATGGGACAGGAAGTGGAGGGAAATCTCCCCAATGCAACACAAATGGCAGAAATAAAACAGGGGTTTATAACCCTCCCTTACTCATCCCTGTTAGGGAGATTCCCTCTAGATTTGTCCTGATTACAGTTATCACCCCCGATTCCTCTTGTACCAAACTGTAATGTAACTGTAATGTCGGCCTTTATTTTGTTAAGCGCTGCGCAAATTGTTGGCGCTATATAAATCCTGTATAATAATAATAATAATAATAGGATTCCCTCACTGTGAGGGATTTCCTCTCAGTACCTGTTTTGGCCAGGAGACTGGAACAGAACAGGAAATCTTCAGATGGGAAAAACTACATATGGGATTTCCCCACTTTGGGAGGGATTTCCTCTGACTTCCTATTTTGCCTATGAGACAGGAAATGAAGGGAAACCAGAACAGGAAATCTTTCTTTCTGGGGACACTATCTGGGAATCCCTCACTTTTGGAGGGATTTCCTCTATGAAACGAGACCAGAGCAGGAATTCTTCCAATGAGGACACTAAATCTGGGATTTGCTCAGTTACGGACAGGGGCAGGAAGTGGCTCTGGCACAGGAAGTGAGGGGGGACCAGAACAAGAATTCTTCCAATGGGGACACTAGACCCAGGATTCCATCAGTTTTGGAGGGGTTTCCTCTCGCTTGCTATTTTTCCTATGGGACAGGATATGAAGGGAAACCTCCTCAATGGGACACAGACGGCAAAAATAAAAACTGACCAAAGTTATAGCCCTTCCCTACTCCTCCCCATTAGGAAGATTCACCCTATTTTTCCTGACTGCTGCCATCACCGACCATGAAAGAAAATTCCCAAATTTTGGGTTGACACCAGAACAGGAAATCTTTCCAACGGGGGACACCAGACCAGAGATTTACTCACTTTTGAAAGGATTTCCTCTCACTTCCTGTTTTGCTCGAGACTGGACCAGAACAGGAATTCTTCTGATGGGGACATCAGATGGGGAATTCTTCTGATGGGGACACTAGATCTGGGATTCCCTCAGTTTTGGCGGGAATTCCTCTCGCTTCCTGTTCTGTGTACGGGACAGGAAGTGAAGGGAATCCTTATTAAAGGGACACAGATGGCAAAAATAGAACTGAAGTTATAGCCCTTCCTTACTCCTCCCCATTAGGGAGATACCCCCTCTAATTTTCCTGATTACAGTTATCACAGAGAGTGAAGTAAAATCCCCAAATTTAGGGGTTGCCACCAGAAAAGGAAATCTTCCAATGGAGACACCAGATCTGAGATCCCCTCACTTTGGGAGGGATTCCCTCTTGCTTCCGGTTTTGGCTATAAGACAGGAAGTGAAGGGAAACCAGAACGGGAAATCTTTCAATGGGGGCATCAGATCTGGGATTCTCTCCCACTCCTAGTGTTGGCTAGGAGACAGGAAGTAAACCCAGGTAAAGAAATCTTCCAATGGGGACACAGGTTCTGGGATTTCCTCCCATTGGAGGGATTTCCTCTTGTTTCCTGTTTTGGCTAGGAGACAGGAAATGAAGGGAAACCAGAACAGGAATTCTTCCAACGGGGACACCAGATCTGGGATTCACTCTCACTCACAGTTTTGGCTAGGAGACAGGAAGTGAACCCAGGTAAAGAAGTCTTCCAATGAGGACACCAAATCTGGGATTCTCTTACTTCCTGCTTTAGCTATGGGACAGGAAATGAAGGGTAACTAGAACAGGAAATATTCCAAATGGGGTCATCAAATCTTGCATTCTCTCTCACTCCCAGTTTTGGCTATGGGACAAGAAGTAAACCCAGGTAAAGGAATGTTCCAGTGGTGAAACTAGAAAACCCATTGGATGGATTTCCTCTTGTTTCCTATTTTGGCTAGGAGACAGGAAGTGAAGGGAAACCATAACAGGAATTCTTCCAACGGGGGACACCAGATCTGGAATTCGCTCTCAGTTTTAGCTATAAAAACAGGAAGTGAACCCAGAACAGGAAGTCTTCCGATGAGGACACCAGATCTGGGATTTGCACTCACTCTCAGCTTTGGCTAGGAGACAGGAAGTGAACCCAGGTAAAGAAGTCTTCCAATGAGGACACCAGATCGGAGATCCCCTCACTTTGGGAGGGATTCCCTCTTGCTTCCGGTTTTGGCTATAAGACAGGAAGTGAAGGGAAACCAGAACGGGAAATCTTCCAATGGGGGCATCAGATCTGGGATTCTCTCCCACTCCTAGTGTTGGCTAGGAGACAGGAAGTGAACCCAGGTAAAGAAATCTTCCAATGGGGACACGAGATCTGGGATTTCCTCCCATTGGAGGGATTTCCTCTTGTTTCCTGTTTTGGCTAGGAGACAGGAAATGAAGGGAAACCAGAACAGGAATTCTTCCAACGGGGACACCAGATCTGGGATTCACTCTCACTCACAGTTTTGGCTAGGAGACAGGAAGTGAACCCAGGTAAAGAAGTCTTCCAATGAGGACACCAAATCTGGGATTCTCTTACTTCCTGTATTAGCTATGGGACAGGAAATGAAGGGTAACTAGGACAGGAAATATTCCACATGGGGTCATCAAATCTTGCATTCTCTCTCACTCCCAGTTTTGGCTATGGGACAAGAAGCGAACCCAGGTAAAGGAATCTTCCAGTGGTGAAACTAGAAAACCCATTGGAGGGATTTCCTCTTGTTTCCTATTTTGGCTAGGAGACAGGAAGTGAAGGGAAACCACAACAGGAATTCTTCCAACGGGGGACACCAGATCTGGGATTCGCTCTCAGTTTTGGCTATAAAACAGGAAATGAACCCAGAACAGGAATTCTTCCAACGGGGGACACCAGATCTGGAATTCGCTCTCAGTTTTTAGCTATAAAAACAGGAAGTGAACCCAGAACAGGAAGTCTTCCGATGAGGACACCAGATCTGGGATTTGCTCTCACTCACAGTTTTGGCTAGGAGACAGGAAGTGAACCCAGGTAAAGAAGTCTTCCAATGAGGACACCAGATCTGGGATTCTCTTACTTCCTGCTTTAGCTATGGAACAGGAAATGAAGGGTAACTAGAACAGGAAATTTTCCAAATGGGGACATCAAATCTGCCATTCTCTCTCACTCCCAGTCTTGGCTATGGGACAAGAAGTGAACGCAGGTAAAGGAATCTTCCAGGGTGAAACTAGAAACCCCATTGGAGGGATTTCCTCTTGCTTCCTGTTTTGGCTAGGAGACAGGAAGTAAAGGGAAACCACAACAGGAATTCTTCCAACGGGGGACACCAGATCTGGGATGCACTCAGTTTTAGCTATAAGACAGGAAGTGAACCCAGAACAGGAAATCTTTCAATGGGGACACCAGATCTTGGATTCTCACTTTTAGAGGGATTTCCTCTCACTTCCTGTTTAAGCTAGGAGACTGGACCAGAACAGGAACTCTTTCAATGGAGACACCAGATCTGGGATTCCCTCTCACTCACAGATTTGGCTAGGAGACAGGAAGTGAACCCAGGTAAAGAAATCTTCCAATGAGGACACCAGATCTGGGATTCTCTTAACTTCCTGTTTAGCTATGGGACAGGAAATGAAGGGTAACGAGAACAGGAAATCTTCCAACTGGGGACATCAAATCTGGGATTCTCTCTGACAGTTTTGGCTAGGAGACAAGAAGAGAACCCAGGTAAAGGAATCTTCCAACGGGGACACTAAATCTGGGATTCGCTCTCAGTTTTGGCTATAAGACAGGAAGTGAACCCAGAACGGGAAATCTTTCAATGGGGACACCAGATCTTGGATTCTCACTTTTGGAGGGATTTCCTCTCACTTCCTGTGAAAGCTATGAAGACTGGACCAGAACAGGAAGTCTTTCAATGGGGACACCAGATCCTGGATTCTCACTTCTGGAGGGATTTCCTCTCACTTCCTGTGAAAGCTATGAAGACTGGACCAGAACAGGAAGTCTTCCAATGGGGACACCAGATCTGGGATTCTCTCACCCCCAGTTTTGGCTAGGAGACCGGAAGCGAACCCAGGTAAAGGAATCTTCCAATGGGATAACTAGCTCTGGGATTTCCTGTTTCGGCTAGGAGACAGGAAGTGAAGGGAAACCAGAACAGGAAATCTTCCAACGGGGACATCAGATCTGGGATTCGCTCTCAGTTTTCACTATAAGACAGGAAGTGAACCCAGAATGGGAAATCTTTCAATGGGGACACCAGATCTTGGATTCTCACTTTTGGAGGGATTTCCTCTCACTTCCTGTTTCGGTTAGGAGACAGGAAACCAGAACAGGAAACCTTCCAATGGGGACACCAGATCTGGGATTCTCTTTACTTCCTGCTTTGGCTATGGGAAAGCTATGGAACAGGAAGTGAAGGGAACCACCCCCACTGGGGACACAGATAGAACCCCTTTTAGATTTTAATCCCCCCTTAGTGTCTCTAATTGCACAGAGAAGTCCTTTTACCCCCCTTGATATAAGGTGAGGCGATGAGTATTTCCCGGTGGGTGTAATGTAACGTCCTCTCCCCAGCAGTCGGTATGGAGGGAGGGCTCGGGGCTGAGGAGAGGCCTGTGAGGGGTTTTGCAGTCACAATATGGCGGCGGCGCCCCCTCTCCTCAGCGCCCTGTCCCTCCACCCCGGTCCGGCCACCCGCTGAGGATCCCTGAAGCCCCGCCCAGACACCTCTCGGTCCCCCTCTCACCGTCCCCGTTGCTGATACACTCCACCGTCACTCCCATCCCGCCGCTCTCCGATCAGCCGCTTTCTTCACTTGACGAAACAGGCGACGACCGCGCTGATGTGAAAACGCCAAAAAAAAAAAAAAACACGTCTTGACGTCAGGCGGAGGGGGGGCAGCTAGGGGTCACGTGGGGCCGGCTGCGCTTCTCCCATTGGCCATCTTGCAGGGTGGCGACGTCACAACGTCGGGGGGACGTCACCCCCTCTCCCCCGCAACGGACGCTTTGTTCGCAGTGCGCCATCTTGGCTGCTGGCGGGGCCTGCGGCGGAGGGTGGGGTGCCCGCAGTAAAGATGGCCGCTCCAGGAAGCAGAGTGGGAGGGAGTCATGTGATTGATGAAGAAGCTCTTTGTTGTGGTTGTTGTAGAGGGTGGAGGAGCCAGGAGGGGTGATGTGAGTGCACAGGCCTGGCTTTTCCTGACCTGCTGGGACTTGTGGTTCCACAGCAGCTGGAAAGCCTCCTATTGGTTACTTTTTACATCATTTTAAATGGTATTATTGTTACTAAACAAGATTTACATTATGATTTATATATATGAATTGTGCAAAGTGTATTCATTTTTACAAATCATTCATTTTTTTGAATGATTTCTAAAAATGAATACACTTTGCACAATTTATATATATAAATCATAATATAAATCTTTTGTTTAGTAATAATAATACCATTTAAAAATGATGTAAAAAGTAACCAACAAAAATCAATGAGAACTTTAACTGGATACAAATCTTATACTAACCACTTCAGCTCCGGAACATTTACCCCCCCCCCCCACCCCTTCATGCCCAGGCCATATTTTGCGATACAGCACTGCATTACTTTAACTGACAATTGCGCGGGCGTGTGAAGCTTCACACAAATAAAATTGATGTCCCTTTTTTCCCTCACTAATAGAGTTTTATTTTGGTTGTATTTGATCACCTCTGCGGTTTTGATTTTTTTTGCGCAAAAAAACAAAACAACTAATATTTTGAACAATATTTTTTTACTTTCTGCTATAAAACATCCAATAAAAAAAAATGTAAAAAAAAAAATCAAATTTCTTGATCAATTTAGGCCAATATGTATTCTGCTACATATTTTCGGTAAAAAAAATCCCAATAAGCGTATATTGATTGGTTTGCGCAAAAGTTATAGCGTCTACAAAATAGGGGATTAATTAATTTATTTATTTACTAGTAATGACTGCGATCAGCGACATATAGTGGCACTGCAATATTAGGGGGGGGGGGGGGATTCGGACACTAACACTTTTGATACTTTTTTGGGGACCAGTGACACTAATACAGTGATCAGTGCTAAAAAAAAAACATATGCACTGTCACTGTACTAATGACACTGGCTGGGAAGGGGTTAAAGTAAAACTCCAGTAATTTTTTTCAACTTTCCATCTATTAAATCCTCTGCCCTTGTTTTAACTTTGGATAGTAAAACTTTTTTTTTCCTGCTAGTAAATACCTTAGACAGCCCACTTTCTGTTTCTTGTCTGGTCATTAGCCTAGGTCAGGGGTGTCCAAACTTTTTTCAAAGACGGCCAGATTTGATGAAGTGAACATGCGTGAGGGCCGACCATTTTGCCTGACATTCTTTGAACCATCAAAAATCGGTCTAAAGCCTCATACACGATAGGACTTTGTACAAACTTTCCCTTGGCTTTTTGTACAAAGGGCGTTGGCCATAAGTTTGTATTGCATACACACGGCAGAACTTTTTCAGCCAACTTTCACCAAATCACGTGGTTTTTCAGCTCTTTACCACCACCCTTTGGTCAACTTCTGTATTGTCTGATATTGTGTCAATCTCGCCGCTTTTATCGTCGAGATTGACACCTTGCGAGCCGGGTTCACACTAGAGCCACACTAGAGGTGTTTGGTATGAATCTTGAGGGGGAACTCAAAGCCAAATTTTAAATAAAAAAAAACGGCATGGGTTCCCCTCCAGGGGCATACCAGGCCCTTAGGTCTGGTATGATTTTAAGGGGAACCCCTACGCTGAAAAAACAGCGTGGGGGTCCCCCCAAAATCCATACCAGACCCTTATCCGAGCACGCAGCCCGGCCGGTCAGGAAAGGGGGTGGGGACGAGCGAGCGGGCCCCCCCCTTCTGAGCCGTACCAGGCCGCATGCTCTCAACATGGGGTGGTGGGTGCTTTGGGGGAGGGGGGGCCTGGGGCCCCCAAAATCCATACCAGACCCTTATCTGAGCACGAAGCCCGGCCGGTCAGGAAATCGGGTGGGGACGAGCGAGCGGGGCCGCCCCCCCCTCCTGAGCCGTACCAGGCCGCATGCCCTCAACATGGGGTGGTGGGTGCTTTGGGGGAGGGGGGGGACCTGCGGGCCTGCCCTCCCCGAAGCACCTTGTCCCCATGTTGATGAGGACAAGGGCCTCTTCCCGACAACCCTGGCCGTTGGTTGTCGGGGTCTGCGGGCTGGGGGCTTATTGGAATCCGGGAGCCCCCTTTAATAAGGGGACCCCCACCCTATGTGAATGAGTATGGGGTACATCGTACCCCTACCCATTCACCTAGGGAAAAAAGTGTCAATAAAAGAAAAAAAAAAACACACTACACAGGTTTTTATAGTAATTTATTAGACAGCTCCAGGGGTCTTCTTCCGACTTCGGGGGTCTTCTTCCGACTTCTCCAGCCTCTTCTCCCGGTGTCCGGTTCTTCTCCCGCTCTCCGGCCTGCTCCCCCTCCTCAAAGAAAGCGAGCCTGTTAAAAAACCTCTGACCTGGTGATCTGGGCCACCACCCTCCTGCTCCGCTAGCCATGCCTCCCTGTTTGAATCACTGGGGTTATCTGTAAACCTCATCTCAAGCTGGCGTACCAACTGTTGCGCCTGTTTTATATGTTGAATTTAAATTTGTGGCTTTTTTCTCAATAAAAATAATTTTTCTATCACCGCCTGTCTCTCTTTGAAGATTCCTCTAAGACTTTATCCTTTTTCTATATATATATATTGATCTATGCTTTGCAGGAACAAAGGACCAATGCCTTCCCTACTGACGGAACTTGGTTACACAGGCAGACAGGCATTCTTGTCAGTGTAGTGAACAATCAGCGGGTGCCGGAGGAGATCAGGTCCACAGGACCCGCTGATCAGCTCCTGCTGTGTAAAATCACAGCTGCAGCGAGCCGCCAGCGGAGTGCACTCACGCCCAAAACTTGGAAGTGCAGAATCACGTATATATAAAAATGTGACTCTGCACAGTGCAGTCACAATGCAACAGTAAATCTGCTATGAGGCTGTCAGGTAGAGGTTAATTACTTACCGACCGCGCAATAGCCGAATTATGGCTTCAGCAGGGCTGGCCAGTTCCAGCACCAGCGGGCGGCGTGCCCTGTGATCAATGCATCCTCCAGCCACAGCTGATCACAGACCCAAGGGGCTAAGAGCCAATCAGCAGCTCTTTACCACATGATCGGCTGTGTCCAATCACAGCTGACCACACAAGCCCATTTACAGCATTTCCTGTCCTCACGCTGACAGGGTGAGGAGAGGAGAAGAGAGCCAATAACCGACTCGTGTTTTTTTTTTTTTTTACACTTTGAGTGCCGTTACAATGTAGATCACTGCAACAGCAAAGTTTTGATTTGTCATGAATGGGTAACAGACATTTAAAGCTGTGCTTAGCAGTGTTAATTTGGGCAGCAAATTTCGATTTAGTTTTAGTCCTATTTTAGTCATCTCAATTGTTTCCGCTTTAGTCGACTAAAATGGGGTATTAAGTTAGTCGACTAAAATGTTTTAGTCAACAAAAAAAAAAAATGGACCTTCTTGGCAGGATACTCAATTACCAATTCCAGCCAAATATCGGTCGGCACTCTTCACTGGAAGCCTGTGTGCGACAATGCAAAACTATATTTGAAATAAAGGGGAACAGGAAGAGGGCGATCACAGACTTTCCTGGCAGGAGCACCAGGGATTATTTTAAAGCCCAACTCCGAGCCAAAAAAAAAAAAGTTCTCCCTTGCAGTGAGGCTGTATATACTGCACAGGTTAAAAACTGCTTATTTTTGTCTAGGGGAATAGAATTATGCTTACCTGATCCTCCCCACACAAGGATCGGTCCGAGGCTCCTGCCCCCTCCTGCGGGGCATTAACTGTTCCTGACGTCATCAAACCCATAGCTCTGCTCTGGACGTGAGCATGTCAGGAACCTTCCACCGCTGGATCACGGGGGAGCGCTGTTTGCCAGTGGAGCGACGGATCGGGCAAGTATAGGCTTTCTAGCCTACCACAGACAAAACGAGCAGTCAACCCTTGCAGTGAGGGCACAGCCGCCCCCCCACTGCAAGGGAAATTTATTTTTTATGCCTGGAGTCGGGCTTTAACCTGTTAAAGGTCAACTTGCTGGGCTGCCACATATATGCATCAATGGGGCTCCACTGTTCTGTGTCGAGAACACACTGACTTGTTCACTGCAGACCGTTCCCGGTCATCATTTATGATTCAGTGCTGGATCCCCCATCATGTGATCAATCAAAGTAGTCACAAATCAGGAACACCGCCACCTAGTGATAAAAGGGGACTTTTACAGCCCTGATGTCTTCACCGCCGCTCCAGCGCATGTGCAAACATGTCACTATGCTCTGTGTGGATGTAGGAATGTACACTGCTGGCTATTGTATTCAAGCAACCGCAGCGCGAATACCTAAAACAGCGACTGCGTTTGATTGGATGATACACCTGTTATGTATGGAGCCCGAGTGTATCCTGTCTGAACATTTGGTAAATGCACGCACAAAAAACACTCATTATTGCGCATGCTTAAAAATAAAATAAAAAATAAATGGGTCTCATTCGTGGTGCCATTTATTGTTAATGGCATCCCAATTATGATAAACAGGCACACAGTTTATCTAGCCAAAACCTGTGGTAACAAAACATGCAAAACACCATGGCAAAAAGCTACATGAGCTTTTTGCCACAATTGTCATGCATAGGTTAGCCCACTGAAATGTTGATTTAAATAAAAAAACAAAAACAAAAAACACAAAAACAAAAAACACAAAAACAAAAAACACAAAAACACAACACTACGAGGGGGGGGGGGGGGGATTTACTAAAACTGGTGCACACAGAATCAATGCAGCTCTGCATAGTAACCAACCGGCTTCCAGTTTTTTTTGTCAAAGCTTAAAGTGGAGTTCCACCCACTTTTACAACTCCACAGCATCCCTCACTAAACTGTGTACTGTAAACAAATTGGATATTTTCTAATTTTTTTCTCAGCATTTACTGTATATCTGCTGTATTCATTTTTCACTTCCTCCTCCCTGGCCGCGGCCCATCGCATCATTTCCTGTTTGCAATGCCTTCTGGGAAGGGGCGGCAACTTCCTCTGACACTGCCGTTGCTATGGAAACCTGACCTGAAACCTATTACACTGCTTGTGCTGCACTGAGCATGTGCGAGATCTGCAAGGATGAGATCCAGGAAGAAATACAGTCTGGCTTCAGATGCCCACACCTAAGATGGCCACGGCCTGCTGTAAGTTTATAAAATAACAAACTACTGCTATAAACTAACAAAACAGACCTTAGTTTACAGACTAACTTTACTAGAATACATTAAGCTTGTGTATTATAGGGGTATTTTTATTTAAAAAGTATAATTACGGCCGGAACACCACTTTAAATTGAACAAGCTGCAGTTAGAAGTGGATTGGCTACTATGCAGAGCTGCACCAAATCCTGAGTGCTCCAGGTTTAGTAAATCTCACCGTGTATGTGAATGGAGCCTCATTAACCGGCCAATAAGACCCCTTTCACACTGTTTCGCTTCAAAACTGCCAAGTAAAACACTCAGCGCTTTTGTGGTGGGGTTTCTAAAGCACACGCGACTCCAAAATCGCTGTGGGGAATCTTCCTATTCATTTCGATGGAGAGGGGCGTTTTTTAATTTTTTTTTCTCCGGAACTGCCCCAGCGTGAAAGCATTCATTGATTTTAACGGGAAGCATTTTTCTTGCGTTTTTTTTTTGCTAAACTCCTGTGTGAAAGGGTTCTAACTTTCCTCACTGCTCAGTAGACTTCTAAAGCAAAAGATATACAGTATTGTATGACGCCTGCAGGGCCACCTACAGCTTAAATGTCAAAATCAGCAAACATACAGGCAGTCTAGGGCCTTAAATAAAAATTAAGGAATAAGCAGACTTATGGTGCTGCCCATTGTACAATCTTGACATGCGCGGAAATGTCATCTCTTTTGGCCTGGCCAATCAAAATGGCCAAAAAGGTCAGAAGCTGGGAGAAGGTGGTGTCATTGGTCGGTGGAGGACTACATTGCTGGAGTGGAGGTGAATACAGTTCCATTCTAAGTGACATTATCTTTACAGTAAATTGTCAGCTAAAGGCTGTCATAGTTGGTAGGAGGCTCTGATTCTCAGGAAGATTTTTTTTTTGTACCCAGTGACTCCAGAGGAATTTCCCCTTACCTCCTGTATAGCTGCGAGGGCCACCCCCTTCCCAAACCGCCCCAGAGGAGCCAACGCCATTGTGGGAGGTGAATGTTTCAGCTCACCTGATGACAGTCTGCCTTCAACTAATGCAGCTCTTATAGCATTCAGAAATTTAAAAAAAGATATATATTGAGAGATTTGCTGAAGTGGGAAATATTTTGCGGCACACAGTGAACTTCCTGCCCTGAATACAACACGTTGTCACATTTAAGCCCCATTCACACAAGCCCATTGAGGTAATGCACACCTTACTGCAGCCAAGCATCAAAGCACAGAGCAGCGTGTTTATTGTTAAAAGACACCACTCAGACTTCAAAGCCGCACATAGCAATACACACACATTGTCATGCACAGGAGCAAACATCTGTGCGTTTTATGTGCTGCATGGTCTTCCGTGCCTTGTGGTGTCCATTGTGATTTGGATGCTTAACCACATGCCGACCGCCTCCTGTACATATACGTCGGCAGTTTAAGGACGGGGATCTCGGTAACGGCAGCAGCTGCTGCCACAATCGAGGTATCCACCTTTTGAGCCAGCGGTCCTGTTTACGATAATGGTGGTCTCTGCAGCGGATTCACCGCGAGATCACCGTTATCGGCGGCGGGAGAGGGGCAACCCCCCCCCTCCCACCGCTCTCCCGCACCCTCCGCCGCTTACCAGAGCCATTCGCAGCAGCAGAGGGGATCAGGACCTGTCCATGGCTGGGTATGGAGATGAGCGAGGGGAAGATGGCCCCCACCCATCTCCATACTATAGCAGTCAAAACGTCACTTCCGCCCATACGTCTTAAATGGCCATTTTGCTGTTGTCATTTTTTCAAATGACAATTTTTTTTATTTATTTTTTTGCATTTAAGTCCAAATATGAGATCTGAGGACTTTTTGACCCCAAATCTCATATTTAAGAGGTCCTGTGATGCTTTTTTTCTATTACAAGGGATGTTTACATTCCTTGTAATAGGAATAAAATTGACCCAATTTTTTTTTTTTAAAGCAGTGAAAAAATAAATAAAATCAAGTAAAATAAAGCAGAAAAAAAATATTTTTAAAGCGCCCTGTCCCGACGAGCTTGCGCGCAGAAGCGAACACATACGTGAGTAGTGCATATGAAAACGGTGGTCATACCACACATGTGAGGTATCGCCGCAATCATTAGCGCAAGAGCAATAATTCTAGCCCTAGACCTCCTCTGTAACACAACACATGCAACCTGTAGAATTGTTTTAAACGTCGCCTATGGAGATTTTTAAGGGTAAAAGTTTGACGCCATTCCACGAGCGGGCGCAATTTTGAAGCGTGACATGTTGGGCATCAATTTACTCGGCGTAACATTATCTTTCACAATATAAAAAAAAAAAAATTGGGCTAACTTTACTGTCTTGTTTTTGTATTAAAAAAAAAGTGAATTTTTACAAAAAAAAGTGCGCTTGTAAAATCGCTGCGCAAATACGGTGTGACAAAAAGTATTGCGATGACCGCCATTTTATTCTCTAGGGTGTTAGAAAAAAAAAATGTATAATGTTTGGGGGTTCTAAGTAATTTTCTATAAAAAACAAAACAAAACTTGTTTTTAACTTGTAAACACAGAGTCTGAAAAAGAGGCCCGGTCTTTGTTAATGCAAGGCACTAAGCCTCATTAGCAACTGACAAAATAAAAATTACAGAAAATCAAGTATTTTAAATTCTTTTTAAATTCTTGCAGTATTTTTCCATTCCATAATTTATTAATTTGTAATATGCTTTAGCAAATTTGACTTGCCTAGCACAACCCTCTCCCTCTTCGAAGGCATAGCGCTCTCCCCTTCAGGAGGGGGGGGGTATTGAATTGCCATTTCAACAACAATGTTTATGCATTGTACCCTTTTATGCAGTTGCTGGGGGAGGCGCAAAGTGCAATACTATAGGGTATCATTTAAAGTCAAAGTTCAGCCTCAGTTAGATTTTAACTCAACTTCCACTTGAAAGCACAACCCCCCTCTGGCTGATCTATGTATATTGTAAGGATTATAACAACCTTTGTCGCAGATTTCTACCTGAGAAATCCCTCTGTGTCCATGTGGAAAAATTAATCTAATGGGAGAGATTTCACAACGATCAATTAGCTGCTGCACCTACAGGGCTCTATTGAGGAAATCTGCAGGGCCTGCATTCCTTTAGACGTGTTCCTATTGGGAGTATCTCACCAAAAAAAAAAAAAAAAAAATTTAGTTCCAAGGGATGCCTGAAATCTGACTTGTATCTTAGGTAGACTTCTGGGGAAATTGGTGAGCCAATCACACAAGCAGGAAATGATGTTTCTGTGGAGTGGTCAGTACGCATTCTACTTCCAGGTGGCCATATTGCATTGCATTTTTGAAAAATTACAGCAGCTGCAGAAGGAAAAGATAATTCTTAATAACATTGTTACAATATGATTTATGTCACAATTGTATACGCTATTTTTTTTTTTTTCTTTATTTGCAATTTTTTTTCCCCCACGACAGAGGAGTTACCCTTTAAAGCATAACTCCACTTTTGTTGAGAAAAAAAAAAAAAAAACAACATTCCCCCCTGGGTGATCTCTGTACATTGCAAGGATTATAACATTTGTTGCAGATTCCTACCTTTTGTTATTCTTAAGAAATCCCTGTGTGTTTCTCTGTGCTAAGTGGGTCTAATGGGAGAGGTTTCAAAATTATCAGCAGCTGCAGAGCACTAATGAGGAAATCTGCTGGGCCTGTATCCCTTTAGACGTGTTCCTATTGGGAGTATCTCACCAAAAAAAAAATTTAGTTCTAAGGGATGCCTGAAACCTGACTTGTATCTTAGGCAGACTTCTGGGGAAATTGGTGAGCCAATCACACAAGCAGGAAATGATGTTTCTGTGGAGTGGTCAGTACACACTCTGTGTACAGAACAACTCCATGTAGCCATATTGCATTTATAGAAAAAATTACAGCGGCAGTCTTGCATGAAGGACATTTCTTTTTAATCCCTGGGTCATAGCTCTTGGCCTGCCATGATAAAGGGAAAAGAAAAAAAAGGGAAAAAGACAAAACCATCCTTTTGAGTCAGCCTGAACTCATTCAAGAGGCTCACCACAGGTGCATAGCGAGAAACAAAACACCAGTCTCATGTGCCCAGACAGGCCCCGCCACCAGGGGGAAATTCACTCAAGTCCCACTAATAAACTAGGGAGAAGAGAGCTAGAGAGAGACCCCAGAACATCAGTCTGCTCCTTACCTGGGCCTTACTGGTGCCTGTCCCACTTGCTGCGGTTCCGGAGGCCATTGCTGGTGCTGCAGCACGATGCATGTGGCAAACGCCAGTTCCGGACTCTATTAGTGCCTCTGCGCCAGACCGGAGCCGGAAATATAGGCACCAGACTTATTCTGCCAGCGCCTGCTCGTCGGATGCCAAACCACTTCCAGTAACCTCACTTCCAGAGGATGCAGTTCCTCTGACTGCCCTTCCCAAGATGGCGGCGACGTCAGGAAAAAAACACATGCCCAGAGCAAAAAACAAGCGTCCGCATGCCTAACGCTACCGCCTGGGAGCGGCAACTCCTGGCTCTCCCCGAGCACTGACGAGGGAGAAGGAGCCCATCCGACTAGCTTCGCATCAGCCTGTGGAGTGGGAGGAACCAGCTCTCTGAGGTTGGTAAAACGGAGGAGTAGGGAGCCTGGCCCCCCAGGGCAGCACCTTGATTGAGAGCTCCTAACTCCCCACTGAGTGTTCCCTTCCGGAGGAAACACAAAAACTGGTGATAAGTGGGAAGGAGCCTCCTTTTAAAAGATTGGTGGAGGTGTGTTTCCTGACAAGTGGGTGGAGTCACTCTCTTAAGGTGCTGTTCTGAAAGGCGTTAAGGGAAAGGTCATTTTTAATAACATGCAATTACAATATGACTTGTATCACAATTGTACACGCTATTTTTTTTCCCACGAAAGTGGAGTTACCCTTTAAGTGACAGCTCAGAGTCTGGTGGGGCTGCTGTCACCACATTCATGATGGCTACAACCATTAGCGGTCTAGCTGATTTTAGAAGCTTACATAAGGGAGGCCTTTACAGGTAAACCATATGCATAAAATACATGTATAGTTTTATGGGAAGATTGAGGAGAGAGAGAGAGAGAGAGAGAGAGAGAGAGAGAGAGAGAGAGAGAGAGAGAGAGAGAGAGAGAGAGAGAGAGAGAGAGAGAGAGAGAGAGAGAGAGAGAGAGAGAGAGAGAGAGAGAGAGAGAGAGAGAGAGAGAGAGAGAGAGAGAGAGAGAGAGAGAGAGAGAGAGAGAGAGAGAGAGAGAGAGAGACACACAGACACCCGGTGCTTAGGTAGTGTAAGGGTATGTGGCCTCAGCCAACACAGATTCAGCCTTGCTAGTTGATGCGTTTTTGCCCCACCCACTGGGGCTTGGTCACAGAAACCCGTGACCAAAGCCCCATGGGCAGGGCAAAACGAAACTGGGGGCGTGGCTGAAGCAGCGTGGGCCAAGGCCACATACACTACCTAAGCACCGGGTTGGTTGAGCAATGATTTATTCTTGCTTTAATGTTGGACTCATAGTTCAGAACATAGTCACTCGCCTACATGACCAACGGGGAAATCATTACCTTACAGCAGCACTAGAAGTCTCATGCATATCACTTTATGGGAAGATTGCTGAGGAAATAGTCCAGCGACAGGTACTCTTTAAGCCTGCTTCACACCAAAGATGCATTTATGCTGCAGAACACCAAAGTGCACAGCAAAATAATAATTTACCATATCTCAATCCCTGTACAGAGATGAGCATGTAATTTTCCTACGTTTCTAAAGCTACTGGTCATTAAATAGCAAATATAGACACCCACCTTCCAAACGTTCCAAAAAACGGACCCAGAGCTGTACATTAAAACACAAAAACATCACACACATTGTTGATTTTAATCCTTAGTTAAAGCAATACGTTTTACGAATCCCAGAGTTCCTTACATCCCATAAAGCCGATAAGGGACAGAACAAGTTACCACTTGTGGTAAATATTACACTGCAATTAGGCATTTTGTTTCCTATTTATTTATCGTTTTTAAAGTCCAACGCTTATAACAAATCCTGCAAAATGTACGTCTAAACAGAAGTCCACCTGAAAAGCAGAGATCCCAGGAGTACAAGACAGAATGACTGCAGCAGAGGGGAGCGCAGTGTGTATGGGGAGAAAGTGGAATGGAAAGCCCAGGGTGGGGGGGGGGGGGGGGGGGATTTCATATTAACCGCTGAACAATGACAGCATTTAGGAGGTTTGCTTCTTTTAGAGTCTGGTCCTCATCCGTCAACTCCTTGTTTGGGAACGTAGTCATTAACACGAAGCTTGTGGCGGCCATTGCTGGTCGGGCGCTGGCGATGAATAAGCGGATGTCACGGATTCTGAAAAGGAAGCAGGTTGACCTTTTTATTTAAAAGTGCCATCTGTGTGTTTTAAACTGCAGTTCTACTTTAATAATAGTCTCTAGTCTTTTTAACATTACACTTATTCAATTGTTCAGCAAGGGTGCAACTGCATGTGTTTTACCAAAGGAAAGTACAAAAGCCTCTGTAGTCCAGCAGGGGGTATTGTTCAAGCCCCATAAGCAGACGACAGAACTGCAAATACCCTACAGGAGGACAACACCACCCCCTGCTGGACCAGAGAAACCTGGCACCTCTCACCACAAATTTTATCAACCTATCATGAAAGGAATAAGGCTGTTATTGACTTCCAAAAAAGAAAAAGAAGTGTGGATGCCAGACATTTTGTATGACAACCAGGCAAAAAGCATTTTTTGATTAGGGGCTCAGTGATAACAGAATCTGTTTCTAAGGACAAGATTTCAGACAACCTGAACATTTTAACGAATGGTGCGTCTTGTGTTTCCATGAATCCTGTATCACTTTACAGCTTTATCTCATACTGCAATCCTTGTTGCTGATGTGTTCAGGATGACGCTCGTAGTGTCCGAAAAGAACAGATTATTATTTGGCTGACCTACAATTCTTACCTGTGATTGTGATTAAACTTCTGGACCAGCCTTCCTCCGTCTGCCAGGCGGATCTGGATGTTTGTGATAGGCTCAGACTCATTGAGGGTAATGGAAGAACTGGCTCTAGCCTCATTTTCTGCTTGCTGGGATGAGGAGGCCATGCTCAGGATATTGGGAGCAGTGCTGAGAACACAAAATGAAGAACGATGTAAGGATGACGGAGGAGCTACAAATGTCACATCGCACAGGATACATTGGAGGGGGAGATTTACTAAAACTGGAGCACTCAGAATCTGTCCATAGTAACCAGCTTCTAACTTCAGCTTGTTCAATAAGGCCCGGTTCACACTGGTGCGAGATGCGCTCAGACTTTGAGAGCGCACGTCGCACCTTATTAAGTGCAATGGAGCCATTCTAATAGGAGAGACTTGAGTTGCTCCGACTTAGAAAAAGGTTCCTGCGCTACTTTTGGTCCGACTTCAACACGATTTGTACTGACTTCTGTTAAAGAAGTCGTATGCAAGTCGTGCTGAAGTCGCGCTGGGATGTCAGCTTTAAAGTCGCACGGCAGTGTGAACTAGGCCTTAAGATGTGACAATAAAACTTATGATCTAGTGCAGCTCTGCTTAGAAACCAATCAGCTTCCAAGTTTTATTGTCAAAGCTTAAAAAGGAGAAGTAGAGCCAAAGCTGGTTTGGCTGTACTTATCCTATGGATCACAGGAGTGCAGTTCTTTCTGCACTCCTGTGACCAGTTTTCAGCAGAGAGCGAGCTGAAGTCCGCTCTCTGTTGACGTCACAAAGTCAGTCCAGGCTCAGCGTCATCGAAATCATGGAGTAGGGAACCTCCAGATCCCTGGACTGACCCCCCAGCTCAGCCTCTCAGCAAGCTGCTGAGAGCCTGAGTCAACCGCTCCCATCCCTCCAGTGAGCGAGGAGGGGGCGGAGCAGAGAGCTGTGACTGACAGGGGAGCTGTGAGAACCGAGCGATCAGTGGTGTTTGATCGTTCGGTTCTCAGTGTTAGAGACGCCAGGAAACAGATGCACCATCCACCTAGGTAAGTATGAATCTAGGAAAAAAAAAAAAAAAAACACAACAACAACAAAACACCCCATACTTCTCTTAATTGAACAAGCTGAAGTTAGAAGCGGATTGGTTACTATGCACAGCTGCACCAGTTTGAGTGCTCAAGTTTGAGAAAATCTTCACCATAAACTAAAAATTCTTATAGGAGTATTGCCAGGATCTCACCTGCCCAATTTTTGGCCCTCGCCAGCGAATGCTTTAAAGGCAGTTTTGGGTTTCACAAAGTCCTCATCGCGATGGTCCTCCATATCCAAGTTTACCTGCCCACCTTGGGCAAGTCTGCGCAGCTCTGCCGGGATCTCCCTGTACACAGGTGGAAAAAATTAAAGCTGAACTCTACCTCATCCTATATCCATCCACGGGAAAAAAATCCCCCCTGCAAGAAGACCAACAGTCATATATATCTATAGGTACGCCTATCTATACAATCCATTTATATCCTAAACTTATCCCTCTTACTCTTCCTTTCTCTTTTTTTTTCCACCTCTCTTCCCTCTCCCTTTCTCTCCCCTTTTCTCCTTCTACCTTTTAATTTATTTTCCCTTACTCCACCCCTCTTTCACTTATCCTTCCCCACATTTTCTACAATTTGAAAAAGAACCATCCACCCCTGGAGTTCCATCTGTTGCCATTATAAAAAGGAGTTATGCCAGGCATGCCCAACCACAAATCCCATATTTTAGGAAACCTTTTTATTTATTGAGCCCCTATTTCGACAAACCTGACATTCTTTTAAAACAGTGTCATTAACGCGTAGGTGCCATTTCTCGTATGTTGGCACATTCGAGGAAATCCATTTTTGTGCAATTAGCTTGCTTTCAATATACATCTTGTTAATTGCTATCCTAATTGTTGGTATGTACGTTTCTTTTTCTAGGCACCCCAGCAAACTTAGTAAAGAATCCCTTTGTCTCTGTATTTGGTATACCCGATTAATAGTATCAATTATTTTTTGCCAGTACCTAAATAATTTGGGGCATTTCCATAGCATATGTATTAGGTCAGCTGAGGTTCTCCTACACCGGGGACCGTCAGATGTATCTCGTCTACCCCAGTAATAAAATTAAACTGGGGTCCTATACACCCTATGAATTATGTAGAATTGTGTTAAAGTTTGCTGGGGTGAAACTGATACCGATTGTACTTGCTCCAAAATATTTTGCCATTGTTCATCTGTTAGATCTCCTTGGTCCTTTTTCCATCCCCGTCTAGCTTGACAGGTAGCCTTTCCCTGGAGTTGGCCAATTAAATAGCCATATATTTTAGTGATGCCATTTTTCAATTGTATCTTTGCAATTAAGTCTATTAATGGCATATTTTGAACCTTTAAATTATTTCCTTTAACTTGGATATGTAAAGCATGTCTTAATTGTAAATATTAAAAAAAGGTGTTGGGGGGGGGGGGGATATTCTTTTTGTAATTCTTGATTTTTTTTAGCACCCCATCAGAGTATAATTGGTCAATATACAGAATCCCCGATCATTTCTATACCCCAAATGCTTCTAGTTTATTTATCTCCTTATACTTTATATTCTGCCATAGGAGGGGTATAAACTGAAATATTTATATATTGCATTTTTTTTTTTTTTTTTTTTTATTTCATTTCCTGCCATACTCTGTTCATCAACACTAAGGTGGGTCTTTGTATAGCGTTTCCAATGGTAGATAAAACAGGGGGGAGAGAAGAGGGGGAAAGGGACGAGTTATTTACACGAATAATAGTGGTGATGTAACTAAAAGAAAGATAGGTGGTGTATGTGTGTTGGCCTCTTGGTTTGTTTGCTGTTTTTTTTGTTTTTTTTAATGTGTATTTAGTTGTTAAAAGGGGAGGGACACGTACTGAGAAGATATAGAGTGCTGCACACCCAGATTAATGTCAAAAAGAAAAAGAAGATATCCCCCGTGGGGTTTTAAAGCAGCAAAAAATTATGAAAATAATAAGCTGTTACTTGAAAAGGTTTTTTATTTTGTAGAACTTAACCGTAACAAAATAAAAAACCTTTTCAAGTAACAGCTTATTATTTTCATAATTTTTTGCTGCTTTAAAACCCCACGGGGGATATCTTCTTTTTCTTTTTGTGTATTTAGTTGTTTTTGTTTCTGTTCCAAGTGCTGTAAACTAAAATTGCTGTTAATAAAAAAATTAAGAATTGGAAAAAAAAAAGTTAAACGCTCATTTTTGTCTAGGGGGAACAGAACCACTTTTACTTGCTTTATCCTTTACTTCTCTCCAATGCCACAGGTTGTGGGAGGGACTTTAGCATCCTCACCTATCATGAAGGACTGCTGGTTCTGCATTGTACACAAGGATATCAGAGTGCCTGCAGCTGACAGAGCGGCTAAGAGAAGTAGATTCAGTCATGCAGCTGGGAGCAAAAGTGTGGGAGTGGGGATAAATTATTTGAAACCTCCCTAAACAAAAATGAGCACTTCAGTGCAGGGGAGGTGGCCACTGTAAGGATACTATCCAATTTTACCCAGAGTTCTGCTTTTCAAAAATTTAATGGAAATGTCAACTTGATCAGCAGTTTAAATGCATATATAGGGCCTGCCTTTGAAAATCCCAATCAATGAAAAATAGAAAAAAAAAAGTCAATACTTACCTGTTCTGGTACCCACTCCTAGAATCTTAACTCTGCTGCAGGGCTATCCCACACAAAATATTTGCACCCAGAAGTATGTCACTATGTGGTTCTTCCCACAGTAGTGACTAGCGGCACAGTATAAAGAACCACAGGTATCCAATACTTATGGGCAAAGATGCATGGGGTTTAACTCAGCAGCGGAATAAAAGATTCCAAAAACAGGTGACAGGAAAAGTAAAAAAGGTACATCCTTCTTTACAGGAAGGTTATTTTTTTTCCCCGTTAGCAACAGGTTGCATTTACAGCCCCAGCCACCACTGTTGTGATATGTGGCTTTGTGAGAGATATATATATATATATATATATATATATATATATATATATATATATATATATATATATATATATATATATATATATATATATATATATATATATATATATATATATATATATATATATTTATTAGATATAGAGGGTTGACCTCTATAGGTCAATCCTCTATATATTACATGATCTTCTCAGATCATGCCATTTTGGAAATGCTGTACCATTGCTAACTCCAACCATCCTTGCTCTTTTGCCGAATACTGACCATCCTCATACAGTGACACCAACTCTGAGCTTCCTGTCTTGTTAAGCCCACCTTATTTCCTGCCCCTGCATTTCATCAGTATTCACCTGATACCCCCCACCGCTGTTACAAGATAAGGTTAACAAATGCTCATGTACAGGTAGACTCTTGATCTGCTTGCTTTCTTTCTGGTTCATCGATAAGCGAAGCAAATTTTCAGGAGGTGGTCAGCAATTAGAAGCCCTCGTATTTTTCTAATGACAAGTTTCTTTAAAACCTGAACTCCGGGATTTACACGATGACCACCACCATTTAACCGCTATGTTACTTAAAAAGAAAAATCCCCAGCTAAAAGGCCCTTTTATTTACCTAAATCCAAGGTCACGTGACATGCTGGTGACCACATCACTAACTGGGAAACTTTATATAGGCTGCCCAGTGGTGGAGTCCGCAGGCTCCCATAGACAGCATAAGATGATGACATCACTGGCTGCCACAGGCAGACTGATGTGCTGGATTACAGGTGATCACTTCAGGAGGAAGCACCAGCAAGGGACAATGATGACGATATCAGCTGAGCAAAAAAAAAAAAATGTTCCCACCTGGTGGGAAATGGAGTTTGGATTTGCTCACATATGATCTCAATATTATTTGTGTCCAGTCAAAACTTACACAAAATATTCCAGGTACCTCAAGCTCCAGGTTAGGGATTGCTCATGGTAACAGTAAAAATATAGAAGGCAAATCTTACCCTCTGCGTATTGACTCCAAGAACTGTGCATTGCTGGGGTCTTGATAGCTGCGCATTTCTCCCTCGTCTAAGCTGAATCCATTCTTCCAGAGCTTCAGGACCACATGGACCTAGAGAACAAAAATTCAGCAAGTAATTGTAAAAAAATAAATAAATAAAATAAAGAGTTCTTAGAAGCAGCAACTCCAAACACTTGTACTCTAATTTGTCCCTTCTCCAGACTCCTCACCCTATCGTATTGTGTAAAGCCAACGTTGACCACAGGCAAGGACACAAAATACAAAAGCAGCTTAGTAGATGCTGTAACTGTAAAGTGGTAGTAGTGTTAAAAAGAAAACAAAAACAACCTACATACTAGCACATTATGAAAGACTTACCTTGAAACAAAGTCCTCCTTTGGTGCGCTGTCACCGCCGCATACGCTTCCATCTTCACACGGTCTTCCTTCCAGGTTCGCAGCTGCTTTAATGGCCAAGCCCCGATGACGTCACTCCAGCACATGCGCACAGGAGTCACAGCCGCGGCACAGAGTGCTGAAGGAACAGCACAGGTATGCCGTTCCTTCAGAGCGCATGCGCCGGTGACGTCACCGGCTGCTGCTCAGTAGAATATCTCCTCAACGGTGCACATTTGGGAGATATTAAATTTAAACGTACAGGTAAGCTTCATAAAAACTTACTTGCAGGTGAAAAAATAAAAATAGCGTTTAGTACCACTTTAACCACCCCACGCAGATATATACTGCAGCAGACTGGCCCTCCTGCGCGCAATCACGTCCCTGTACGCGATATTGTGCACGGGGTTCTGGGGCGTGTGATGTCCGCCGATCGTTCTGCTTTCGGCCAGAGGGGAAAATGGAAATCTTGTGTTTCTAAGCAGAAACACGGATCTCTGTTTTCCACTAGTCAAAGCACTCCCTCAGGGACACATTTGACCCTTTGATAGCCCCTGATGTTAACCCCTTCCCTGCCAGTGTCATTTGTACAGTGACAGTGCATTTTGTTTTTAGCACTGATCAATGTATTGGTGTCACTGGTCCCCAAAAAGTGTCACTTTGTGTCAGATTTGTCTGCCGCAATGTCACAGACCCGAGAAAAAAATTAAAATAAAAAAAGCTGATCGCCGCGATTACTAGTAAAAAAAATAAATAAAAATTCCATAAATAAATCCCATGATTTTTAGACACTAACTTTTGCGCAAACCAATCAATATGCGCTTATTGTTTTTTTGTTTTTGTTTTTTTTCATTTTACAAAAAACATGTAGAAGAATACATATTGGCCTAAACTGATTAAGAAATTAGATTTTTTTTTAACTTTTTTTTTTTCTTTATTTTCAGTATGTTTTTTAGCATAATGTAAAAAAATATTGTTTTTTTTTCAAAATTGTCGGTCTTTTTTTGTTCACACCTCAAAAATTAAATACTGCAGAGGTAATCAAATACCACCAAAAGAAAGCTCTATTTGTGGGGGGGAGAAAGGACAATTTTATTTGGGTACAGCGTCACAAGACCGTGCAATTGTCAAAGCAACACAGTGCCGTATCGCAAAAAATGGCCTTGTCATAAAGCGGGTGAAACCTTCCAGTGCTGAAGTGGTTAATGTGCTATTATAATAGGCTGGGGATGGAACTGTGTTGCAGATTTAGAAAGGGCCAGCAGAGGGCGCCAAAGAGAGTAATGTGTGGAACTGCATAGGAAAGGGAAAGGACTGATGGCTCAATTTATTAAAGGAGAGGTCCAGCCAGAGCTCAATTGGCTGGGCTTCTCCTAAGGGTCACAGCAGTGCAATTCGTATTGCACTCCTGTGACCCGTTTTCACCAGAGAGCGGACTGAAGTGCTGACGTCCCCAAGTTCAGTCCAGGCACCGTGTCATCTCAACTTCAGAAGTCTGGATCCGCCAGATGCCTGGACGTATGGCAGTCTCAGCCTCTCAGCGAGCCGATGAGAAAACCGCTCGATGCCCCTACACAGCTCAGCGCTCCTGTGAGCGTGGAGGAGAAGAGCGGGAGAGTTGCTGACTGACATGCAGCAGCTCTCTTCTCGGGGAGCCGAGCGAACTGAGCCATCGGCGGTGTTCAATGGCTCTTCAATGGCTCTTAGTGCAGAGGCGCCGGGGGACAGATGCAGCATTCACCTAGGTAAGCACGAATATGGGGTAAAAGCCAAACCCATACTTCTCCTTTAAAAGAGCAGAGCACTGACTAGGTGGAGGAGCAATGTGTGATTTTGGGGGGGGGGGGGGGGGGGTATGAGGAGGTGACCTGCAAGTGGACGAAAACACTGGCAAAAATTAGAAAATGATTTTCGTCAATTGACTCAATTCTAACTTTAATTTTCATCACTGAAAACATGCAGCTGTAAACTATGACGAAAATATTTTCGGCAATGAAATGAACACTGGTCACAAATAATCACTCACCGTCATTAGTAGATTGTTGCTACTTTTACACTATAATTCACCACTGATCTAGATAAAAGACACTAGATAAAAAGCAGAGCAGCCCAGTTGGGGGGCAAACTTACATCCTGGCCTTGATTCTGTCTCCGAGCGCCAAAAACATAAGCAGACTCCTCTTCCGGGGCGGCCCCCAATCGGTACCCACCTCCAGCAAATGGCTATGGAGGGAAAAAAAAAAAGTTTAAATCAAGTCTTAGTACAACCATATTCCAAACCTTGAACATCTTGTTCTTAGAAAGTAAAGAAAAAAAAATATATAAATAATACGATTATCAGTAATTCTTACAGATTTCTCAAACAGCCAAGGGGTGCAAGTTACATGTAGCTGCACACCTAAGGGTAAAGTGTGCAGAACAGTTGAGGTTACACTTTAACCACTTACGGACCGCCCGCCGTCGTTATACGTCATTACTTTGAAGAGAGATATCATTATGGCAGCAGCTAGCTACCATAACCCCGGTATCCTTTTCTTCAGCGGGTGGTCCGCTTTCAGATAAAAGTGGTCTCTGCAACGGATTCGCCGCGAGAACACTTATCGGCAGCGGGAGAGGGGCCCCCTCTCGCCATGCTCCAGTCCCCTCTGCCACTTACCGGAGCTGCCTTTCTCCTGTTAGGTATGGAGACGAGTATGGACACCCGTTTCCATACCATTGCAGGGCGGAAGCAACGTCAAAACATCAGTTCCGCCCATAACTCAAAACAACATTTTTTTTTTTTTAACTTTTTTTGTTCTTGTTTTTTATTGTATTTTAGTGTAAATATGTGATGTGAGGTCTTTTTGACCCCCAGATCTCATATTTAAGAGGTCCTGTAATATTCCTTGTAATAGGAATAAAAGTGCCAATTTTTTTTTTTTAAAGAACAGTGTAAAAATAAAAAAGGTAGAATAAAAAAAAGGAAAAAAAAAATATTTTCTTTTTTAAACGAGCCCCGTCCCGCCGAGCTTGCGTGCAGAAGCGAACACATACGTGAGTAGCGCCCGCATATGAAAACGGTGTTCAAACCACACATGTGAGGTATCTCCGCGATCATTAGAGCGAGAGCAATAATTTTAGCCCTAGATCTCCTCTGTAACTCAAAACATTTTTAAGGGTAAAAGTTTGTCACCATTCCACAAGCAGGCGCAATTTTGAGGCGCGACACGTTTTCAATTTACTCGGTGTAACATTATCTTTCACAATATAAAAGAAAATTGGGCTAACTTTACTGTTGTCTTATTTTTTAATTCAAAATAGTGTATTTATTGCAATGACCGTCATTTTATTCTCTAGGGTGTTAGAAAAGAATATATATAATGTTTGGGGGTTCTAAGTCATTTTTTAGCTTTCAAACACCAAATCTCAGAAAGAGGCTCGGGGCTTTAGTGGTCAGTTATAGCCACCTATACAGAACGCCCACCTTTGAACCCTCATCCTTACCGATCGGCTGCTTTCCCCTCCAGGGCTTTTAGCAGATCTGTCCACAGCGACGGCTCCATGTTCCTTGGCTCCCTTGAAGAGATCTTCAACAAGCTCGTTAGGGCTCCTCTTCTTGGGGGGCCCCACAATCTGCTGTCCGCTCCTCTCTGAGCCCCCTGCGTAAAACCTGCCAAAAATTAAGCACCTCACTTAGAAAAGATCATTACATGAAAGTACCAGAGCGAGCTGGGAACGGTCAATACTCCTGTTATTAGGAAAGAAACAAAATTTCCCTTTGGACGTCTCCATTGATCCTCCCCTTCTTCCACAGTCCCCAATCCATCTCCTGACAGAACAGAGCCTTTGGAGTCACTCAGTTTGGTGTGTATTGCTAGAGATTTTTTTTTATTTTTTTTTATTAGATGGTGAATGTGATCGGCACAGGGCCAATCAGCACTGTCCATACAGAGGGTCAGGGGTCCTGCAGCCTCATAGGACAGTTCAAGTAGAATGAAAACTCCTTCTACAAGCTTTAACCGGACACTGATAGAAGTCACAAGACTGCTATATACTGCTGGGGAGGAAAAGCATTTAGTCGTTTAGATTTACTAAAATAATTACATTTCCATGTTGTGTATACTGTGGGAGATCAGATATAGTGAGAGTAGAGTCCTGGGTTTAGTAACATTTTATTGTTCTGGAGATATCTGTACAATTTAGAATTCCCCCCTCCCTTCCTCTCGGGGTTACAATGTTCACCGGGACAAACAGAAGGAAAATCTACAACAGCAATGAAAAAAAATAATAAAAAGTTTTATCTTTAGATTCAGTTTAAAGTTTGTTGATGGCAAGAAGACCGTATTTATGAATGTCCAGTCATATCTCTACTTTTGGCAAAAACAAAAAGTAAAAGCTGCGCTCAAGGTGAGAAATAAAATGGAAAGTGTAGTGAAATCAAAGCAGCCTGCACCGAGATCTAGTCTCCAAATCCCATCATAGATAATAATGCAAAAAAGATGCGGCGCTAAAACATAATTATAAGCTATTAAAATGAATTAATATGAAATAACCATATAAATAAATAATAATAACAGTGCAAGATGAGTATAAACAATATCATACACTAATGTCCCAAGAATTATTGTGAATGAATTAAATACATATACGTGGATAAGTAAATAAATAAAGTCCAAAACCAAAAAAGAAAATCCGTGATAAAATAGGAAAAAAGTGCCAGAAAGTGCCACAAAAAAGATGAGGATGCAGTAGGGTAAATCTTCTATGGTTCCTCACACCCAAGGTGGAATTTCAGATGTGCTTACCAGATCCCGATGACTGCTATTACAGCAGCCAAAAACGGCACAGGGAAAATTTGGGGCTCCCCACAACCTCAGCATAAGGTACCAGTAAGCGACAGATGATATCTCAGGATTCAAAAACAAAAGGACAATCCATAGCGTGATACAGTCTGCACAATCGATTTATTAAAAAGAATTGCACTTACAAAGCATCTGTGAAGTGATCAGCATAAACCGTACAATCAACAGTCAGCGTCTCCGTCTGCTGCCTCCGCCTCCTAAGTTCGTATACAGCCCTACACAAGAACGGACGTGGTGACGTCGTAGGCTCCTCCCTACGCGTTTCGTCACAAATGGACGTCGTCTGGGGATTGGCCAAGCTCGAGCGTCACCGCGTGTGGGCATTATATACACTGCGGGCGCCATCTTGGTTAATGGCAAGGAAAAATTTTACATTGGGAAACGGCCCAGCTGCATTAGATGCCGGCCATTAGTGAATAGGAACGTTCCTATTCACTAATGGCCGGCATCTAATGCAGCTGGGCCGTTTCCCAATGTTAAATTTTTCCTTGCCATTAACCAAGATGGCGCCCGCAGTGTATATAATGCCCACACGCGGTGACGCTCGAGCTTGGCCAATCCCCAGACGACGTCCATTTGTGACGAAACGCGTAGGGAGGAGCCTACGACGTCACCACGTCCGTTCTTGTGTAGGGCTGTATACGAACTTAGGAGGCGGAGGCAGCAGACGGAGACGCTGACTGTTGTTGATTGTACGGTTTATGCTGATCACTTCACGGATGCTTTGTAAGTGCAATTCTTTTTAATAAATCGATTGTGCAGACTGTATCACGCTATGGATTGTCCTTTTGTTTTTGAATCCTGAGATATCATCTGTCGCTTACTGGTACCTTATGCTGAGGTTGTGGGGAGCCCCAAATTTTCCCTGTGCCGTTTTTGACTGCTGTAATAGCAGTCATCGGGATCTGGTAAGCACATCTGAAATTCCACCTTGGGTGTGAGGAACCATAGAAGATTTACCCTACTGCATCCTCATCTTTTTTGTGGCACTTTCTGGCACTTTTTTCCTATTTTATCACGGATTTTCTTTTTTGGTTTTGGACTTTATTTATTTACTTATCCACGTATATGTATTTAATTCATTCACAATAATTCTTGGGACATTAGTGTATGATATTGTTTATACTCATCTTGCACTGTTATTATTATTTATTTATATGGTTATTTCATATTAATTCATTTTAATAGCTTATAATTATGTTTTAGCGCCGCATCTTTTTTGCATTAATATCTCTACTTTTCAATAGAAAAATAACAGTTGTGTTCCAACTAGTTGCTAAGCCCAAAAAAAAAAAAAAAAAAAAAAGGGGGAGTTTTATACTTCTACTGCAGGGACCTGGGTTAATTTTTTTTTTTTCCCCCATTTGAAACTTGACAAGGTCACTTTTTGGGATGTAAAGCAAAGACAAGTGTGAGTGCCGGTTCACACTGGTGCGAAGCTGGGAAACCCTGCGATTCAGTGCCGGTTCTCGCATCACACCCAAATTGCACACTGGTTCACACTGACATTCTGCGAACCGCTGAGGGTGTCAATGTAAAAAAGGTATGGATACCCCCAGATCAGTTCACAGATCGCAGTGCAAACTGTGAAATGTTAACACCCATGCGATCCGATTCCAGGGCGGACCAGAAGAAAAAAAAAGGTCCTGAACCATTTTGGTGCGAATGCGATTTCAGCCAGTTTGTATGGCTGAATTTGCATCACAAGGACAATGCATGTGATCTGCACAGCTAAGCGGTGCGAATCACATTCGATGTCTTTGATCGCACAAGTGTGAACCCAGCCTGACAGCTTAAAGTTTGGTACACAACATTCGTTTTTTTCCATTTGACCCAGTGAGTTGAACATGATAAAGAAAACTGTCAGCTCAGGTCGGAACCACTATACTAACTATGCAAAGTTAGTGCAGCGATCTCCCCCCGCTATTGTGTTCTGACAGGGGATCGATCCCCCCGCCAACACACCAATCTACGCAATTGGCCAAGAGTGCTGATCGGGAGTCAGTTGGCTGCTGGTTTTCCAGCATGCACATCTGACAGAAGCCAGTCAGACAACTGGCTTCTGTCGAACAGACGGACATACACACAGGCCAAATGTCAGCAGGTTTTTTTTTTTTTTGAACCGGCCATTGTCTCCCGACATTCGGCCCGTGTGTACCCTGCTTTAGATCCAAAGTCGGCAAAGGCAGTTCTTATGTTTGTATCCCGACTGGCACACTATCTGCCTTGCTAGTCTTTGACCCTGGTATTGTCTACAGCTAATCGGCTTTTCTGTACAGGGCGTGTAGGAGAAGAATGGCCCTTTGTGCTTGTGTGGAGGGTTTTGTTACATGCTGAGTCGCAATTTGTAGCAGAGAGTACAATTCCGGTATACAGGTAGACGAGACTAGCAAAAAAGGCACATTAGTCATTGCTGATCTCTCCCAGGTGAACTGGCCACTCAGTCGTCTGCTTCCTCATTGTTTGCCCCTTTTTGCGTTTAACTTGTGTTCCTAAAGCCTGGTACACACACACACACACACACAGGCTGAAGTAAACCCCCCCCCCCCCCCCAAAAAAAAAAAAAAAAAAAAAAAAAAAAACAACGAGGAGGTCGGGAAGGAATTCGCTGTAGTAACCAAACCAACCCCCCCCCCCCCCCCCACACACACACACACACACACACACACACACACACAGGCAAGCGCTTGCAGCCATTTGGTATGAGTGCTGATCGGATTCCGTTCAGGTGCTGTTTTTCCAGCCGGACAGGCTGCTGGTACACACGGGCCAAATGTCTGTTGAACCAGCAGCTGTACCAGGCTTAAAGCTTTCTCTTCCCATATAAAACAATGAGCCTGATGTATAAGGAAAGTTAAGGTGCACCGAATGGAAATTTTGGTGCCAAAACCAAAAATTACAGTTTTAAAATTATAGAGATAGAGATATATATCTCTAGATAGATATCTATCTATCTATCGATCTATATAATTTGTCTGCCATTATTGGCATCTTTAGCACAAGAAAAGCTCAAGAAAAATGCATCCCTTTAAATTCTATGTATGTCTTCACACTGGTCCATTGCACTTTCGTAGTGGTGTTAAAAATCTTGCTTGGTAGATGCTTAGGTCTGGCTGCGCTGAGAAACCTACATCACGCCTTTACGCGCATCTGATCTTTGTGTCTTTACCACCTCTGGATAGGCTCTGGTCCCGTTGGCAACACGATATTCCTGTGTTGGATAATGACTGGGACGAGGTCTGGGACTTTCCTTTCAGATCACTAGTGTCCATACGTGACAAATTAGTACAATTCAAAATTGTGCATAGGGCATATTTTACCCCCCACAGACTACATTTGATGAACCCCAATCATACCTCTGATTGTTGGAGATGTGGTGTCTCACCAGGAGACTTCTCACATATTTACTGGAATTGTCCGGGGATTCAACAGTACTGGAGGGAGGTGCTTAATTTAATCAACAAAGTTGCTTCCACCAACTTACCATTGACAATGGATATATGCATACTAGGATTGATAGAAAATGTGGTCCCATCAATAGCCAAACGCACTATGATTGGGCTACTATTATTCTACGCTAGGAAAAATATCGCAATGCAGTGGAAAAAAACCTAACCCCCCTTCCAGTAAACAGTGGGAAGGCCTGGTCAACAGTAGCCTCCCGCTTTATAAGGATACGTACGCAAATAGAGGTTGCCCCTTGAAATTTGACAAAGTCTGGAGCAAGTGGTTGAAAACAATGAACATTGCACAATGATAAACTGATATAATAGTAACCTGGTTTGGATGACTGAATAATGGTGCACCCGCTATAACCCGCTGCTTTGTTAATTTTGTTAATTTGGGCCTCTAACAGTTGCTAGATGTCTGTGTATAGCATAATCAGAAGAGGACAGCCTTAAGATTTTAAACCTACTCCATGTTTGGACAATCCCACAGACTGCTACATTTATATTACTGTCGTGATATGGATAACCTGTATGCAACCAACTGTTTTTTTTTTTTTTTGTTCTTTTTCTGTATTGTTTGGTAAAAAAACTTGAAATAAAAAGAAATTAAAAAAAAAAAAAAAAAAATTAAATAAACCCCCCCACGCACTAAAAACATACCTCTATTGCTGCAGCCCATTAAAAAACACAAACGCTTCTGGAAGTGTCAGATGCCTGTGTGACCTAAACAATTCCACCACAGGACTCAGCAGTGGTTCTCAATCCTGTCCTCAAATACCCCCAACAGGTCATTTTTGCAGGTTTTCCTTTATCTTGCACATGTGCTTTAAATCAGAGTCAATGGCTTGGTATTTTGGACAGTTACTTTATTTAAGAGAGGCGAGAGTGAGGGGCGAGGGATACATGAGAGATGATAGCAATGAGAAAGTATAGAATATAAAAAATTATCTGAAGTATTTAGCAGCAAAATTATGTAAGTATAAACCTTTCATTTGGAGAGCAGCTGGGTGAGCATTTTTTTTTATTTTTTTTTATGTGGGCCAAAAGGAAAGCAGCAAAAAGGCCAGGTACAGCTCATAAATCACCAGTTTGACATAACTGCTTTAACACAATTTAGGATTATTAATAATAGCAGAGAGGTCCCTAGTCATTTGACTGACAATCTAGAGCAGCTTTTTCTCAACCATGTTACCTTAGGGAACCCTTGAAAACATTCTCAGGTGTTGGGGAAACCCCATTAAAACCGATTGGGGAGCAATAAAAAAAAAAAAAAAAAGAAAAAAGCGTCCCTTAGATTAGTGTTCAGTGGGAAGAAAACCCCCTTACAGTGGTGGCCAGAATTCCACCCTCAGACAGCTAAAGAGATCATTGGAGGCATGCCACCGACTCTGCCAAGTGGTATTTGCTCTGGAACTGTAAAAAAATGGGAGGTCAGCCAGACAGCCACCGCTCAATGAACCCCTAGCAACCTCTGGAGGAATCCTAGGGTTCCACAGAAACCTGCTTGGGAAAGGCTGATCTAGAGGCTAAGGGGAGCTCCCTAAAACAATATCAGTGTTCTAAAAAAATAAAAACCTTTCATGACACAAAAAAGATGTTATGCTGAATTAAAACAAAACTGCAATTTAGGTTTACTATCTCAACTAATGTATCCAGATTCAAATCTCACCTTTGACCTTCTTCCTCCTCCTCTTCTTCCTCCTGTGCGTGCACCAGGTCTCTGAAAGACGTCACTCTGTGGTCGCTGAAGGTAAAACAATATGTCAGGTTTATGGATAACTGCTAGCCTATGACATTGTTACTTGCTGTAAAAAGTATAAAAGACACTAATCTGACCTTTGGTTGAAACCTCATTGTTTTTTTTTTTTTCGGTGTGCCCCAATAAAGCATTTTCTGTCACTTCATGTTCTGATGACATAACAGAAAGTGACGGAAATACTCCTTTGTCACAGGACCAGATATGCCATTATTAAGATGTTAACCATTTGCATACCAGGTACTTTCACCCCCTTTCTGTCCATACCAATTTTCAGTGCTGTCACACTTTGAATGACAATTGCACGGTCATGCAAGACTGTAACCATATTAATTTTATCATTGTTTAACCCATTTTTCTTAATTTCTGTTAGAAAATTTAGCAAGTAATTTTTCGACTGCAGCGATGGGCACCGATAAGGCTGCACCGATGAGGAGGCACTGATAATCGGTGTAAATGTGCCTGTCAGAATTGAGGGTTACCAGCTCTTCTTTTCTCTGTGAGAGCATGTGAGGAAAGTACTGCCGATAACTGGAAAGTGACCAACTGTGATTGGACACAGCCGATCACATGGTAAAGGGCCGCTGTGATTGGCCCTTTACCTCTAATCTGTGATCAGCTGTGTCTGAAGATCACTTCCAATGCACGTCGCGGGGGGTGGGAGGGGTTGCCCAGGGAGCGCGATCACAGGAGGATGTCAATAAATGCCCTTTCATGCAACGTCATTCAGCTATAGCGCAGTCGTGAAGCGGTTAAGGAGATTGTGTCCTGTGACCACAAATATGGGGCTGAAAGTGCGGAACACGTAGAGAAGGAAAATCTTTCAATAGGGACACTTGAGGTGACAGAGGGGATTTACCTCATATTGGAAGTTCCTAACTTACTGTTGCCTCTATAGGACAGGAAGTGGGGGTAATCTCCCTAAAGGACACAGCCATCACAGAGCGCGCCCCAGGGCGCGGTTTTGTGAGGACGTCGTCAATAGACTCCCTCCCAGAACTAGCCAACCGCACTGCATGCCACAGAAAATAGGAATTGCTCGCAACTAGGAATGGGCTGACAAAAGCACAGGCACCAGGACCCAACTTTTAGTCGCCATGGCCGGAGATTTGTTAAGCCCTGAGAGGGTGCACCTCCTCAGCAATAAAAACAAACAAAAAAAACAAAAAAAAAAAAACAAACACACACACAAGACAGGGACTATAACCCTTTCCCACTCCATCCAAAACTAAGAGTTTGGCTGCTGTTCTACTTCACCACAGACTGATGGGACATAACATCCTTACCTGGGCCCAGAGCCACGAGAAGTGGAACCCGACGGTGGCTGCGGTAATGTCACTATGTCATCATCTCCTCCATCTTCATAGAAACTTGCCAGAGCCAACTAGGTACACAAAAATAAATAAAAAGTGAGCATGTGACCTACTCCAAGGGACAGTGCTCGGGCCAATCACCAGCATCCTAGCATAGGAAGCTTCCACAGTCCTAGTTTATTGTAGCATAGGGAGAGCACTCCTACATTCCAAAACACACTACGGTCATCTTCTCTTCTAAGATGTTAGAGAAGATAGGAAAATCCAGCAATCAACCAAAATTATTTGACACTATCGTGGCGTTTCTTGTTGGGGTATGCCATTTGATAGCCTTCCAATGCTCCTTACTGCGACAGCCAGCTATAGATGGGAGCGAGTGGCGTCTTTTTTTGTATCACCGTCGTGTTTTATGGTCAGGCAACGCACTGACACCTTTGCAGCCATTGTGCTACATGCTGGGTGTTCAGTGTGCCCTGCACCTTTAAGAAGGGGTGGCTCCCCTTCAGTCCACCTGCTCTCACCTATCCATCAGAATGCATGTGCCTCCACTGTGGAGACACTTATATTTTAGTGTTAGGTACCACAGATATCGGGGTGCCCTGACGAGGCTCTGTGGCTTAGGTATGCATTTGAATATGTGTGCAGACTAAACCCCTGCTTTTGACGCATACTGATAGACAGGTTACTTGGTTGTCTGCCGGCTGGTGGTAAGTTAAACTTGTTTTTTTCCCTTGGATTTATCCATGGCCTTGTTTGTACCATTTGATGCGTCCACTTAGATTAAGAGGACTTGTGACTTCTCAATTGACCGGGCAGGAAGTGGTTAAATGCCTCTAGATCATATCCCGCTTTAAGAAAACATACACCAACAATAGATGCTTACAAATTATCTTTTATTCAGTTAAGTGTGCATTTTAAAGGGAACCTGTCATTAAACGTTATTAAGCTAGGTGTTTTCCCCTAGTAGAAAGCACTATAATGCATCTGTACATACTGTATTATCAGTTATAATGGCAAGTAAGGCTTGTCTTTTAGCCTACGGAGGAAGCAGAAATACCAGGAAGGAGGACCCTATGATCTAAGAGCAGATGAGGGCGTGTCCACACAGGCGACAGCAGGTAGACAGGAAAGGTGAGGAAGGGACAGGTGTACCAGATGTCTCAGCCAATGTCAGTTAACCCTTCATGCACTGCTACATAGCCACAGGAGGTGCCAGTATTAAATACAGTTAGGTAGAAGTTTCCAATAAAGAAAATGTACTTTGTATTCCCAGTAACAAATTATCCCTTTAATTTAACAGAAGCAAAAATATGGTAGTATGACTGTATAGAGATTACAAAGAAAGATTATATGGTAAGGGGATTGTATACAGAGGATGGGGAAGGAATATATATATACGGGGGTGCTGTATACAGAGGATGGGGAAGGAATATATATACGAGGGTGCTGTATACAGAGGATGGGGAAGGAATATATATATACGGGGTTGCTGTATACAGAGGATGGGGAAGGAATATATATACGGGGGTGCTGTATACAGAGGATGGGGAAGGAATATATATACGAGGGTGCTGTATACAGAGGATGGGGAAGGAATATATATATATATACGGGGGTGCTGTATACAGAGGATGGGGAAGGAATATATATATACGGGGGTGCTGTATACAGAGGATGGGGAAGGAATATATATATACGGGGGTGCTGTATACAGAGGATGGGGAAGGAATATATATATATATATACGGGGGTGCTGTATACAGAGGATGGGGAAGGAATATATATATATACGGGGGTGCTGTATACAGAGGATGGGGAAGGAATATATATACGGGGGTGCTGTATACAGAGGATGGGGAAGGAATATATATACGGGGGTGCTGTATACAGAGGATGGGGAAGGAATATATATACGGGGGTGCTGTATACAGAGGATGGGGAAGGAATATATATACGGGGGTGCTGTATACAGAGGATGGGGAAGGAATATATATACGGGGGTGCTGTATACAGAGGATGGGGAAGGAATATATATACGGGGGTGCTGTATACAGAGGATGGGGAAGGAATATATATACGGGGGTGCTGTATGCAGAGGATGGGGAAGGAATATATATACAGGGGTGCTGTATACAGAGGATGGGGAAGGAATATATATACGGGGGTGCTGTATACAGAGGATGGGGAAGGAATATATATACGGGGGTGCTGTATGCAGAGGATGGGGAAGGAATATATATACGGGGGTGCTGTATACAGAGGGTGGGGAAGGAATATATATACAGGGGTGCTGTATACAGAGGATGGGGAAGGAATATATATACGGGGGTGCTGTATACAGAGGGTGGGGAAGGAATATATATACGGGGGTGCTGTATACAGAGGATGGGGAAGGAATATATATACGGGGGTGCTGTATACAGAGGATGGGGAAGGAATATACAGTGGAGGGAAAAAAGTATTTGATCTCCTTTTGATTTTGGACGTTTGGCCACTGACAAAAAAATGATCAGTCTATAATTTTAAATGGTAGGTTTATTTTAACAGTGAGAGACATAATAATAAGAACAAAAATATCCACAAAAACGCATTTCAAAAAAAGTTATAAATGGATTTGCATTTTAATGAATGAAATAAGTAAGTATTTGACCCCTTCGTAAAACATGACTTAGCACTTGGTGGCAAAACCCTTGTTGGCAATCACAGAGGTCAGACGTTTCTTGTAGTTGGCCACCAGGTTTGCACACATTTCAGGAGGGATTTTGTCCCTCTCCTCTTTGCAGATCCTCTCCAAGTCATGAATGTTTTGAGGCTGACGTTTGGTAACTCGAACCTTCAGCTCCCTCCACATATAGTGGGGCAAAAAAGTATTTAGTCAGCCACCAATTGTGCAAGTTCTCCCACTTAAAAAGATGAGAGAGGCCTGTAATTGTCATCATAGGTAGACCTCAACTATGAGAGACAAAATGTGGAAACAAATCCACACAATCACATTGTCTGATTTTTGAAAGAATTTGCAAATTATGGTGGAAAATAAGTATTTGGTCACCTACAAACAAGCAAGATTTCTGGTTCTCACAGACCTGTATCTTCTTCTTTAAGAGGCTCCTCTGTCCTCCACTCATTACCTGTATTAATGGCACCTGTTTGAACTTGTTATTAGTATAAAAGACACCTGTCCACAACCTCAAACAGTCACACTCCAAACTCCACTATGGTGAAGACCAAAGAGCTGTCGAAGGACACCAGAAACAAAATTGTAGACCTGCACCAGGCTGGGAAGACTGAATCTGCAATAGGCAAGCAGCTTGGTGTGAAGAAATCAACTGTGGGATCAATAATTAGAAAATGGAAGACATACAAGACCACTGATAATCTCCCTCGATCTGGGGCTCCGCGCAAGATCTCACCCTGTGTGGTCAAAATGATCACAAGAACAGTGAGCAAAAATCCCAGAACCACACGGGGGGACCTAGTGAATGACCTGCAGAGAGCTGGGACCAACATAACAAAGGTTACCATCAGTAACACACTACGCCGCCAGGGATCCTGCAGTGCCAGACGTGTCCCCCTGCTTAAGCCAGTACATGTCCGGGCCCGTCTGAGGTTTGCTAGAGAGCATTTGGATGATCCAGAAGAGGATTGGGAGAATGTCATATGGTCAGATGAAACCAAAGTAGAACTGTTTGGTAGAAACACAACTCGTCGTGTTTGGAGGAGAGAGAATGCTGAGTTGCAACCAAAGAACACCATACCTACTGTGAAGCATGGGGGTGGCAACATCATGCTTTGGGGCTGTTTCTCTGCAAAGGGAACAGGACGACTGATCTGTGTACATGAAAGAATGAATGGGGCCATGTATCGTGAGATTTTGAGTGCAAACCTCCTCCCATCAGCAAGGGCATTGAAGATGAAACATGGCTGGGTCTTTCAGCATAACAATGATCCCAAACACACCACCTGGGCAACGAAGGAGTGGCTTCGTAAGAAGCATTTCAAGGTCCTGGAGTGGCCTAGCCAGTCTCCAGATCTCAACCCCATAGAAAACCTTTGGAGGGAGTTGAACGTCCGTGTTGCCCAGCGACAGCCCCAAAACATCACTGCTCTAGAGGAGATCTGCATGGAGGAATGGGCCAACATACCAGCAACAGTGTGTGACAATCTTGTGAAGACTTACAGAAAACGTTTGACCTCTGTCATTGCCAACAAAGGATATATAACAAAGTATTGAGATGAACTTTTGGTATTGACCAAATACTTATTTTCCACCATAATTTGCAAATAAATTCTTTCAAAAATCAGAAAATGTGATTGTCTGGATTTGTTTCCACATTTTGTCTCTCATAGTTGAGGTATACCTATGATGACAATTACAGGCCTCTCATCTTTTTAAGTGGGAGAACTTGCACAATTGGTGGCTGACTAAATACTTTTTTGCCCCACTGTATTTTCCATGGGATTAAGATCTGGAGACTGGCTAGGCCACTCCAGGACCTTAATGTGCTCCTTCTTGAGCCACTCCTTTATTGCCTTGGCCGTGTGTTTTGGGCCATTGTCATGCTGGAATTCCCATCCACGACCCATTTTCAACGCCTTGGCTGAAGGAAGGAGGTTCTCACCCAAGATTTGATGGTACATGGCCCCGTCCATCGTCCCTTTGATGCGGTGAAGTTGTCCTGTCCCCTTAGCAGAAAAACACCCCCAAAGCATAATGTTTCCACCTCCATGTTTGATGGTGGGGATGTTGGTCTTGGGGTCTTAGGCAGCATTCCTCCTCCTCCTCCTCCAAACACAGCGAGTTGATGCCAAAGAGCTCGATTTTGGTCTCATCTGACCACAAACTTTCACCAAGTTCTCTGAATCATTCAGATGTTCATTAGCAAACTTCAGGCGGACCTGTACATGTGCTTTCTTGAGCAGGGGGACCTTGCAGGCACTGCAGGATTCCAGTCCTTCACAGTGTAGTGCGTTACCAATTGTTTTCTTGGCGACTATGGTCCCAGCTGCCTTGAGATTATTGACCAGATTCTCCTGTGTAGCTCTGGGCTGATTCCTCACCGTTCTCATGATCATTGAAACTCCACGAGGTGAGATCTTGTATGGAGCCCCAGACCGAGGGAGATTGACAGTTATTTTATGTTTCTTCCATTTGCGAATAATCGCACCAACTGTTGTCACCCTCTCACCAAGCTGCTTGGCGATGGTCTTACTTTTAAAATCTGTCTAGTGTGTTTTTTTTTTTTATTGACACTTTTTTCTAGGTGAATGGGTAGGGGTACGATGTACCCCATACTCATTCACAAAGGGTGGGGGGGGGGTCGGGATCTGGGGGCCCCCTTATTAAAGGGGGCTCCCGGATTCCGACAACCAACAGCCAGGGTTGTCGGGAAGAGGCCCTTGTCCAAATCAACATGGGACAAGTTGCTTTGGGGTGGGGGGCCGCAGGGCGCCCCCCTGCCCCAAAGCACCCACCCCCTCCCATGTTGAGGGCATGCGGCCTGGTACGGTTCAGGAGGAGGGGGGGGCGCTCGCTCGTCCCCACCCCTTTTCCTGACCGGCCTGCGTGCTTGGATAAGGGTCTGGTATGGTTTTGGGGGGACCCCCACGCCGTTTTTTCAGCGTAGGGGGTTCCCCTTATAATCCATATCAGACCCAAGGGCCTGGTATGCTCTTGGAGGGGGAACCCATGCTGGTTTTTAATTTAAAATTTGGCATGGAGCTACCCCCCAAGATTCCAGTGCCTGGTATTGGCGGGGATCCAAGTCGGATCCCCGTGCATTAAAAGTCAGGAGGTATGTCGGCTTCAAGTCGCAGGGCAAAGTCGGATCCAAAGTAGGATGGCTGTCGTGTCGCACCAGTGTGAACCTGGCCTGAGAGAGTGCTCCTAATCTCAGCTCGTTACCTGTATAGGAGACACCTGGGAGCCATAAATTTTGCAGATTGATAGGGGATTAAATACTTATTTCACTCATTAAAATTCAAATCAATATAACTTTTTTGAAATGTGTTTTTCTGGATTGTTATTCTGTCTCTCACTGATACAAGAAACCGACCACTAACATTACAGACTGATCACTTTGTCAGTGGGGCAAATGTACAAAATCAGCAGGGGATCAAATACTTTTTTCCCCTCACTGTATGGGGCAAGGAATATACAGGGGTGGGGGTGCGGTATACAGAGGACAACTGGGAAGGAATATACGGAGGTGCGGTATACAGAGGACGGGGAAAGGACTACACGGGGCGTGGTATACAGGACGACGGGAAAAGAATATACGGCGGCGTGGTATACAGGACGACAGGGAAGTAACATACGGGGCGTGGTATACAAGATAGGGAAGGAATATACAGGGGCGCGGTATACAGGACAACGGGGAAGGAGTATATGGGGGCGCGGCATACAGGACAACGGGGAAGGAATATACGGGGGGCGCGGTATACAGGACGGACGACGGGGAAGGAATATACGGGGGGCGCGGTATACAGGACGGACGACGGGGAAGGAATATACGGGGGGGGGCGCGGTATACAGGACGACGGGGAAGGAATATACGGGGGGGGGCGCGGTATACAGGACGACGGGGAAGGAATATACGGGGGGGGGGCGCGGTATACAGGACGACGGGGAAGGAATATACGGGGGGGGCGCGGTATACAGGACGACGGGGAAGGAATATACGGGGGGGGCGCGGTATACAGGACGACGGGGAAGGAATATACGGGGGGCGCGGTATACAGGACGACGGGGAAGGAATATACGGGGGGCGCGGTATACAGGACGACGGGGAAGGAATATACGGGGGGGCGCGGTATACAGGACGACGGGGAAGGAATATACGGGGGGGCGCGGTATACAGGACGACGGGGAAGGAATATACGGGGGGCGCGGTATACAGGACGACGGGGAAGGAATATACGGGGGGCGCGGTATACAGGACGACGGGGAAGGAATATACGGGGGGCGCGGTATACAGGACGACGGGGAAGGAATATACGGGGGGGGCGCGGTATACAGGACGACGGGGAAGGAATATACGGGGGGGCGCGGTATACAGGACGACGGGGAAGGAATATACGGGGGGGGCGCGGTATACAGGACGACGGGGAAGGAATATACGGGGGGGGCGCGGTATACAGGACGACGGGGAAGGAATATACGGGGGGGGCGCGGTATACAGGACGACGGGGAAGGAATATACGGGGGGGCGCGGTATACAGGACGACGGGGAAGGAATATACGGGGGGGGGCGCGGTATACAGGACGACGGGGAAGGAATATACGGGGGGGGCGCGGTATACAGGACGACGGGGAAGGAATATACGGGGGGCGCGGTATACAGGACGACGGGGAAGGAATATACGGGGGGGCGCGGTATACAGGACGACGGGGAAGGAATATACGGGGGGCGCGGTATACAGGACGACGGGGAAGGAATATACGGGGGGTGCGGTATACAGGACGACGGGGAAGGAATATACGGGGGGCGCGGTATACAGGACGACGGGGAAGGAATATAGGGGGGGCGCGGTATACAGGACGACGGGGAAGGAATATACGGGGGGGGCGCGGTATACAGGACGACGGGGAAGGAATATACGGAGGGCGCGGTATACAGGACGACGGGGAAGGAATATACGGGGGGCACGGTATACAGGGGGCAGGAAAGGAATATACTGGGGGGGGGGGAGCATATATGGATGGGACACGGTATACAGAGAAAGGAATATATGTGTATGAAAAGGAAGGAGTATACGGGGGGGAAGAGATGGTATATACATATTAGAGATGGTATAAAGATGACAGGAAACGAATATACAGATTGACGTGGGGGGGGATTTACAGAAGTCATGGGGGTAATATAGGGGGTGAAGGAAGGTGTATATAGGAGGATGGTGGGGAGGTATACAGAGGACAGGGAAGGTATATAGGAGGATGGTGGGGAGGTATACAGAGGATAGGGAAGGTATATAGGAGGATGGTGGGGAGGTATACAGAGGACAGGGAAGGTATATAGGAGGATGGTGGGGAGGTATACAGAGGACAGGGAAGGTATATAGGAGGATGGTGGGGAGGTATACAGAGGACAGGGAAGGTATATAGGAGGATGGTGGGGAGGTATACAGAGGACAGGGAAGGTATATAGGAGGATGGTGGGGAGGTATACAGAGGACAGGGAAGGTATATAGGAGGATGGTGGGGAGGTATACAGAGGACAGGGAAGGTATGTACAAAGGGGGGCACAATATACAGAGGAGAGAGAAGGAATATACAGAGGTGGGGGGGAGATTAACAGAAGTACAAGGAATACAGGGAGGAGGAGGGGTTGGTATACAGATGATAGAGAAGGAATATAATGGGGCGGAATGATAAGGATAAATCAGGGGGAAGGAATTTAGTGTCGGACAGCCGGGATGACAATGCGATTCTCCCCTCCGTCCTCCTCCCTCTCTCTCTCCCCGGACTCCCCCCAGCCCCTCTGCCCCAGTACCTGCAGGTCCCAGCCGGCGGACTCCAGAAAGAACCGGGCCCTCTCCTCCTCCGAGCCGGTAACCAGCACAAACTCTCGCACCGCTTCCTCCTGCCGCGCCTCCATCTTCAGTGTGCGCCGTCTCCAACATTCCCCCCGGAAACAGCGAGCAGCGCACACAGCGTTCCGGGGGGTCACGTGACGCCCACTGCGGCTCCCACCACTGCCCCATCAGTGCCCAGGCAGGGGGTCACATGACACATTAAAGGGCAATTTAAAGCCCAAACCATTTTCTGGATGGATCAGGGGCCTCTGCCAGGCATTTACTGTTGTCTGTGCCCCCTCACTTCTAACCCTTCCATATTTTACCCAAAGATAAATTAGAAATGCTTTGGCTGGAGTTGAGTTTTAAAGTGACCCTGTTGCTCTGATTAAAATAATAATAATAATTGAATAATAAGAGCCCCCACCCCCATCTTCGACCTGTTATAGAGCTTCAAGTATTGGTCCTATCTCACACTTTTGAATAATGCCCCCCCCCACTGGAGGCGGTGGTTCCTTCCACCATGGACATTGTCTTATAGTAACCTAATGTCTGCTGGGAGAAACCACTGCATCCAGGAGGGGACACATTATTCTACACACCTAAAAAGTGTCAGATACCACCCCAGATGGACATATTCATTATACATACCTCCCAACGTATTGAGATGGAAATGAAGGACACCTATTAGCAAAATTAGTTAAGCCCACAAGTCCTTTTTTTTTTACCACTACTATTCCTTTATATTGGCTTTTAAAATTTACAAAATGCAGCAATTTAGAAATCAGATGAAAGGTTTAGCACTGGGAAACACTTTTTGATAGATAAAAAGTGCATTTTATATACAACTATATAGATCAGACCCAAATGAGGGACAAATGAGGGGGAAAGAGGGACAGAGGGACATTGCTCCAAATCAGGGACAGTCCCTCGAAATCAGGGACAGTCCCTCAAAATCAGGGACAGTTGGGAGCTATGATTATAAGATTTTAAAGGGCGGCTCTTATTTAATTTTTTTTTTTTCATAATAACAGGGTTGCTTTAATAATATATGAGTGATGTGCGCACATTACAGGCACCTAATACAACCAAATACAGGTTCTTACCTGCCTCTGTCAAGTAAATGTGGACACAAGCTTAAAGCGGAGTTCCACTCGTTTTTCAGTCAGCCCCAGAAGATTTTACCCCCTTCCTGACCAGAGCATTTTTTGTGATTCGGCACTGCGGCGTTTTTGACTGACAGTTGCGCGGTCGTGCGACGTTGCACCCAAACAAAATTGACGTCCTTTTTTTTCTTTTGCTGGTATTTGATCACCTCCGCGGTTTTTATTTTTTAGGCTATAAACAAAAAAAAAGCGTCAATTCTGAAAAAACACTATTTTATACTTTTTGCTATAATAAATATCCCCATTTTTTTTTTTTTTTTAAAAAAGCAAATTTTTTCTCAATTTAGGCCGATATGTATTCTTATCAGCCTAAACTTTTATCGTGACTGCAACATTATGGCGGACACATCAGACAATTTTGACACATTTTTGGGACCATTAGCATTAATACAGCGATCAGTGCTATAAAAATTGCACTGATTACTGTAAAAATGTCACTGGCAGTGAAGGGGTTAACACTAGGGGGCGATCAAGGGGTTAACTGTGTTCCCTCAAGTGTGTTCTAACTGAAGGGGGGATGGGACTGACTAGGGGAGATCGCTGTTCATACTCTGTAGTGGCCGCTTAAGGAAGCGACGTACCATAACATCGAATCGCCTTGCCCGTGCCATTCTGTCGCAGTAAAACAGCGGCGGCTGGTCAGCAAGCGGTTAATAAAAGTCAGCAGCTACAAAAAAGTGTAGACGTCCGTGTGACGAAACGCGTAAGGCGGGACATACTTGATACGCAAAACGTCATTTCCACTTTTTCCGAACTTCGGGTTTCTGCCAGCCCCAGCGGTGGAACGCACGCCGAGATTACGGAAGTGTCTCATTTGTTGTGCTAGCTGGAGCGTTGGCGCTCCTTCTAATTTTTTAAAAATAACATTTTTTAATATAATAAAATACTTTGATCTATGGATTTACGCTATGAGGTTCCATCCTTTCCTATATATATATTGAGGTGGAAAGAGACTGAAGATCATCACAGAGGTGTGTGAACCAGAGGAAAATCCTGGCATGGGGGACACCGCCATCTGGATACAACTATTACGCCTGTTACCCCTGCAGGGGTGAGGCTCTCTGGTGAGTGCAAACATAAGAGGGGGACACTGAAGAAGGAGGGGAGCACTGCAAAGTCACCTTATTCTTCCTTCAAAAGTCACCTTATTTTTCTTGCACGGATCACTTTTTCACAGACTGTTATTTGCCTTTGATTGGACACATGTTATCAGAATTTGTTTTCTTTTTGATATATTAGTCGTGATTTTTGTTGGGACGAATTTATGTTCGGAAATAGCACGTGTCACTTTATGTGTATTTTTTTGGATACAACACATGGTATCTTAATTTTTTGCATAATTTTTGCACGATTGTTTATGGACTTTTGGAAAAACTTTTTATAATTTACTGGAATTTCACATAATTATTTATTATCTATTTTCTATTTTTGGATGAACATTTCACTTTAATAGGAGTATTTGCATTGCCTATTACAATAGGTCATATTTATACGCCTTCCATATATATACTATACATCCTTATCATACGATTTATCTAAGTTTGCACCTCTGAACAGCCCAACTTTACCTTTTCTTGAGTTTACACAAAAAGTGTATCTGCTGACTTTTAATAAAGAGACACTCACCTGTTCCACAGGCCAGCGATGCCGACGCTCGAAGCCTCGCTCCTCTCCACCTCCTCTCTGCGGCGCCATCATTGCAAGTGTGGGCACCTGGCCGTGACAGCTTGCGGCTTCACAGGCGGGCGCGCACTGCGCATGCGCTCTCCTAGTGGCCAGGCAATCTCCTGGGACCTGTGACATGTCCCAGAAGATTGCAGAGAGGGAGGGGCCGCTTAGGGGGAGAGGAGGAGTCACCTAGGCGGTGGGAAGACGGAAGTAGGAAGCGGGACAGGAAGTACCTGTCAAAACCAGGTACCCATTCCCCCCCCCCCCCCCAAAAAAAAGGACATGCCAAATGTGACATGTAATGGGCGAGGAGTGCTTAAAGCGGAAGTTCCACTTTTGGGTGGAATTCCCCTTTAACCACTTGCCTTCAGGGTACTTTCACCCCCCTTCCTGCCCAGGTCAATTTTCAGCTTTCAGCGTTCTCACACTTTAAATGATAATTGTGCGGTCTTGCAACACTGTACCCATATGAAATCTTATTTTTTTCCACACAAATAGAGCTTTCTTTTGGTGGTATTTAAACACTTCCCGCCCGGCTTATAGCAGAATGACGGCCAGGCGGTGGTTCAGTTATCCTGACTGGGTGTCACATGACGTCCAGCAGGATAACACGCCAGCGCACGCGCCCGCAGCGTGGCGATCAGTGGTGTTGTGTGTCACTCTGCCATATATATGATATACATCACATCCCCCTGAGGAAGACACGTGATAGCCCTGTGTCACCACGCGTAGAGGAGGGGCCAGGACAGTGGAGGAGACAGTATACACGCTCCTTGAGCAGCTGCTGATGCGGACAAGGTTATTAGCCTATTGGAGTGGATTTTTACTATCTGTTCGCTGTAGTTTGGTGCGCTGGAAGCACCATGAAAGTGTGAGTACCCTGACGTTTTTATCTCAATGACACCTGATGCGCGTGGCCGTCGGGCGCGATCGCCGCCGGCCACCCGCGATTGCGGGAACAAGAGCTAGAATGGGGATTTGTGTATGTAAACACACAAATCCCTGTTCTGTCAGGGGAGAGGAGACATATCGTTTGTCTGTAGTAAGTAGGAACAACGATATGTCTCCTCCCCCAGTCAGTCCTCTCCCCATACCGTTAGAAACACTAACGAGGGAACACATTTACCCCTTGATCGCCCCCTAGTGTAAACCCCTTCCCTACCAGTGACATTTACACAGTAATCAGTGCATTTTTTATAGATCTGATCGCTGTATCAATGTCACTGGTCCCAAAAATGTGTCAAAAGTGTCAGATCTTTCTGCCGCAGTGTCGCAGTACCACTAAAAATCACAGATCACCGCCATTACTAGTAAAAAAAAATTTTCAAAAATATGTAGAAGAATATATATTGGCCTAAACTGATGAAGACGTGTTTTTTTTTTTAAAAGAAAAACGCAGAGGTAATCAAATACCACCAAAAGAAATCTCTATTTGTAGGAAAAAAATTACGTCAATTTTGTTTGGGTACAACATCACACGACCGCGCAATTGTCAGTTAAAGTGACGCAGTGCTGTGTCGCAAAAAAATGGCCTGGTCATTAAAGCGGTGGGCCAGCTGAAAAAAAAAAATTAAAAGTCAACAGCTACAAACACTGTAGCTGCTGACTTTTAATAAGCACACTTACCTGTCCAGGGTGCCCGCGATGTCGGCCGCCCGAGGCCGACCCGTCCCTCGGCTCTCGGCGCCGCCATTTTAACTAAGGGAAACAGGCTGTGGAGCCTTGCGGCTTCACTGCCAGTTTCCTACTGCACATGCGCGAGTCTTGCAGCGATTTGTGAATGGGGCGTGTTGTGTTGTGGGACACACACAGTTCCCAGAACACACCGCGCCCCATTCCTCAGAAGACAACACGAGGAGGAGAAGACTGAAGATCACCGTGGTGTAGGAAGTGGCAGATTAGGACGATCTGCCTAGCAACAGCCATTTCTGGTAAGTTAAATTTTTTTTCTCCAGGTTTTTAGGAACATTTTGATGTAATTTTTTTTTTTTTTAGGGTGGCCCTCCACTTTAAGCAGCCAAATCTTCCGCTCTGTTAAATTGATGATGTATATATATATAAATTTGTTTATTAATACTTTGACACTTTAGCACCGCAGCACTTTATATTTATTTGCACAGTGGTTAAAATAATATGGTATCGGTGACACATTTACACAGCGCTGCAATATTTTGATTTATTTGGTATTCTTCAGCACAAATTATGGGATTGTGATCATTGCTAGCAGCTGTACATCCGTTTTTCATTTACTTTTTATATTTTCACTAAACCCCATGGGTTTGGTTGTGATCACAGTTTGGTCATCTCTCTGGTAGCTCGCAAGATTCTTTGTTCATACAGCATCTCCTGTATCATGTCTGCAGTCTCTGACCATCTCCTGTATCATGTCTGCAGTCTCTGACCATCTCTTGTATCATGTCTGCAGTCTCTGACCATCTCCTGTACTATGTCTGCAGTCTCTGACCATCTCCTGTACCATGTCTGCAGTCTCTGACCATCTCCTGTACTATGTCTGCAGTCTCTGACCATCTCCTGTACCATGTCTGCAGTCTCTGAATATCTCCTGTACTATGTCTGCAGTCTCTGACCATCTCCTGTACTATGTCTGCAGTCTCTGACCATCTCCTGTACCATGTCTGCAGTCTCTGACCATCTCCTGTACTATGTCTGCAGTCTCTGACCATCTCCTGTACCATGTCTGCAGTCTCTGACCATCTCTTGTATCATGTCTGCAGTCTCTGAATATCTCCTGTACTATGTCTGCAGTCTCTGACCATCTCCTGTACCATGTCTGCAGTCTCTGACCATCTCCTGTAGTATGTCTGCAGTCTCTGACCATCTCCTGTACCATGTCTGCAGTCTCTGAACATCTCCTGTAGTATGTCTGCAGTCTCTGACAATCTCTTGTATCATGTCTGCAGTCTCTGACCATCTCCAGTATCATGTCTGCTGTCTCTGACCATCTCTTGTATCATGTCTGCAGTCTCTGACCATCTCCTGTACCATGTCTGCAGTCTCTGACCATCTCCTGTACCATGTCTGCAGTCTCTGACCATCTCCTGTACCATGTCTGCAGTCTCTGACCATCTCTTGTATCATGTCTGCAGTCTCTGACCATCTCCAGTATCATGTCTGCTGTCTCTGACCATCTCTTGTATCATGTCTGCAGTCTCTGACCATCTCCTGTACCATGTCTGCAGTCTCTGACCATCTCCTGTACCATGTCTGCAGTCTCTGACCATCTCCTGTACCATGTCTGCAGTCTCTGACCATCTCCTGTATCATGTCTGCAGTCTCTGACCATCTCTTGTATCATGTCTGCAGTCTCTGAATATCTCCTGTACTATGTCTGCAGTCTCTGACCATCTCCTGTACTATGTCTGCAGTCTCTGACCATCTCCTGTACCATGTCTGCAGTCTCTGACCATCTCCTGTACTATGTCTGCAGTCTCTGACCATCTCCTGTACCATGTCTGCAGTCTCTGACCATCTCTTGTATCATGTCTGCAGTCTCTGAATATCTCCTGTACTATGTCTGCAGTCTCTGACCATCTCCTGTACCATGTCTGCAGTCTCTGACCATCTCCTGTAGTATGTCTGCAGTCTCTGACCATCTCCTGTACCATGTCTGCAGTCTCTGAACATCTCCTGTAGTATGTCTGCAGTCTCTGACAATCTCTTGTATCATGTCTGCAGTCTCTGACCATCTCCAGTATCATGTCTGCTGTCTCTGACCATCTCTTGTATCATGTCTGCAGTCTCTGACCATCTCCTGTACCATGTCTGCAGTCTCTGACCATCTCCTGTACCATGTCTGCAGTCTCTGACCATCTCCTGTACCATGTCTGCAGTCTCTGACCATCTCTTGTATCATGTCTGCAGTCTCTGAATATCTCCTGTACTATGTCTGCAGTCTCTGACCATCTCCTGTACCATGTCTGCAGTCTCTGACCATCTCCTGTACCATGTCTGCAGTCTCTGACCATCTCCTGTAGTATGTCTACAGTCTCTGACCATCTCCTGTACCATGTCTGCAGTCTCTGAACATCTCCTGTAGTATGTCTGCAGTCTCTGACAATCTCTTGTATCATGTCTGCAGTCTCTGACCATCTCCAGTATCATGTCTGCTGTCTCTAACCATCTCTTGTATCATGTCTGCAGTCTCTGACCATCTCCTGTACCATGTCTGCAGTCTCTGACCATCTTCTGTACCATGTCTGCAGTCTCAGACCATCTCCTGTACCATGTCTGCAGTCTCTGACCATCTCCTGTACCATGTCTGCAGTCTCTGACCATCTCTTGTACTATGTCTGCAGTCTCTGACCATCTCCTGTAGTATGTCTGCAGTCTCTGACCATCTCCTGTATTTAATTGCATTAGTAAGTAATGTTTTACTTTTCATGTTAGGAATAGATGATGGGAATAACACTCAGAAGCAAGTCAAATGCACCTTTTTTTATAACAAAATGGAATGCCTTTTGCCGCGTAAACACGACCGGTTTTCCCGTCGGAATAAACTCTGAAGGTTTTTCCGACGGAATTCCGCTGAAACTGTCTTGTGTACACACGGTCACACCAAAGTCCGATCATCAAAAACGCGGTGACGTACAGAAAGTGCGACGGGAGTAGAAAAAGGAAGTTCAATAGCCAGTAGCCAATAGCTTCCGTCTCGTACTTGCTTCAGAGCAAGCGTTGTTTTTGGTCCATCGGAACAGCGTGTAGACGAGCGGTTTTCCCGATAGGAATTGGTTCCGTCGGAAATATTTAGAACATGTGCCATTTCTAGGTCCGTCAGAATTTTTTTTTAAAAAAGTCCGATGAGGCCCACACACGATCGGAATATATGATGAAAAGCTTCCATCTGACTTTTTCTGTCGGACATTTCGCTCGTGTGTACGCGGCATTAGAGATGAATTTGATTTGCTTTAGTTTGCATTGGCATTGGTGGGGGGGGGGGGGTAAGCACAGCAAATGGGGCAATAAGTGAACACTTCTTTATAGGATCCAAATAAAAATGTGTTCCAATCCCCCCAAACTGTTTTACAAATACATATCAAAAGAAAAGAAATGTAGACTGCCATGTACACTGGTTGAAGCTAATCACTGTATAGATCTGATAGAAAAGTGACTTTATTTGGCCACAAGGTGTCACTGTTTCAATTCAGATGTTTCATGTACATCTTACATACAGGGGTAAGCACAGACAGGGGTAGGCAACCTTTCACAGGTTGAGATCTACCTGGACAACATGGAAGAAAGCAAAGATCCCCGGGGGCAGAGGGGGGGAGGGGGGCATCTTAAAAAAAATGATCAAGCTCCCAATAAAAAGATGTAGACATAGTGCTCTGTACCCCCCCCCTCCCCCAACAGTAGTGTCCATCCCCCTCAAAAGCAGCGTTCCCCCCCCCCCCATACATCACCCTCCTCCACTGTAGTGTCTTCTGCCCCCTTAACATCACCCTTCCCCCACTGTAGTGTTTTCTGCCCCCCTCTCACCACTGTAGTGTCCTCCTCCCCCCATATCAGTGTTCTCTAGGGTTGCCACCTGTCTGGGATTCACCCGGACAGTCTGGGTTTTGAATCATGTGTCCGGGTTTCAGACCACCTGAAACCCAGACACATTATTCAGACCACACTCTGGCTTCCCAGCAGGGTTGCTGTCTGCAGTTGTCTAAGCCAAGAGTGTAATGTGGTCTCAGTGTTCCCCCTTAAATCAGGGTTCCCAGAGCATCCCTTTAGGTCAGAGTCCCCAGAGTTCTCCCTTACATCAGAATCTGCAGAGCCCCCCCTTACAGTGTAAGGAAACTCTGCAAGTTCAGATGTAAAAAGGGAACTCTGTGGACTCTGATGTAAGAGAGGACTCTTGTGATTAACTTCATATAAATATGAATGTTATTTAATCAAAATATATGTACTGCATAGTATATAAAATGGCTGTGCGCCGCTTAAGTGTTCAGGTTTAATTTGAAGAAAAGGTGGCAACCCTAGTGTTCTCTGCCCCCCTCCCTCCACAGTATTGTCCGTCCCTACCCCCAAGCAGTGTCCTCTGCAAACTCACAGACTACTTACTAACAGCTAAAACCAACGGTCGTTATTCCGTACTCTTATGCCCCGTACACACGATCGGAAATTCCGCCAGCAAAACTCTGATGTGCGCTTTTGGTCAGAAAATGCGACCGTGTGTACGCTCCATCGGACTTTTGCTGGAGGAATTCCAGCCAGCAAAAGATTGAGAGCAGGTGCTCTATTTTTCAGTCGGAAAAAGTTCCTATCCGAAAATGCGATCGTCTGTATGCAATTCTGACGCGCAAAAAAATCACGCATGCTCGGAAACAATTCGACGCATGCTCAAAAACATTGATCTTCATTTTCTCGGCTCGTTGTAGTGTTGTACGTCACCGCCTTCTTGACGGTCGAAATTTCAATGGACTTTTGTGTGACCGTGTGCATGCAAGGCAAGCTTGAGCGGAATTCCATCAGAAAAACCATCCAAGATTTTTCTGACGGAATTTCTGATCGTGTGTACGGGGCATTACTCTTGGACCTCTCCGCTGCCTTTGATAGAGTTGACCACCCCCTCCTCCTCAAAAAACTCAATTTTCTTGGTCTCCATGGCTGTGCTCTCCTTTGGTTCGAATCTCACCTATCTCATCGCACCTTCAGTGTCACTTACAACTCTACTTCCTCCTCTCCAACACCTCTTACTGTTGGGGTCCCCCAAGGTTCTGTCCTTGGACCTCTACTATTCTCGATCTACACATCCTCCGTGGGTCAACTCATAGCCTCCCATGGCTTCCACTACCATTTATATGCCGATGACACCCAAATCTATCTCTCTACCACTCAGCTCACCCCATCAATCTCCTCACACATCACTGATTTACCAACAGACATATCAGCCTGGATGTCACACCACTTCCTCAAACTGAATCTAAAACTGAGCTAATATTTCCTCCACCACGTGCCCCTTCCCCTGACTTCTCTGTCAAGATCAATGGCACAACTATCAGTCTATGCCCACATGCCAGGGTACTAGGGGTAACCCTAGACTCTGAACTGTCCTTTCAGGCCCACATCCAATCCCTGTCCAAACCATGCCACCTTAGCCTCCGCAACATCTCTAGAATACGCCCCTTTTTAACCAATGACACCACCAAGCTTCTAATTCACCCCCTTGTCATATCTCGCCTCGATTACTGCAACTCCCTCCTCATTGGACTACCTTTACATAGACTATGTCCCCTTCAGTCCATAATGAATGCCGCTGCAAGACTCCTCCACCTTACCAACCGTTCAGTGTCCTCCACCCCTCTCTGCTAATCCCTGCACTGGCTTCCACTCACCCAACGAATAAAATTCAAAGTACTAACAATAATTTACAAAGCCACCCACAACTCTGCCCCCATCACTAAGCTAGTCCCAAAATACCAACCAAGCCGCTCTCTTCGGTCCTCCCAAGACCTCCTGCTCTCTAGCTCCCTTGTCACCTCCTCCCATGCTCGCCTACAGGATTTCTCCAGAGCTGCTCCCATTCTTTGGAACTCCCTACCCCAAACTGTCCGACTGTCCCCTAATCTATCCATCTTTAGACGCTCCCTGAAAACCCTTCTCTTTAAAGAAGCCTATCCTGCTTTTAACTAATTCACTGTTTTACTTCCTCCATCAGCTCATCCCCCACAGCTATTACCTTTTGTATCAATTGACCCTCCCTTTTTAGATTGTAAGCTCTAAGGAGCAGGGCCCTCTGATTCCTCTTGTACCAAATTGTAATGTAACTGTAATGCCTGCCTTCATTTTGTTAAGCGCTGCGCAAATTGTTGGCGCTATATAAATCCTGTATAATAATAATAATAATAATAAGACATCCAATTTTCTCATGGTAGCCGGAGACCATGTGACTTCTCTGCCTAGGCTTTAGGTCACGTGAAGGAGCTTGGGAGAAGCATTTTATTTAATCACTTGAATCCCTGTCGTTGTACGTCGGCCGCTTAAGGAGCTCTAGGGGGCACGCGCGTGCGCTCACGTGCCCGCGGTGCGACGCCAGAGCCAATGCGCGTGGCCGGCGGACGCTATATTCGCCAGCCACCCGCGATCGCTCCTGAAAGAGTCAATGTAAACAGACAGATCTCCGTTCTGTCAGGGGAGGAGAGACAGATCTGCTGTTCCTAGTTATTAGGAACAGTGATCTCTCTCCTCCTCCAGTCACTACACTCTCCCCACAGTTAGAAACACCTCCCTAGGAAACATTTAACCCCTTGATCGCCCCCTAGTGTTAACCCCTTCCCTGCCAGTGACATTTATACAGTAATCAGTGGCTATTTTTAGCACTGATCGCTGTATAAATGTCAATGGTCCCAAAAAAGTGTCAAAAGTGTCTGATCTGCCTGCCGCAATGTTACAGTCCAAAAAAACGCTGATCACCGCCATTACTATTAAAAAAAAAAAAAAAATTATAATAAAAATTCCAGAAATCTATCCCCTATTCTGTAGACGCTACAACTTTTGCGCAAACCAATCAATATACGCTTATTGCGTTTTTTTTTAAATTTTTTACCAAAAATATGTAGAGGAATACATATCGGTCTTAACTGATGTAGAAATTCGTTTTTTTTACATTTTTTGGTGGATATTTATTATAGCAAAAAGTAAAAAAATATAGGTTTTTTTTTTTCAAAATTGTCGCTCTTTTTTTGTTTATAGTGCAAAAAAAAAAAAAAAAAAAAAACGCAGAGGAGATCAAATACCACCAAAAGAAAGCTCTATTTGTGGGAAAAAGACATAAATTTTGTTTGCGTACAGCGTCGCACGTCCGCGCAATTGTTAGTTAAAGGGACGCAGCCTGGTCTTTAAGGGGGTAAATGCTTCCGGTCCTCAACTATGAAAGAGGTTCCTTATTTACTCAAATAATAATGTGATTGACAGATTACCGGGGAGTTGATTTTGCAATAATGCCTTTTGCACTAATACGTGGCTCTTCTCTCCCATCTGAGAAAAGTAAGCTGTTTACCAATGCGGTGAAAGCAGATGGCCTTGTGTCCCTTCCCATTAACCACTCTTGCTATTTATATTGCTTTTCTGTACCATTTTATTCATTATATTCTCACCAAGGCTTAAAGAAGTATGTGGATTTTTTTTTTTTTTTATTATTGTTCCCATGGAAACATAGAACAAACAGCCAACCTAAGGAATGGAACATACACAGGTATACAACGTCTTTAACCTTGTTTGTGAATGGGCAAAATCTAAATGGCGGAAATGGATAATACGAGAAGGGTTCAATGCGGCACGAGGATTGTGGGGGTGGCAGAGTCATTTAGACAGGAAGTATGAAGCATTGCTCATAAAGTAGGAAAGCAGACCTCCTGACCTCCTGAAATACCAAGGGGGGGGGGGGGGCTTTTATATATATATATATACAGTGGGTAAAATTATTATTTGATCCCCTGCAAGTTTTGTCACTTACAAAGAAATGAAAGGTCTATCATTTTTATCATAGGTGTATTTTAAATGATAGAGACCGGATATCATCCTAAAAACCTGGAAAAAAAAAACACATGATACAAATGTTATAAATTAAAAGCAGTTCAGTGAGTAAAATAAGTATTTGATCCCCAAGCAAAACATGACTTAGTACTTGGTGGAGAAACCCTTGTTGGGAAGCACAGAGGTCAGACGTTTCTTGTAGTTGGTGACCAGGTTTGCAAACATCTCAGGAGGCATTTTTGGTCCACTCTTCTTTGCAGATCTTCTCTAAATCCTTAACCGCTTCAATACCGGGCACTTTCCCCCCCTTCCTGCCCAGGACAATTTTCAGCTTTCAGCGCTGTCAAGATTTGAATAACAATTGAGCGGTCATGCGACACTGTACCCAAACCAAATTTTTATAGTTTTCTTCCCACAAATAGAGCTTTCTTTTCGTGGTATTTGATCACCACTGGAGGTTTTATTTTTTTGCTAAACAAATTATAAAAAAAAACGAAATTTTTGAAAAAAAATGTTTCTGTTATAAAATTTAGTTTTATCCTTCACTGACGGGCACTGATGAGGCGGCACTGATGAGGAGGCACCAATATGTAGAAGTGATGGGCACTGATCGGCGGCACTGATATGCATCACTGATGGGCACTGATAAGTGGCACTGACGGGCACTGACAGGCAGCACTGATGGGCACTGACGGGCGGCACTAATTGGCAATGACAGGCGGCACTGATAGGCACTAATAGATGGCACTGATAGGCAGCACTGATGATGAGGTATTGATTGGCATCTGACATGGGCACTGATTGGCATCTGACATAGGCACTGACAGGCATTACTGAGGGGCACTGATTGTCACTTTCATGGGCACTTTGGTGGACACTGACTGGCAGTTGTGGTGGCACCGCTGATGGGGGCTGAGCTGATAATCAATGCGCTGATTATCAGCTCAGACCCCCCCTCTGACAGGATAGCTGCCAATCGGCTCTCCCTGTCAGTGTGAACCGAGGAAAGCCGTTTACCGGCACTTCCTGGTTACACACTATGATCAGCTGTGTTTGGTCACAGCTGATTACGTGGTAAAGAGCCTACGTCAGAGGCTCTTTACCTAGATCGGGGGTTGTGGTGTGACAGAGTGACACACCACAACACCGATTGCCACGTGCCCCCGGCGGGCACACGATCGCAGCTTATCCTGCTGGACATCATATGACGCCCCCGGTCAGTATAACAGAACCACCGCCCTGCTGTCATTCTGCTATAGGCCGGGCAGGAAGTGGTTAAAGGTTTCTTAGCTGTTGCGTGGCAACTCGAAGTTTCAGCTCTCTCCATAAATTTTCTATAGAACTAAGGTCTGGAGACTGACTAGGCCACTCCATGACCTTAATGTGCTTCTTATTGAGCCACTCCTTTGTTGCCTTGGCGGTATGTTTTGGGTCATTGTCATGCTGGAAGACCCATCCACCACCTATCTTCAGTGTTTTGGCTAAAGGGAAGAAGGTTCTCATCCAAGATTTTACATTACATGGCCCCGTCCATTGGCCCTTCAATGCGGCAAAGATGGCCTGTACCTTTAGCAGAGAAACAGCCCCAAAGCATAATGTTTCCACCTCCGTGCTTGACTGTAGGGATGGTGTTGTTAGGGTCATAGTCAGCATTTTTATTCCTCCAAACACGGCGAGTCGAGTTTATGCCAAAGAGCTCAATTTTGGTCTCATCTTACCACGACACTTTGTCCCAATCCTTCTCTGAATCATTTGGATGTTCATTGACAGACTCCATACAGGCCTGAACATTTGCCTTCTTGAGGAGGAGGACCTTGCGGGTGCTGTAGGATTTCAATCCATGGTGGCGTATTGTGTTACCAATGGTTTATTTGGTCACTGTGGTCTCTACTGCCTTGAGATCATTCACAAGCTCCTCCCGTGTAGATCTGGGCTGATCCTTCACTTTTCTCATGATCATCCTTCCCCTATGAGGTGAAATCTTCCATGGAGCTCCAGACCAAGGGTGATTGATGGTTATTTTGTATTTCTTCCATTTGTGAAAAATCACTCCAACAGTTGTCTCCTTCTCACCAAGCTTCTTGCTGATGGTCTTGTAGCCCATTCCAGCCTTGTGCAGGTCTACAATCTTCTCCCTGAAGTCCTTTGGCAGCTCTTTGGTCTTGCCCATGATGGTGAGGTTTGAATAGAAGAAAGAGATTCTGTAGACAGGTTTCTTTTATACACATAACGAGTTGTTGTTAGGAGCATCTTCTTACATTGACAGGACTAATCTGTGTACCACATGAGCACCTACTGTAGCCAGTCTGTCGGAGCCACAATTATTGTTGGTTGGTCGGGGATCAAATACTTATTTTAATCACTGAACTGCAACTCAATTTATAACATTCGCATCATGTGTTTTTTTTCTGGATTTTTGGTTGATATTCTACCCCTATCATTTAAAATACACCTATGATAAAAAAATATAGACCCTTCATTTCTTTGTAAGTGGGCAAACTCACAAAATCTGCAGGGGATCAAATAATAATTTTCCCCACTGTATTTCCAGTCAACCTTTTGGCAATACATAGTATGCAAAAAGAGGTATTTACAGATGCTTGTGATAAACCACGTCTGTAACAAATAGATACCACAAAAAAAAGTATTCTGATGCAAAAAAAAGTATGTGGATGGAAAAAAGAGCATTCTAAAGTAAAAAAAAAAAAAAATACATAAAGCATTCTGATGCAAAAAGTATTCTAATGCAAAAAAAGTTGATGCAAAAAGTGTTTTGTTGAAAGAAAAAGTATTTTGACGAAAAAAAATGTGTTTTGATGCAAAAAGTACCATATGTTGATGCAAAAAAAAAAGTATTTTGATGGGAAAAAGAGCATTCTAAGGTAAAAAAAAAACCAAAAAATTATTTTGATGTAAAAAAAAAATTATTTTGATTGAAAAAAAGCAATCTGATGCAAAAGGTATGTTGACGTAAAAATAAGTATTCTGATGCAAATAAAAGTACTGTATTTTGATGAAAAAAAAAGCATTCTGACGCAAAGAAATAAAAAAATCTTGGCTGTTCACTGTGTTAAATTTACGTCAAGTAAAAAAAAAAAAAAAAAAAAAAAGCATTAGAAAACAAGCAATCCAATCAATTCCAGTAAGGAGGAGCTCGACCAGCCAGCAGCAACTCAACACAAAAATATTGGGTTTCTAGCTGAACTGAACTATTAAAAAAAAAGAAAAGGAAACAGCAGCAAGACAGGCAAGCTTGAGTTATGAGGCTCTGTAATTATGCATGCGGCAGTTCTTGTTGGGAGCCAAGAGGTTATGCAACGTTTATTAAAGTTGAAGTAATTACGACAGTAACTAATCAATATCCTGGATCAGCAGAATACTGAGGAATATCATTAGAAGCTCAACAGCAACTTGAATTGGCACAACAAAAAGTTCAGTAATGCGGCTGCAGAGATTCTCCAATTCCCTAATAAACACAAAGCTCTTTTGCTGTGTATCCTTCTGGCTGTTATCATTGTGAATACACTTTTGCTTGTATTATAATCATTATACAGGGCTTATAGCGTGCCAACAGTTTTACGGAGAGCTTTAGAATATAAAGGGAGACCGTACAGTTACAATACAATTCAAAACAAGAGGGTCAGGAGGGCTCTGCTTGAGTTGATAAAGAAAAGTTCAGTTGTTGGGTAGAGTGGAGATAGGTTTCCCTGAAGAGATGAGTTTTCAGGAATCGCTCAAAGATGGACAGATTGGGGGTAGGGAGATCCAGAGGATGGGAGAGGATCTGGAGAGGTCCTTGAGGTGACCATGTGAAACGGTAAAGAGGGAGCTTCAGAGCAGGAGGTCATGGGAAGAACGGAGAGGGTGGTTTGGATTGGTTGGTTTGAGGCAAGGTTGACGCTGTAGCTCGGGGAAGAGTTGTGGATGGCTTTGTATATTGTTGTCTTTTAATTGTTGGGCGAGTGATTGCCAATGGAGGGATTGGTAAAGAGGGGTGGTGGATGAGGATGGATGAGTCTTGCAGCAGCATTCATAAGACTGATGGGGGTGGGGGTGGGGGGGGGGAGAAGCCTGTGTAAAAGTAGACCAACGAGGAGGAAGTTGCAATAGTCAGGGGCAGCGATAACAAGGGAGGGAATTAGTAGTTGGGTGGTGTCATTTGTTAGGAAGGGGCATATGTTAGAAATGTTATGGAGGCATAGGCGGCAAGATTTGGACAGTGGGGCTGAAAGTCAGAGTTCAGGAATACACCCAGCACTCTGGCGTGATGTGAGGGACTGACATCTATATCATTGATCTGGATGAAAACTTGGGAAGGTGGGGGGGGGGGATAATTTGAGCTAATTTTTACGTTATAGAAAGATTTAGCTTTAGGAAGTGGTGGAACATCCATACTGATATGTCAGCTAGTGAATTAGTATATAGAATGAGTGGAATATGCGATCACACAGCTATCCATATCAGTACTGTAGCTCGGATCCAACCGTCCTTTTCAAAGACCCCTCTTTTCTTCACAGTTACAGTATATATCCATATCTCTTATATTCAGTACAGTAATTTGGATTATTAAAAAGAAAAACTATTATTGTCAAGGGGTTAGTGTGGTCCATTTGTGTCATAAGTGCTTGGCATGGCCCCCCCAAGAGGTATGGAGTCTATGATGACTGCCCAGTCTTCACCAAGGGCCTCCTTAATGAGTTTGAATTTCAATGCATGGCATTATGATGCTGGAATTTCTGGATTTTATCTTTTCTCTTCAACTTCATTGGTCTGTATGTTACATTTAGTGTCATGCCCCACCAAAAGACCCTGACCCAAAGGATCCCGGCTATGTGCAGCTTTTCTTTAACTGTTAAATAACATTTCCTAGGGAAGCAGATGGACCTTGTTAGCCTGCACCAGTGGCCAGCTGTGGATAGTCAAGAGTCCCCCTTGAGCAGCACCATTTGCAGTATCGTTCATGGAATCCTGGCTCAGTTTAAAGCTGAACTCCAGGGAATTGCAGTGGGGCTCCCCAAGAAATGGGTTAAATGCATGTACTTGTCCAGGGTACAATTTAAAAGCAGCTCTCCTCTTTCCTCTGACGATATGTGTGGTTGGGCCCCGCAGTGTCCTCATTTAGAATGCAGAATTTCTGGTCCTGCATTGTATCTGATGACTTCTGAGTGCAAATGATGGAGCTTCGAAGAGTAGAGGCTTCAGGGGATCGGGTCGCACAGAGAACAAGGTAAGAGAGCAAAGGGGAAGGAAGTGCCAGCTAAGTGTAGTATCCCAGTTAAAAGTTTTAATAGCAATGGATTAAAAACACTCACAAAAGGTAAATAGAAAGTATGCTCATCTGGTACAGAACCTGTGGGTGTAGGTTCCTACTAAATCCGTCCTGTAGGACCGCTGGCATCCGTACCGACTGCTGGGAGCGGAGATGGCCAACATTGGGAGCCCCAGAAAGCCACGCTAACCAGCGTGGAACGCACAGCAAAATTGACATCACCGGAAGGATGGAAGGACCAGACAAGAGGAGAAACAGGGCTACGCGCTCAGAGAATCTATTCCTTCTACATAAGGAGCTAGATGCTCCGAGCGCAGAGCCACGTTTCTTCTCTGGTCTGGTCCTCACATCCTTATGGTGACATAACTTACGCTGCGCATTCCACGCTGGTTAGCGTGGCTTTCCGGGGCTCCTCCAGACTCCCCATGCCGGCCGTCTCCTCTCCCAGCAGTCGGAACAGATGCCAATGGTCTTGCAGGTGTAGGTGGAACCTACACCCACAGACCCTGTAATGCCCTGTACACGCGACCGGTTTTGCCGTCGGAATAAACTACGAAGGTTTCTTCAACGGAATTCCGCTCAAGCGGTCTTGCATACACACGGTCAATCCAAAGTCCAACCGTCCAGAACGAGGTGACGTACAACACGTACGACAGGGACTAGAAAAAGGAAGTGCAATAGCCAGTAGCCAATAGCTTCCGTCTCTTACTTGCTTCAGAGCATGCGTCGTTTTTAGTCCATCGGAACAGCATACAGACGAGCGGGGTTTCCTGATAGGAATTGGTTCCGTCGTAAATATTTAGAACATGTTCCATTTCTAGGTCCGTCAGAATTTTCGGAAAAAAAAAAAGTCAGATGAGGCCTTCACACGATCGGAATAGACGATGAAAAGCTTCCGTCTGACTTTTTTTGTTGGACATTCCACTCGTGTGTACGCGGCATATCAGATTTACCTTTTGTGAGTGTTTTTAATCCATTGCTATTAAAAATTTTAACTGGGATACTACCCTTAGCTGGCGCTTCCTTCCCCTTTGTTTTCTTTCCCATTGGTTTATACAGCGCCGGTCACAACTCTGAGGATAGCCGCCGCAGGTGGTCCCGTGCCTCCCTTAATTATATCTCCTCTACCACGGATCAGAGACATTCATGGATTCTTCTTAACCCTGATTACCTGGTTACTAGACATTTATTGCTGGCTGGACTATATCATCTCTGTGCGGCAGAATCTTTTTTTTCCTTTTACAGAGAACACGGAAGCCTACGGAAATGAGGGATAAGGTCAATAAAGTGACGGGGGGAGCCCCACTGCAAAGGTAGTTTGAATTTTTCTGGGAGTTCAGTTTTTAAATACTCATCTGGCTGTCTATCTTCTTTGTTTTCTAATAACTGATCCATAACAGGTCAATAGTTCTGAACTAATTCTAATTTCATTGACTGAACAAGTTGATCATCTTATTAGACATAGGGTTTTCTGCCTGTATACCTCATAAAAAGGACACTGCTAGTTGTCAGTGGGTCACCCTTTGCCTACAATGGATATGTATTCTTTATTGTAACCCTTTCCATAATTTATATATTGTATTAACAACCAGAGAACCAAAAGGAAAAAAAAACAAAAAAAAACCTTCAGCTCTCATTATGCAGTTTGAGCTTGAAATGAAGTATACGTGTAAAGACATAAACAAGCTTATTCGATAAAAGAGAGTAACATGTACTAATGCTCAGCAACCAATCAGAATTTAGCTTATTGGTTTCAAAGCTACCCTTACCATTGCAAGGGGGGCGTAGCGCAGTCCCTAAGTCAGGGAAGTCATAACTTAGTAATAAAGTGAAACCAGTGCTGTGTATTCTGCAGCCAAGGAATTTTTTTTACCCATTGCCCCAAGATAAAAAAAAATAGATTCATGGTTACGAAAAGGAATTGTATCCTTTCCCAAAGAAATGGAAGTAAACTGATGTTATTTAAAATAAAACTGAGTTTTGCCTTTGCCTCGCACATGTTCCTTCCAGTTTGGAGACTGGGCTGCCTTTGGCTAAACGTCAACTCAAAGAAATGTCTAAATAGAAATTCTACAGTGAAATACATCTAAAAATAATTTTTTCTGTACAGTTTGGTTCCTTTATATCATATTCCATAGAGTCTAAGCAGAACTTTACCCATAACAACCTGGTATAAAATAATATTCTTTAGCAAGGAGCATAGATTCCACATTAATAATTATGCAACCAAAATTAATGTGTGCTGGAAATTGCCTCCAGCATTGCTCCCGTTTCTTTTCTTGCCGAAGGCTGCCATTTTGCTGAAGCCCAGAGCCCCCTGAGCAGCAGTAAATCTTTAGGCTGTCAGCAGTGGCTCTGATTTTCAGTACAGCAGTGTGAGGCAGTGTATTACTTGATGTTAAACAGTCCCAGCACTTATTTTTTATGTTTTACATAGCTATACCTACAAAAGGGGCAAGCCTGAAGTGATCTATAAGGAGTTAATTTTCGTCTCAGTTCACGTATATGTTCACGTATATGCGCATTGGATGCATTTTTAACTGCATCCGATTCACTTAACATGTGAGGCTGGCTGGCTTTCAATTGAGCCAGTTCACACATGTCCCTAGCTCCCAACTGTCCCTGATTTCGAGGGACTGTCCCTGATTTCGAGGGACTGTCCCTGACTTGGAGCAATGTCCCTCTGTCCCTCTTTCCTCCTCATTTGTCCCTCATTTTGGTCTGATCCATTTAGTTGTATATAAAATGCACTTTTTATCTTTCAAAAATTGTTTCCCAGTGCTAAACTTTTCATCCAAATTCTAATTTGCTGCATTTGTAAATTTTAAAAGCCAATATAAAGGAATAGTAGTGGTAAAAAAAAGCCCTTGTGGATTTAATTAACCTTTTTCTGGTTAATTGTCCTTTAAGGAGGTGTGGCAGGGGGCGTGTCCTATGCCTACATACATTTGCTAGTAGGTGTCCCTTATTCCCATCTCAAAATGTTGGGAGGTATGCATGTCCGGGGTGGCCGCGGTCTGTTTCTGAAAAGGGTACTGGGGGATTTTGGGTCTGGTTTAGGAGCGAATTCAAGTAAAAATTTGCACCTGAACTGGTGAACAAAACTGCACCAGACTCCGGACTACAACCCGCAGCCGGACATGTGTGAACCTAGCCTTTAAAGTGATATTATTAAACTTTCAACTTTTTTTTCTTTAAAAATAACAAACCTGGTATACTTACCTGCCCTGTCCAGTGGATTTACACTGAGCAGCCCAGATCCTCCTCTTCTCAGGTCCCTCTTTGGTGCTCCTGGCCCCTCCCTCCTGCCGAGTGCCCCCATAGCAAGCAGCTTGCTATGGGGGCACCGAAGCCAAGCCGCTGCTGTGTGTATCCATTCGGACAAGGATCCGCGGCTCAGCCCTGCCCCCTCCCTCTCTCCTGATTGGCTCACTGACTTTGATTGACAGCAGCTGGAGCCGATGGCGCCCCTGCAGTGTCTCAGCCAATCAGGAGGGAGAGTTCTGGGCAGCTGAGGTTCTCGTGCAACATCACTGGATCAATATGGGACTCAGGTAAGTATTAGGGGGAGTGTGTGTGTGTGTGGGGGGGGGGGGTGCTGAAAGCAGAAGGTTTTTTTTTTAATCCTAATGCATGGAAATGCATTAAAAGGAGAAGTCCAGCCTGAGCTGGACTTCTCCTATGGGTCACAGGAGTGCAATTGGTTTTGCACCCCTGTGACCCGTTTTTAGCGGTGAGCCGTCTAAAGTCACTGCCATCAGTCGAGCCAGAGCGTCATTCCAACTTCCCAAGTCTGGATTGAAACTAAGGACAAAAAAGGGTGCAGCAAAGGAAGGGAACCTTTAGTAAAAGTTTTAGGAAAGCTTCAAAAGGCAACAGACTGAATGGAAAGTCCAGCCAATGATGAAAAATTGCATACACATACCAATGCTTGGCAATCTTCATTTGTTGGGGTGCCTTCTTGCCGAATTCCAGTAGAGGTCGGTATCCTACTTAATAGGCCCTGAATTTAAACTTGCCATATTGCAGACTCAACTTTTCTCATATCCTAAGCGTAGCAGAAAAAAAACCCCATGAAGCTACAGTCCCATACGAAACCTTAAGGGAAAAAAACCCAATGTATTTGGATGGAGGAAAATAAAGTGTATTTTCACCAAACAAGTACTTTGGAAATAAATGAGTCTCTATAAAGATAAAGTGGTATTCCCACGCTATCAAAATAAATAAATCGATAATGAGTAATGCCGCGTACACACGAGCGGACTTTACGGCAGACTTGGTCCGGCGGACAATTCGATCGTGTGTGGGCTCCAGCGGACTTTTTTTCCCCAAAAGTTTGACGGACCTAGAAATTAAACATGTTTCAAATCTTTCTGATGGACTCGAGTCCGGTCGATAAGTCCGCTCGTCTGTATGCTAGTCCGACGGACAAAAAACTACGCTGGGGCAGCTATTGGCTACTGGCTATCAACTTCCTTGTTTTAGTCCAGTCGTACATCATCACGTACGAATCCGTCGGACTTCGGTTGATCGTGTGTAGGCAAGTCCGTTCATTCAGAAAGTCCGTCGAAAAGTCCGCCGGACAAGTCTGCCGTAAAGTCCGCTCGTGTTTATGCGGCATAAGAAGAACTAACAGCTGCAATCACCGAAATGGTCAATCCATAGCCAAAAAGGCAAAAAAATATGTATGTATGGTGCCACGCTGTTGCACATAGAAAAAATTATAAATATGACCAATCAAATGTACAAATGAAACACTGTATTGTATTGTGAACATAACAGCAAATAGGTAATCAAGTAAACGATGAAAAGTCCAAAAGGTGCAGTATCAATATTGTGACACAGATTAAGTCCTAAGTGACAGTGCTGACGGTGCTAAAGGAAAATAAGTGAAGTGCTAGATTCTTTCACTGTGTGCAAAAATGACAATACAGGTGGGTGTCTTTTCTTTCCAGTGTAGCGACACCTAAGTGCAGGGTGGCCTCTCACCTTACTGCTGTAAGGTAACAGCATATGAAGATAATAATGGAGATCCTGGATGATGTAATCAATCTCACTGTGGGCTTCTATGAGTGGATACAGCTGACTTCTTCTAGGGGGCCTTATGCCGCATACACACGAGCGGACTTTACGGCAGACTTTGCCCGGCGGACTTTATGACGGACTTTCTGAATGAACGGACTTGCCTACACACAATCCACCAAAGTCCGTTGAATTCATACGTGATGACGTACGACCGGACTAAAACAAGGAAGTTTATAGCCAGTAGCCAATAGCTGCCCTAGCGCGGCTTTTTGTCTGTCGAACTAGCATACAGACGAGCTGACTTTTCGACCGATCTCGAGTTCGACGGATAGATTTAAAACATGTTTCAAATCTAAGTCCGTCCAACTTTTGAGAAAACAAAGTCCGCTGGAGCCCACACACGATCGAATTGTCCGACGAAATCCCGCCCACCGGGCAAAGTCTGCCGTAAAGTCCGCTCATGTGTACGCGGCATTATTCACCTGGTAGCTTATTCCCACTGGGATAGATGTGTATATAGATGTGTATATACAGTCAGGTCCATAAATATTGGGACATCGATAATTCTAATCCACCACAATGCATTTGAAATTAAACAAACAAGATATGCTTTAACTGCAGACATTCAGCTTTAATTTGAGGGTATTTACATCCAAATCAGGTGAACGGTGTAGGAATTACAACAGTTTGTATATGTGCCTCCCACTTTTTAAGGGCCCAAAAGTAATGGGACAATTGGCTGCTCAGCTGTTCTATGGCCAGGTGAGTGTTACTCCCTCGTTATCCCATTTACAAGGAGCAGATAAAAGGTCCATAGTTCATTTCAAGTATTTGTATTTGGAATCTGTTGCTGTCAACTCTCAATATGAGATCCAAAGAGCTGTCACTATCAGTGAAGCAAGCCATCATTAGGCTGAAAAAACAAAACAAACCCATCAGAGAGATAACAAAAACATTAGGTGTGGCCAGATCAACTGTTTGGAACATCCTTGAAAAGAAAGAACGCACTGGTGAGCTCAGCAACACCAAAAGACCCGGAAGACCACAGAAAACAACTGTGGTGGATGACTGAAGAATTCTTTCCCTGGTGAAGAAAACACCCTTCACAACAGTTGGCCAGATGAAGAACACTCTCCAGGAGGTAGGTGTATGTGTGTCAAAGTCAACAATCAATAGAAGACTTCACCAGAGTGAATACAGAGGGTTCACCACAAGATGTAAACCATTGGTGAGCCTCAAAAACAGGAAGGCCAGATTAGAGTTTGCCAAACATCTAAAAAAGCCTTCACAGTTCTGGAACAACATCCTATGGACAGATGAGACCAAGATCAACTTGTACCAGAGTGATGGGAAGAGAAGAGAAGGAAAGGAACTGCTCATGATCCAAAGCATACCACCTCATCAGTGAAGCATGGTGGTGATAGTGTCATGGTGTGGGCATGTATGGCTGCCAATGGAACTGGTTCTCTTGTATTTATTGATGATGTGACTGCTGACAAAAGCAGCAGGATGAATTCTAAAGTGTTTCGGGCAATATTATCTGCTCATATTCAATGCTTCAGAACTCATTGGACGGAGCTTCACAGTGCAGATGGACAATGACCCGAAGCATACTGCGAAAGCAATCAAAGAGTTTTTTAAGGGAAAGAAGTGGAATGTTATGCAATGGCCACGTCAATCACCTGACCTGAATCCGATTGAGCATGCATTTCACTTGCTGAAGACAAAACTGAAGGTAAGATGCCCCAAGAACAAGCAGGAACTGAAGACAGTTGCAGTAGAGGCCTGGCAGAGCATCACCAGGGATGAAACCCAACGTCTGGTGATGTCTATGCGTTCCAGACTTCAGGCTGTAATTGACTGCTAAGGATTTGCAACCAAGTATTAAAAAGTGAAAGTTTGATGGATGATTGTTAATCTGTCCCATTACTTTTGGTCCCTTAAAAAGTGGGAGGCACACATACAAACTGTTGTAATTCCTTATGGACCTGACTGTTTGATTGTCTGGATCCAAGGGGTAAACAGGCGGTCAGCAGGTTTAAGTCAGAGTAGTTAGGCTTCCATCCAGCATCCAGGTCTTACCACTGATAGCAACACAGCCATCCTTATTTTCCTTTAGCACCGTCAGCACGGTCACTTAGGACTTAATCTGTGTCACAATATTGATACTGCACCTTTTGGACTTTTTATCATTTACTTGATTACCTATTTGCTTTTATGTTCACAATATGAACAATGTTTCATTTGTACATTTGATGGGTTGTCCCTATAGCTGCACATCAAAGCAAACCCACATGATTAAGCCCTGAGGGGCGGGATGAAATGTGTTGGAGGCATGGCCTGGCTGGAGCCCAGGCTGAGGTTGCCATGCACCACCACAAGCGGGTTTGCGTCGATGTGCGGGTAGAGGGACAACCACTCTCCTACACATTGACATTTGGAGCCGTGCTCCCCCCCAGCCGGCACTCACAGCAGTGGTCTTAGGACTAGCACCCCTTCACAAGCCTGAGCGGCTCAGACCCAGGGTTTCCTTGGTTCATATTTTTCTTATTGTATTATATGTATAGAATTAAATATTTGTCACTAGAGGCATTACATATTCCCCACTACAATGCCTAACAACTCTTGTGATAAGATAGAAAGCCATACAGGGGGGTATTGTTTTTAATGAGTCAGCCAACATACAGACTAAGGCCTCCCGCCAACGGGCGTTATAAAAACGAGTTGTAAAGCTAGTACCAACGCCAGGAAAAAAGCGGCGTTAAAAATGTGATTTTATCAGCGTTTTGCTGCGCTAGCTTTCAGCCACGTTTCTCTGCCTCTATTCCAAATCAATGATTCCCTATGGGAGCCCATTGATTTGAAGTCGCACCATGAGTAGGATCATGATGATCCAACTTGCGGTGCAACTTGTGTGCTGAGGATCTTGAAGAGGAACCCCCCCGTCAAAATGAAAAAAAAAATGGCATGGGGTTCCCTCCCAGGACGATACCAAACCATTTAAGGAGAACTCCCACGCCAAAAAAAAAAATTGCGTGGAGGCCCCCCCCCCCAATCCATACCAGAGCCTCGTACCCTCCCCCTTTCCTGACCTGCCGGGCTGCGTGCTCGGATAAGGGTCTGGTATAGATTTTGGGGGGAACCCACACCATTTTTTTTAGGCGTGGGGTTCCCCTTCAAGATCCTCAGCATGCAAGTTGCAACTTCTATTCAAATCAATAGGATCCCCTAGGGAACCACTGATTTTGAATAGAGGCAGAGAAACGCCTGACGAGGCTTAACGCTCTTAAGGCGTTTAACAGCTTTTACCGGCGTCTGGTGTTTTTACAGCTCTGGCGTTGGAACCTCAGAATGCGCTGGTCCTGGGTTTTTTTTTTTTTTTTGGAGCTTAAAAACACCTATGCCACTTACAGCTCAAAAACACCTGTGTGGGTATGAGGCCATTGAATAACATGGAGAGGCGGTTTTAAGCTGAAAAAAAGCTCTTAAACACGGCTGTAAAAATGCCTGTGGGCATGAGGTCTTTGACTGTAGGAAGCAGTGGTAAAGCACAACCACTGTGTAATACTGTAAAGTGGAGCCTGCCTATGTAACAAGCAAATATGGCTGCCACTGTGCACCTATATAATTATAAACTGGACACAGAAATAAGGTTTTTAGACAACATAGCACACATTGATAAGGTTAATTACATCAAGTGGATCATTTTAACATAGATGTAAAGAAAAAATGTTTAACAAAAAAAAAAAAACGTATATTATCCTTAAAGTCCAACTCTGTGAAACTTGAAAATTATGGGCACACTGCAAGGGTTATTAGCTCCTTTAGTCTATCTATGGGAGAGGACAAGCTTTTTTTACTTACCTGATCCCCCCTCTCCTGGCAGATGGGGCTCCCCCCACACTCCAGCAATGGACTGTCCCTTGGCATCATCAAGTCTGATGCAGGGCTATTCATGTGGGGACCTTGGACCGCTGGAGCGTAGGGAAGGGAACAATGAGGGGACCGGTCTAGCAGCGTCGAGGATCAGGTAAGTATTTTACCTTAACAAGTCCCCTAGACCTACACAACACAAGTTACACTTGGAATATAGGTACGGCCCTACTGCGAGGGATAGTTTTTACGTTTCTCAGACACTGTATATTCTCCTTAAAGGTAAACTACAGTAGTTATCTGTAAGCAGGGTGACAATGTTACATACATAGTAGATAGTTACATAGTAGGTGAGGTTGAAAAAAAAGACACAAGTCCATCAAGTTCAACCTATGTGTGTGATTATATGTCAGTATTACATTGTATATCCCTGAATGTTGCGGTCGTTCAGGTGCTTATCTAATAGTTTCTTGATGCCCCCGCTGAGACCACCGCCTGTGGAAGGGATTTCCACATCCTTGCCGCTCTTACAGTAAAGAGCCCTCTACTTAGTTTAAGGTTAAACCTCTTTTGTTCTAATTTATAATGAGTGGCCACGAGTCTTGGTAAACTCCCTTCTGCGAAAAAAGTTTTATCCCTATTGTGGGGTCACCAGTACGGTATTTGTACATTGAAATCATGTTTACTGCATTGTATTATCAGTTCAGTAAATTCATTTTACCAGTTGCGTGTACCTGTAGGTATGAAAAACCCTTTGACCTAACCGAGTCTAGAAAACCCATCTTCTAGATTAAGATGCCACAAACTCCACACACAGAAAATGACTGAACACAAAATGTATTTATTAAGAGCAATAAAGGTATCTATTTCTTCACATAGTTACAAGGACTTGCTGGACTTGAGATATATTGTCTAGGGTGATTCACAGAATGCAGAGGAGGCTTGCTGCTTACAAAAACGGTAATGACAGCGTTGGTTTCGTTAATTGTACGAAGGAAAGAAGAAATAAAAAGAAAAAAAGATGGTGTCTTGTTGTAGCAGTATATGTAGAGAGAAAAAAAAAAAAAAGAGCAGCTGTACAATTTCATCCATCGGAATCAAAGGAGGGTGTCAAGTGCAGGAGAGGAGGGCTGGGTGGGAGGTGGTGGAAAAGGTAGTCAGAGTAATATGAAACAGACCTGTCCTGTCTATAAACACTTACTACTACTTCCTGCTAAGTGGACCCTTAAAACAAGTGCAAGTCAACTATCTCCAGACTGTAGCTGTCAAAACTGATTTATTTTCATTTTAGGACTGGCTGCCCTATCCTACCTGCGTGTAGCATTAGTAAATCGCAAGAAAGTTTGCTGTCAATAGAGAGCTTGCATCTGCTTTAATATGGAACTTAAATCTGTAACTAGGGAGAAGAAACGTTAGAGCAGGGGTCTCAAACTGGCGACCCTCCAGCTGTTGCAGAACTACAATTCCCATGAGGCTTTGCAAGGCTGACAGTTACAAGCATGAATCCCATAGGCGGAGACACGATGGGACTTATAGTTCCACAACAGCTGGAGGGCCACCAGTTTGAGACCCCTGCGTTAGAGTTTTCTTAACCACTTCCCGACCAGCCGCCGCAGTTCTACTGCGGCAGGTTGTCTCTCCTGCACGAATTGCCGTCATTGTACGTTGGAAGCGTACACGGCGATCTGTGGGCGCGAGCGTGCCCATTGGCTAGCGGGGGAGCCAATCAGCGATTGTCCGCCGGCCACCCGCGATCGCTCCACAGAGAGGCAGAACGGGGATCTGCCAGTGTAAACAAAGCACATCCCTGTTCTGTCAGGAGAGTAGAGTGAGATTGTCTGTTCCTAGTGATTAGGAAAAGCAATCTCTCTCTACTCCTTGTCAGTCCACTCCCCCCACAGTTAGAAATCACCTCCCTAGGGAACATTTAACCCTTTGATCGCCCCCTTAGTGTTAACCACTTCCCTGCCAGTGTCATTTATACAGTAATCAGTACATTTTTTTTAGCACTGATCGCTGTATAAATGTCACTGGTCGCAAAAAAAAAAAAAATGTCCGATCTGTCCGGCGCAATGTCACAGTCCCGCTAAAAATTTCAGATCACCGCTATTACTAGTAAAAATAAATAAATAAATAAAAATGCCATAAATCTATCCCTCATTTTGTAGACGCGATAACTTTTGTGCAAAGCAATCAATATACGCTTATTGCAATTTTTTTTTACCAAAAATATGTAGAAGAATACATATTGGCCTAAACAGGGGAAGAAATTTGTTTTTTTTTTTTTTACATTTTTTGGGGGATATTTATTACAGCAAAAAAATATTGTTTCTTTTCAAAATTGTCCCTCTTTTTTTGTTTATAGCGCAAAAAATAAAAACCGCAGAGGTGTTCAAATACCACTAAAAGAAAGCTTTATTTGTGGGAAAAAAAAAAAAAGAACGTACATTTTGTTTGGGTACAACGTCACATGACCACGCAATTGTCCGTTAAAGCGATGCAGTGCCGTATCGCAAAAAATGGCCTGGTCAGGAAGTGGGTAAATCCTTATTATTAAATTATTAAACCACATCAACGCCTGGAGAAGAAGAAATAGCAATGCTGCCACTGTAACATACAACTTACTACAATAGCCTTGTTGGGTAGACTGTTGCTTTAAACATTCTGAGCGTATGTAGTGTTTTCTACAGAATTTAGCTGATGCGATCTTCAGGCTACAGGATATACAGTCCGTATGCCATGGCGCTAAACATCTAGCTGTGAGGGATAATAGTCCAAAACGTGTGCAGCTGACAAAACCAATATAGTCTATGGTGAGTGTTATTGTTGTTCTCACCATAGGCTACATGATATAACTACTACCTTTAGGGGAAACCTGAGAGAATTGCGTAGGATGCCATTGCTAACCTCCTCTGGCTTCAGTATTTTCTCACTGTCATTGTCCTGAAACAAGCATGAGGCCAATGAAGTCTGGTCGGCATACTTGTTTCAGTATTGACACCATAGACAGCATAGATGACAGTTGTTTTGCATTTACAGAAGAAGAAGGGATCAGCAACAGCAGCCAAAATTCCTTGGGGGCAGCCATTTTGTGAGCGGGTTACTATGTGGCCTACTAACTAGGATTTCAAGTGAATTGACCAAGCCAACAGAATGTCTGCTCTGTCTGTATACTGGAGGCAGGTCCACTTTAACTGAAGCAATGAGATATGAAGGGAGCAGTATTTAAGGATTTGAGCTGGTTTTCCTCCTTCCACCACCTCCCGTTTACCTTCAGCACACGTGACTATATCTTAAAGATCGGACAACTCCCCTGAAAAGGTGTTGGGCTCCTCTTCTGATCTTGCTATGACCTTAAACTGGCGCCTGAGAAATCCGCCATACCTCTTCTGATTGTCCCACTTTAACTTGGGCCGAATCCTGCGCATGAACCCACCATAGCGTTTCTGAAGTTCCGCCACTCCATGCTCCGTTTCTACCCCCTGCTCCGTCTCCACTTCCTCCACTCCTTGGTCCGGGGAAATCTCTGGGTCTATGAATCTCTTCTTCAAGTCCGCACTCTGTAAATTCTCTGTGCTTCTCTTGGGGTACTTGCGTAGGAACCCCCCATAACGCTTTTTCTCATCTTTTGTGCTCCATGCTTGGTTGTGCTCATCTGATTCCTCACTGATCTCTGTTTCCTGATCTGGGTCAGCTATCTCCAAGATGTCCCTCTCTCCATACTTGTGTAGGAGACCGCCATAGGCCTTCCCATCTTCACCTCGAAAGACACCACTCTCTCGTTTTGGAGAACTGAACAAGAACTTGTTCTTATCCAGTTTTTTCATAAACCCTCCGTAGCGCTTCTCTGGCACCTCTTGAAGATCTGCAGAGGTAGGCACTCGCTCCTGTTCCCTTTTGGAGACTTCAAGAATGGTTCCTAAAGGAGAAAGGATTGTTTCACACCGTTCCCACTCTGTGATAGATGACAGGGACCCTTCACACTGTAAAGAGCAGACCTGTAAGAGAATTCATAGTGTTAACTACAGTACTGTTATCTGCAGGAAAAATATGACCTGAAAAATGTTGACATTCTTACATCTGATAGTGACTACAGTTTAAAGGTTTTCATATAAGGGACATTATATAAAAAAGTGTCCTGAAAATAAAACAATTATTGAGGGCAATGGTAATAGTTGGAAGAGTTTTGAAAGTAATGGGTAACAAAACACCCTCAGCAGATCAATGTTGGATAAAAAAAAAAAAAAATATTACAGCAGCATTAAACTCTCCTATACTTTATAGCCAAGGAAGTTGGCACTTTAGCCTCTATTTGATCTGTGGTTGCCGTGGTGCTACACAAGTGGTCAGTTATGACACAAGCCATTTGATGAGTTGACAGGGTTTAGTTCCACTTAAAAAAGAATCTGTCAGAAGTTCAGCATCCTAGGCTGCCCATAGGGAAAGGATTATAAGATATACATGATCTGTCTGTAACTACAAACACATTGACACCAGCAATGCTTTTTTTTTTTTGCTTCCTTTACAAAGTTGCTTGGGCAATGTAGTTAGAATTGTAAGTATGAAAAAATGATGTAGTACAAAAAATTGAAAAACCACAAGTCCAAAATCTTCCTTGTTATATATGCCATCACCAATATATGCAATCGTTCATAATCTTCTAATACTTCTTATCCTTTAACTCAGTGTAATATATGTGCTCACCTCCCTCAGTGGACCTCAATTTCCATCAAGGTCATAAATGCAGGTGTCCTCATGACCACAGGGAAGCCTCAACCACACTTATTGTGTCTTCTTCTCCACCTGTCGCAACCCCCCTCTGGAATGTTCCTTTCTTCCAACTCCTTTGGGTCATCCAGCAGCAGGCTTGTTCTATAGATTTTGCTACACATTGTGGACAATCTCTCAGTCTCATATTTGGACTATATTTCCCGGTGGGTGTCCTCATTGCTTGGTGGGCTTTGAAGGCCACAGTTGGCTCCCCTCCCTCTTTGGTACTGAGTCCACTCTTCGTGCATTATTTTGCCCCTGTCCCTGGAACCGTCTGGCTTTTCCTGCTCCTCTTACTAGCAGGTGCCCCTCTCCTATCATCATTGTCATTAGGTGCTGTATACTAACATACTTTAAAGGAACCTACTCTGCGTGTTGGTAGTTATATATTTATATCATCTCACACTGTATACTAGATTGGGCTGTCCTGACCTATCTGTGCATAGATCCTGACGGTGGTGTAGTAGAACCTGTTTCCAATGGGATGGTACCCTCTGAACCAGTTTCTGGATACTTATAATTGAGATTTATCTCTCTGCAAGGTATGGCCGTCTGTTTAAATCAGGGGTCTCGAACTCAAATTACCTGAAGGCCACAGGACAAAATTTTCACATCCAATGGGGGCCGCATGCAAACTGTCCTTTCCCCCAGCTCTGGTGTCAGCGGACGCACTATTAACCCCCAGCACTGGTGTCAGCGGACACAATATTAACCCCCAGCATTACCCCCTACACTACACAGGGCGCGGATGTTTTCAATGATGGCCAGTGCTGCAAAGATGGGGGCGGAATTTTTAATGATGCCCAAACAAATCTGCTAAAGAAATCTTTATCTGCTATTCTTCCTGGAGGGCCTATTTAGCCCATTTTTGCAGCAGTGGCCATCCTTGAAAACATCCGCCCCCTTCATGTTAGATCAGCACTGGCCATCAATGAAAACATCCGCCCCCTTCATGTTAAATTCCGCCCTTCACCTACATGAACATGCCTCGGCACAATCTGACTGAAAAATGTCTTCAGTCTGCTATTGTGCGCAGGCGCCATCTCGCCGACACAATAGCTGATCGTAAAATCAGCTGTAGTGGTATTACATACGGCGCATTCACAGTTCGTCCAGGTGTCCTGTCAAGAAATGCCCCCCATCGGATAGTGCCCAGGCTGAAGGGCGCATGCGTAACGCATGCACTGTACATAACGGCGAGACGGCGCAGGTGCACAATAGCTGACAGAATTTTTTTTTCTGTCAGATTGTGCCCCGCGCTCCCCCGGCGAGTTCATGTCCATGATGGGTGGATTTCTATACGTTGTGGGCGGATTTTTGAGCACTTGGGGGCGGAATTACATGTCCAGTGCTGCAAAACAAAAAACTTTGTGATGAGCGGATTTTTACATTTTTTTTGTGGGCGGATTTATGGCTACTTTGGGGCGGAATATCACAAATTTGTATTCTTTTGCAGCACTGGCCATCTAATTCTGCCCCAAAGTGCCCATAAATCCACCCACAAAAAATGTAGAAATCCGCCCATCACGAAGTTTTATTTTTTTTGCAGCACTGGACGTGTAATTCCGCCCCCAATATGTAGAAATCCACCCATCATGCACATAAACTCTCCATGGGAGCACGTGGCACAATCTGACAGAAAAAAAATTTCTGTTGACTATTGTGCGCCTGCGCTGTCACAACAGCTGATGGTAAAATCAGCTGTTGTGATGTTACGTACGGCGCATGCCCGGGCACTATTCGAAGGGGACATTTCTCGACAGAACAGGTGGGCGGGGCGATGGGTGGATCCCCCCTCTGCTCTGCTCTCCTGTGTTGTGAGCTGGGCTGCAGCAGCATGCGAGGGAGAGGAGACAGAGAGCGAAAACTCCTAGCCGCTGTCACCCGCCTAGGATTGGTCCTGCCTGCGGGCCATTTGTAACCGGTCCACGGGCCGCTACTTTAAGACCCGTGGTTTAAATGTTTAAATCTATCGATTATTTTTTTCTTTTTTTTTCTTGTATATATCCACCTGCATTACGGTTATTTCCTGTTGACGAAAATCAATTTTTTAATTGTACAGTGGTATATCACAATTTTAAAACCTATATGTTCTTTCAGACAGTGAGGTCCGTTCTCTTTATTTGCTATCTGTAGAACCTTGACTGTATCCTGAAGAAGCCCAACGGTGAAACGCGTACATACACAAGGGCTCACTGCACATTATGTATCAGTATACATGTTTTCTAATTTTTCTGTATTGTTCTATTCATGTTGTGTATTTTTCAATAAATAGTGTTTATTCTCATACCTCTTCGTTGTTTCCCATGCCTTTAAAGTCCGACCTAGGTTTACTGTTATAGTACACCTTTTTTTCCTTATTCATTCCCTCAATTTACGGATGTGGCTATGTGAGTGCGTTCCTTTTCTGTTCATTATTCCTTTTTGAGAGCATCATTAAGGATGGTTAGGGCTTGTTGCTTGGCTTCAATGGCCCATCTACTCTTCTCTTTGAGCTGTTTACTATGACAGAGCTCCTGTCCAGCTACAACATCCAAAAGGTGGGAGATAAGGCCACCAGAATAGAGGAAGTTAACCTTCAACACACATGTTCTGGTGCGTGACCTGGAGGGAAGCCTCAACCACACATCTTGTATCTTCTCCTCCTCCACCTGTCACAATCCCCCTTTGGAAATCTCCTTTCCATGCGTCTCCAGATCACGCACCAGAGTGTGTGTTGAAGGTTAACTTTCTCTGTTCTGGCGGCATTGTCTCCACTTCCTGGACATCGTAGCTGGACAGGAGCTTTCTCTAGTAAACAGCCGGAGGAGAAGAGTAGACGGGCCATTGAAGCCAAGCAACAAGCCCTAACCATCGCTAATGATGGTCTCAAAAAGCACAGCCTGCTGGTGGATGACACAAAGGAGTTTGAAGAAAGGAGATTTCCAGAGGAGGATTGCGACAGGTGGAGGAGGAGGAGACATAAAACTGATTGAGGCTTCCCTGTGGTCTTGAGGACACGTGTTTATGACCTTGATTGAAATTGAGGTCCACTGACGGATGTGAGTACAAATATTGAGTTAAAGGATAAGTAGTATTGGAAGATTATGGAAGATTGCACATATTCTTGATATTGGTGATTGACTATCTAAAAAGGAAGATTTTGGACTTCATGGTTTATTCAATTTTGCACTACATCGTTTTTTCATATTTAGAGTTTTTTTATGGTGCGGTGAAAAGCACTATTGAAGTTTAGCAGCAATTACACTTTTTTCACATATATGCCACTGAATTTTATGTCACAGCGCTGATTGTACACTGTACATTCATTCAGTGCAGTTAGAATGATATTTTGTTATGACCATGCATTACATAACCTCAGCTCTTCCCAGACATAACATTTCCCCTATAAAATTTGATTCCCCCTTAAATAGGAAACTTACCAATGGTTCAAAGTGGGTATTGGTGAAGCGTAGCTGCATGGCACAGGAGAAGCACCAGGACACACAATCTGCACAGCTGGCTCTTGGGGCAGAGAGGCTCAAGAGCATGATCAGAAGCAGCAAGCCCATCGTGTCCAGATAAAGGGAGCTCTGTAATGAGAGGAGGAATCTGTTATAGTGGGGAATAAACATATAGGGGTTAGTTTACTAACAGGCAAATAGACCGTGCACTTTACAAAGTGCAGTTGCCCCAGAGCTTAGTAAATGAGCAGAAGCTCTGTGGACTTCCATCATCCAATCATGTGCAAGCAAAAATGCTGTTTTTTTCATTTTCGTTGCAAGTGATTGGGTACTCTTTGCAAAGTGAAGCTTTAACTCATTTACTAAGCTCTGGAGCAACTGCACTTTGCAAAGTGCAAAGGTTCTTTGTCTTTAGTAAATCAACCCCATAGTACCACAGTTTATACACGGGCAGATTATCATCAGGAAAAGTTCACATTTGGATTTTCTATGCCGAAAATCATCCCATACAAGGTCCAGAAATAACCACTCAAATATTGGAGTGTCCAGGATGAAAGATGAAGACATAAGAACAACACATTATATTCATATATTTTCCCTGCACGGTTGGTCCTTGTGACATTGTCTCTGCTATAAAAAAAGGGGATGACAAAGCCAACATTTTTGAGCTGTCAGCAATAGAATGCGAGAAGAAATGTGGAAACTTTTCATGGTGTCAACTGTTTAAGAAAGAATATCCCCTCACTTATCCCCTCCCCTCCCAAACAGACCACAAAGAAAAAAAATATCTGACAAGGGTCTTAACCTTTCCATAATTTATCAAAAACAAAAAAAAAAAAATTAAGGGGTTTAGTATTCACTTTGAAGTACATTTTTCAAGAGAGAAATATGAAGACTAAAAATTGACATCGTGTATTAATTTTCATGAATGAAATTAGCCTCTCAACATTTTCAACACAGATGATCTGAAAAGATCAACAAATGATTTGAAATCAATCATTCCACTGTAAGAAAAATAATCTACTGTGTGGCATAGATTTCAAACAACTGCCAATTTGTCCAGTACTGGCTGGCTGAGCAAATTCATAAAACTGTGAAGTATGGTGGTGGAAAAGTTTGCAGTTGCTTTGCTGCTTCAGGACCTGGGCAGCTTGCACTCATCTATACATTCTGCATCATATCAAAGTGTGCCTGATGAGAATGTAACACCATATACTGTATACAAAAGTTGAATTTCAACAAGAAATCAAAAACAGGCTCTGACAAACCCAACCAGGACAGGGGCTTCTGGAGGGGGCTATCCTTCTACTCACTGATTATGGCCCGTGGAGGAGACAGGGGAAGAGTGACCTGAGAAGAGGAGGATCTGGGATGCTCTGTGCAAAGCCAACTGTATAGAGCAGGTAAGTATAACATGTTTGTTATTTTTAGAGAAAAAAATGAAACAAGACTTTACAATCACCTAAATCTTGTACAGCTTAATGGTCAGAGGAAATATGGTGGCCCTCCTGCAGAATGGGTTGGAGAAGCTCCTTCACTTGGGACAGAGATATTTATCAACAATATCCCTTAAGAAATTCATGAAGATACATTAATTTCACTTTTTCAGACTGCTGGAACATTGTATGATTGAGTTTTGTCTTATGATGAATTTTCTAGTGGACAGATTACATAAATGAAAGTTGGTTAATGAGATTAGGGCAGCCCTGGGTCTCCATGCTGAGGTGACAAGTTGTTAGTTAGCTTACTGTTTATGTTAGCTGTTCATTAGATGTACTGTTTAAAGTTTGCATTGTTTAGGATAATGTGATCATTATTTTGTGTGGTATATAATCTCTAGTTCTTGCAATGCTCAGCTATAATACCTGGTTCCTGGTTTCCAGAGTGGAGGAAGCTGTATCTTAACAAAGGCACCCTGGTTGGGTGCCAGGTGGTCTGTCACAAAGGCCTTTCAACACAATATTGATCCGAAGCATCATTATTGTAGGGGTAAGCGCAGCTTTATTATCCAACTTTCATTGTATGGTGTATACAATCATACCCTATTGAAAGCAGCAGCGACCCAATTAGCAATTAGTACATTCCTTTGCGCGAGTGCTATTTTATTATTATGGAAGGATCCGAAGCATAGCAGCAAATCTACCAAAGATCATCTCAAAATTAGAAGAAATAGAGCAGTGAGAACGGGCCTACTCAAAGTCATGATTTGATCCTCATTGAAATTTTGTAGTGGGTTTTGAAATAGGCAGTTCATGAAAAGGAAACCCAAAAACATCTTGCGACTGAAGGAATCTTACAGGGAGTATTAGTCAAAACGTAGGATATCTATATCGGACACTAGTGGGCAGCAATACAAAATGTTTGTAGGAAGTCATTTCTGTTAAAGGGTCAATACCAGCTTTTGATGCCAAAGGTCTACTTATTTGTCCACAGTACATCTAGTGATATTTTTGTTGAATAAATTATTGATAAACGCTAAGTTTTTTTGTGTTCTTATTCAAGTGGATCAAACTCAACCTTGTTATGTAGCCCTTTAGATACAGGGCTTGCTTCACTCAGACAGGGCTCAGAACGAAGAGAGCAGTCTTAAGTTACTTTCCTAGGACAATTAGTACAACATGTACATAATTACAGGTTACGAATGTCATACTACTTGAAGCAATAGTGAACTGTGTCCCCTGATGGATAATGACCTACTTCCAGTCAACGTCAGTGAATGCTCTTGACTTCCACGGGACTTATACTTGAACTGGCAATAACACGGTGACGGTTATCAGCAGTCAGTGGTTTTTAGTGTGTCTCAAGAACATTGGTGTTCTGAATGCAGACGGCGGGCAGAGTAGTAGGTGTATCTGGATAATTATCTAGCGTGTGTACACAATATTTATTAAAGTACGCCACTTATCAAATTAGGATATGACAATTAAAAAAGGTACTTATTAACCAAACACGAGGGTCAATATTTTTAACGTCAATTACAGCTCATTCATTACAAACTTCCACTTATATGTATGAGGTATACTGCTGCACTTCCCTTCCGCCCCCATCTCAAATGAATTTTGTTGTCACTATAAAATTTTAAATAAGGTCCCTAAAAAAAAAAAAAAGACTGTAAAGACTTACTTTTGGTGCTGGCCACAGAACTGATGCCCTTGAAGTCTTCTTGGAAACTGACACTTCTGGGAGTGTTGATCTCCTGTCCCCTGCAGTGCAGTGGTTCCTCCCAGCAACCTCCATGTTATTACTGTGTCTTGTAGTGACGTGGAGGGTGCCAGGGAATACCACTGAGCACTGCAGGGGTACAGGAGACTGATACTCCCGGAAGTGTCAATTTCCCAGAAGACTTCAGGGGAAGATTACCCACCAACAAAGTGGCGCTGGGCTCTTGCCTACGCTACTAAAAAAATGTTAATAAAAGTTTTGGCTGGAGTTACCTTTTCAAACAGTCTTTCTACTTTCGACAGTTTTATAAAAAATAAGCACTCAATTGAAACTGAACAATGCTGTAGCCTTAAGCCCTTGTTCACACTGCCACGGCTTCAAAGTCACGTGACTTTAAATCTGACATCCCTGCGCAAATTTATCGCGGCTTGCATGCGACTTCTTTAACAGAAGTCAATGCAAGTGCTGATGAAGTTGCACAAAAGTAGTGCAGAAACCATTTTCTAAATGGTAAAAAAAAAATATCACCAAAATGGCAATAGGGAGCATAACAAATTCAGCACGACCGGACTTTACGGCATACTTTGTCCTGCGGACTTTGACGGACTTTACGAATAAACGGACTTGCCTACACAGGATCAACCAAAGTCCGACGGATTCGTACGTGATGACGTACGACCGGACTAAAACAAGGAAGTTCATAGCCAGTAGCCAATAGCTGCCCTAGCGTCGGTTTTTGTCCGTCGGACTAGCATACAGACGAGCTGACTTTTCGACCGGACTCGAGTCCGTCAAAAAGATTTGAAACACGTTTCATTTCTAGGTCCGTCAAACTTTTGGGGAAAAAAAGTCCGCTGGAGCCCACACACGATCGAATTGTCCGCCGGACCAAGTATGCCGTAAAGTCCGGTCGTGTGTACGCGGCATGGCTAGAACTGAGCTGGAATTGAAATGAAAGAACACTGACTGCTATGGTAGCATTCTTCACATGACCAGGCCAGGGAGAAAATTTAAAAGAATGGCAGAGTATTAAATTGATGAGAACTCCTCTCTTTGTGTTAGCCACAATTACATAAGGATATTGTTTAAATTATAATTTTTACTTAGGTTTAAAAAGGTACCTGTTTTGGCAAGAAGACCAGTATTGTCTCTTATGTTTTTCTTCAGGCTTTTATTTAATATTGAAGTGTGAGGCTATCCCTGCCAGTACACTCTTCCCTTCATGTGTGTCACATTGAGTGGCATAACGCCATGTCAGTTATGTTCTGAGATGCTTATAGGAAGGTTGCCTACAGTGTGAGTTTTTCTTTATTAGTCAGGTAGTTGGCTTGCCCAGGCTGGGAAAAGAGTTAACTGTTAGCACTGCAGTTCCCAGGCTTTGTTTTTTTTTGGGCCGGCCTTCAACCCAGTGTTCCACATAAAAAAACGGGTCCGGTGGGAGCTTGAAGACGAAGAAACATCACAGTACATGGAACCCAGGAACTCAAGAACCAGTGTTCTGGTGGACACTAATAGTCATGGGGGAATCGCCAGTTTTGGACTAACACCCATAAAAGGTATGCCTGGGCAGCCATCTCCATAATGCCCCGTACACACGGTCGGATTTTCCGATGGAAAATGTCCGATCGGAGCGTGTTGTCGGAAATTCTGACCATGTGTGGGCTCCATCGGACATTTTCCATCGGATTTTCCGACACACAAAGTTGGAGAGCAGGAGATAAAATTTTCCGACAACAAAATCCGTTGTCGGAAATTCCGATCGTGTGTACACAAATCCGACGCACAAAGTGCCACGCATGCTCAGAATAAATAAAGAGATGAATGCTATTGGCCACTGCCCCGTTTATAGTCCCGACGTACATGTTTTACGTCACCGCGTTTAGAACGATCGGATTTTCCGACAACTTTGTGCGACCGTGTGTAGACAAAACAAGTTTGAGCCAACATCCGTCGGAAAAAATCCTAGGATTTTGTTGTCGGAATGTCCGAACAAAGTCCGACCGTGTGTACGCCCTATTAGCACTGCAGTTCCCAGGCTTTTTTTTTTTGGGTCGGCCTTCAACCCGGTGTTCCATATAAAAGAACGAGTCCGGGAGCTTGAGGACGAAAAAACATCACAGTACATGGAACCCAGGAACTCAAGAACCAGTATGTGATCAACATAAGATGCCAGTGTTCTGGTGGACACTACTAGTCATGGGGAAATCGCCAGTTTTGGACTAACACCCATAAAAGGTATGCCTGCGCAGCCATCTCCATTAGTCAGTTTAGGCTCTGGACTTTGCAGCCAGACTCAGGGGAGGGAGATTTCTGCAGCATATTTGGCAAGTACAAAATCACAGTATCTATAAAATAATATGTAAAGTGGTTGGAGGGAAGATTCAGAATGGCAAAGATGTTTTTATTACAAATTACGTGAGCAGACTGCAGTTCCTCTTTAAATTTTCATCCTCAGTGTCTCAGGACCTAAAACACAGAGGGTTGCTGATAAAAAAAATTGTGACAGCTTTTTTGGGTGACATTTCTGGCCCACTTTCACCTTCACCTTTCTACTGGTCCATCCAACCCCACTGCCCTAGGTCCATGGACCTAGGACAGAGTCTCAGGAATAAAGCCAAGATTAATGAAACAATACCATGATGAGGGTTTAAAATTTCATTTTTTTCTTGAAGCAGAAAGGACTAATTTGGTTGACTTACTAAAGGCAAACAGGTTGTTCACTTTGCAAGAGAGTGTCTCCTTAGCTTAGTGAAGGTGGTGAAAATACACTTCGAAAAATATCGGGAGCAAGAAAAAAAAATGAGTACATGATTGGATGATGGAAGTCAACAGAGACCTCATTTACTAAGCTATGTGAAAATTAAATTGCAAAGTGAACAACCTATTTGCCTTTAGTAAATTTGATTTCAATTTACAAAATACCTCACTGGTGACCCCACAATAGGGATAAAACTTTTTCGCAGAGGGGAGTTTAACAAGACATGTGGCCACTCATTTAAATTAGAAGAAAAGAGGTTTAACGTAGAGGGTTCTTTACTGTAGGAGCGGCAAGGATGTGGAATTCCCTTCCACAGGCGGTGGTCTCAGCGGGGAGCATCGATAGTTTCAAAAAACTTTTAGATAAGCACTTGAACGACTGCAACATACAGGTCTATACAATGTAATACTGACATATAATCACACACATAGGTTGGACTTGATGGACTTGGGTCTTTTTTCAGCCTCACCTACTATGTAACCATGTAAATGCACCAGCTTCATTAGCTTCTCCTTCCAAGCATTATTGTTTATTTTACAAGTGTGCCTTAATAAAGAAAGTTCAGGGGAAAAAATTTGCATAATAAGGAAATTCATCTGTCATTTATCGCGCCAAGGTAAGAACCAGAAAAAGAGCTATCAAACCAGTTGCTATATATTACACATAGGAGCTCTTTTGGCAACTCCAGGGAAAAAAACCCCAAAACAATCACCGGAACTACTTCTTTGTTCTGCCTATGCGCTCGCTAGAGACATTGAGAACTTGTGTCATGAATGTAGCTGAAGACAAAAGCAGGTCAGAAAGCAAGGCCAGGTTGTCATGCCAATATACAGAGCTTGCTCTGTGCCATCAACACAGTATGTGTTATAATAAATCTCCATGGAGACAGTCAATGTTAAAGAATGAGTCACTATCATTGGATTCATTGGCAATTGCGTAAAAAACAAAACAAAAAATACTTTACTCTTGTGGGTTAGGGTGTCTTAGTACCCCCACTGTCACTATATTGATGGATAGCATGAAATGCAGCCTTCTGAAGAACAATGTAGCTCTGGAGAACATCATGGAAGCAATAGAAGCCATGGTGGTCAATTAGGTCTATTGGTCTGTAGCACATCAGTCCAATCTTCAACCTCCAGGTCTTTTTTGAGGAAGATGTGCTTCCAATCCAACTGGAAAAAAAAAATTGTCCTGGGACTTGGCAGCGTTCAGTGCCATTTTCAGATTGTGTCTTCCTTCCTGTGGCTTATCCTGTTGCTCCTAGACATGTGCCGGCATTTGCTAGTGGAAATACCAAATATGTGCTATATGTGTGCTCCAACTTTGGACACTCTTGTGGGTTCGGGTGTCTTAGTAGCCACACTATCACTACATTGATGGAAGCATGAAATGCAGCTTCCTGAAGAACAATGTAGCTCTGCAGAACATCATGGAAACAATAGAAGCCATGGTGGACAACTATGTCTATTAGTCTGTAGCACATCAGTCCAGTCTCCAATCTCCAGGTCTTTTTTTGAGGAAGATATGTTTCCAATCCAACTGGAAAAAAAAAAAATGTCCCGGGACTTGGCAGCATTCAGTGCCATTTTCAGATTGTGTCTTCCTTCCCGTGGCTTATCCTGTTGCTCTTAGACATGTGCCGGCATTTGCTAGTGGAAATACCAAATACGCAACGTGAACTGTTATGCCGCGTACACACGATCGGACTTTCCGCCAACAAAACAGTGGATTTCTTTCCGAAGGATGTTGGCTCAAACTTGTCTTGCATACACACGGTCACACAAATGTTGGCCCAAAATTCCGAACGTGAAAACGCGGTGATGCACAAGACGTACAACGAGAAAAAGAAAGTTCAATAGCCAGTGCGGCTCCTTCTGCTTGATTCCGAGCATGCGTTAACTTTTGTGCGACGGTGTCAGGGACATGCCGGTGGTCGTCAGGCTAACATGCGTGCACGTAGGTGCATGAGAGGCTTTTCCAGAGCAGTTCAGCGGAATTCCCCACTGGGGGGGCACTGGCGCGCTCCCGTTCGCGCGCGCCCATTCGCGCTAGCGCTGTTTGGCGCCAAAGTCTCTTTAAAAGGGTGTCAGTTACTTCCATCAGGTGCTGTTTGTCTGCAGCTCTGCACCTGAGTTCCTGTATCCTGCCTGTTGTTACTATTTGCTATTGACCCGGCTACGTCTGACCATTCTACTGTCTCCTACCCTACCCGGCCTGCCTGACCTTGCTGATATCTTGTTACCCGTTGCCGAACATCTCCCTGCCTAACTATTCTGTGATCATCCCTTCTGCTATATACCTGCCTGATCTCCTGCCAATACGGACTGTTTGACTCTGCTTTGCCGTAAAGTGGCCATGCGGCTTATGCCTATATTTACAAATGTGTGCAAACCAAACCCCTGGTTTTACCATGAACTATTAGACAGGACAATTTGGTTTGTTGCAGGATGGCTGGTAAGTGAGCCGAGAATTTTTCTTTGTTCTTTTCTGACATGTGCACCATACTGCAAAGGCCAGTTATAGGTTGGGGTGGTTGCCATTTATTTGTACGGCATAGACAGCAGCCTGCAATGTTGCTGGATAGTAATTATGAATTCTGGGACATTGCCTGAGCAAAAAAATGGTACAACTCTGCTTGAGCACTCTCTGCCCTGACCTCTGCCTCTTCATAGGCTCTTGCCTGAGGTTTTGGTATGTCATTTTGACTGCGGGGCAGCCCTGAGGCCCACAACTTGGAAGTGTCACACAATGAAACCCAACAGATATCCTTTGAAAATGCCTAAAGACAGATTAGGGCAGAATGGAGTCAGCTTCACATATCTCTCCCAACCAACTTTTGCGATTGACTTAAACAAGAATTGCAATAGACATACAGAATCCTCCCCTTTTGCATTGCATTTACTAGCATGGCCTCATCAGACACCACAAGGCCTCTTGCACACTGCAGTTAGAAAAAGCTAAGTACAGCTTATTTTTTTTACTGAGCTAAAATACAGCCCATTAATTTTTAATATGCCTATATACACAGGTGCGTAAACAAGTGCAGTGTATTCTTCAGTAAAAAAATAAAATACAACAATCGGCATTTTTGGTCAGTAATTTGCGCCTCATGTGCTCAAATGCGCACAGCTGTGCACAAATGTCCATTAACATAATGTGAACGCTAAGGTAGGTTTGCGCAGATGCGTGAAAATGTGCAAAAATACATGCAAATAAAAATAGAAAAAAAGGGTGAAAAATTAGATGCTCAAACAGGACTATTGTGTGCAAGAGGCCTAAAAGTTGTAGCTGGACACCATGGACATTTGCCAGACCCCAGATTTCTGCCTAGGTTGTCTTGTGAATGATTGAGCTCTGCAATTCATCGCTACAACAAATGAGAACAAAATGTGTTCTCAGAAATTTGAGGCCTGCCATCATTTTTCTTATGCACATTTGTTACCTGGCTCCTGGGATTTGCTGGAAGGATGTTAGTACCACAACAAGATTCAATAGACATGTTCATTAGTTTAAATTTTGGACAAGTATTTGCAAAATGTAAGGTACCGTATATACTCGAGTATAAGCGTATAAGAGTTTTTCAGCACATTTTTTTGTGCTGAAAATGCCTCCCTCGGCTCATACTCGAGTCAAGCACTTTTCTGCAGTCCAGAATGACATTTTCCGAACCGAATTTGGGGCCCCGTATCTCAGGGCCACTTAGTGATAGGAACTCCAAATTTGGGGTGCAAACCCAGTGGAACTAACACTACAACATATCCAAGTCTGGAATATGGAAAATGTCATTCTCTACTGCAGAAAAGTGCTTGACATTTTCCAAACCGAATTTGGGGCCCCGTATCTCGGGGCCACTTGGTGCTAGGAACCCCAGCTTTGGATATGTTGTAATGCTAGTTCCACTGGGTTTGCACACCATATTTGGGGTTCCTAGCACCAAGTGGCCCCGAGATACGGGGCCCCAAATTCGGTCAACTGTGTCCATCTGCAGCAATGTCATTTCGGGACCCTTTGGGTCCAGAGACCCCAAATTTTGGCTGCAGCTAGGGGGCATCTAGGAACCCTTAACTACCGAGTTTGAAGTTCAGGGGACCTATGGCTGCAAATGGGCACAGTGAGGCATTCAAATGGGCACAGTGAGGTTGCAAATGGGCATTGTTGACCCTCTTTTCCACTTACAGTAGCTGTGCCTTTCTCACCCTCGGCTTATACTCGAGTCAATAAGTTTTCACAGTTTTTTGTGGTAAAATTAGGGGCCTCGGCTTATATTCGGGTAGGCTTATACTCAAGTATATACAGTAATTACAATGTTTCCCCTGCAATTAGTAATGAAAATGTTTTACTGTAACAATTTCTTTACAAATGAGTTCATTCGCAAAACCAACACATTTCTGTGGATATTGTTGACTGAGTATACTGCTAATTCACCAGCACAGCTGTAAAATCTTATGAGGAGCATTTCTGATCAGCGCAAGTTCAAAAAAAATAAATAAAAAGGTAAAAGTGAATTCTTCCTTGCTAAACTGTGACATTATCAAAATGGAACGTCTTGGTTCAAATTTCAAGATTTAATTGAATGACTAGAAAGATTTTTTGTTGACTATAATACAGGCTGCTGGAATACTTCTTTTCTAAACCACCCTGGATCTGGCATTCCATTCAAACAGAACTAAAGTTCTACAGTAACAAACAGCGAGTAGGTAGGCTTTTATTGCACAAGAGACCTGAATTGCAATAAAATGCCCCTGCCTGCCCGTCTCTGGCGACATAAACTGAGCTGTGCACTCACAGCTCAGCTAACAGCGCCGGGGCCAGTCTCTGTGTGCCAAGATAACTGGCTCCTGCATATATGAGTGACGTCATCCCGCATGGGCCAATAAAGATGGCTGAAAACCAGCAAACAGAAAAAGAAAACCAGCACCGGCACACAGAAAAAGATGGCGGCGCCAGTGAGTGAGCCTTAAAAAGGTAAGATCTACATTAGACCCCTTTCACACTGGGGCGCTTTGCAGGCGCTACAGCGCTAAAAATAGCGCCTGCAAAGCGCCCTGAAAGAGCCGCTGCTGTGTCTCCAATGTGAAAGCCCTGTGGGAGCGGTGCAGGACGCTAAAAAAAGTCCTGCTAGCAGCATCTTTGGAGCGGTAAAGAAGCAGTGTATACACCGCTCCTGTCCATTGAAATCAATGGGGCAGCGCAGCTATACCGCCGGCATAGCTGCTGCAGCTTTGCTGTGGTTTTTGCGGGGGGGGGGGGAGTAAAAGTGCAGCAAAATTGACGGTAAAGCCGCACTAAAAATAGTGGCGTTTTACTGCGGACAAACCCACCGGCCCCGTGTGAAAGTAGCCTAAAAGTAAGAATGCGCCATTTGGAATAATTTAACAAGAGCCCTTAAAGAAGAAGTCCCTTTAATGTTTGTACCTATAGGTAAGCCTATAATAAGGTACTGTAAATATCTCCTATACTTGCACCGTTTAGGAGATGAGGTATTTACTGTATACTGCGCGATGACGTCATCGGCGCATGCACTCTGAATGTGCCTGTACCGCTTCTTCAGAACCCTGTGCTGTGACCGGCGGCCAGTCACACAGCCAGAGTCCGCGGACCCAGAAGGAAGACGGGCGAACGAGGGCTTCATTTGCAGGTACGTTTCACATAATGTGGTAGTATGCGATGCATACTTGCATATTATGCCTTTACTTTGCAGGTAAGAAAAAGAGAAAGAGTTTATTTCCTCTTTAAAGTGTAAGTTCACCTTTACATACTTTTCCCAAAAAGGTCCCTATGCATTACAGTGTGTTTAGAGAGACACTAAACTTAGAGGGTGACTACTTTTGCTCTACATTGGTCCCCACTAGAACATAGCCACCCCCTATTGCTCACTCGATGGACTAAGGACAATGGAGTATGAGCTCTGTAGTGTGCATACAGCAGTGCACAGGACCCCAACTAGCGTGCACTGCTTGTTCCAAAGAGAAGTGATGGAGAAATGGAGAGGTTCAGGAGCTCAGAGAACATTACAAGGCGGCAGAAAAACACAGCAAGAAACAATTTCATGGGAAAAAAAAAAAAAAAAAAGAGATCACAGGGTCATTAAGTATTGTATAGGAATGGACTATTTTTGAGGAATAAGGATATTGTTTAGTGTCATTTTAATACATTGAAATTCTGTGTTCTGTTGCAAAAAACTGCTTAAGTTTCAGCTGCTATTATTGTCCTCCCCTCTCTACCCTGCAGACAAAAGGACAGGTGGGACGTGTGGCCCTGGAACTCATGAACAAGAACTCCTGGCTTCATTCCTTACCCACACATGCACAGTTTACTCTTTTTCTTTTTCAGAGAATGCTCAGCTGTGAGAGAGCAGACACCAGGTAACAAGCAGCATGCTAATAGGAGGAGAGATCAGAGTTCATCAGTCTGTTACTTCTCCTTTCACTGTTCAGTCACAGGCTGGGGTGGGGGTGGGGGGGAACAAGACCTGCAAGTCTGGTGCTTCTCCTTTCATTGTCTAGTCAAAGGTTTGGGGAAGAAACCGGACCTGTAAGTAATACTTTACTGCTCTGTAAGAAAGGGATGTGCTGTGGAGTTCAGACTTTGCTGCATAGTGTTAGTCATATATGCACTGTTACCAAAAGTATTGGGACGCCTGCCTTTATATACACACACACAAACTTTAATGGCATCCCAGTCTTAGTCAGTAGGGTTCAATATTGCGTTGGCCCACCCTTTGCAGCTATAACAGCTTCAATTCTTCTGGGAAGGCTGTCCACAAGGTTTAGGAGTGTGTCTATGGGAATGTTTGACCATTCCTCCAGATGCGCATTTGTAAGGTCAGCCACTGGTCAGGGCTCTGTGCAGACCAGTCAAGTTCCTCCACCCCAAACTCACTCATCCATGTCTTTATGGACCTTGCTTTGTGCACTGGTGCGCAGTCATGTTGTAACAGGAAGGGGCCGTCCCCAAACTGTTCCCATAAAGTTGGGAGCATGAAATTGTCCAAAATGTCTTGGTATGCTGATGTCTTAAGAGTTCCCTTCACTGGAACTAAGGGGCCAAACCCAACCCCTGAAAAACAACCCAACACCATAATCCCCCTTCCACCAAATGGTTTGGACCAGTGCACAAAGCAAGGTCTATAAAGAGATGGATGAGCGAGTTTGGGGTGGAGGAACTTGACTGGCCTGTACAGAGTCCTGACCTCAACCCGAGGTGTAGATTGGTTCCACTCGTCAAAGTGGGTTCTCACGTTCCCTGAGCTTTTGAGATGAGGAAAGGGACGAAAAAAAAAAAAAAAATACACAGATTTAACAAATGTGATGCAATGCTCCTAATAGTATTTTGAATGAGTAATTGAGTATTCTAGTTGGCCCTGGAAATAATTTTGAAGTTAGAAAATGTTGGTGACTATGATGTTGTTGGATGTTGAATAGAACTGTTTTGTGTTTTCATTTTTTTTTTTTTTTTAATGGTACTCGCTACTTTTCAGTCCTTGCCTTATATTGATTATCACCAAGTTATTACGCAGTCGGAAGCGAGTTTCTATCCATTTGTCACAGCTGTATTGAAGCAGGAGGTGATAGGCTAAAGTCATCATCATCCCTACTCCTTCTGTATTGTTCATGGCCCAGAAACAACCATTTTTCCCAGTAAATATACACAAAGTGGCCTAGCCGCACGCGTCCTTGAGCGATAAAATGCAATAAAACTGGTATGTAAGAATCAGATGGCCATTAATGGTGACTAAACCATTAAGTGCATTGACAGGAAGTAGTTGGTGGACTAAATGATTATGGTTTGTTACAATTAACAGAAAAAGTGAAGAGTGACAGATCAGAGGTTATAGAAGAGCAATCTGTTGAAGAAAAAAAAAATTGATGAAGCTTAAACAATATAAAATTCATCTTTAGACAGAAGCTGCCCACAGATGGAGTGATAGGTGGCAAGATATCTGCTACAGTCTACATGGTGACACACCTGGTGACCGGTACATGTGAAGTATGCGTATTCAACATCCTTCCTTCCCTTTAATCCAAAGTTAAAGGAAGCACTGGCCCAAGAGAAATTTGGAACAAGTGGTAAATCTCTGCTTATGATAAGTTTTCAACCAAGACACCCATAAATGAAGACTTGACTCTTGGCTTTAAAAAAAAAAAACAGAATAAAAAAAATAATAAATAAGAGCTGCTGATTTTTTTCTTTTTGAAGGGTCAAATTCTTGGGTTGTCAAGATCATCCTTGCTTTACTGCCAACACCTAAATTTTCAGAAACCTATTTTGTTACTATTTTTCCAAACTATTCTATAATACTGTATGTCTTTTGTTACCAGCACAAAAAGCAATGGTAATGAAAAGCTTCCTGGCAGGATCGGGCAGGTGGGTTGGGACTAGGATCCAGAACACGCCCAAGCCCATCTCTACTTGAAGCAACATGTATCTCATTTTAAAATGACCCTACATGCACTACTGCTGTCCTAAGGCTTCTGTGAACCAGATATTAAAATGAGTGGGACCAAAAAGACAGTGCCATGAAGAGCTCGAAAAAATGAAGGAAAGAAGAAGAAATTAAAGAATGCATAGTTACATACTTTCATAGTAGGTGAGGTTGACAAAAAAGACACAAGCCCATCAAGTCCAACCTATGTGTGTGATTAAGTTAAAGCAGAACTTCACCACTGCATCAATCCCTTTCACCCATAACCTCTTCCACGACGCCATCTTCCAAGGTCCGGAAAGTGTGCTGCTGGTTTCCCTTAGATATCTGAAACCGGCGGTATATATGCACATGCACAGGGGGTTGCTGCGCATTTGCACAAACGCCACCTGTTTTTGGTATATGGGCAATCTAGTTGCCTGCGTGTAAGGGTAGGGTGATTGGGTGGTCATCATGCCCTCCATGTTTCCCTCCTTGTTGGAGGCCAGGCAAGGGTCATATTGAGAGGCCTACCCTGGGTGGGTTCTTTAAGGCACTTTGGACAGGGTCACTGTCTTACATCGGGGGTACCTTTACTGGAATAACCGACTGACCTCCAATAAACTCTCTTGATGTAAAGTACATCACCACGGTTACTTGTGCATTTAGGAGGGACATACAGAGCCCTTGCCCTCTCCACCTGTCCAGCATATCAATGCTGCCTCATGCCCAGTAACGGTATGGATCCCCGAGTGTTGACTCCATGCATGCACTTCACTTAAAGTGGAAGTAAACCCATCCATAAAACAGTTTAATTTCCGGCACGTTCCGAAAATGTAACACTCCCATTGGTTGTGCTCTCAACCAAACTGTCAAACCATCCAATGGATGGTGTCATAACTGATCACATGTGCAGCGTCAAGGCAGTTGTAGATTAAACAGAGGCAAAGATGGCAGCTTCCTTGGCTGAAAACGATAGGGGGGTTTACTTACACTTTAACTCTTCCTCTTCCATACCTATGTACAGGCTGGGTACTACGGTGGTGCTGATCTACTCCTGTTGCTATGGGAGATGGATCGTTGCAGGGTGCTGACATCTCCCTTGCTGTAAGAAGCTATCCCATCTGTCACATGTACACGCTTATGACAGGCTGCAAGAGAAGCCTTTGTTACCACTTGTGTCTTCACATTGTATAAACTCTTGTATATCTTCATACCCCAATGCGTTTACTGACTAGAGCTGTGGACTATATGTGCCGGTTCCCTGCATTTTATTAACTTCAGACCAGGCAAAGTTTTAAAAGTTTTCATGAAGAATTATTTAGCATGATGACATACACACGCAACAGTCCAATATTAAGTGCAGTCTTTTCCTAACATTCCTAGTTCCTAACTCAGGCTTGTGTGGCTGTACCTGCATAGGATGAAAGTCCATACTTGGTAGAGTCCATAGAAGGTTTCTTAAGGGAGAAGTACAAGTCCCAGCAATCTCCCCTAATAGTGGGAACTCTGATCCCGGCATGTCACTGGTCATCCAGACTCCGGCAATAGCGATGAACAGTACATCTCTCTAGCTCCAAGCCCCAGGGCGCGAACCCCCCTCTTCCTTTTAAAAACGCACAGAATCAGTGGGTCGGACCCAGCAAAGCCCACCAAAAAGAAATCTTGAAAACATATTTAACCATACCTTTCCCAAATGGGGCAGAGTTTAACCTCTACCTGCCTACGTGCAGCATTTCTATGCATCTGCACAAAATCTGAACAGCGCACTGCCTTCTGGAATAGCTGTGATTTAGCAATCCCAGGAGGAAGGGAGTCAAGCCTAGGCAGCAGGAAAAAATACAAAAAAAAGGTACTATATATCTATATATATATATATATATATATATATATATATATATATATGTATATATAAACCTTTTTTTGTAATGGGGGGTGGGGGAAACAAAACAAGAAAATTTTACTGTAAGGAGTTAGGTTTCCCTTTAATATTTTATAGTAGGAAAATATAAAAAAAATATAGATTTAGGCTTAAAAATAATGAGTTATCTACTCCTTAATTGCATTTTATCCAGCAAATGAACCATTTACTGCAAGAGGAGGAAAAATGGTCAACTGGAAATGATGATCAGGTAATTTATCCTGACAGACCATTTCCTATAATTATCTTCTGCAACGTTTTCTATGGCTTTATAGCCCTTTTTTTGTGAAAAAGAAATTACATGGAAAAATAAAAGGAAAGCCTTGTCAGGTCAGGGTCATCGTAGGGATACGACCTTGGCTGTCTAATCTTTGGCTCTGGCCTTTTATTGCCCAGTAAAAAAAACCCTGATCATTATAGACCTAAATCTGCATCAGGAGATAAGGCGAAGACAGAAGCTACATAATAATGCAAATAGACCATGATGTCTAAGGTTGTCGAGATGTGCATTAAAGAGCACTTGATGACATAAATTGATGCCCCTTTGGTAGCCTTGAACAGCATAACTCTTGTGTGAGTATTTCACTGATTCAACATATAAGGGGGACAGGTTTCACACATTCATGGCCATCCTAACTTAGGCTAATCCTGGGCAAACTGATGACACCACAGGTGCATCAGATTTACAAAACAGTGACAATAAGGCCTCGTTCACACAGGGCGTACTAAGTGTCCGCGTATGGAGGGTATCCATGCAGGTGCCTGATTGGGAGCAGCATCTGAGTCCGTGCAGCCGCTGCTTCCCAATTGACATCAATGGGACTGCTTGCATAGGGATGCATGGGACAACTATGTATCCCTGTGCAGGTAAACAACTAAACACACAGGCCTATGCTGTAAAATGCGCTGTGTGAACCAGGCCTAAGTGTTCCTGGGTGCTGAAAAAGCTTCTTACTGGAAAACCAATGAACACATACAGTTGAGCTCTAATAGTATATACAGTCCTAGGGCATAAACAAAATATTACTATATAAGGAAACTATATTAAAATGTGTATGTAAACTTTGCTGAGTGGTAATGGGTTTTAACCCAGATTTTGTTTTTATCGCTACAGTATCTGTGTCCCTGTTAGGGAGATTCACTCACTATCTGTGATGGTGACCATTGTCATCAGGGCTGTATGTGCAGGAAAACTCAACATTTAGAGTTGTCACCAGAACAGGAATCATAGGCGTGTGCACAGGGTGTTCCCGGATGTGCCTGGGCACACGCCCTATCACCCCATTCGCATTAGCATTATCGCTCTGCGTCGTGGCAGGAAGATGGAAAAGATCTCCCTCTTACCGGCTCTGCCATAAGAGAAAAGTGTTTACGCACTTCTTTCACTGTGCTGGCAGGAAGATCAATGTTCCAGGGTCATATATATATATATATGTAGACACACACACACGTGTGTTTAAGCTTTAGGGTGCACACTCTAATGCAGGAATAAAAGGAGTACTGTTCAAATGGGGATAGCTGTTCCAGTGACAGGAATTTCTGGCATTTTCCTCACTTTGGAGAGATTTCCATTCACTTCCTGTTGTGATTTCCATTCTCCTTTAAGTTAAAGCCGGAGTGGTGGCGTCTCTGGGTATTGGGTATTCAGGATTGGGGATCCAAGCATACAGTAGGGGACTTGCAAGCATGTGTAGATGACTGTACAATGATCACACTACGCAGTGCTCGCCTAGAGGCCGATTATGTGATCTTTCAACAAGAGGAGCTTCCTCCCGCACCTCAAGTGTAGGGTAATGGACACTAGGGAGGTGGTCAGGCTCACGAACTCCTCGCTACCAGGGTTACCATCTCCAATGAAAAGGCATTAACTCCTCTGGCTGGCTGCTATACCATTGTTCACCAGACAACAACACTGGGCTGAATCTCCCGCCAACTCTATATCATTATTAACCCTTTCATGGTGACCCCTCTTGCACCCCCTCTTCACCTACTTTTAGTACAAGCCCTTTTCTTTTGATAGGCTCCTACATGCACAAGTTTTAGGAACTTCAAACCAGGCATGTGTAAATTTGAGAACTTTTACTTCTTGCAAATTAGAGAATTGATATGACACACTCTCTCACAGATTCCCCATACACAGTCATAATTCATCCTATCTCAGGCTGCTCAAGTCATACCTTCAAGGTAAGAAAAGTCCTTTCATAAGAGTCTATATCCGACATCAGGTACCCCGACTGGGTACCCCAAAAGGGAGGCCACGTGCTCAGTACAGCTTCACATAGGGCAACATTCCTTCCTCCTCGTTCCCATGTGGAAGGGGAGACCTCTTATATTTATAGCCCTCCACAAGGGGGCAGAGCTATGAACACCCGGAATTGAGCAGACTTAACCCCTAACTCCCTGGGCAGCCTATTACAAAAAAACTCGCTAACAAAGACCTAATACAACACGGTGCAAAGCAGAAACATGAGGCAGTATACACCCCAATGGTAGGTACCTGTCTTCAAATGCTGGTCAAGAATGCCACCCTTCCATACAGCTAAAACCAACATTAGTGTCATGCTCCTGGCTATACCAAGTGTTGTTGACCCTTGAACCATGAAGGTTTCATTACATGGGAAGTAAATTAGCCACAGCTCAAGGAACCCCTAGCAACCTCTGGAGGAACCCCAGAGTTCCACAGAACCCTGGTTGAGAATACCTGATGTAAGATGTCAAATATGCTTCCCTTCACTTCCCTGGAAAGTGGAATCAAGCCCATGAAGACCCTGTTTCTTGGTGAGAACATTAGATGCTGGCGGCTTTTACGACAGGTTTGAGAATGGCAGCTATCACAATATGTGTTGTTCTCGGTGAGACATCTGGCCACCATAAAGGCCCAGCACCATTTTAAAATCTACAGACCATAAAATCCGAAGATCCGAAGCGTCGGTAGCATAAAGGTCATCTGTTTCTGGCTGATAAGATATAAGAGATAGCTTTACACCAACAGAAACCCTATTATCTCTTATTCTTTCCTCCACAGTTACGTTTTGGTGTCTGTGCGGAACTCTGCCTCTTTGTTCGTCATAGACTCAATTCTCGTATTGTTTCTGCCTTGTATTTATCTTTTTTTTTTTTTTTTTTATTCCGTTAGCTCATTATTCATGTTTTATGTGACTGATTGAAGATTCAGGTCATTAAGTCTTTCCCTCCTGGGAATTGTAATGGGGTGAAAAATTGCTTTAAATGAAGTTAATAACTCGCATCTCCCTGTCCTCTCAGACACGGTGCCATAAACGTCATTACGAGGGATCGGTGGGGTGAGGAGTCGGTTTGTAGCGCTTAAAAAAAATCAAATCTGATGAGTCATATGTGCCAATACAATTAATTTAAATATAAGCCTCATTTCCAGTATATTTTTTCATACATATATATTTCTTTTTTTCATTTCAACTGTCAAGTGAGCAAAAAAAAACAAAAAAAAAAAAAACTGCATGCACTTATCTTCTGAGACTGCTGGGTGGTGCAACATACAGTTTCTGTTCCTGCAGATGCTAGGGCTACTTTTACACAAATAAATGGATCTCCTCAACTGCCTTGCTTTAAAAGAGAACCAGTCCCGATTGGGCTTTTGCAAGAATCTCAATCTACAGATTTATATGAATTAAACGTGCAAACGTTCTTGGGACAGATTGGTGTTTGGTCCCTTGTTTCTCTTATTATGAGCCTGACAATTGACATTGTGCTAGTCTGTTACATGTTCAACCTCAAACACTGGACATTGGATGTATGAGGTCAGCTAACGGGGCACATACTGTCAGGTTTTAGGTGACCTCTGACCCCTGAAACTCAATCCAGCTAAAGTGTCAGGCCTGCTCAAAGTATAGTTAATAAAGGGGGGTCCCATATGGAGCTTTTAAAAGTGAAACTGTGCAATAATACCAATTTCTCCTCCAGTCCCTACACTGGCTCCCAATCACCCAGCAAATTAAATTCAAAATACTAACCACAACATACAAAGCCATTCACAACTCTGCCCCGAGCTGCATCACCAATCTTGTCTCCAAATACCACCCAAATCGTCCTCTCCGCTCTTCTCAAGACCTCCTGCTCTCGAGCTCTCGTCTCCTCCTCCCATGCTCGTCTCCAGGATTTCTCCATAGCCTCTCCCATCCTCTGGAACTAGCTACCTCCACCGGTCCGGCTATCCCCTACTCTTGCTACCTTCAGGCGATCCCTGAAAACTCATCTCTTCAGGAAAGCCTATCACATCTCTAACTAATCTCCTACCACTTCCATCAGCTCATTCCCCACAGTTACAACCTTTTGTACCACCTGCCCCACCCTATTAGATTGTAAGCTCTTCTGAGCAGGACCCTCTTAATCCTCCTGTATTTTATTGTATTATAACTGTATTGTCTCCCTTTTATATTGTAAAGCACTGCGTAAACTGTTGGCGCTATATAAATCCTGAATAATAATAATAATAATAATAATAATAATAATTTAACCACTTCAGCCCCGGAAATATTTACTCACCTCCTGACCAGGCTATTTTTTGCGATTCGGCACTGCGTCACTTTAACTGACAATTGTGCGGTCGTGCAACACTGTACCCAAAACAAAATTGATTTCCTTATTTTGCTACAAATAGAGCTTTCTTTTGGTGGTATTTGATCACCTCTGCGGTTTTTATTCATTGCGCTCTAAATAAACGAGTGTCAATTTTGGAAAAAAAAACTATATTTTTTACTTTTTGCTATAATAAATATACCAAAATTTAAAAGAAAAAAATTTCTTCCTCAGTTTAGGCCAAAATGTATTCTACATATTTTTGGTAAAAAAAAATATCCCAATTAGCGTATATTGATTGGTTTGCACAAAAGTTATCGTGTCTACAAAATAGGGTTTTAGATTTTTGGCATTTTTATTATTATTTTTGTTTTTTACTAGTAATGGCGGTGATCTGCGATTTTTAGCGAGACTGCGACATTGCAGCGGGCAGATCGGACACTTTGACACTTTTTTTGGGACCGGTAATATTTATACAGCGATCAGTGCTATAAAATGCACTGATTACTGTATAAATGACACTGGCAGGGAAGGGGTTAATACCAGGGGCGATCCAAGGGTTAAATGTTCCCTAGGGAGGTGCCTTCTAACTGTGGGGGGAGTAGACTGACAGGGAGTAGCGAGAGATCCCTGTTCCTAATCACTAGGAACAGACAATCTCACTCTACTCCCCTGACAGAACGGGGATCTGCTTTGTTTACACTGGCAGATCCCTGTACCACTCTTTGGCTCCCCCGCTAGCGAACGGGCACAGATCACCGTGTACGCACCTGACGTATAATGAGGGCAATTCACGCAGCAATTTCCACTAATTGGATGAGGTAGACATCATTATATCACTGCCCCTCCTCTCCACCTCGTCCTATCAGAGAATGCTTTGCATTCATCAAGGAAATGCAAAGCATTCTCTGAATGGCGTCCTTGCCCAGCGTCTAACCTTCCTGTATTCACAATGCAGTTGCTCAGCAGAGAACCCAGAATCTAGTGAAGGCCAATGGAGCAGAAGTGCCTACTACAGTGATTTATAGCTACTAGAGCAGTCTTTTTTTAAACCAGGGTGCCTTCTGGGTTCTCCAGAGATCCCTTGGCAAAATGCCTACAAATAGTCCCAAATTACGTAAAAAAACAGTCAACAAGCCAGGAAGTGGATCAAGCCTGCATTTTTTTGTTACACAAACCACAGTTTTTTTTTTTGTTTTTTTTATTGTGCAGCATTACAACCTTGGGCACTGTAAAGGCTGGCTGCTGGCATCCTAACAACTGATGATGTAATTGGTTAATAAGGAGGATGTCAGGCGCCTGCATCCTTGTTTGCCCCTTTCCATCAGCACAGGGGTCTCTTTAGCCGAGTTATGCCACGTACACACGGCCAAACTTCCCAACAGAAAAAGTCCGACGGGAGCTTTTGGTCAGACATTCCGACTGTGTGTATGCCCCATCGGACTTTTTCTGTTGGCATTTCCGACGGACTCAGATATAGAACATGTTCTCTATCTTTCCGTCGGAAATGCTTACGGAGTTTAGCCCGTTGGCAAGTCCGCTCGTGTCTACGCGGCATAAGGGAGAAGAGGAACGCTTGCATACTGGTCAGTACCAGTGTGCAAAGGTAAGAATAAATCACCTCAAATGCACAGGAAAGACTCTGCAGAGTGCCACCAGTGCAAGGGAGCAGAGGGTACTTTTATACATATGATATGGGATTGCCCCAAAATACGACCTCTGTGGCCCAGGGTGACTGAGTTAATCTCTGAGCATTTTGCCCTTCCGAATATATGCTCCCCATTAAGATATCTCCTGGGAGTTTTTGACCAGGAGGAGATAAATGTGCACACTAAAAATTGGTGGAGGAATGGAAAGAGACTCCAGGAGAGTTGTCACCAGCACATATACAGACATTACAGTAGAAATCAAGAAATGTATATATATATATATATATATATACACACACTGATATTGATGCCAATTTGATACCTGATGTTTGTGATGTAACATTTTAATTTGCTCAATAAAAACTTTTTTTGAAATAAAAAAAAAAATGAATAAATCACCTCTAATGTTGGGTGTCCTACTTGTGTGGATGTTGCTAAGTTATGTAAAACTATTTTTCTTAACGCTTTACAGTTTAGAATGGGGTGCCAGGAGATTGTGTGGGATTTTAAAGGGTGCCTTGACTGAAAAAAAAGTTGAGGAACACTGTTCTAGAGAAGCCTTTTTCAACCAGGGTGCCTCCTCACCTCTTCGGGGGGTTTTGGCAAAATGCCACAAATTGCCCGAAAATTGTCAACAAGCAAGTGAGTGCACCAAACCTGCGTTTTTTTGTTATAGAAAGCCACAGGTTCTTATTGTGCAGCAACACAACCTTGGGCACCGTGCAGACCAGCCACTGGCATCCTAAAAAACAATGATGTCATCGGCTGATAACGGGGGCACTGGGCACCTGCACAGCATTCTTGTTTGTCCCCCCCCTCCCACCCCACTGGGGTCACGTTGGCAGAGAGAGGGAGAGAAATTGAGGGAGTAGAAAAATGCTAGAATACAAGTCAGTATCAGTGTGCAAAGATGGATGAATAAATCACTTCTATTGGCGGGTGGCCCATTTGTGTGGATGTTGCTGCGATATATAAAACTATTACTTAGTGCCTTGGGATTGTGCATAATCTTAAAGGGTGCCTTGATTGAAAAAAGATTGAGAAACATATCCCACGGGTATGATATATGCATAGTTACACTGGTCAAAGGAGGACCATTGTAGCTACAGAATGTATAAAACACCATACCTGGGGGGGGGGGGGGGTTTCAGCAGGAATTAGGGGGAACTCAGTTCCACCACCTCTGGCTCAGGTCTTCTTCTCCCTGCTCACCACTATCACTTGGTAACAATGAAGTCCAGCTTCTGCGTTTACAAGTGACAGCTTATCTCCCAGTAGCTCCCACAAGTCAGATGTCCTGCGCAGATCCCACTGAGTGCCGGACAGGGACAAGGGAGATACAGAACAGGTGCCCAGGGTTCAGTGCAGTCATGGGCAGGAGAGGTTGCATGGTAGGCTTCACCCTCTGTGGTCTCCATTTTTTCCCTGGTGACCAGTTTTTGATGCTCCTACTGCATGATCTCCCTTGCAACAAAGGTAAGAAATATGACAGATGGTGGAGCTTTTAAGGAGGGGGGGAGAAGATGAGGGCAGTGGAGGGAGGTGTTGTATGCAGAGGGAAGAGCTACTATTTGATGCCATTTGTCAGGTATGTGTGTGTGGCGGGCATGGTTGAGTTCCTGCACCTATTCTCTGGGGAAAAAATCCCTGTTAGACACTAAAAATATCCAGTTTCCTTCTGCAATGACACAATGGTTCAGTTGGGGGCCGTTTAAACACAGACAGGGATTTATGAGGTTCTCGAGACAACTGCTCAAAATGCCCAGTACATGCAATATGTTATCAGCAGAGAAGATACTAAAAGAGAACTTGTACGTTAACATATTTATGCCCGTACTCAAAAAGTTCATTTCGTAAAGCTGAACTAGCATGAAACAGATAAATGCATATCTCAAAAACATAGAGGTGAAATGCAAGGATCTGTTATGCCCTGTACACACGGTCGGACATTGATCGGACATTCCGACAACAAAATCCATGGATTTTTTCCGACGGATGTTGGCTCAAACTTGTCTTGCATACACACGGTCACACAAAGTTGTCGGAAAATCCGATCATTCTGAACGCGGTGACGTAAAACACGTAAGTCGGGACTATAAACGGGGCAGTGGCCAATAGCTTTCATCTCTTTATTTATTCTGAGCATGCGTGGCACTTTGTGCGTCGGATTTGTGTACACACGATCGGAAATTCCGACAACAGATTTTGTTGTCGGAAAATTTTATAGCCTGCTCTCAAACTTTGTGTGTCGGAAAATCCGATGGAAAATGTGTGATGGAGCCTACACTCAGTCGGAATTTCCGACAACAAGGTCCTATCACACATTTTCCGTCGGAAAATCTGACCGTGTGTATGGGGCATTACAGTGTAGAACTGGTCTTGAGGTCCAGCAACTTCTGTTAGACACTAAAGTCAGGTCCTAGACCTCAGCTTGTGTGACTGGAAAAAGAAGCAGCAGTATACTGATAAAGTTGTCTCTCTGCTCTTCCTTCATATACTACTATGGGTATTATCCACTTCAATACCGGGCACTTTCACCCCTTTCCTTCCCAGGCCAATTTTCAGGTTTCAGCGCTCTTGCACTTTCAATGACAACTGTGCGGTCATGCAACACTGTACCCAAATGAAATTTTTTTTATCATTTTGTTCACACAAATAGATTTTTTTTGGTGGTATTTATTCACGACTCAGTTTTTATTTTTTGAGATATAAGCGGAAAAAAAAGAGCGGAAATTTGGAAAAAAAACAATATTTTCTACTTTATTTAAAAAAAAATCCAATTAAATCTAATTTGGTCATAAATTTAAGCCAAAATGTATTCTGCTACACATCTTTGGTAAAAAATATCCCGTTAAGTGAATAATTTTTGGCTTGTGTGATCATGTACAGATGTACGCAGATGATCATGGACATATGTGTGCAGATGATCATTGGGACATATGATTTGACTGTTGCACATGTGGGGGGACAGGTGTTTTTACTGTGTGTGGGGACATTTGTGTGGTGACAGTGTTTTGGGGACACCATTTTGGGGACATGTGTGGGGCTGGTGATCAGTGTGTAAAAAGCTGTAAAAAACAGCTCATACTCACTGAACACCGGCCGGCTACAGCGATCTACTCTCCTCCTCTCACTAACAACTTCCGTGTAAGGAGAGGAGAGCTGATCGCCTAGCAACCGGCTCTCTATTTACGTCACATGTTGGCTGTGATTGGACACAGCCATCATGTGATCAGGGGGGCTAATCACAGAGCCCTCCCGCCGATTGGAGATGCGCCGGGTGACAAGAGCGCATCGGGATCCTGAACGTCCACTCAGAAGGAGGAAGCCCCCACCTGGCCATATATGTGCAGTGGTCGGGTGGGAGGTGGTTATACATACACACACACACACACACACTATATTACTAAAAGTATTGGGACGCCTGCCTTTACACGCACATGAACTTTAATGCCATCCCAGTCTTAGTCTGTAGGGTTCAATATTGAGTTGGCCCACCCTTTGCAGCTATAACAGCTTCAACTCTTCTGGGAAGGCCGTCCACAAGGTTTAGGAGTGTGTCTATGGGAATGTTTGACCATTCTTCCAGAAGAGCATTTGTGAGGTCAGGCACTGATGTTGGACAAGAAGGCATGTCTTGCAGTCTCCTCTCTAATTTATCCCAAAGGTGTTCTATCAGGTTGAGATCGGAACTCTGTGCAAGGCCAGTCAAGTTCCTCCACCCCAAACTCACTCATCCTTTATGCCATTAAAGTTCATGTGCATGTAAAGGCTTTGCTACAATTTAAAGTAGTGAGTGTACAGCTTGTATAACAGTGTAAATTTGCTGTCCCCTCAAAATAACTTAACACACAGCCATTTTTGTCTAAACCGCTGGCAACAAAAGTGAGTACACCCCTAAGTGAAAATGTCCAAATTGGGCCCAAAGTGTCAATATTTTGAGTGGCCACCATTATTTTCCAGCACTGCCTTAACCCTCTTGGGCATGGAGTTCACCAGAGCTTCACAAGCTGCCTCTGGAGTCCTCTTCCACTCCTCCATGATGACATCACAGAGCTGGTAGATGTTAGAGACCTTGCGCTCCTCCACCTTCCATTTGAGGATGTCCCACAGATGCTCAATAGGGTTTAGGTCTGGAGACATGCTTGGCCAGTCCATCACCTTTACCCTCAGCTTCTTTAGCAAGGCAGTGGTCATCTTGGAGGTGTGTTTGGGGTAGTTATGTTGGAATACTGCCCTGCAGCCCAGTCTCCGAAAGGAGGGGATCATAATCTGCTTCAGTATGTCACAGTACATGTTGGCATTCATGGTGAACTGTAGCTCCCCAGTGCCGGCAGCACTCATGCAGCCCCAGACCATGACACTCCCACCACCATGCTTGACTGTAGGCAAGACACACTTGTCTTTGTACTCCTCACCTGGTTGCCGCCACACACGCTTGACACCATCTGAACCAGATAAGTTTATCTTGGTCTCGTCAGACCACAGGACATGGTTTCAGTAATCCATGTCCTTAGTCTGCTTGTCTTCAGCAAACTGTTTGTGGGCTTTCTTATGCATCATCTTTAGAAGAGGCTTCCTTCTGGGACAACAGCCATGCAGACCAATTTGATGCAGTGTGCGGTATATGGTCTGAGCACTGACAGGCTGACCCCCCCACCCCTTCAACCTCTGCAGCAATGCTGGCAGCACTCATACGTCTATTTTCCAAAGACAATCTCTGGATATGACGCTGAGCACGTGCACTCAACTTCTTTGGTCGACCATGGCGAGGCCTGTTCTGAGTGGAACCTGTCCTGTTAAACCGCTGTATGGTCTTGGCCACCGTGCTGCAGTTTAGTTTCAGGGTCTTGGCAATCTTCTTATAGCCTAGGCCATCTTTATGCAGAGCAACAATTCTTTTTTTTCAGATCCTCTGAGAGTTCTTTGCATTGAGGTGCCATGTTGAACTTCCAGTGACCAGTAAGAGAGAGTGAGAGCGATAACATCAAACCTGCTCCTCATTCACACCTGAGACCTTGTAACACTAACGAGTCACATGACACGGGGGAGGGAAAATGCCTACAAAAACTCACTTTTGTTGCCAGCGGTTTAGACATTAATGGCTGTGTGTTGAGTTATTTTGAGGGGACAGCAAATTTACACTTTTTTAAAAGCTGTACACTCACTACTTTACATTGTAGCAAAGTGTCATTTCTTCAGTGTTGTCACATGAAAAGATAGAAGAAAATTTTTACAAAAATGTGAGGGGTGTACTCACTTTTGTGAGATACTGTATATACACACACATACTGGAATTGTGCTTTAGCAAACACTTTGACCCCAAAAAATAGTTTCTATAGAGACATGACATGCAGTATCAGAATCTTGTACGCAAAGGACACAGCTGCCCATGATTATCACGGATTCAAGTAATCAGTGAGAATGAAACAATTTTACATGTAAAGAACAGATTGCCCTTTTCCAATGATTGAGGTTTAGCTCAAAAATTTTAGAACATTGCTCAGTGGTTATCCTGTCCTGAGTGTTGTGATATTGTGTTGTGATGTGCGCTCATGTTGCGAACAGCTGCACTGACTTTCTGCAATGCCATGTTGCAGAATTATCTATTTTTATGAATAGATTGATACAATATACCTGTAATCCATAAAATGTTAGTAAGCTAGAACATTAGTAAAACACTTAATGCAAAGGCGCATTAAAGTGCCAGTCCACAGAAAAAGGATATTTTAATCTTTCATAGACACTGGAGAGTTAAATCCCCAGACAAATCCTTCTATTTTTCAATGAGATCTCTATTCTGAGTTCCCGGTTCTGCACACATGCTGTACTCACTATGAGGGATCCCCACCATCCCTGTGCTGAGTTCCCGGGTCTGCACACCTGCTGTGCCCATTATAAAAGTTTCCCACCATCCCTGTCCAGAGTTAATGGTTCTGTACACCTGCTGTGCCCATTGGGAAGTATTTCCATCATCCCTTTGCTGAGTTCTTAGGTCTGTATGCCTGCTGTACCCATTATGAGGGGTTCCCACCATCCCTGTGCTGAGTTCCTAAATCTGTACACACCTACTGTGCCCATTATGAGGGGTTCCCACCATCCCTTTACTGAGTTCCCGGGTCTGTACACCTGCTGTGCCCATTATGAGGGGTTCCCACCATCCCTGTGCTGAGTTCCCGGGTCTGCACACCTGCTGTGCCCATTATGAAAGTTTCCCACCATCCTTGTCCAGAGTTAATAGTTCTGTATACCTGCTGTGCCCATTAGGAAGTATTTCCATCATCCCTTTGCTGAGTTCCCAGGCCTGTACACCTGCTGTACCCATTATGAGGGGCTCCCATCATCCCTGTGCTGAGTTACTGCATCTGCACACCCGCTGAGTCCCCGGGTCTGTACACCTGCTGTGCCCATTATGAGGGGTTCCCCCATCCCTGTGCTGAGTTCCCGGGTCTGTACACCTGCTGTGACCATTATGAGGGGTTCCCACCATTCCTTTGCTGAGTTCTCGGGTCTGTACACCTGCTGTACCCATTATGAGGGGTTCCCACCATCCCTGTGCTGAGTTCCCAGGTCTGTACACCTGCTGTGCCCACTATGAGGGGTTAATTTTGTTTATTGAAAAATCTTACAAACAACAACTTATATACAATAAACCCATAATAAATAAATAAAACATATTTACTAAATAATTGAATATGACTATACAAAACAAAAAAACAAGAACATAATAAAATGGTGCAAACCAAAATGCGCACAACATAATCCCTACGAGAGAGCCAGACTAAGGAACATCACCGTTACCATGCATGTAGCCTTTTATCAAAAATATATTTGATCTGAATATCTAGGGGAGTGAAACAAGAATACAAAGAAAAGCCGCACACCCCGAGATCAACAGGCAGCAGCTACAGAGTCCTGATATTCCTCCACGCCCTTACCCAGGCCTCCTGCCGCCACCTGTCTTTCTCAAGACCCTGAATCTTCCCAACCTCACCCAGAATGTCCTGCATCACCACTTCAATAGGGAGGTTTTTACTCTGTAATGATACCTGACACCATGCACTCCACGTGAAATAGCGGACTACTAGACTAACTAAAAAAAAGTGTTTCCAAATCATAATCACGACGAGTCTGGAATGCCCCATACACCCACTCTGCATAACTCATATGAGAGAGGAAGGGTATACTCAGAGCCCTCCCCACCCTCTTGTACACCTCTATAATAAAAGGGCACTGAAGTAGAAAGTGATCCATGGACTCCACCACTGCTCCACACTCCACTCTTGGGCAGCCCCGATCACTCATGGAAAGAAACTTCAAGTTGCCCTTCACATATAGTTTTCCATGAAAGGCAAGCCAAGCCTAATCCCTAAACTTCATTGAGATTCTCTCCAAATTAATAAATCGCAAACCCACCCCCAAAACCAGGCTTGGGCAATCCCTTAAGGCCAAAGGCTCGCAAAAAGCAGAGCTCATGATCCGCTTCTCAAGAAGTTTCCTTGGAAGAGATCTGACTTCTCCTGCTGTTACTTGCCATTTTCAAACACGGGGCAACATAAGCCAGAAGTTTAGCATGCTTGACCCCCAGGCTTTTCACTGGTCCACCATTTTCCCAGTCTCGCAGAAAGGGCCTAAATCAGGACTGGAGAATACCAACCCACCCAGGCGGTCTCTCTGTCAACATGTTACCAAGATTATACTTCACAAACATCAGAGAGAAAAAGACTACAGGGTTGATCATCCCTAGACCACCCTCCCGCCTAGGAAGGTAAGTCACATTCCTTTTGACAAGGTTTATTTTGTTCCCCCATAAAAGCTGGAAGAAACAACTATTGACCCTGGTATAGAGAAAAACTGGCAAAAGGCAAACAAAACTGACATACAGAAAAATCGGAATCAGGTAAATCTTGATCAGATCAACCTTTTCCCTCGAGGAAAGCCACCAACCTTTCCAGCTTGCCACCTTGGCATCAGCATTCTCCAGCCTGTTCACCCAATTTGCATGACCATAGTCACCTGGGCCGAATTCAATGCCTAGAACTCTAATTTTTTGTTGGGGCTCCGGGAAGTCATCCGGGAGAACAAAGCTCTTACCTTCCATGCCCATCCAGAAAGCTTCACACTTGTCCTGGTTGACTTTTGAACCTGATGCCTCTGTATACTGCCTTATCACTGAGACCACCTCCTGTGCCTGCCCAGTCCCAAAGACAAAAACATCACTCACAAGCGATGCCCAAAGGCACCCCACACAATGGTCCATTCTCTAGCCTTCTAATGAAGGGATCTATTGCAAACAAATATAGCAGAGGACTCAATGGACACCCCTGACGCACACCAGAGCTGACCACAAAGGGCCACAAAGGACAAAATCTTGAGCCAATCAATAAAACCCCCCCTCCAAGCCATGCCAAGAAGGAGCCATAAGTACTCATGATTAACCCGATCAAAGGCTTTAGCCTGATCCAATGTCAGCAAAAATTTACCCCAACCAGCAGCCCTACAACGCTCCAAGGCCTCCTGGACAGCTAACACTGCTGAGAAAGTGCTTCTGCTTGAACCGAGCAGTGCTGGTGGTGGGATAACAAACTGCCTGCCACTGGTGATAATCACCAGAAAAAAATATTTGCTAGTATCTTTCAATCGACATTAAGAAGACTAATGGGGCGCCAATTCCCAATCATTGAAGGATCTTTACCCTTTGACAGAAGGATCACTGCAGATTGCCTCATGGAGGGAGGGAGAGAACTCTCCTGCAAACAGCCATTAAAAAACCTCCGCAAGGTAGGGAGTCAGGATAGTCTTAAAACATTTATAAAATTCGGCTGTCAAACCATCTGGCCCTGGTGTTTTCTTGATGCCCAGTTTATCAATAGCCTGAATATTTATCTGCAGTGATTTCATCTGTCAAATTCATCAAAGGAACATTACTTTCCAGACCTGGTGTAGAGTCCAAAAAACCCTACATGTCCGATCAAGGTTCCTTCCTCCCAGGAGATCGGCATAGTATGACCTGACAACCACCAGGATCCCTGACCTACACTTGGTCAGAAAGCCTGTACTGTCCTTCAGGCCATTGACCATCTTAACTACTACGCTCCGTTTACAATTCTGGTAAGGGTCAGGCGAATGGTATTTCCCGTAATCCCTCTCCTGAACCAAAGAGGCGTGCTGGTCATATTGATGTCTCCTAAGGAGGAGTTTCACCTCAGAGATCACCCCAGAATCTCCTCCATTCGAAACAAGGTGATCAAGTTTCCCCCGCAAATGCTGGTAAGTGATATACTTATCTTTCTGCTTCCTTCCTCATATGGCCTCGAAAAGCCCAACAATCCACTGTTTTACAAGCTCCCACCATTCTGACTTACTGTTGCAAAAGTCTAGGATCGTTACATGCGCTTGAAAAAAATTATCAAAAGCATCGTCTTACTCTCTCGTCTTCCAGGAGGGCCGAATTCAATCCCCAGATACCCCTCCCACCTAGGTGGCATATCTAAGGCATTCAGAGTCACAGATAGAATACAGTGGTCAGAAAACTTCACTGCCTAACACACAGGTGCCGAAAAAGCAGAGTCTCCCTTTAAAAACTATCTATCCTACTCTGACTGCTACCTCGCTGAAAAGTGAACCCTGTGCTGTCTGGGCAGCGCTTAATGTGCACATCTACTAGACCTGCTTCCCTAACTATCGCATTGAGAAAAAGGCTGTCATAACACAGCTTATCTCTGAAACCTCTCCTGTCTTTAGACCTAGTAATGGTGTTGAAATCACCTCCAAAGATAACCTGCTGGGCCTTAAAAAGAAAAGGCTTAATCTTTGTAAAAAGGCATTTCCTGTCCCATTTCGTCTGGGAACCATAGATGTTAATCAGGCACAGGTCCTGTCCCCTCACAGAGAGGTCCAAGACCATGCATCTTCCAATCTCTACCTCAATCACACGCCTGCACGCTACCCTTCCAGAAAAAAGGACCGCAACCCCGCTATAAGGCTCGGCCGCAAGAGACCAAAATGAGGGGCCACGTCTCCACTTCTTCTTTACCAGATGTATATCAGCCAGACTACTCAGATGGGTCTCTTGCAAAAAACAAAATTTCAGCATCAAACTCGCTGAGCAAAAATAAGGCCATATGATGAGCACTTACTGATCTTAAGCTGGCAACATTAATTGTTGCCACTTTTAACAAAGTGGGAACTGCCATTAGGGTAGTTGAGGCAGCCGTCTCTTAGCCTGACTACTCTCTCTCCCTGGAGAACAAGCGCGCTTCATTGCACCCTGGCACTCATCACCCATAGAGGATGCTGAACTCAACGAGTCCCACTCATCGTCATCATCTGACAGGACCCCAAACTTATTTGCCAAAAGGAAAAACCTTAGGATTTAAGGTAACAAAACTCCTTTTTTTCCTTCTTTTGCCCTTCCTCCTTCAACCACTCCACATCATCCTTGGACAAACCGGAATCAACAGCTTCCCCACTCCTACCCTCTCTCCCACTCTCTCTTCCCTTATCTACCACCAGGCCAGCCTCTTAATTTTCCCCACTCCTCTGCACCCCACGATCCTTAAAAGAAACCCTGCAGCGTCGGGGGGGGGGGGGGAGGGACTGTCACCGCACTTGATGCACCTGCCCCAGTATCTTTTGTTGCCTCTGACATAGACACAGAAGGATTGGACACATTCTCAGTAACTGATACCTTACATACAGACTGGGAAGACACTGGCACGCTAGGCAAACACACAGACTGGGAAGACACGGGCACACTAGGCACATGCACAGACTGGGCCACCACAGACTGGGAAGAACTCTCTCATGAGCTCAGGCTTATTGTGCATTGCCTCAGGACACTGAATGTAAGGATGTCCCACCGCATTGCACAGATTGCACCTTATAATGTTACAATCCATTGCCAAATGTCCTACACCCTGACACAGAGAGCACTTTATCACCAGACAGGAGGATGCAAGATGCCCTTTATCTCCACACTTATTGCATAGCTTTGGCTGGCCCGGGTAGAAGATGGTCAGCCCGTCCCTCCCCAGGAAAGCTGAGGATGGCAAATGCTGGACATTGTCAAGGACTTTTAATTTTTACTGCACAGATCACCCCCCCGTCTATATTCCCAGATCATCCAAAATCTTCTTTAGGGGGCTCAGGACGTCTCCATACCTCCTCAACCATACATATAAATCACCTTGTGGTATGGACTCATTGTAGACAAGAATTGTCATCATTTTAATGAGTGGCTGGCGTGATACGAGCTTGGGGATGAGTCCTCTCCAGTCCAGCAGGCCCCTACACACGTGCTCATATTTCTCCCAAAATATGTCCAAAGACCCGGACGGATAAAGGACAAATCGTACTCATAGGAACCTGCTGGACTGATCAAGATATCTGTGGGTCTAAACCCCATCAGCAGAATTTTATCCACCGCTGCCCTCCTATGCGGAGGAAGTCCTCCACCCTCCCATTTAAGCTGCACAACATTACTACTTTTAAACATTGAGGAAGATAAAACATTTTTATGTTCCTTCCCTGCTTGCTCCCCCTTCCCAGATCCTGTAGCAGCAACACCAGCATAGGTTTTTCTTACAGCACCAGTAATTGCAGTCTTGTCCTTAGACACAATCAAACCAGCTGGCAGAGAGTCTGATTCAGTTGGGATAGCAGTCTTTGGATTAACAGAGGTGAGACCCGCCCTCTCCCTTTGATCTGAACACTCAGCTTCTTTCCTGGGTTCCAGCAAAGCCCTGTTCACTGCAGACTCCTGGAGAGTTGTAGCACTACTGCTCCCAGCATATCCTCCACCATTCTCAGGAACAGCCGCTGTGTCAGGTCCAGGCAAAGTCACTGCATTGTCTCTGGAGCTCCTCTCTGCAGACTGAAGCTGACAGTTATTCCCAACACCCTGACCAATTTCTTTTAAATCTGAAGCTTTGTTTTCAGCTGCATTGTATTGTATGTTGGACTGGGCTAACTGCCAAAAGCACTACAACCCTCAACAAGCCCATTGTCATTAATGTTCACACCATCTTGCACACACATTGTACCTGCTTGCTGTGCTGTTACTTCTGCAATGTTATGGCTGATGGTGGGATGAGACTTTCCCCCAATTGTTGCAGACTTCATGGTGGATCTTGCTCTCCCCACAACTCTCTCTTCCACAGGGCTAGGAACAGTATCCATCTTCTCATCATCATCCGGGGAAGCTGCACCCAACGGGGATTCCAGCTCAGTGATAAACTCCAGCATGCCAGGACCTCCCTCGTCCTCCTGCTCAGATGTTTCATATTGCTGCTGCAGAGGTAGGGGGACAGAGGCCTCCGCCATCGAGGGCTCAGCAGATGCCTGAGATGTTGAAGAGCTGGGCTCATCCTCTGGGCCCACTTTCTTACTCTCTGCTGACTCTGTCGGTACCTGCATCTCCTCACTGATTGGGTCACTTTCCATGCAGGAAGCGGCTCCTCTTCTCATTTGGCTAAACCGTTCCTCATTCCTATATTTCTCTTTAAATGCTCCACTATTCTCCTTCAGAGAACTCACCAGTTCTTTTTGCTTCCACACAGCTTGTTCCAAGTCCTTCAACTCAGGCCTCAGAGCTGGTCTCTTGCTGCTGAACACTTTGGCACAAACCAGCTTTTTCTTCTTAAATCCAGCTTTCAAAATACCAATTTCTCCTCTTCTTTCTCAATCAGCTTCAGCGTTTTAATAATCCTCCATCTAAAGGCAGACTCATCTCTCCTTGTGCCAGGCCCAGTGTCTTCCACAGGCTGAGGCCTATCCAGGGGGCCTCCACCAGGGTCCTCCCCAGGATCCAGCATCCCTCCTGGGGCAGAGAAGCAACTCTAGCCCCTGGTCTCTGGAAGCACAGGAGCTAAGGAACCAGCAACCTCACACCTCACTGTCAAGGAGCAGAATGGCAGTTTCCCACCATCCCTGTGCTGAGTTCCCGGGTGTGTACACCTGCTGTGCCCATTATGAGGGGTTCCCACCATCCCTTTGCTGAGTTCCCCCGGGTCTGTACACTTGCTGTGCCCATTAAGAACTGGTCCCACCACCCCTGCTGGATTTCATATTTATTTTTTTTTTAATTATGGATGTGTAACAGGAGGAGCTAGAACATGCAAAACTCCCTCGTGGACAGAGTTGAGCTCTGACCACTAAGCTCCACCTTTAATTAAAATATCATCTTTGGGCTCACTGACTCTTAAGGGCTCTTTGTTTGAGGCCAGAAAGCCTACGTTAGATGGGATAAGAAGGCAAAGAGATCCTTTTGCTGGAATGTCCCACGCAAAAAAGACTTCAATAAGACAGTGGTGTAGTGGGTAGCACTCTCACCTAGCAGTAAAAAGGGTCGCTGGTTCGAATCCCAACCATGACATTACCTGCCTGGAGTGTTCTCCCTGTGCCTGCGTGGGCTTCCTCCGGGTACTCCGGTTTCCTCCGACACTCCAAAGACTTGCTGGTATGTTAATTGGCTTCTGTCCAAAATTGGCCCTAGTATATGAATGTGAGTTGGGGACCTTGGATTGTGGGCTCCTTGAGGGTAGGGACCAATGTGAGTGTGCGATGTATGTGTGGAGTGCTGCGTGAATTGACGGCGCTATATGGGTACCTTAATGAATAATAATATAATAGATGAGCATCTCAATGAGACACAATGTACAGGGATAAGGAGAATTGTAGACACGCACCCACACTCACTCAGGTTGAACTGGATGGACTTATGTCTTTATTCAACCTTACTGACTAACTATGTAAATCGCTCCAGTTCTCTGAAATCATAACTGAAATATTTGTTTAGAGTGGACTTACAAATAGGTGTCCCAAAAAGGCAACAACAATATGCATAGTGTAGGAACTCTAATGACCAACCACCTTTCACTGCACAGAGTAAGATTTCAGTTGTTACTGGTCAATCAAAACAAGGGACCTTACTATTGTCGATTTTGTTTTTAAAGGGGCAAGCCACATAGTTGCCATCTTGGTTCTGACTTCACAAATTAGTCAGTCACCAACTTAGAGCAGGTATAAACCAGCCAAGACTTAAAGAATTCCAGGTATGGTATATTTTGATATACTAGTAGTTTCAATGGTCTGGCTTGGACCAATGTAACCATGTATATACCATTCCTGGCCGTTGCCCATGGTAGCTGGAAATCCCTTGAAGTTACCGTTACTTCAGTGATCTTCACTTGCTTGTAAAATTATTTTGTGTGCACCAGTTTTAGTAAATCTCCCCCAAAAAGCAACTTGTAGTTGCTTGTACAAGTTACTTGTAGCAACTTGTAGTTGCTGCGGAAAAAGCAACTTGTAGTTTACATCAGAAGCCTGTGTTGACAGGGTGACCATGTTGGAGCACAGTTTGTAGACAGGGACAGAATGTTGTCATCCCATAACAGGAAGTGCCTGTAAAGGTGTGCGCAGCCTATTGCAATAGAGTGTGCATGCCAAAACTCAGCGCGTGTGTGTGTATATATATATATATATATATATATACACACATACCCTGGTGATTTTGGCCTGATAACATGCACACAAGTTGACACAAAGGGGTTTGAATGGCTACTAAAAAGAACCATCCTCACCTGTGATCTGTTTGCTTGTAATTAGTGTGTGGATTTTCTGAGTCATGGGGAAAGCAAAAGAATTGTCAAAAGATCTGCTGGAAAAGGTAGTTGAACTGTATATAACAGGAAAGGGATATAAAAAGATATCCAAGGAATTGAGGATGCCAATCAGTAGTGTTCAAACTCTAATCAAGAAGTGGAAAATGAGGGGTTCTGTTGAAACCAAACCACGGTCAGGTAGACCAACTACGATTTCAACTGCCAGGAAAATTGTTCGGGATGCAAAGAAAAACCCACAAACAACTTCAGGTGCAGGTGAAATACAGGACTCTGAAAACATGTGGTGTGGCTGTTTCAAGATGCACAATAAGGAGGCACTTGAAGAAAGATGGGCTGCATGGTCGAGTCGCCAGAAGAAAGCCATTACTACGCAAATGCCACAAAGTATCCCACTTACAATACGCCAAACAGCACAGAGACAAGCCTTAAACCTTCTGGCACAAAGTCATTTGGAGTGATGAGACCAAAATTGAGCTTTTTGACTACAACCATAAACGCTACATTTGGAGAGGAGTCAACAAGGTCTATGATGAAAGGCATGGAGGTGGATCACTGATGTTTTGGGGATGTGTGAGCTACAATGGCACAGGAAATTTGTTTAAAATTGTTGGCAAGATGAATGCAGTATGTTATCAAAAAATACTGGAGGAACATCTGCATTCATCAGCCAGGAAGCTCCCCATGGGACGTACTTGGACATTCAGACATGACTGATCCAAAACACAAGGCCAAGTCGACCTGTCATTGGCTACAGCAGAATAAAGTGGAGGTTCTGGAGTGGCCACCTCAGTCTCCTGACCTCAATATTATTGAGCCACTCTGGGGAGATCTCAATTGTGCAGTTCATGCAAGACAGCCCAAGAATTTACAGGAACTGGAGGCTTTTTGCCAAGAGGAATGGGCAGCTTTACCATCTGAGAAGATAAAGAGCCTCATCCACAAATACCACAAAAGACTTCAAGCTGTCATTGATGTTAAAGGGGGCAATACATGGTATTAAGGACTGGGGTATGTAAACTTTTGATCAAGGTCATTTGGGTAGTTTCTGTTGTCATTATGATTTAAAAAGAGTAAACACAGTTGACTGATAATAAATAGCTTCAGCCAAACACTAACCCTGAGTGAAAGAAAAGTTCTTGTGTTATCATTCACAGTCTCTGAAAAATGGCCAAGAAATCACAAATTCTGCCAGAGTATGTAAACTTATGAGCACAACTGTATATACACAGTGTTTATATATATATATACACACACACACACACACACACACACACACACATATATATATATAGCAGTAGGGGAATGGACAGTGTCAGTAAAACTGTGGACGGTGGGACGGCGTCAGTAGGGCTGAGACTGGTGTCAGTAGTTTATTTTTATTATTTTACTTTTTTACAATGTTATTGTTCTATTATTGTTTACAATATTTTATGTACAATAATTTATTTAAAAAATGTTTTTTACAATTTTTTTTAGGAGCCCCATGGGGGGAGGGAGGATTTGGTAAATTATCAGGGGTCTAAACAGACCCCCGATGTCTTACTTTTGAGACAGAGAAAGGGACTGAGGACAGAGATTCCCCAGTCCCTTTCTCTGCAGCCAAGCAGTAGGGGGAATCTGCGTAGCACAGGGCGATTAGGGTGTTCCCAGGCACACCTGGCACATCCAGTGCGCACACCTATGGCTGCACTGTTAACAAGACTAAAAATATCTTTTGAAAATAATGTTACCATGTTAAATCTTCCATGAGATAATAGTGATGGGGTTTATGTATATTTTAAGACACCAAAGGCGACATTTATTAAAACTGGTGCATACAGAATCTGGTGGAGCTGTGCATAGCAACCAATCAGCTTCTAACTTCAGCTTGTTCAAGTAAGCTTTACCAAAAAACCTGGAAGCTGCTTGGTTACTATGCACAGCTGCACCAGATTCTGTGTGCACCAGTTTTAGAAAATCTCTCCCTAACACCCCATACACGCTATTAGATTTTCTGTATATTTTTGTCTTCAGATTTACCAAAACCATATAATATGAGCTTTAGCTTTACCAAAAAACCTGGAAGCTGCATGGTTACTATGCAATATGAGGTTTCAATTTGTGTGCAATCAGGCAGGCCCTTGCACTACATGGTTTTGGTAAATCTGAAGACAAAATCTGCAGAAAATCTAATAGTGTGTATGGGGTCTTAAGCCTTGTACACACGGTCAGATTATTGGACGAATTTCCGTCAGTTTTTTGTTGGATGCTAGTCTCAAATCAAAAGTGAAGAGGGTGCTCACCATCAGAAAATTTTCTGACGACAGAATTCAATGTCAGAAGTGATGTAATGTGTTGAATTGGTTTGTATGTGTTCTTTCATTTCTGAGTATGCCTAGTCTTGCTCTTCAGATTTTTTTTTTTTTGTCAGAAAACCGTACTAATGTAAAGAAAAATCGGACATTGTAACATCAGACAAAAATTTTCAAGCCTGCACATCCAGTTTTTATCTGCCGAAAATTCGTAAATCGGCTGTCAAAAGCAGCATACTAACGATCAGAAAATCGGCAGATCGTTCATCTGACAAAATTTAGCTTCAGATTTTTTGAACGTGTGTTTGGGGCTTAAGTCAACATTAGGTAGGTGTTTTAATTTTCAAGCTACCAGGCTGCCATTAGACAAAAATATATAAACGAAAATCCGCCATGGCCGGTCCCAATCCCAAGCTACGAAAAGAGGAAGGTTGGGGGTGCTGGGACAGCAAATGAGCCTTGTGGAAACCACTTGCTACAAAAAATAAATACATTATATATATATATATATATATATATATATATATATATATATATATATATATATATATATATATATATATATATATATACATATACATATACACACACACACACAAAACAGGTGGTGAGCAGCAAGTCGGTATCCTCCAAGTGCAATACAATCAGACCATCCCAACGGTCATTATATGTATATATATATGTATATATACATACATACACATATATATATATATATATATATATATATATATATATATACACACCAGACAAACTATAAAAAATAAAAATATAAAAAATAATAAATAAGCTTACAGGAGCCACAAAGTTTAGCATCTAAAAGGCATTGAACAATTCGGGGCTGATTCATTATAACTAGACCAATCAGAAGTGGTACTCTTCCCATGATAAAGAGGTCTAGCTAATTATTTGCTACTAACAACACATTCATGTTGTACACTGCTTTCTTAAATGAGTTTAAAAACCGATTACCTTTGCGATAGGTATTTTGCGCGATCCCCTTCTTTTTTTTTTTTTTTTAAGCTCGTCTCCAGGGATCTTCAGTCCTCAGACACTCCTTTTGTTGCGGAAATCCACTTTTCTTTTGTTTGGAATGGTCCGATCCTTAAAACAGAGAAGCAGACACAATTAGTTCTGAAGCTTTGAACAACTGAGCTGTGTGGCTCCTTGCTTTGCCAGTGTTTTGCGATGCACAGAAAAGGCACTGTGTAACATCATTTACAAGGTTCAACAGACCTGCACATTAAACGCTGAACTTTAGTGTTATTATGGGACTGCTAATTGTGGAATTGGATGCTGAAAGGGGTGCGCTGCATACGGATGCAAGTTTATTGTTGTGCGGTGACACAATGTGACACTAATGTATGAGATGGTGTGTCACGCACTCTTGTTTCCCCCCCCCCCCCCCCTTTTGAATTGTAATTGATTTTAATTAGGGTAACTGAATAGAGATAATATTTAAAAATGACAAGGTTTTCAGCACCTTTGCAACTGATCAGAGCATTGCTAATTAGAAGGATTACTCAGATACATCATAATTCTATTGTGTCCCCTCCAGAGAGTTCAGACATGCCAGGAAATTTCTACCTCTGTTCAAGAATTGCTCTTTTCCTCACTATAAGGCTGGATTCACACCTATGGCATTTTTAGTGCATTTTGCAGATTTGCACTACAGCCCATTTAACACGGTTTCCTATGGAAAACGTTCTGTAGTGCAAATCTGCAAAATGCAAAAAGCACTAACAAATGCCATAGGTGTGAATCCAGCCTAAAGGAACGATCCTTTAAATGCCTGTGCATCCAAATCGAAGAGACACTTGGGGACAAACAATTGTTGCAGGACGGGTGTTTAGAGGAGATGTCCACTTTTAAGCTGCAAACATATATTGTTTTTCTAGGACCAGTTTTAAAAGACCCCCTTGTTCAAATAATATCTGTTCTAAAGATCTAGGGGGGGTCACAAACAATTTTTGTCAAGACCTCCTTTTGGGGTGCCGGCTAAATTTAAAGTGTTCGAGAACCTGTAAAATGTGTAAAAAGTCACCCTTCTAGTTTCATGCATTTACCTGTTCTGCGGATGATGCTGTCCAGGTGTAGATGAGGAACCCCGTCTCCTTTTTTTTTGGGGGGGGGGGGTTTCAGGCAGTGCAGAGAGCGATGCCAACTCTTCACAATCACTCGCAGGTCCTCCTGGCTCTGATATCTGCACATCAGACTCTCCACAACTACTTATGTGATGGGAGGTGCGTAGGGAGGGGCTTGGATGGTGACCCCCTCCTCAGGAATCAGTGCAAAACCTGCATTTCACGTGCCTTGCAAACTCTCAGCTTCTCATCATCTGTTACACTCAACTTCTAAAAAAAAAAAAAAACACGTTGGTTCATTCTTGACAGTCCATGGGATATGATGATGCAAAATCAACTGAGAAATTACTGATGTGTATGCACAAAATAGAAATAGTTGTAGTCAAGATGAAATCATCCAAAAATAAAATCAGGGGTGAAGGCACCCAAGCAAGGAGGAGATGTCTGCAAACATGTCTTTGCAGAGATGTACCCATATACTGCAAAGTGGAAGTGTAACAAACAATCACAACCTGTCACCTTCCTCAGCCCCCCCCTATGGGTGGATGTCAACAATGGATTGAAGACAGATGACAGGTAAGAACACATCTACCCATCCTCCAAAATGCCAGAACCTGCCACTATGTGTGTTGCTACTCAGGTAACAGACAAAAATGACATAGGTGTCTCTAGTTACCCAATTTAATTTCCTCCATTTAATGAGAGGACAGCAGGATTGTACCCATTGCATGGAGATTTTACAAGCTGTGTGCAATCATGAGTGCTGTCAATCGGCTCAATGCTGTCCCTAGAATAATTCTCAGTGGTTCGATATTTCACCGGTCATTATGCCGACCACCCATGGGCTAACTATATATTCTCAGGTACTCTGGTGATGATATTTTGCATCTTAAAGTGAAGGATCTTTATTTTTTTTAGATAACAAACATGTTTAACTTACCTGCTCTGTGCAATGGTTTTGCACAGAGCAGTGCCAATCCTCCTCCTCTGGGGTCCCCTGCTGGTGCTCTCGGCTCCTGCTGCCTTTGAGTACCTCCCCCCCCCCCCCCCCCCAGCAAGCAGTGGCGGCTGGTGCTCCAAATTTTTTGGCGGAGCAAACAAACTGAAAAATTTTGAAAACCCCCCCCCATCAATTGCAGCCTCACTGTACCATCAAATGCAGCCACTGTGCCCATCAAACGCAGCCACTGTGCCCATCAAATGCAGCCACTGTGCCCATCAATTGCCGTCACTGTACCATCAAACACAGCCACTGTGCCATCAAACGCAGCCACTGTGCCATCAATTGCCACCACTGTACCATCAAACGCTCCCACTGTGCCATATCAAATGCTGCCACTGTGCCATCAAACGCAGTCACTGTGCCATCAAACGCAGCCACTGTGCCCATCAATTGCCGCCACTGTGCCACCAAACGCAGCCACTGTGCCATCAAACGGAGCCACTGTGCCCATCAAACGGAGCCACTGTGCCATCAAACGCAGCCACTGTGCCATCAAATGCGGCCACTGTGCCATCAATTGCGGCCACTGTGCCATCAAATGCGGCCACTATGCTATCAAATGCGGCCACTGTATCATCAAACACAGCCACTGTGCCATCAAACGCAGCCACTGTTCCATCAAACGCAGCCACTGTGCCCATCAATTGCCGCCACTGTACCATCAAACGCAGCCACTGTGCCATCAAACACAGCCACTGTACCATCAAACACAGCCACTGTGCCATCAAACACAGCCACTGTGCCATCAAACGCAGCCACTGTGCCATCAAATGCGGCCACTGTATCATCAAACACAGCCACTGTGCCATCAAACGCAGCCACTGTGCCATCAAACGCAGCCACTGTGCCCATCAATTGCCGCCACTGTACCATCAAACACAGTCACTGTACCATCAAACACAGCCACTGTACCATCAAACACAGCCACTGTGCGATCAAACACAGCCACTGTGCCAAATGCAGCCACTGTGCCCATCAAATACAGCCTCACTGTGCCCCATCAAATGCTGCCAGTGTGCCCCCTGCCCACCGTCTGTACTTACCCTGTCTCGGTGGCGGTGGGACAGCTCCCCGATGTCTTCTCCCATCCTCTGCTATGATTGGACGCCTGATAGACCTCGATGGCTTCTCCCGTCCTCTGCTATGATTGGATGCCCGAAAAAGGGCCGGGCGCCTGAAAAGGGGGTGGCAGCAGCGGCCATAGATAGATTCATGCAATGCATGAATCTATTGGTGCTAGAGGGGTGGCAGGAGAGAGGGGTCGGCGCCCGTATGGACGCACGGCCACTGCTAGCAAGCTTGCTAGGGGGGGTACCCATGCAGGCTCGATCCCGAAACGCACTGTGTGCGTCTATTGACAGACACAGTACAGCTTGTCCCCCCACCTCCTGATTTCAATGGTTCCTGCTGCTTTATCTGAGTGCAGTAAGGAGGGAGAGAGAGAGAGACCATCAACGCTGCTCTCCGGCACAGTGCTCAAGATTGGGCTCAGGTAAGTATTTGGGGTGGGGAACTACACCTAAAAGGTTTTTTGCCTTAAAGGGTAAATTCACTTTTGTACACTTTTTTTTTTTTCTAAATTCCAGCTCCCCTATACACCAATCTAGCATTCATGTACTTTTCTTGCAACAATATCAAAGCTTTCCATTAAATCCACAGTTACTTACTTTTCTTGTCCTAATCCACGTTTCCAGATGTTTCCATTAGTAATGTCTTTCTTCCAGATCAGACTTTAGGTCATGACACAGGAAGGAGTTGACCAGCTGACCTCAATAGCACACACCCTGCATCACCCACCCTCCCATTCCCGGGTGCACGTTTTTTAAATGAAATGCAATCAATCAGTGCTCAGCCTTCTCACTAAATACACAATCAGATTGCATAGTGTATGGTCATCTTTATACAAGTACATAGGAGGGAGTGGACAGAAACACTCAGCTGTCAAGCACCATTCACAACTCTGCATAGCGGGAACTAGGGTTACCACATCATCCCTTTAATGCAGGACACATATTCAGGGCCATCTTTAATATTGATTGGACCCTGGGCAAACGTTTTCTTGGGCCCTCCCCCATACAATTTCGCTCTCCACCTGCTCTGAGACGTACAATAAAAAGCAGCTAGACCTAAAATCAGTTTACTGTATCAGATCAGGCAGAGATTGTGATTGGTTGCCAGAGGTTACAGTGTATCATTACCATTTACTGACTGGTTTCTAGAGGTTACAGCACACATTACGGCTCACCGATTAGTTGCTAGATGTTACAGCACATGATTTCTGCTTGCCGATTGGTTGCTAGAGATTACTGTACAGTAATACTCACTGATTGGTTGCTAGAGGTTATAGCACTTCATCTCCTCACTGCAGGGGGCATGATATATATCTGAATGCCGCCTTTATTTACATATCTATGCCGCCTGATGCAGCTATTTACATATGAATGCCGGTTACATGTAAACACAGGTCTGTGATTACATGGCTTCAGAACTGTGGAGCTTCGTGCATTTTTTACTGTGATTTTTAGTGCAGCGCATTTCTGAAATGCAAGGAAACACACAGATGTGAATGGATCCTCATTGTTCTTGTGTTATCGCACCAATTTGCGGTGGTTTTTAACCCTCTCTCGGGCACTAGCGTGGGGTAAAACAGCCGCGATAGCGGCGCTTTACCGCCGACGCCTCCCCCGCCCCAGTGTGAAAGGGGCCTTAACAATTAATTGCACTGAAAGGGCAACTAGTAATTTTAGATGTATAAAGATGGCCATACACTACCCTGTTTCCCCGAAAATAAGACCTAGCGTGATTGTCGGTGATGGCTGCAATGTAAGCCCTACCCCCCCAAATAAGCCCTAGTTAAACTCCTTGTAGGTCTTATTTTCAGGGTAGGGCTTATTTTCAGGGAAATAGGGTAGGGCTTATTTGGGGGGTAGGGCTTATATTGTAGCCATCACTGACAGTCACACTAGGTCTTATTTTCGGGGGAAACAGGGTATGCAATTTGATTGTATATTGTGTATTTAGTGGGAAGAGTGATCACTGATTGCATTTCATTTAAAAAATGTGCACCTGGGAATGGGAAGGTGGATGATGCAGGGTGTGTGCTAATGAGGTCAGCTGGTCAACTCCTTCCTGTGTCATGATAACCTAAAGTCTGATCAGGAGGAGGACACTACCAATGGAAACATCTGGAAACGTGGATTAGGACAAGAAAAGTAAGTCACCGTAGATTTAATGGAAAGCTTTGATATTTTTGCAAAAATAGGAAAATGAATGCTATATTGGTACATAGGGGAGCTGGAATTTAGAAAAAAAAAAGGTGAACTTACCATTCAATGCAGAGAATGCATTAAGGCAGAAAACTTTTTAGCCTTTACATCAACTTTAAAGGTGCAATAGACATATGAGGGTAGCAGAACCTGCAAGTATGATGCAGCCACCCTCAGACGAGACCCTCTTTGATTGTAAATTTGCTCTCAGACACCTTTATGGTTACAGAGAGGGTGAGAAGGAGGTTTGGACAAACTATAGAAACAATTACAACACGGGAAACAAAAAAAGACAAATGGATAGGCTTCTTTCTACTGGAGAGTGCAAAATCTGGTGCAGCTGTACATGGCAGCCAATCAGCTTCTGACTTCAGCTTGTTTAATTAGGCTTTGACAATAAAACCTGGACGCTAATCGGTTTCTATGCAGAGCTGCACCAGATTTTGCCCCCTCCAGTTTTAGTAAATCAACCCCCATTGCATACCTCCCAATTTTCCGAAATGGGAACGAGGGACACCTATTAGGCTGGCTTCACACTATTGCGAATTGGATGCGGAGAAATCCGCATGTCAGGAGATTGTGCCCGTCTTTCTATGGAGCCGGCTCACACATTTCTGGAGCGGCTCCGGTGCGAATTGCACAGGAGTCCTGTGTGTCTTCTGGTCCATTTCAGGTGTGAATTCAGCCCAAAAATTGGGACTGAAATCGGACCTGAAACGGTGAACAGGGACACACAGGACCCCCTGCTGTGAGCCACTCGGTGCGGCAGTGTGAACCCAGCCTTAGCAAAAGTATGTAGGCACAGGACACACCCCCTGCCACGCCCCCCCTTAAAGCGGAATTCCACCCACAAAATTAACTTTACATTAATTAACTGGAAAAAACATCAGAAAAAAAATTCAAAAATGTTTTTTTTTTTTTTACATACTTGTTCAGGGCTGTTGCTATGGGGTCTCTTGTAATCTGCCCCCTTCCTCTCCACTGCACCTGACGTCACTTCCCTCGGCGCCTGTGTTCGCTAATGCTCCTGGGAGATGTGTTTTTTTATCATTTCCTAGGAGTCACTGGGCAGCGCTGAGGGCTAGAATCCTGGTATTTGATAGGCTTATCATGGTTGCCATCACAACATGGTTTTTTCGTATGCCCACAAGCAAGATGGAACCGCGCAAGACAGGGAAATATGAGGTAAATTAAAAAAAAAAAAAACAAATATAGCGGCGCTATTAGTAAGAATAGTCATTGCAGCATTGCATTAAGATCATCCTAATGCCGCGTACACACGGTCGGACTTTTCGTCTACAAAAGTCCGACAGCCTGTCCGACAGACTTTCGACAGACATTTTTGTCGGACTTTTGGCGGACTTGCGGCAGACTTTCTTACGAGTGGACTTGCCTACATACGATCACACAAGAGTCCGACGGATTTGTGCGTGATGACGTACACCGGACTAAAATAAGGAAGTTGATAGCCAGTAGCCAATAGCTGCCCTAGCGTGGGTTTTTGTCCGTCGGACCAGCACACAGACGAGCGGATTTCTGGGTCCGGCGTAGTTACGACGTAAAGATTTGAAGCATGTTTCAAATCTAAAGTCCGTCAGATTTGCGGCTGGAAAAGTCCGCTGAAAGTCCGGGGAAGCCCACACACGATCGGATTGTCAGCCAGCTTTAGTCCGTCCGTGTCCGTCGGACTTTTGTAGACGAAAAGTCCGACCGCGTGTACGGGGCATTACAGATGCCTTTAGATTTTTTTTTTTAATATGTCGGTTGAACTCCACTTTAAAGTACAATTATAAAAAAAAAATATATATATTTGATTAAACCCACAAGTGCTTTTTTTTTTTTTTTACCACTACTAACACTTTATACTGGTTTTTGAAGTTTACAAATGCAGCAATTTATATATGGATGAAAGGTTTAGCGCTGGGAAACACTTTTTGAAAGATAAATAGTGTATTTTATGTACAACTCTATAGATCAGACCGAAATGAGAAGCAAATGAGGAGGAAAGAGGGACGGAGGGACTTTGCTTCAAATGAGGGACAGTCCCTTGAAACCAGGGACAGTTGGGAGCTATGCTTTTGCGTATCAGCGGCAGGTACTCTTCTAATTCTAATTCACCAAATGTTCCTTTTGTCGCGCTTGTTGTTTACTCCTACTCTAGCCTGTCTACACTGTCTATATCTACCCACTGTTTCTTTACACACGGCACTCCTTGTGACGATACCACATTAACTCGACATTCGTACATGTTGCCAAAGAGATGCCACCTGACATTGTACCTGGGCAACGTAACCGAACTGAAGAGTTTCGTATAAACACGCTCCCCCCCTCCCTCTCATAGTATTGAGTAGTATTATAATGATGAATTCTGTTGCTGTGTGGCTTGGTGGACACCTGTTAGTCCAAAATGAAGAATGTGTCTGATCTAATAAAAACCCCTAAAAGTGATAGATACCTATAACAGCATCCCTGTAGGTGCCAGGTGTCCAACTATGCTTCTACGTACAATATAATGGGGCAACTGGACATAATAAAGTTTTGTAAAAGAAAAAAAAAAAAAACATTTACCTTTTATCAATAAAAAAGAAGCCATTGAGCTCCAGTCAGTAATTTTGCCTAGGCTGATAATCTTGGATGAGGTCATAAAACTACTGCAGGCAACAGAAACTTTTCCTTAGTCTTCTTTCCCCCAGGACTGTGAAACTTTGTAGCAAGTCACACGGTGAAAGGGGCTGATCTGTGTCAGACGTTTGTGATCAACAAAATACAGGAAATCGCCCCGGGACTTTATACCCCCTACAGATGTACTACACATGCATCTACCCCTGATGAAGCGAGCAGGGTCTAGCGAAACGCGTTCGGTTACTTTCCATACTTTGCAATTTACATTTTATAAAATGATACGTGTAATGATATTTTTTTACTGTATGTATCATTTTGGGCAGCTTGGCTATGATTCATGTTGTTTATGTTTGCATGACAGTTTTAATACATTTTGAGACTGCGTTTACTCTGTCAAATGTTGGCTACCCGCATTCACCTCGTTTTAAAGTCCCGGGGCGATTTCCTGTATTTTGTATATATATATATATTGGGATGGGGGTGGTTTGCGGGTGACATCAGACCTTTTCCTTTTTGACATTTGTGATCACAGCCAAGAACTGAACAGGTGCCAGGATCTACACGATTGTGTCATATCAGACCTGGCATCTCAGGCCAGGAAGTAGATGCTGACCCCGAAACAAAGATGGTGCCAGCCTTTGGAAGAGAAAAGCAGAAGAACATGAAGACATTGTCAGGAGGAGTAGTAATAGGTAATAAACACCTGAGAATATTACACTTACACATCACAAAGCATGCATTCTCATAACATATATTGCAGCTAAAATAAGTATTGAACATGTCACCATTTTTCTAGGTAAATGTATTTCTAAAAGGTGCTATTGACATGAAATGTTCACTACATGTCGGTAACAACCCATGCCATTCATACATACAAAGACACCAAAACAAATAAAGTTCAGAAATAAAGTTACGTGTAATAAAATGAAATGGCACAGGAAAAAAAAGTATTGAACACGCTAACTGAGATTTAATAATACTTGGTACAAAATCCTTTGTTGGTAATGACGGCTTCAAGACGCCTCCTGTATGGAGAAACTAGTCGCATGCATTGCTCAGGTGTGATTTTGGCCCATTCTTCCACACAAAAAGTCCTCAAATCTTGAAGGTTCTGTGGGCCTCTTTTATGAACTCTGATCTTTATTCCTTTCCATAGATTTTCTATGGGTTCAATCAGGTGATTGGCTGGGCCATTCTAGCAGCGTTATTTTCTTTCTTTGAAACCAATTGAGAGTTTCCTTGGCTTTGTGTTTGGGATCATTGTCTTGCTGAAATATCCACCCTTGTTTCATCTTCATCATCCTGGTAGATGGCAGCAGATTTTTATCACCATTCATCCTTCCTTCGATGATATGAAGTTTGCCAGTACCGTATGCTGAAAAACAGCCCCACACCATGATGTCCTCACCTCCAAACCTCACTGTTGGTATAGGGGTGTTTTTGGGGTGATGTGCCATGAGACCTCCAAACATGGTGTATATTATGGCATCCAAAGAGTTCAATGTTGGTCTCCTCTGACCAGACTATATTCTCCCAGTATATCACAGGCTTGTCTAAATCTTGTGCAGCAAACTTTAAACAAGCTTCAACATGCTTTTTCTTCAGCAATGGAGTCTTGAGTGTATTACTTATTGTGTACCTGCTAATTCCAGTCCTTTTTGAAGCTCTCCACAAGTGGTCCTTGGCTCTTGGACAACTCTTCTGATAATTCTTTTCACTCATCTGTCAGAAATCTTGCGAGGAGCACCTGGCCATTGTCAGTTTATGGTGAAATGAGGTTCGTTCTTTCAACTTCCAGACTATGGCCCCAACAGTGCTCACTGGAACATTCAGAAGTTTAGAAATCCTTCTGTAACCAATGCCATCAGTATGTTTTGCAACAATAAGGTTGCAAAGGTCTTGAGAGAACTCTTTGCTTTTACCCATCATGAGAGGTTTCTTGTGTGACACCTTGGTAATGAGACACTTTTTTATAGGCCATCAGATAAGACTGAACCAGCTGATATTAATTTGCACTGACAAGGGGCAGGATTACTTTTTAAATACTGGTATATTTCAGCTGGTATCCTGGCTTTCCATGCCATTTTGCACCTTCCTTTCTTCATGTATTCAATACTTTTTCCCTGTGTCATTCCATTTTATTACACATAACCTAATTTCTGAACCTGAAATTTGTTTTGGTGTCTTTGTATGTATGGATTGCATGGGTTGTTACCGACATGTGGGGAAAAATTCATGTCAATCGCACCTTTAGAAATACATTTACCTAGAAAAATGGCGATGTGTTCAATACTTATTTAACCCACTGTATCTAATGCTAGGTCTTTAAAATGTGACAGTAACAGTGTTGCCAAGCCCCCAAAGTGAAATTTACTGGCAGGAAGCCAAAATTTACAAACTGCACCAATTTTTTTGCTACAATCATTAAATTTACTGACAGGGCCGCATTTTTTGCCCACACTGCAAAAAAGTACCTAAAATGGCAGTTTTCAGTGCTAAACAGCACACGTGTTAATATTTAAACTATAAACAGGTAGCTAGTGCTATTAGCAATATGTTGAAGTTAAACAAAAGTCAAAAACCATATTTCTCTTTTTACATGAAGGTCAGATTATTATAACCCAGCCAGCACAGAGTTCCCCCATATATCAGAGTGTGCAGGATTCCCCCTTGCAGTGAGCTCTCTGACATAAAGGGGAATGCTGCAGATCATGATCTAAGGGGGAACTCTGATGTAAGAGGGGGCGCTGGTGACCAGAGACCACCTTACATCAGAGTCCACTGCATTCCCCTTTACATCAGAGTTCCCGCTTACATCAGGGTCTGCAGCTTTGCCCTTTACATCAGCGTTCCCCTTTACATCAGGGTCGCCACAGATTTCCCCCTTGCACTGTAAGGGGGAATCCTGCAGACTCCGATGTAAAGGGGAATGCCAGGAACTGTGATGTGGGGGGATGGGGGGGTGGGGAACTCTGGTGACCAGAGACCACTTTCCGCAGAGTGAATACACAAGTTAAGGGGGGGTTACTGATATAAGGGGGAACCTCTATATCAGTGCCCCTTTACATTATTGTATTCACTACCCCCTTACATCAGTGACCTCAGACTGGCCTAGGGGCACTGTCACTGACCTCCTCTCTGGTGCACTGTTCAGGGCTCAATCAGATGGCTTCAGGTTGGTGGCTCTGGTGCTATCCTATAGTCTCCTCTTCACAGTCCACACACATCTGACTCCTCCTGTAATCCCTATCCCAGCGGCGCTCTTGATTCCTCTCTAGAGACTGCAGACATGAGGAAAAACAAGAGATGGTTAGAGGATGGCGGACAGGATACAGGAGGTGGTCAGAGGATGGCGGACAGGATACAGGAGGTGGTCAGAGGATGGCGGACAGGATACAGGAGGTGGTCAGAGGATGGCGGACAGGATACAGGAGGTGGTAAGAGGATGGCGGACAGGATACAGGAGGTGGTCAGAGGATGGCGGACAGGATACAGGAGGTGGTCAGAGGATGGTGGACAGGATACAGGAGGTGGTCAGAGGATGGTGGACAGGATACAGGAGGTGGTCAGAGGATGGTGGACAGGATAAACAGAAAAAGTGTTTCTCCTGCGCTCGTGCAGGTGGTATTAATGTAAAATAGTAGTAATTTCAAATGGTAAGTAGTATAGGATGATCATGCGTGTCCCGCTGCCTAAACTGACCAGGGGTGGTCCGAAAGTTGAAATGAGGGGATGGAAGGCACGTGATCTAACGCATGAATCAAAGTGATAAAGTTTATTCATAAACAAAATAGATGAGTACAAAGAAATTACTACGAATTCATACAAACTAGGTTACAAGATATTCATTAAAAATTAGTTATGCCCATACAAGGGCAAATGATCAAGGCAGGCTAACGCGTTTCGAGGTGTTCCCTCTTCATCAGAGCCTTGGAAAATAAAAGAAAGTCTGTAGGAAGTGGTAGATATACATGGAGAGGGGTGGCTGATTAGGAGATGTATCCCATAGTGGGTGATGTATTCTCCTTTACTCCCAGAGGTATCCACATCACATCATTCTAAATGAGATAAATACCAAATGTATGTGTGCATAATTAGGGTTCTAGTAGAAGGCACATGTGTACAAAATGTTGGGATTATACATTATACATTGTAATTACAGACAAAAGACGTATAAAAAAAAAAATGTTGAAACATTAGAACATTGAGTCATTGAAGTATTGAAACATTAAACAATTAAGGCATTAAAAACCATTAGAAGCTAAAAAATATTATTTTAGCAGTATTACTAAAAAGTACTTGAAAAGTATTAGAGCAGTGAACTATTAAAACCGTAAGCCATTGCCATTAGCTCTACTTACTAAAGTCGGTTCACTAAAATGCAGTCCTGGCGGACAGGATACAGGAGGTGGTCAGACAGAGATTGTATACAATGATTTTGTCTCACTGCTGCCATTCTTGTCTGGTAACTCCTGCCTGTGCTTGTCTGTGCCATCACATAGTTTGCAGCCAGTCAAGCAATGGATGGATGTTGCAGGCCAGGGGCCCGATGCACGCCACTCATTCACCAGGGTAGGCAGGGCAGGGTGTGCTCAGTGCTGGGCAGTAGCACTGGTGAGGGCCTTGTGTGTCCGTCCAGGGGATCGGCCCGGCTGGGTCCGAGCTGTCCATCTTTCTTGTGATGCTGCTGGTACCGCTGCCAGTCCTCTGGCTCCACTGCACTGTCCACTCTGAGGCTCCTCCATCAACCCGCTCAGCTCCAGGCATTTTAGACCGGCGGTAACTTGCGGCATGACATCATCACCGGGGGCGGGCAGGCCAGGCGGCACGGACTCAGGATAGGATTGTCTTGTGGGATTTTCACCCGAGCCTGTTGCAGCCATTTTTACTGGCACTGTTTGGCTCCTATGGGCATTTACGGACAGGAGAAAAAGTGCCCTGTTTTTACGGGCCGCCCGTAAATCTACGGGCAGTTGGCAACGCTGGACAGTAATAATAATAATAAAAAAAAGGAGGCACAATTTAAGTAGGAGGTAATTGGGAGGCTAAGTCCTTCTACAGAGAAACACAAAGATTTTAGTTTTTTTTTTCCTCAAGTTATGTGATAACAAGCCCCTGCAATGGAAAGCATTCATTATCTGTCTGTTACCACAATATGGCTCCTCTGGAAAAAGTGATGCTCTACAGTTTTGAATTACCAGCAGTTATCAGACTGAACGTGGATGGTTGGATCCAGGATGTGGGACAGAGCCGAAACAAAGCACTACATACGGTCCATGTCACAGCATTCTAGCAGGTGTGGTGACATTCCAGAGAAGAATATAAACTGGCTTACTAACCCACTTAGAAAAAGGTTCCTGTACTACTTGGGGGCGACTTCGAAGCGGCTTGCATTGACTTCTATACAGAAGTCGTTTTGCAAGCCGCGCTGGAATCGCGCTGTACGGGGCGGCTTCAGAGACGGTCGACTTTGGAGCCGCCCCTGTGTGAACCGGCACTTAGCTGTTGTGATGTATAACGTCTTTATAAGTAAAACCGAGTTTCATAAACAAATATATTGCTTTTTGACAAGCAGAAGTACAACTTGAAAATATAAAAAAAAAACTGTAAACTCTATTGGCTGTAAAGCCATTGCACCTATTACCTGAATATTTTACCAACATTAAATATTAACCACTTGCTTACTGGGCACTTAAACCCCCCTTCTGCCCAGACCAATTTTCAGCTTTTAGCGCTCTCACACTTTGAATGACAATTGCGAGGTCAAACAACACTGTACCCAAATGAAATATTTATCTTTTTTTTCACAAAAATAGAGCTTTCTTTTGGTGGTATTTAATCACCACTTCCTTCATCGATATGTGCTTATGAGGCGGCACTGATAGGCACAGATAAGGCAGTACTGATGGGCACAGATAAGGCAGTACTGATGGGCACAGATAAGGCGGCACTGATGGCCATTGATAAGATGGCACTGATGGGCCCTGATGGGTGGCACTGAAAGGTGTTACTGATAGGTACCACTGATAGGTGGCACTGATGAGCACTGGTAGGTGACACTGATGGGCACCGCTGTTGATGAGGCACTGATTGGTGACATTGATAGGTGGCACTGTGGGCACTGATAGGTGGCACTGGTGGGCACTGGTAGAAGGCCTTTTATGCACTGGTAGGTGGCGCTGGTGGGCACTGGTAGACGGCACTGGTAGGTGGCACAGGTGGACACAGATGAGCTGGTGGCTGCTCTCCTTGATCGGGACCGATGTCCCTCTGACAGCCGCCGGTGATCAGCATTTTTTTTTTCTCCTCACGCTATCAGCGATCAGCTCTGTTTACAACACATGATAAGCTGTCATTGGCTGACAGCTGATCACCTGATTACTCCGATCTGTGATGCAGCGAGTCTCATAGGTTCTTTCAGGATCTCCCTCTGGGTCCTGGCTCAGGGAATGGCGTCCGACCTCCGTCACACCGTGCCGCAGCCCACCCAGATCTGAAGTGTATCGCTGCAGATAGGAAGCGATGCTGTCCGCAGATATCCCCTGGATGCCGCTGGATAACTCTCTCCTATGAACTCACACTGGCACCGAGTTCCTGCTGGCAGATCCAGGCCAGGGTCCCAAGAGAGCAATCTAGGCCTCAACCAGCCCTTTTATATCCTCTCCCAGCAGTCTGTTCTCCTCTCACAGCAAACTGGTGGTTGTAATTCTTGCCAGTCCTACTAGAGTTGAAACCCCAGCATTCTGAACCACACATCCCACGATGCTTTGTTCTGCTCTTTAGGAAATGAAAACATGAAGTCCAAGCCAACACTAGAGGGAGTCAGCTCCACACCAACAACACTGCATACTGTCCCTGAATTGCAGACAACAATAGCGGGCTCCTGGCTACATTAATATCAATCACACCCTCTATCAGGCATTGTGCAAAGGGAGAATGGCATTGGTCAGTGCCTGAAATAGAAATGTTATACAACAGGAAGGAGTCTGTCATCTGTGAAAAGCGGGCAAAGAAGTCCCGAGGAGTTATGTATTCGGGTTGCCTAGCACCCTGGAGGCGTGTGATCCAGCCTCCAATATTATGCTAATTAGTATTTTTGGCTGGACAGTTATGTAATTTGTTTAAACTAATTATAATGGCGGGCTTTTGACGCCAATATGATGCCAGGGGGCGGGGCTGGGCCGTGAATTGTCTGTTAAATATGTGTTGACTTGCACTGCACTTTATCACTTGCCTGAAGAAGTTGCCCTGCGTGGCTCCAAAACGTTGCCTTTTTGTGTATCATTTGACCACGATAATAAAGCTTTGGAGCTTTTTTGAGGAATCCTTGGAGTGCTGATGACAGTTCTTCACTTGGATCGCTTACGCTTCCCATCACTAAGGAATAGCCATCTTCAGGAACGTGTGTGGGGGGAATATTGTGTCTGGATCCATTGACAGACAAAGAGCAGGTCGACCCTGCCCCTTCCCCGCTTCCTCCTCACTGGCTGTGATTGACAGCAGCGGGAGTCAATGGCTTTTGCTGCTGTATCTGAGCCAATGAGGAGGGAGACAGCAGAGAGAGCCGCTGTTCTTGTGCACATCGCTGGATCGAGATCCGGCTCAGGTAAGTATAAGGGGCGGCTGTACCCAGGTTAATGCAGAGAATTCATTAGGGTAAATAGAAAACCTTCAGCCCTTAGAACCAATTCAAGGAGTAATTCTGGGAAATCAGTGAATGCCCAACACTATCAAGAAGATACTGCAACTCTGGTAAAAAAACAAGAAGAAAAACATTTACTCCATCCTTCGAACCCCCATTACAAACTTTCCAACCCCCTTTTTTTTTCACCTGAGTCCGCCGTCACATGACTGTCCACAGCGCCTCTTCCATGTGTTAAGAATGATGATCCACTGCTGCAGTCTTGTTACCGCCCCTCATCGTGACATCATCACCTGGCTGGAAGTTTCTAAAACCCTGCAGGGACCATGCCACTGGCTTGAAAGTTTTTAAAGGGCTTTAAAGTAACACAAAGTAAAGGCGCACATATAAAAGGTTCTGTAACTTAAAGTGATATTAAAGGCTCTTTTTGTTATTTTTTAAATAACAAACATGTCAAACTTACCTTGTGTAATGGTTTTCCAAAGAGCAGCCCCCATCCTCCTCTTCTCTGGTCCCTTGCCGGCGCTCTAGGCCCATCCCACCTGGTGAGTGTCTCTAAAGCAAACAACTAGTAATGGGGGCACCCAAGCAGGCCCTGCGTGTCCATTCACAAACAGGGCCACGGGTTTGCTCCCCCACCTCCTCTCCTCATTGGCTGTGATTGCCATTGGCTCCAGCCAATAATTGGGGGGGGCATCCCCAGAGGCTCTCGTGCATATTGCTGGAGGAAGATCGGGCTCACGTAAGTATTGGAGGGGGGGCTGCTGCATAGAGGAGGTTCTTTACCTTCATGCATAGGTTGGACTTGATGCCCTTGTGTCTTTTTTCAACCTCACCTACTATGTAACTTTGCATAGAATGCATGAAGGTAAAAAACCTTAAAGGGGTTGTAAAGGTAAAAATTTTTTCACCTTAATGCATTCTATGCATTAAGGTGAAAAAACTTTTGACAGTACCGCCGCCCCCAGCCCCCCCGTATTACTTACCTGACGCCTCGAATCTTCGCTCCTCGTCCTCGTCAGCTTCATTGCAGCTCAGCCTGGTCGCTGATTGGCTGCAGTGGATGGATTGAAAGCAGCGCAGCCATTGGCTCGCGCTGCTGTCAATCACATCCGATGACGCGGCGCGCCGGGGGGCGGGGCCGAGTGATACAGCGAGCGGCTATAGCCGCCGGCTGTATCACGGGAGCGCGCCCGCAAGCACTCACCACCGTGCGAGGGAGCTCGCATGAAGGTGGTAAATGCTTGCGGGGAGGAGCTGAAACAGCCGCCGAGGGACCCCAGAAGACCAGGTTCGGGGCCACTCTGTGCAGAACGAGCTGCACAGTGAAGGTAAGTATAACATGTTTGTTATTTAAAAAAAAAAAAACAACTTTACAACCCCTTTAAATGAGAAGTCCAGCCTAACTGTGAAGTCTGCTCTCTGCTGACATCACACAGATCAGAACAGGCACCGCAGCATCACGACAATAAAGTCTGGATCTGCCAGGTGCCTGGACTGACACCCGTCTCAGCCTCCTAGCTAGCTGCTGAGAGCCTGAGTTGGCCACTGCCGCCCCTCCACAGCTCAGCGCTCAAGTGAGCATGGAGGAGCAGAGCGGAGAGATGCTGATTAACAGTCATCAGCTCTCTGCTCGGGGAGCCGTGAGAGCTGAGAAAACCCTAGCCATCGGCTGTGTTCGATCGCTCACTTCTCAGTTTAGATGCACCCCCGGGGAACAGATGCAGCATCAGACCGATGCTGCATCCGCCTAGGTAAGTATGATTGGGGAAAACCCCCCAAACCCACACTTCTCTTTTAAGCCTTTACAACCCCTTTAATGCAGAGAATTCATTAAAGTAAAAAGAACCACATTAATCTCTAACCTTTAGAAGCACTTTAATCTGAGCTCTGTAAAGTCCCTTGCACCCGGATTCTATAGAACGCCTCACACATGAGTTGAGAGGGTCTGCCCTCTGAAGCCCAGATTTAGAGAACCTATGTGTGAAAAAGGTGGAGTGGTGCACGTTGTTGACATCTACCAACATAGTATAAGCTCATGCGTTGGTGATTGGAAATCGCTGCCTTGAAAATGACAAAGAAGAGAGAAAGCAGGCTTGTGATGAACAAAGAAAAAGCCGAGAAGATAAGTGAGAAAAGGGGATGAAGGAGAGGGATAAAGAGAAACAAGAGAGGCAGAAGAGGTCACTAAGAGTGGGTGGAAGTGAGAGGACAGGAAGAGTGTACAATCACAAGACACGACAATATACACACAGAGAGACAAAGTGACGGCAGACAATCTCTGAAGTAGGTGAGGACATAAGATTAAAAAATAAATACATAAAAAGAGATTTTAATGCATTTATTAATGCAAATACGGCCAAACCTGCTACTCAATAGTTGTTGGAGAATTACTAGTCACTAGTAGCTGCAGACAGAGCAGGCTGAAACTTGAAGTTCCACTAGACCAGTGGTTCTCAACCTGGGGGGTCGGGCCCCCCTCGGGGGTCGAATGACGATTTGCCAGGGGTCACGAATCCTGGGCTGTTCCTGAAGCCCGCGCTGCTCTCCCAACCTTTTCGTGGCTACCCAGCAGGGCTGTCCCTGGAGCCTGTGGCCACCCAGTTGGGCTGTTCCTGCAGCCCACGGCTGCCCACTCAGCCTCTTTGCAGTCGCCCATTCAGTTCACGGCATGGCTAGGGGGCAGAGATTAGTTGTCAGCTGACTGGTGAGGAATGTGAAGTGGGAGGGGCTGGTGGAGACCCTATCTCCTGATTTTAGCATAGGTGTCACTGCTATGAGACACCAAAAAGTCGGAGACACAGTGAGTAACACTACCTGTGATTATAGTTGCCATTAAAAGTCCCCACTACAGTTCTCAGATCAACACATGACCTGGATCAAGAGCACCTAAGTTGGCTGATCAGAACTCCCCCCCAGCACTGCCACTCATCCCAACTCTCCGCCAGCACTGCCACTCATCCCAACTCCCCGCCAGCACTACCACTCATCCCAACTCCCCGCCAGCACTGCCACTCATCCCAACTCCCCGCCAGCACTGCCACTCATCCCACCCCCCCACCAGCACTGCCACTCATCCCAACTCCCCGCCAGCACTGCCACTCATCCCAACTCCGCGCCAGCACTGCCACTCATCCCAACTCCCCGCCAGCACTGCCACTCATCCCAACTCCCCGCCAGCACTGCCACTCATGCCACCCCCCACCAGCACTGCCACTCATCCCAACTCCCCGCCAGCACTGCCACTCATCCCAACTCCCTGCCAGCACTGCCACTCATCCCAACTCCCCACCAGCACTGCCACTCATCCCAACTCCCCGCCAGCACTGCCACTCATCCCAACTCCCCACCAGCACTGCCACTCATCCCAACTCCGCGCCAGCACTGCCACTCATCCCAACTCCCCGCCAGCACTGCCACTCATCCCAACTCCCCGCCAGCACTGCCACTCATCCCAACTCCCCGCCAGCACTGCCACTCATGCCACCCCCCACCAGCACTGCCACTCATCCCAACTCCCCGCCAGCACTGACACTCATCCCACCCCCCACCAGCACTGCCACTCATACCAACTCCCCGCCAGCACTGCCACTCATCCGAACTCCCCGCCAGCACTGCCACTCATCCCACCCCCCACCAGCACTGCCACTCATCCCAACTCCCCGCCAGCACTGCCACTCATCCCAACTCCCCGCCAGCACTGCCACTCATCCGAACTCCCCACCAGCACTGCCACTCATCCCACCCCCCACCAGCACTGCCACTCATACCAACTCCCCGCCAGCACTGCCACTCATCCCAACTCCCCGCCAGCACTGCCACTCAACCCACCTCCCACCAGCCCTGCCACTCATACCAACTCCCCACCAGCACTGCTACTCATACCAACTCCGCGCCAGCACTGCCTCTCATCCCAACTCCCCGCCAGCACTGCCACTCATCCCAACTCCCCTCCAGCACTGCCACTCATCCCAACTCCCCGCCAGCACTGCCACTCATCCCACCCCCCACCAGCACTGCCACTCATCCCAACTCCCCGCCAGCACTGCCACTCATACCACCCCCCCACCAGCACTGCCACTGATCCCAACTCCCCGCCAGCACTGCCACTCATCCCACCCCCCCACCAGCACTGCCACTGATCCCAACTCCCCGCCAGCACTGCCACTCATCCCAACTCCCCTCTAGCACTGCCACTCATCCCACCCCCCGCCAGCACTGCCACTCATCCCAACTCCCCGCCAGCACTGCCACTCATCCCAACTCCCCGCCAGCACTGCCACTCATCCCAACTCCCCGCCAGCACTGCCACTGATCCCACCTCCTCACCAGCACTGCCACTTATCCCATTCCCCCCACAAGCACTGCCACTCATCCCATTCCCCCACCAGCACTGCCACTGATCCCAACTCCCCGCCAGCACTGCCACTCATCCCACCCCCCACCATCACTGCCACTCATCCCAACTCCCCGCCAGCACTGCCACTCATACCACCCCCCACCAGCAGTGTCACTCATCCCAACTCCCCGCCAGCACTGCCACTCATCCCACCCCCCACCAGCACTGCCACTCATCCCAACTCCCCGCCAGCACTGCCACTCATCCCACCCCCCCACCTGCACTGCCACTGATCCCAACTCCCCGCCAGCACTGCCACTCATCCCACCCCCCCACCAGCACTGCCACTGATCCCAACTCCCCGCCAGCACTGCCACTCACCCCAACTCCCCTCTAGCACTGCCACTCATCCCACCCCCCGCCAGCACTGCCACTCATCCCAACTCCCCGCCAGCACTGCCACTCATCCCAACTCCCCGCCAGCACTGCCACTCATCCCAACTCCCCGCCAGCACTGCCACTGATCCCACCTCCTCACCAGCACTGCCACTTATCCCATTCCCCCCACAAGCACTGCCACTCATCCCATTCCCCCACCAGCACTGCCACTGATCCCAACTCCCCGCCAGCACTGCCACTCATCCCACCCCCCACCATCACTGCCACTCATCCCAACTCCCCGCCAGCACTGCCACTCATACCACCCCCCACCAGCAGTGCCACTCATCCCAACTCCCCGCCAGCACTGCCACTCATCCCACCCCCCACCAGCACTGCCACTCATCCCAACTCCCCGCCAGCACTGCCACTCATCCCACCCCCCCACCTGCACTGCCACTGATCCCAACTCCCCGCCAGCACTGCCACTCATCCCACCCCTCCACCAGCACTGCCACTGATCCCAACTCCCCGCCAGCACTGCCACTCATCCCAACTCCCCTTCAGCACTGCCACACTTTCCACCCCCCGCCAGCACTGCCACTCATCCCAACTCCCCGCCAGCACTGCCACTCATCCCAACTCCCCGCCAGCACTGCCACTCATCCCAACTCCCTGCCAGCACTGCCACTCATCCCAACTCCCCACCAGCACTGCCACTCATCCCAACTCCCCGCCAGCACTGCCACTCATCCCAACTCCCCACCAGCACTGCCACTCATCCCAACTCCGCGCCAGCACTGCCACTCATCCCAACTCCCCGCCAGCACTGCCACTCATCCCAACTCCCCGCCAGCACTGCCACTCATCCCAACTCCCTGCCAGCACTGCCACTCATGCCACCCCCCACCAGCACTGCCACTCATCCCAACTCCCCGCCAGCACTGACACTCATCCCACCCCCCACCAGCACTGCCACTCATACCAACTCCCCGCCAGCACTGCCACTCATCCGAACTCCCCGCCAGCACTGCCACTCATCCCACCCCCCACCAGCACTGCCACTCATCCCAACTCCCCGCCAGCACTGCCACTCATCCCAACTCCCCGTCAGCACTGCCACTCATCCGAACTCCCCGCCAGCACTGCCACTCATCCCACCCCCCACCAGCACTGCCACTCATACCAACTCCCCGCCAGCACTGCCACTCATCCCAACTCCCCGCCAGCACTGCCACTCAACCCACCTCTCACCAGCCCTGCCACTCATACCAACTCTCCACCAGCACTGCTACTCATACCAACTCCGCGCCAGCACTGCCTCTCATCCCAACTCCCCGCCAGCACTGCCACTCATCCCAACTCCCCTCCAGCACTGCCACTCATCCCAACTCCCCGCCAGCACTGCCACTCATCCCACCCCCCACCAGCACTGCCACTCATCCCAACTCCCCGCCAGCACTGCCACTCATACCACCCCCCCACCAGCACTGCCACTGATCCCAACTCCCCGCCAGCACTGCCACTCATCCCACCCCCCCACCAGCACTGCCACTGATCCCAACTCCCCGCCAGCACTGCCACTCATCCCAACTCCCCTCTAGCACTGCCACTCATCCCACCCCCCGCCAGCACTGCCACTCATCCCAACTCCCTGCCAGCACTGCCACTCATCCCAACTCCCCGCCAGCACTGCCACTCATCCCAACTCCCCGCCAGCACTGCCACTGATCCCACCTCCTCACCAGCACTGCCACTTATCCCATTCCCCCCACAAGCACTGCCACTCATCCCATTCCCCCACCAGCACTGCCACTGATCCCAACTCCCCGCCAGCACTGCCACTCATCCCACCCCCCACCATCACTGCCACTCATCCCAACTCCCCGCCAGCACTGCCACTCATACCACCCCCCACCAGCAGTGCCACTCATCCCAACTCCCCGCCAGCACTGCCACTCATCCCACCCCCCACCAGCACTGCCACTCATCCCAACTCCCCGCCAGCACTGCCACTCATCCCACCCCCCCACCTGCACTGCCACTGATCCCAACTCCCCGCCAGCACTGCCACTCATCCCACCCCCCCACCAGCACTGCCACTGATCCCAACTCCCCGCCAGCACTGCCACTCATCCCAACTCCCCTCTAGCACTGCCACTCATCCCACCCCCCGCCAGCACTGCCACTCATCCCAACTCCCCGCCAGCACTGCCACTCATCCCAACTCCCCGCCAGCACTGCCACTCATCCCAACTCCCCGCCAGCACTGCCACTGATCCCACCTCCTCACCAGCACTGCCACTTATCCCATTCCCCCCACAAGCACTGCCACTCATCCCATTCCCCCACCAGCACTGCCACTGATCCCAACTCCCCGCCAGCACTGCCACTCATCCCACCCCCCACCATCACTGCCACTCATCCCAACTCCCCGCCAGCACTGCCACTCATCCCAACTCCCCTCTAGCACTGCCACTCAACCCACCTCTCACCAGCCCTGCCACTCATACCAACTCTCCACCAGCACTGCTACTCATACCAACTCCGCGCCAGCACTGCCTCTCATCCCAACTCCCCGCCAGCACTGCCACTCATCCCAACTCCCCTCCAGCACTGCCACTCATCCCAACTCCCCGCCAGCACTGCCACTCATCCCACCCCCCACCAGCACTGCCACTCATCCCAACTCCCCGCCAGCACTGCCACTCATACCACCCCCCCACCAGCACTGCCACTGATCCCAACTCCCCGCCAGCACTGCCACTCATCCCACCCCCCCACCAGCACTGCCACTGATCCCAACTCCCCGCCAGCACTGCCACTCATCCCAACTCCCCTCTAGCACTGCCACTCATCCCACCCCCCGCCAGCACTGCCACTCATCCCAACTCCCTGCCAGCACTGCCACTCATCCCAACTCCCCGCCAGCACTGCCACTCATCCCAACTCCCCGCCAGCACTGCCACTGATCCCACCTCCTCACCAGCACTGCCACTTATCCCATTCCCCCCACAAGCACTGCCACTCATCCCATTCCCCCACCAGCACTGCCACTGATCCCAGCTCCCCGCCAGCACTTCCACTCATCCCACCCCCCACCATCACTGCCACTCATCCCAACTCCCCGCCAGCACTGCCACTCATACCACCCCCCACCAGCAGTGCCACTCATCCCAACTCCCCGCCAGCACTGCCACTCATCCCACCCCCCACCAGCACTGCCACTCATCCCAACTCCCCGCCAGCACTGCCACTCATCCCACCCCCCCACCTGCACTGCCACTGATCCCAACTCCCCGCCAGCACTGCCACTCATCCCACCCCCCCACCAGCACTGCCACTGATCCCAACTCCCCGCCAGCACTGCCACTCATCCCAACTCCCCTCTAGCACTGCCACTCATCCCACCCCCCGCCAGCACTGCCACTCATCCCAACTCCCCGCCAGCACTGCCACTCATCCCAACTCCCCGCCAGCACTGCCACTCATCCCAACTCCCCGCCAGCACTGCCACTGATCCCACCTCCTCACCAGCACTGCCACTTATCCCATTCCCCCCACAAGCACTGCCACTCATCCCATTCCCCCACCAGCACTGCCACTGATCCCAACTCCCCGCCAGCACTGCCACTCATCCCACCCCCCACCATCACTGCCACTCATCCCAACTCCCCGCCAGCACTGCCACTCATACCACCCCCCACCAGCAGTGCCACTCATCCCAACTCCCCGCCAGCACTGCCACTCATCCCACCCCCCACCAGCACTGCTACTCATCCCAACTCCCTGCCAGCACTGCCACTCATCCCACCCCCCCACCTGCACTGCCACTGATCCCAACTCCCCGCCAGCACTGCCACTCATCCCACCCCTCCACCAGCACTGCCACTGATCCCAACTCCCCGCCAGCACTGCCACTCATCCCAACTCCCCTTCAGCACTGCCACTCATCCCACCCCCCGCCAGCACTGCCACTCATCCCAACTCCCCGCCAGCACTGCCACTCATCCCAACTCCCCGCCAGCACTGCCACTTATCCCATTCCCCCCACAAGCACTGCCACTCATCCCATTGCCCCACCAGCACTGCCACTGATCCCAACTCCCCGCCAGCACTGCCACTCATCCCACCCCCCACCATCACTGCCACTCATCCCAACTCCCCACCAGCACTGCCACTCATCCCAACTCCCCACCAGCACTGCCACTTATCCCACCCCCCACCAGCACTGCCACTCATCCCAACTCCCCGCCAGCACTGCCACTCATCCCACCCCCTCTCCAGCACTGTCACTTATCCCATTCCCCCCACCAGCACTGCCACTCATCCCATTCCCCCCACCAGCACTGTCACTGATCCCACCCCCCCACCAGCATTGCCATTCATCCCAACTCCCCACCAGCACTGCCACTCATCCAAACTCCCCACCAGCACTGCCACTCATTCCATTCCCCCCACCCCCCCACCAAGGAGAAAGAGAAGGAAAAAAAATAGAGAATACATGGAAGGGAGAGGAAAAGAGGGGGATGAACAGAAAAAAAGGAGAGAAAGAACAAGAAAGACGGCTAGAGAGAGGGATGGGAGAAAAAAAAACAAAAACAAGAAATTAGGATAGAGAGAGATAAAAGGGAAAGAAAGGAGAACAAAGAGAAAGAGTGATACATCCTATAAGATATATTATACAGGGTTTTAATACTGCATGAGTGGAGGGACTCAGGGAGCGGTAAATATCCGTGGGTTTGAGGCACAAATTACTTGTCTTGCCTTGGGTGCTGACGACCCACGCTACGAAAATAATTTTACTGTTCGGGGTCCCCACAACTTGGGAAATTTTATCAAGGGGTCACGGCATTAGATGGGTTGCGAAACCACTGATCCAGACCCTTTGCCGCCGTCTGTCTTTCTCAAGACCCCGAATTTTCCCTACCTCACCAAGAATCTCACACAAGGGGTCACGGCACTAGAAAGGTTGAGATCCTTATTCTGCTCTAGTCTATCCTTAGCCTTCCTTGTAGAGAAAATATCACATAGAACAGGACGAGGTAACAGAGGTTTCCGTCAAATAAAAAGAGAAGTGCTGTAGCCTAGCTTTGGCAAATGAAAAACGCCATTTACATATTTTTTTTACAATGCTTATCCTAACAGTACAAAACGTATTAGTGCACCGCACCTTAAAGTGGAATTTCACCCAAAAGTGGAAGCTCCGCTTATCTGACTCCCCCCACCCCCTCGGTGACACATTTGGCAACTGTCGGGGGGAGTGCAGAGCGGGTACCTGTCCCCACTTCCGGGGGATTATGCTGCAGCACAATCACTCGCAAGTTCGGCCCACCTCCTCCTTCCCCCTTTAACCTACCAGCATGTCTTTGGCGTGTGTCTGGAAACCGGAGTACCCGGAGAAAACCCACGCAGGCACAGGGAGAGCATGCAAACTCCAGGCAGGTAGTGTCATGGTTGGTATTTGAACCAGCGACCCTTTTTGCTGCTAGGCGAAAGTGCTACCCACTACACCACTGTGCTGCCCAATTTAATAAATATTTGCTTTTGGCTTTAAAGTGGAGTTCCACCCAAAAATGGAACATCCGCTGTCCAGAACCCCCCCCCCCGGTGTCATATTTTGGCATCTTTCAGGGGGGAGCAGATACCTGTCTAATACAAGTATTTGCTCCCACTTCCGGCGAAAGATCGCCGCAGTATCCTTGGCGATCTACGCCATGTCCGGCCCCTCCTCTGCCCCTCCCCGTCTTCTGGGAGACACACGGGTCCCATAAGATAGCAGGGACCACTCAGAACAAGCAACACAACTCGCACATGCGCAGTAGGGAACCACCAGGCTTTGAAGCCGCCAGGGTTCACTTCCTGATTCCCTTACTAGCAATGCCGGCGCCTCCACCCAGAGCCGAGGGACGGCTCGGCTTCGGGTGAGGACATCGCGCATGCCCTGGACAGGTAAGTGTCCTTATTTTAAAAGTCAGCAGCTGCAGTATTTGTAGCTAGTGACTTTAATTCCTATTTTTCCTTTAGGCGGAACTCTGTTTTAATTGCTCGTTTGGTTCCAGGGGAATCAAAAAAAAAAAGAATATCTACTTACCCGCTCCTCTGCTCCTTCCTGCAGCTAGACTGGTCCCCGCGGCCCCTTCTGGCCCACGCCCTAAGATCCTTACCTTATCAAGACTAAAGCAGGGTACACTGCATAGCCCTGCACTGGACATGATGACGCCAAGGAACAATCCACCGCCAGAGCGTGAGGAAGCACCATCTTCTGAGGGAGCGGAGGGTCAGGTAAGTTAAACAAGCAATTATCCCTCGCAGAGTGAATGCAGCCCCACTACATGGGATACATGGAAATTTTGGATAGAGTGAAGAAGGGGAGGGATTAGAACACCTGTCAAGTTTTTATTGCTGTTTGTGCCCCCGTTAGGGAGATTTACCCTCTCTGTATGTCCTATTTACAATCATCAGCAAAAGGAAAAGGGAAATTCCAACCTGATAGAACACCTTTGGGTGAATTAGAGCGGGGGACTGCGAGCCAGGCCTTTTCATCCAACATCAGTGCCTGACCTCACAAATGCGTTTCTGGAAGAATGGTCAAACATTCCCATAGACACACTCCTAAACCTTGTGGACAGTAAGGATGAGCTCCGGCGTGTTCGCACAGCCCACGTGCAGAGCCCGCCAGGAAGTCGGCACCGCGCTGCGCTAATTACATAGTTACATAGTAGGTGAGGTTGAAAAAAAACACAAGTCCATCAAGTCCAACCTATGTGTGTGATTATGTGTCAGCCGCGCATCGGGACAATGTCCCACGGCCTGTGATTAGCGCAGTGCCGACTTCCTGGCAGGCTCTGCACGTGGGCTGTGTGAACACGCCGGAGCTCATCCTTAGTGGACAGCCTTCCCAGAAGAGTTCAAGCTGGTATAGCTGCAAAGGGTGTGGCTGCACTCCTGAGCTTCAGTGAGGCCCACTGATCCAAGGAGCTTGATTACTTCCTATACCCAGAGTGGATGCAGGAATCTGGGGTGGACCCAGGGGAGGACCCCCCCGGCTGGCCAGAGTACCGGTCCTCCCATACCAGTGTTTGAGGACCTGGGAAATGGCCCAGCTAAAGGTGAAAGCCTGGCAACCTACAAAAAGAAGGTTTATGCAAGGATTGTGAGAATCGCCAAGGAGGAAGAAGTACTGGCGAAGTTAATGTTTGGACTTCAAGGATAAAAAAATTGCAAGTGACCAGCTTGACAGTTCCAAGAAAAGACAGATGGGGCCTGAGTTAATGGCTTTGGCGGCCAAAGTAGTAAAGCAGAGTCTGTTGGTGGCTGCATTGAAAGAAACCAGCGGAGCTTTCAAGGAAAAGTATGGCAACGATGATCGCTCCCATGCAATGCGCAGAGGGGCCATGGAGGCCAGGCATCACCAGAGTGCGAGAAGCCAAGGTCAGTGCAATGCAAAAAAAATTTCCGTGGGCTCGGACTGTGTTTCTGGCCAGCACACTGGAAAATCTTTGCATCCCATGGCAAGTATCACTATGCCTGCAGGAAGTGGAGAAAGCTCTGGTGATCAGCAGTCAGGTGTATTGACTGGCAGTATGTCATCGGGCCAAGGAAGTTCTGTGCCCTTGTCACCGCAACAGGAGGCTATGGAGCAAGACGATCCATCTGAGCGATGGTAGCAGGTATGCTAAAGTTAATTACAGAAATGGAATCACCTTTGCATAGTCCCAAGTTTGCAGTGTCTGGATCATCTGAGGATGAAGAAGAGGATAATGATGTCCCCCCAAAACCTTTGAAACATCGGGTGACAGAAAAAGCTGTTTTTGTTCATGACTTGCCTATACAATATAATGGAGGTGTAGTTCTTATGGATGGTGCAGTAGAAGGCAGCGGAGAGCAAGCTCATCTCCTGGCTGAGACTCCCACCTGTGTACAGAAAGCCAGTGAAGGGTGCTGATGAGGACATCTCCACTGTTGGAAAACCCTTTAGTTACTGGTAATGAAATAAGAATTACCAAGGGTAATGTAAATGATATTTCTGTGTCAGAAGTCTCTGCTCCATCTGTTTCTGACGATAATGTTGTTTCTACTTTATCTAAAGAGGGGTCTGTAACTAAAAGTGATGTGCGGGATGTTGCAAGAAGTGTGGTTGTTTCCTATGCTGCAGCGGTGGCTGTACCTGTCCCGAGGGTGAGTACGGCCAGTTATCCTGCGGTCACTAGGAGTGATGTGAGTGAAGGTCAGGCCAATCTGACACCATCTGGTAGCTCCTAAAAACGCCGCAATGTGGTCCAATTGAGGTGGACTGGAGAAGGCCCCCCCCCACATTGAAATAGGAGAGATGTGGTGGACCGTATTCTGGGGATGGGTTTTAAAGCGGAGGAGATTTTTGCCCAATTGTGTCATATGAGTATGACCACTCCTTTGTCAAGGCGGAAGGATTAGATGTCTTTTGGGAGAGGTATGAGCAGAGGTGGAAGGAGTCCCCAAGATGGGCTGGTTTGTCACCCAAAGTAGTCTCTCACCAGCCATTATACAAAAACGTCACCATTCTAGTACATAATGAGTCCATTCCTACTGCGGATGTAGGCAGCTGTACTGCAGGGCAGCCTAGCTGGCTGCAAGAGGAAGTGGGTTAGCGAGTGAATATACTCACTTTTCAGCCGATTTGATATGTTTATGTGTACATATGTTCAGAGCTGTTTGGCCTATATAATTGTCTCCAGCACCATTTTGGAGAAGCCTGGTGTCCTGATGGGACAAGTAAATCTCGGGGGATTTGGTCAGCCATTTTTGGGTGGATATCTTTGATAGGAAAGCCCAGCCACGTTGAGAACAGAACACGTGTGTGTATAGACAGGGACAGAGACCTCGCTGTGAGGGAGAGTTGGGAGAAGGTAGGGAGAGTGTTCCAGCCTGTAAAGGGGTTAGCAAAGGGTTCCTACGGGGTCCTTTATCAGCAATCCTGGTCGGATGAAAGACTCCCCATTGTGGATAATAAAATTGGTGTCCTCGCTGTGAGGGAGGGACAAGTGTATTAGATGCCTATATCCATCTGCTGAAGGAATATCGCCATTACCGGGTAACGTGTGTGAATATCAGCCCTGTACCGATACGCATTGTGTGCGTGGGTTTATACTGTGTCAGTCAGTGGAAAGTGCCTATAGTGCTGACGAATACAACTACCGCTTACATCAGAATTGACTGTGCTGTGTATCTATGCCTCCATGCTTGGAGTAAAACTACTTGCATTACTGCTGTAAATACTCTTTCTACTACCGTCTCTCCGGTAACAAACGTTGCCTGGTTTATAAAGTCAGTATGTGTGATTCCCTCGGTGAAGCTGCTACACCCTCTTACACGGATCTGGTGGTGTGGTTGGGGAGATATGCGGATGTCCAAGCCCCCTTGAGGAAAGTTGTAGATGATAGGGGCATATGGACAGGAGGATGGACAGTGTTAGTAAAACTGCATGTCACGGGTAATGTTGTTAAGCACATGCCTTCGTTTGCCTTTATAGGTCGTGACAGGATTATTACCTTTTTATGCAGGGCAACCAAAGCTGTGTCATCGCTGTGGTGAAAAGGGGCATTTTTCAAGCTCATGTTCTGTGCAGAAATGTTCCCTCTGTCAGGGCTCAGGGCATGTTGCAAAGGACTGCAATAATATGCGTTGTAATCTCTGTAACAAGTTAGGTCACCCCTAAAGCCTTTGCCCTGAAGCCCCTTCATAATCAGCCGGAGGTGGTGGAAGAACTGCTGAGGATGGAGGAGGAGGAACGTGGGGGGTAGCAAGGGGTTGGGGGAGCTGTTTCAGCTAGTCCTGAGGGGGGCCCCCCCAGGTGTCAGTTTCCCAATCTGAAGGTGTGACCCCTCTTGTGTCTGCTCCCCAGTCCATGCTCCCTACTGTGTCGGTGTCTACTTCTGTTGTGTGTTCTTCCCTAGTGTTTCAGGTGCCCAGTGTTTCAAACTAAGTAACTAAGTCATCCAGATTGGCTGAGGCTGCCAAAGGGGCAGATTTTGCAGATCTGAGGTGGCAGCTTCAATCGGGGCCTTCCCTAAGGCAACGCAAGACCTCTAGTGGAGGTTCTAAGGTGAAGAAGGGGGACGTTGTCACTGCTAATGATGTAGTTGAGGTCTTTCAGGGTAATGTTTCAGGGGAGGAGGGAGAGTGGACCAAGGTGGGGAGAAGGAGGAATAAGGTAGTCCTGACCTCTGCCTCCTCAGTTTCATCTTTAGAGGTAGATGATCTACTTCTGGGAAACAAGTTTGGGTCCTTATCTGAGGGCGAAGAGGAGTCTTCTAAATCCGTGTCTTAGATGGAGGAGGATGAGGTAGAGTGTTCCCTAAGGAGGTCAAGGTCTTCAGTAAGGGGGGAGGGAGCTCAGGCTAAGAAACGCTAAAGGTGGCAACGATTAATGTTGCCAGCATAAAATCTGTAAGGGCTCATAATACGGCCTTATTTTTGCTCAGCGAAATGGATGCTGATATTTTATTTTTTCAAGACATTCGGCTAAATAGCCTTGCCGATGTTGACCTGGCAGAGGGAGTGGAGGTGTGAGCCCTCCTTCTGGTCTCTTGTGGCTGAGCCTTACAGCGGAGTTGCAGTACTTTTTAATGGTATGGTAATGTGTCGGTGGGTTATCGAGGTAGAGATTGAAAGGTGTATGGTCTGGACTTCTCTGTGAAGGGGCATGATCTGCGTTTAATAAATATTTATGGACCACAAACTAGATGGGAGAGGAAATGCCTCTTTACAGAGTTTAAGCCTTTCCTTTTTACATCTCGGCAAGTTGTCTTTGGAGGTGGGGTCTTAACACCGTCACTAGGCCTAAAGACAGGAAAGGCTCCACTGAGAGTCTGAGATATGATAGCGTCCTTCTTAATGCGATATCCAGGGAAGCAGGTCTGGAAGATGCGCATATTAAGCGTTGCCCAGACAGCACAGGGTACACATTTAAGCGAGGCAGTTGTGAGAGCAGAATAGAGAGTTTTGTTTTTGTTTTTTAAGGGGGACTCTGCCTTTTCGGCTCATGAGTATTGTATGGTGAAGTTCTCTGATTACCTTATGTTGTCTGTTATTCTCAATGCTTCAGATATGCCACCTAAAGGGAAGGGTATTTGGAGGCTGAATTCGGCTCTGCTGGATGACGAGGAGGTAAGACAATATTTTGAGAATTTTTTTTTAAGGCTCAGGTAACCATCCTGGATTTCTGCAGCAGTAAGTCGGAGTGGTGGGAGCTTGCCAAAAGCCGGATTAGTGGGTTTTTCAAGTCAATAAGGTAAAGGAAACAGCTTGGTAAGTACATTGCCTACCAGCAGCTGAGGAGAAAACTTGAACGCCTTGTCTCGAGTGGTGGAGATTCAGGGGCAATCTCTGAGGTGAACTCAGTATGACTGGCACGCTTCTTTGGTTCTGGAAAGGGACTACGGGAACTATCACTCGCCCGACCCTAATCGGAAGTGCAAACAAAGCACAGCAGTTAAGACGTTTGTTTGGCTAAGGGATAGAAAGGGCTCTTTGACAAAAACCAGGTCAGGGATCATGGAGGTCTCAAGGTCTTTTTATGTGGATCCTCTGGGGGAGGAGTACCTTGATCGGGCAAAGATGTTGAGTTTTCTGGATTCTACACCAGGTCTGGGAAATAACATTCCGCTGGCAAGTTTGACAGGGAAAATCACAGCAGAAGAGGTAGTCAAAGCTATAGACGGTCTGGGTATTAAGAAAACACCTGGGCCAGACGGATTGAGGGCTTTATTTTATAAGACTTTCAAATCCAGCTTGGTACCTTATCTTGTGGAGGTATTTAACGGCTGTCTGCAAGAGGGTTCGCTCCCTCCCTCCATGAGACAATCTGCTGTGATTCTGTTGTCAAAAGGCAAGGATCCCTCGATGATTGAGAACTGGCGCCCCATTAGCCTTCTTAATGTTGATAGAAAGATTCTGGCTAATAAAGATAATTTCTGTCGCTTGTCGTCAGTAGCAGACAGATTGCTTTCTCAGCAGCACTGTTCGGTCCAGGGCAGGAGCACTTTATCAGCGGTGTTAGCTGTCTGGGAGGCTCTGGAACACTGCAGGGCTGAAGGCTGGGGAAAGTATTTGCTCGCATTGGATCAGGTGAAGGCTTTTGATTGTGTCAATCATGAGTACCTCTGGGTTCTCTTTGACAAGTATGGCCTGGAGGGTGGGTTTATTAGATGGCTTAAGACTTTATACAAAGAGGGAGAGAGCTTTATGCTTGTTAACGGTTGGATCAGGGGTGTGCCAGGGGTGTCCGCTGAGCCCTTTGCTATACGTGTTCACAATCGATCCCTTTGTCAGAAGGCTAGAGAGCGGACCGTTGTGCGGGGTGCCGGTGGGCATTACTGGTGAGTAGCCCTTGAGGGTTGTAGCCTATGCTGATAACGTTTCTGTCTTTATCTCTGGGATTGAGGAGGCGCAGGAGGTCGTCTCAGTTATAGAGCAGTATTCCAAGGCATCAGGCTCCAAGGTCAACCATGATAAATGTGAAGTTTTTTGGATGAGCGAGGGAGGTGAGAGCTTTGCACTTCCAGACACCTTCCCGAGGCCTCAGCAGAAAGTCCTGATGATTACAGTAAGTCAAATTGGGAAGCCAGGCTGAATGATGCTGATGTCAAGGTGAAATGCTGTAAAGGGTGGCGGCTCTCCTTGAGGGAAAGGGTGGACTTGATTAAGACCTACCTGATTCCTACCTTTCTGTATGTGAGCTCTGTTTGCATCTTGCCAGAGTTCTGTTATACCAGGATTTATAGTTGTTTCTTCCAATTATTATGGGCGAACCGGCTGAATCTTGTGAAGCAGAATTTTACTTGCCTATCTAGGTGGAAGGGTGGCCTAGGGATGGTCAACCTGGTTGTGTTCTTCTCTCTGATGTTTTTGAAACATAATTTTGGTAACATGCTAGCAGAGAGACCGCCTGGATGGGTAGGTATTTTCCAGATCTGGTTTAGACCTTTTCTGGGCTGTTTGGAGAGTGGCGGGCCAGTGAAAAGCCTAAGGATCAAGCATGCTAAGCTCCCAGCTTATGTTGCCCCGTGCCTGAAAATTCTTAGATGGTGGTATGTGACAGCGGAGGATATCAGGTCCCTCCCTAGGAGACTCCTGGGTGAGAAGATCGTGGATACTGTCTTTCATGCGCCACTAGCCTTAAGGGATTGCCCAGGTCATGTTATGAGGGAGGGTTTACGTTTTAATAAATTCTAAACGGATTCCCTTGAAATTTAGGGACCAGGCCTGGCTCGCTTTCCACGGTAGGCTCTATGTGAGGGGGAACATTAAGTGTCACTCTTTGGACAATCGTGGTTGTTCAAGAGCGGAGTGTCAGGGTGAAGTAGAAATCATGGACCACTTCTTGCTTCAGTGCCCTTTCAATATAGAAGTCTATAAAAAAGGTGGGGAGGGCTCTGAATATTCCTTTCTTGCCTAGCATGTCTTATGCTGAGTGGGTGTATGGAGCATTGCAAAATTTGATTTGGACACTCTTTTTTTTTTCTAGTCAGCTTAGTAGTCTGATATTACCTGGAATGCATGGTGTCAGGTATCCCTTCAGCAGAAAGTCCTTCCTGTTCTGGTGGTAGTGTGTGAGATTCTTGGTGAGATAGGGAAAATTCGGGGTCTCGAGAAAGACAGACGGCGGCAAAGGGTCTGGATCAGTGGTTCTCAACCCTTCTAGTGCCGTGACCCCTTGATAAAATTTCCCAAGTTGTGGGGAACCCTAATAGTAAAATTTATTTTTGTAGCGTGGGTTGTCAGCACCCAAGGCAAGACAAGTAATTTGCTCCCCTAACCCACCGACATTTAGCGCTCCCTGAGTCCCTTCCACTTGTACAGTATTAAACCCCCTATGGTAAATTTTAGGATGTACCACTCTTTCTTTGTTCTCCTTTCTTTACCTTTGATCGCTCTATCCTAATTTCTTGGGTTTTTTTTTCCATCCCATCTTGTTCTTTCTCTTATTCATTCTCTCCCTTTTTCTTTGTTCCTCTTCCTCCCCCTTCCATGTATTCTCTATTTTTATTCCTTCTCTTACTCCTTGGTGGGGGCGGGGAGTTGGAATGAGTGGCTGTGCTGGAGGGAAAGTGCTCTTGATCAAGGTCATCTGCTTATCTGAGAACTGTAGTGGGGACTTTTAATGGCAACTCTAATCACAGGTAGTGTGTTACTCTCTGTGTCTCCAGCTCTGTGGTGTCTGTGGTGGACACCTATGCCGAAATCAGGAGATAGGGTCTCCTCCAACCCCTCCCACTTCACATTCCTCACCAGTCAACTGACCTCTAGTCTCTACCCCCCCAGTCATACCGTGAACTGAATGGGCGGCTGCGAAGAGGCTGGGAGAGTGGTGCAAGCTTCAGGAACAGCCCAGGATTTGGTGACCCCAGTCAAATTGTCATTCGACCCCCAGGTTGAGAACCACTGGTCTGGATAAAGGCATGGAGGAATATCAGGCCTGTAGCTGCTGTTTGTTGATCTCTGGGTGTTGGGTTCTTTCCCTGTTTACTCTCTGGACACTCCCTTAGATTTTCAAAGATAAACATAATTTTGAAGAAAGGTTATGTACACAGGATAATCTGTTTCTTAGTCTGAATGTTAATCAAGTTGAGTAATATGTAGAATTTTTGAAGATGTCTGTGATATATATATATATATATATATAGTATAATATAATACAGTGATATAGCTCTTGGTTGGGGAAAAAAAAACAACAAAAAAAAACTTTCGTTCATATATTATAGGTTGAAGAAAGCCTTTATTATTATGTTTAGTCGTGTATACAATATGTTATGCATACAAAAAAAAAATAAAAAATGTATTTTTTGTAAAAAAAAGTTGGGATGTGTTTCTTGTTTGCAAGTTTCTCAAAATAAAAAATTGCCAACTCACTATTGAACCCTACGGACTAAGACTGGGATGCCATTAAAGTTCATGTGCGTGTAAAGGCAGGCAATATAGTGTATATTTGGCAATATAGTGTATATTTGAAATCAAATCCTTATTAATTTTAGTCAATAACATTGTGTGGGCAGATTTTTGCCAGTCACAGGCTGTGTCATGCCTCTCCAGCCTGTGTCTTAGAAAAACAGGGAGGTGAAGCCTCCATCGATCTACATGAAATATCCCACACCCATTGTGTTTAACTGGTTAGTGGGCATGGGGGAGGAGGGAGGGAGTGGGCTTTCAATTAGCACTGTGTATACGCCCACATGTGTGACTCTATGGTCACATGGGCTGCTCAGTGATAGGGAGGAAATGCCCAACATAGAAACTCACTGAAAACTAAGCATGTGCAGAGCTGCCAACACTGCTCTGCAAAATCTCTAGCTGCATTGAGGACATGGACAGAAAGGGGAGATGGAGAGAGGGAACAGCAGGATCAACCATGTTTTTTGCAGAATCCAGAAAACAAATCTCGAAGTGACTGAGTGAGAATGAACAACATGTAATACACTATTTATTGATAGCCTTTTTATGATGTGAGTTTAGAGACACTTTAAGGCAACCAATCATAAATCATCTTCTAGCGGCTTAGCATCAGAGACCTGGTGAAAGTTGATTTCTGATTAGTTGATGCACAAAACCTGCAGATTGAATAGGTAAAAGCAAGCGAGGGAATCACAAGATGTCAATACTGGTAGGGCTTAACAGCAATACCGATGTATTTTCACCATTTGGGTTAGAATTGCAGATATAGGTTACTTCTGCTATAACTTTACCTACAAGCAGCTCCAGGCTCCCAAAATCTGATAACGGGTACTGTGGCAGGTCCTGGGCTCTACGTCATAGGGGAGGATCTGAGCCCCTGCCTACTCCACAAGGTTCTAGCCCGGGCACCCTGTTAACATCTTCAGCTTACCCCCTAGCTCAAGCCTGGCATAAGATCTCGTGTTGTATTAGTGCTGTCTGCGTGGGACTCTCATAGGCTAATTTGTCATTGGAACAATTTCTGCTGTCAGGTGAGAATGACAGACATTAAAAGTTCCCCGGGACACCAAACTACTCCTGGAGGGGGGGGAGATGCTAGTGGGTGGCTGACTTGTAACTGATACTGTCATGCGTGCGGAGGAACAGAGCTAATATTAGGTGAAGCACCCCCTCTTTCCCTTGTAGCTTTGCGAATACAGAGATGCTCTGTCAAAGCAGGCTTTTAAAGAACAAAAGCACTCTGGAATATATCTCAGTATTAATAAATAATGGTAATAATTGCGGTAATAATGCGATTATGCAGCCTTCAGAGGAAGAAACCACAAACGGGCCTATGGCTGTAGAGGGAGATCTCTGACCTTGACCTTTTCCCTGCTTTCTTTAGTTCATATTGGGCTTTATGTACAGAAATAAGAAAATCAGAATCTCTCCGTTTCCCGCAGAGACCTGGAAGAATGAAAGGCGATTTGGCTGCTAGGAGCAACAAGAACACCATTAGGGCTAGTTTACACTTGCTTCAAAACAAGGCTTTGGACACGCTTTGTTAAAGCTCTCTGAATGTCAGTCAAAGCCCCTGTCACTAAATATAATGGTTAGCTTACAGTCCTGTTTACACCTTGCTTTTGCTTGGTGCTTTGATGAGGCTTGGATGGGGCTTCGATGAGCCTTTGGTGGGGCTTTGGTGAGGCTTCCATGAGGCCCCTTTCACACTGGGGCGGTAGGGGGCGTCGGCGGTAAAACAGCACTATTTTTAGCGCTGTTTTACCGCGGTATTCGGCCGCTAGCGGTGCGGTTTTAACCCCTGCTGGCGGCCGAAAAAGGGTTAAAACCCTCGTATAGCGCGGCTATAGCCGCAGTATTACTGCGGTATAGCCGCGCTGTCCCATTGATTTCAATGGGCAGGAGCGGTGAATACACCACTCCTTCACCGCTCCAAAGATGCGGCTTGCAGGAGATTTTTTCTTCTCCTGCCAGCGCACCGCTTCAGTGTGAAAGCCCTCGGGCTTTCACACTGAACAAACAGCGGAGGCTGTTTAGGGGCGGTTTGCAGGCGCTATTTTTAGCTCAATAACGCCTGCAAACCGCGACAGTGTGAAAGGGGCCTGAGGCTTCAAGCGAGCTTCGAGGCTTTGATGGTGAGGCTTCGATGAGGCTTTGGTGGAGCTTAGATGGGGCTTCGATGAGCCTTTGGTGGTGCTTTGATGAGGCTTGGATGGAGCTTCGATGGGGCTTCGATGAGGCTTTGGTGGGGCTTTGGTGGAGTTTAGATGGAGCTTCGATGAGCCTTTGGGGGGGCTTTGGTGAGGCTTCAAGCAAGCTTTGCCATAGGCTTCAATAGAGGCTTTGAAGCACCACTAAAGCTACATGGGGTATAATTTTTGAAGCAAAGCTGAAGCAAAGCAAAAGCAGGTGTAAACAGGACTGTAAGATAACCATTTTATTTAGTGACAGGAGCTTTGACTAGCGTTCAGAGAGCTTCAACATGCCTGTTCGAAGCCTTGTTTTGAAGCAAGTGTAAACTAGCCGTTAATGTGTGTTGAAGCCAAAGCAAGTATAAATGAGCTCCTAGACACCTTTATGTATAAGACTGGATGTGTTTTCCATTTTCTAAATTAATCCGTTTGCTAGGCATGAGTTATTAAAGATCAATGTGACAGGTTCTCTTATCAGTAGGACCCCTACTCACTAATTCTCACCTTTTGCTGCCCTCCACCACAACATCACCATGTCTAGTACTGTGTAAGCTTCATGGAGTCTAATGCCTCGTACACACGATCGGACTTTCCGCCAACAAAACCGTGGATTTTTGTTCGAAGGTTGTTGGCTCAAACTTGTCTGGCATACACACGGTCGCACAAATGTTGGCCAACAATTACGAACGTGGGGACGCGGTGACGCACAAGACGTACGACGAGCCGAGAAAAGGGAAGTTCAATAGCCAGTGTGGCTCCTTCTGCTTGATTCCGAGCATGCGTGAACTTTTGTGTACACACGATCAAACTTTCCAACGACAAAGTTTTGTTGGCGGAAAATTCGAGAACCTGCTATCAAACATTTGTTGGCGGAAAGTCTGACAGCAGCTGGTCGATGGAGCCTACACACGGTCGGACAACAAGCAACAAGCTCACAACAAGCTCACATCGAACATTACCCATCGGAAAATCTGACCGTGTGTACGCAGCATAAAGTTAACTTCTTTCTCACGTGAGTTGAGGCTTTGCAGTTGGAAGGACCTAGATCTAGAAGGACTGGATACCACAGGCTCCAACAGAACAATGGAGCGGGGGGGGGGCAAATCATAGTTGACTATGAACATGTTGGGAGGGTATGGTACATGATCTGTCGCTTTATCCTGTATGGGCAAAGTGACAGAGTACTTTTAACCACTTCCCTGCTGGCCACTTTAATCTCCTTCCCGCCCAGGCCAATTTTCAGATTTCAGCGCTGTCACATTTTGAATGACAATTGTGCGGTCATGCAACACTGTACACATATGAAGTTTTTATCTTTTTTTTTTTTTTTTTTAGACAGAGCTTTCTTTTAGTGGTATTTAATCACCATTGAGTTTTTTTATTTTTTCCTAAACAAATTAAAAAAAGACAGAAAATTTGGGGAAAAAAAACAACCTTTTCTTAGTTTCTATTGTAAAATTTTGCGAAAAAGTAATTTTTCTCCTTCACTGATGTACGCTGATGAGGCGGCACTGATAAGAGGGACTGATGGGCAGCATTGATGGCATTAATGGGGCTGCACTGATGATCAGTGCCCTGAGTATCTGTGTACATGTCTCCTGTCAGGATTGCTGGTTACCGGCTCTCCTCTCCTCATGCTGTGACAGCGCGTGAGGAAAGTATGGGCAATTCTGTTTACAATGTGATCAGCTGTGATTGGACACAGCTGATCATGTGGTAAAGGGCTCCTAAAGCGCGTGCCAGGTGCGCACCACAGGGGGCGTGCAAAGGGTGTGAACAACAGAGCAGTGCTGTAGCCGTCATAACATTGCTGTAATTACATTTTGATAGGTTTTTTTTTTTTTTTTTTAGATGAGTGTTGTTTCTCGGTGTCCTAAAAAATCCCTGCCACCAGGGTCGGCCCTACCGCTGGACCCAGGCGGCACTTTGAGAGGGGCGGCAAACTGACTCCCGATCCCTGCGTTCTGAGTGCAACGCATCCCCGATCCTTACGTTCTGAATGCAACGCATCCCCGATCCCTGCGTTCTGAGCGCAACGCATCCCCGATCCCTGCGTTCTGAGCGCAACGCACTCTCGAACCCTGCGTTCTGAGCGCAACGCACTCCCGATCCCTGCGTTCTGAGCGCAACGCACTCCCGTTCCCTACATTCTGAGCGCAACGCACTCCCGTTCCCTGCTCTCTGAGCGCAACGCACTCCCTGAGCTCTTAGCGCAACGCACTCCCTGTGCTCTTAGCGCAACGCACTCCCTGCGCTCTGAGCGCAACGCTCTCCCGAACCCTGCGTTCTGCGCGCAACGCTCTCCCGAACCCTGCGTTCTGCACGCAACGCTCTCCCGGACCCTGCGTTCTGAGCGCAACGCTCTCCCGGACCCTGCGTTCTGAGCGCAACACTCCCCCGGACCCTGCGTTCTGAGCGCAACGCTTCCCCGAACCCTGCGTTCTGAGCGCATCACTCTCCCGAACCCTGTGTTCTGAGCGCAACGCTCTCCCGAACCCTGCGTTCTGAGCGCAACGCTCTCCCGAACCCTGCGTTCTGAGCGCAGCGCTCTCCCGAACCCTGCGTTCTGAGCGCAGCGCTCTCCCGAACCCTGCGTTCTGAGCGCAGAGCTCTCCCGAACCCTGCGTTCTGAACGCAACGCTCTCCCGAACCTTGCGTTCTGAGCGCAAGGCTCTCCCGAACCCTGTCTTCTGAGTACCTGTGCTTAAAATCAAATTTTAGTTTTAAATATCATGATATAAAATAATGAATGTGGGAGCCTTTTGATGGGAGTATTTTTTTTGGGGGGGTGGGGGCAGCATTTTAATTCTTGGACCCAGGCAGCACAATGTCTTGGGGCAGCCCTGCCTGCCACTTATTACATTTCTTGTTTTTATACAAATACTTTTGGGATGGGCACTGATACAGCTACTACCCAACGCACACGTGTCTTGGTTGCGTATTTGGTCACCCTGGCCAATGCTGTCCTACAAGTAGAAGTTCCGCCAGCTCCTTTCTATCACACAGTTCTGATAATGCTTTCACTTATTAGACAACAAACAAGCTGTATGAAACCAATTACACCTAACCCATCTGTCCTCTCGTAGCTTCTCTCTTCTCTGCATTGTCTGATTCATTCACGCTGATGCTGACAGCGCCGCTAAATATACATTATAGATCTCCCCTTCGATTACTGTTGTGTGCTTATTGTCACGTATTACCTGGTGATGATATAAGGGTGAGGGGGGGCGAGAACTCGGGGGAGTGTGACAGAGGGGCTTAAAGAAGCCCCGGGGTTAGTAGTGACTCTGCGGTCACTAAAGCAATGCTGCGGTCTCTAAGTGATACTAATGAGGTAAGTTTAGGAGTGTGTGGGAGGTAACCCTGCATGGACACGTGAATCATTCTACAAAAGTAACCCATTCACATCCACTATACAAAGTCCCTGTAATATATTTTACATGAAATTCTTTTTACTGTGTCTTTTCCCCTCCCTGTAGCATTCTCAATAAGTTCTCAAACCTCTCCTTTCCCCCCCCCCCCTCACTTCTGTTTTTGTGGAACGAGCAGTGCTTGTTGGAGGGAGGTATGGAGGGAAAACTTTTTTTTTCAATACTGCGGGGGGGGGGGAGATGTTGACATAATCATGTTGGCGTTGTTCTCTGTGGTATTGAAAGCAGAAGTTTTTTTTTTACCTTTTATGCATTTGTAGCACCCTCTAGTGTGAATGCAGGGAAATGTATGCCTGACTCGTGCTTAACCAACCTAGGGGACCGCCCCATGTACGTTTACTGCAGGAGGGTGGCCGCTCTGTGCCAGATCACGTACCTAGTACATGAGCTGACACTTCAGAGTCTGTGGCACGCGCGCGCACCCCTGGCAACGCGCTGTGATTGGACACAGCGGGAGCCAATCAGAGGGTCTGGCGGACTCAATGTCCGCCCGGGACCCGCCGATCACTGATGATCAGCGCCCTGATTACATGTGCAGATGTCCCCCTGCGAGGAGATGCCGCTAATCGGCTCTCTTCGCCACACACTCTGTCAGTCTGAGGTGAGGAGCGACAATTACCGGCATCTCCGTGTTTACATGTGACCGGCTGTGATTGTACACACCTGATCACATGGTTAAAGAGATCTTTACAGAGATCGGGTGCGCTCCCCCGCGGGCGCACGAGAGTGGCCGTTCTGGGACGATGCCGTCCCAAAATGAGAGCCGCACTGCCCCTACATCATTTGATGTTGGGCGGGCGGCAAGTGGTTAAAAATAAAAAACGCAGAGGTGTTCAAATACCGCCAAAAGAAAGCTCTATTTGTGGGGAAAAAAAGGACAAAATATTTATTTTGGTACAGCGTTGCACGACCATGCAATTGTCAGTTATAGTAACACAGTGCCGTACTGCAAAAAAATGGCCTGGTCATTTACCTGGGGGGGGTAAATCTTCCGAAGGGCAAGTGGGTAAACCTATGAGTTTGTAATTAGGTCAGGGTTTATTAGAGTTACAGGGATGGGTGACTCATATAGGCAGCTCTCTGGTTCCGTCCCCAGTTCTGGAAAGTTGGAGAACATTCTGTAAGCTGGAGGGCGGAGGCTAGAAGGGCTGTTCTGCATGTTTAAGGGAGCTTAGCCAATCCCAAGGCAGTGGGCCTGGCAGGTGACTAAGTGCTCCTTTAAATATGTCATGCCAGCAGGGGAGTCGGGTGGAAGATGGAGATGCAGTGCTGAGGGGACTGTCAGTAGCCCTTGAGAGACCCCCTACCTGGGAGGGGCTTCACCTCAAGCCAGTGCTCAGGTGCTGGCCTGGGAGGATCCTGACAACAGAAGTTTGGAAGAAGTCCCTGAAAGGACAGTGGGAGCAAGGACGACAGTGTGAGCAGGGACCTACAAGGGGGGAGACTGCCACATGTAGCAGGTCTCTCTGTAAGATAGCGGTGTACATAAATCTTCCCTACCTTGGCCTGGGAGATCTCCAGAGAGTCAGTCGGGTAGACTGGTGAAGAGAGTCAGTTGGGTAGACTAGTCAAGAAGCAGCTAGGTGGGCTGGTGGAGAAGCAGGTGGGCTAGCATTTTCTGCGGTGGTAAAGCTGGTACAAGTGTCTACAAGGGAGTTGGAGGTACTCCAGGATGCAGTTCACAACACATTGTGATACCTTCTAAATCTAAGGGAATGAGAGTTCCTAGCCTGTAAGGGGCTGTTGCTGATCTAACAGACTGTTAGTTACTAAAGGAGGAATCAATCAGAGCTGTACAGACCAAGGAAGAGGAATCAATTGGAGTTGTACAGAGTAAAAGAGAAGAATCAATTAGAGCTGTAAATAAGGAAGATGTTGTCCCTGGTTTTGTTACTATCAAGCTGGGCATCCCATAATTCCTATCCCCATCCAAGTTATTACCCCCTATTAAACACACAAAACAAAGCTCAAGGACTGTTCACTGTGTTCGGATGAAAGCTGAAGCTGTTGTGTGCCTGGCTGTGCAGCAGTGGGGAACCCTGTCATTTGCCAGCCCCTAGGGGGGTTAGTGCTACACATTCTATGTATAGCAATATGGACTACAATTGCAACAGTTATTCCCTGCCCTATCTGTATATTATGTTATCCCTCTTAGTGCCTGATATTACTAAGTTGACATCATATTTGTGAGCATAACCAATGGGATTGTGGGATTGGTAGTTACACTAGATGGCTATTCCCCTGCATGGCTATACACCAGGACCACATATCCCAGGGATCTTTGCTACCATCAGGGAGGTTGCTGGGAAGGGCTATACAAGAAACCAGAAATCTGCCCCAGGGTCTTTTGCTTCCCGGGCCTCGTGTGTGAGGGACCTCCCCGTGCTGGGAGAGCACGGCCTACCATGCGGAGTACAACATTCCTGCACGACCGGGAAGGGGTCCAGCGCTATCTGCTGTTCATCGGACATCTGACCAGCACCAACTTGACCATACGGCAACTCACGCTACGTGTTCCGCATTCAGGTGATCATCGCAGGCGAGTCCGTAGCCAGGACGTCTATTCGGGAGTCGCTACCTGGAAGCCACTTGATCGGGCTGGTCGATTGGTGAGAGGGCAATTGCCCACCTTTGCAAGTCTTTCCTTGGTTGTTTACTGGGACACTGTGCACAGACAGCTTTACGTTGGATACACTTCACTGCACTTCCATTCGAACACTTATATAGGCATCCTTAGCTACATTAAGCGTAAGAGATGTTACCACTCTGTTACTACACCTTATTGGATACAGTTAATGAGCTCCGACTGCTGGTGAAGACCATCAGATCTGCAACGGGGACATTCTGTCATTGCTGATTAAAGGGCCCTCATACCATCCATGTTTTAGCTTCATCTCTCATTAGGATAAAAGGTTAAACGGGCCGACCTTCTCTGTTTAGAAGTATTGTCAGAATCTATGCTACACTTTGCTTCTCCTTTCAGGCTATGTTCAAGTGTGCAATGTACATATTGTACATATGTGTATATATATTTTTCTGTTGTTGCCAACTGCCTTAACTGTTTTACAGGGGGAATCATTCTACTAAACTTGTGCTGTTAACCAAAGCTCAGTTGAACCATTACCCTTATTGTACAACTATATCTTATCTGAAGCATTCCAGTAAACGTTAAGAGAATATAAACATATTGAGTGTTGTCTTATTACTCAAGGTGTTGCAAGGATCTCTGACCCAGAGTGTCAGATGGGTTGGAATGTTCACAGGGTCATGGCGATGTAGATGAGCAGGTAAATCCAAGCAATCCTCAAGGGGGGCTGTGCTACATATGCATTAAGCATTATGCATCTCTCTCCTTATTGGCTCGCACACAACAGCGGGAGCCATGGACACACAGAGCCGACTCAGGAGTGAGCACGCATGCACGCCCCCCATAGCAAGCAGCTTGCTATGGGGGAACTCAGCAAGGGGGAGGGGCCAGGAGTGTCGGTAGGGGACCAAAGAAGAAGAGGATTGGGGTTGCTTTGTTCAAAACCATTACACAGAGCAGATAAGTATAACATTTGTGTTATTTTTTACAAAATATGAACTGTTCCAATCACTTGAAGACCACCCACTGCCGACACTGGAGCTGAATGCTAGATTTATGGCAGAATCAATGGGTATTTTTTTTTGTTCTTGCAGCGTTTATAAAGGAACGATCCAACAACAAATATTTTTTTTTTTTAATATTTTGGCCAGACATACACCTTTAAGCCTTATATACTATAAAGAAAAGACCTTCTAGTCTATGCCACATTAGACTTTCCCCATGTACAGGAGACGTCATCATCTGAATCCTTCAGAGGATCGCACCTTCCTCTCCAGTGGCACAGCATGGCACACTTCCATCTACCAGAAGGAGCCCAATTCATCCCATGCATAGATCACATTGATGTATATACCCTGCTTGGCAAGTCAGATATTATCCCTCTAATTGGCAGTTTATCACCACTCTGCCAGAGAAATTTATAAGACTGTGATCTGCAGAGGCAGCAGAATGTGGAGGAGCCATTAATCTGAGATATGTCCACGTGGAAACACAGAGAAGGAGGAAGCTTACCGGAGATATTGAGGTATGGCATAGAGACGACAGCGATCAATAATCCACCCTGATAATAAACGTATGACAATATCAATCAGCGTTTATCTTTGACCAAAACAAAAGATAATGTCAGAGAGGCGTTAGTCTCCAAAGTGTTTTTTTTTTCCCTTTAACTCTACTGGGATTCTGGTAAAGCTAAACTCCAGGATAAGCAATTATTTAAATACAAGAGGGCTGTGAAGTCTTAAGCTGGATACACAGTATGCAACCGTATGAGGTCAAACCTAAACACTTTCGATTCGTATGCAATCAGGCAGGCCCTAGCTACTACATAGTTCATAGTACTTAGGTAAATCGAAAGGAAATCCAACCACAAAAGATGCATAGTAGCTTTAGTCTGTGCAGTAATCCAGTCTGAAAATTTCCTGTAATAAAAACCGGTCACTGTTCCTCTGTCTCCTTGTGCAGGGTGACTGGTCTTGTCTTCACCCCTACTGTAGTTTTCTGCAGAGTGTAGTGGGTGGAGCCTACTGGGCCCCTCCCACAGATCTGCTTTCTCTCCTTGTGCAGGGTGACTGGTCTTGCCTCCGCCCCCTCCTGTAGTTTTCTGCAGGCAGAGTGTAGTGGGTGTGACCTGCTGGGCCCCTCCCACAGTTCTGTCCTCTCTCCTTGTGCAGGGTGACTGGTCTTGCCTCCGCCCCCTCCTGTAGTTTTCTGCAGGCAGAGTGTAGTGGGTGTGACCTGCTGGGCCCCTCCCACAGTTCTGTCCTCTCTCCTTGTGCAGGGTGACTGGTCTTGCCTCCGCCCCTCCTGTAGTTTTCTGCAGGCAGAGTGTAGTGGGTGGGACCTGCTGGGCCCCTCCCACAGCTCTGCTTTCTCTCCTTGTGCAGGGTGACTGTTCTTGTCTCCATTCCCACCCCCTGTATTTTTTAGCAGTGTAGTAGGTGGAGCCTGCTGGGCCCCTCCCACAGCTCTGCTCTCTCTCCTTGTGCAGGGTGACCGGTCTTGCCTCCGCCCCCTCCTGTAGTTTTCTGCAGGCACAGTGTAGTGGGTGGGACCTGCTGCGTCCCTCCCACATTTCTGCTTTCTCTCCTTGTGCAGGGTTACTGGTCTTGTCTCCGTTCCCCCCTGTATTTTTTAGCAGTGTAGTGGGTGGAGCCTGATGTGCCCCTCCCACAGCTCTGCTCTCTCTCCTTGTGCAGGGTGACTGGTCTTGTCTCCGTTCCCCCCTGTAGTTTTTAGCAGTGTAGTGGGTGGAGCCTGCTGGGCCCCTCCCACAGATCTGCTTTCTCTCCCTTTGCAGGGTGACTGGTCTTGCCTCCGCCCCCTCCTGTAGTTTTCTGCAGGCAAAGTGTAGTGGGTGTGACCTGCTGGGCCCCTCCCACATTTCTGTCCTCTCTCCTTGTGCAGGGTGACTGGTCTTGCCTCCGCCCCCTCCTGTAGTTTTCTGCAGGCAGAGTGCAGTGGGTAGGACCTCTACGCCATGTTCTCTTGCTGCTGCTGCATGTTCGATAATGAAAAATAGAAAATATTGGAGCTATGCGGATTTTCATTGGGCCCACATTACGCTTACTTTAATACACTTTAGAATATTTTCATCTTTTTCTGTTAATTTGTTAAAGAGTAACTCCACTTTGGTTGAGGAAAAAAAAACATTCCCTTCTCGGTGTTTTCTGTAGGTTGCAGGGATTTTAACAAACTTTGTTGCAGATTCCTACCTTTTTGTTATTCTGAAGAAATAGCTGTTTGTCCGCGAGGGACTCCGCATGGGAGTGTTTTTATAAATATTAATTAGCTGCTGCTCCTGCAGGGCTTCGATGAGGAAAACGGCAAAGTCTGCATCTCTTTAGACACGATTTTACCTTTGGGAGTATCTCACCAAAAATTAAATTTTTTGTTGCAGGGGATGCCCAAAATCTGACTTGTCTCTTAGTGCAGACTTCTGAGAAAATCAGTAAGCCAGACGGGGTGTATTTTGTTTTCTCATTCTCAACATGTTGCAATATACAACAGTATCATTTTTGTGTTCTAAAAGGCACCAGACTCCACTTTTTTTCATTAAAAGTCACCCTGCAAGGATATATATGTAAATGTTCCGTTTATTTTTTTGTTTAAAAACAAGCATGTCATACTTGCCTCCTCTGTGCAGTTGGTTTTGCACAGAGTGGCCCCGATCCTCCTCTTCAGGGGTCCCTCGGCGGCGCTCCTGGCTCCTCTTCTTCTTAAGTGCCCCGTCGGAGAAGCGGTCTCCCTAGGGGCACCCGCGTGGGCGCGCTCCCGTGTCCTGCTCCAGACAGCAAGATTAGGCTCCGCCCCCCGGCTCCTGCATCATTGGATTTGATTGACAGCAGCGGGAGCCAATGGCTGCGCTGCTATCAATCTATCCAATCAGGACCCAAGACGCTGGCTGGAGCGGGTGTGCTCATCTCCGGCCAGCCGTTTTTTGTATCACCGTCGTGTTTTTTGGTCAGGCAACGCACTGACACCTTTGCTGCCATTGTGCTACATGCTGGGTCTTCAGTGTGCCCCTGCACCTTTAAGATGGGGTGGCTCCCCTTCAGTCCACCTGCTCTCACCTATCCATCAGAATGCATGTGCCTCCACAGTGGGGACACTTATATTTTAGTGTTAGGTACCACAGATACCGGGGTTCCTTGACGAGGCTCTGTGGCTTACGCATGCATTTGCAAATGTGTGCAGACTAAATCTCTGCTTTTAACGCATACTGATAGACAGGTTTTTTGGTTGTCTGCGGGCTGGTGGTAAGTTAAGCTTGGATTTTTCCATGGATTCATCCATGGCCTTGTTTGTACGTGCTCGTCTCGGTGCAGGAACGATCGGGCTCAGGTAAGTAAAAGGGGGGCTCTGGGGGGCTGGTGCACTACAAGAGGTTTTTTCACCTCAAAGCATAGAATGCCTTGAGGTGAGAAAAAAAACCATAGAATGCCTTGAGGTGAAAAAAAAAACCATAGAATGCCTTGAGGTGAAAAAAAAAAAACATAGAATGCCTTGAGGTAAAAAAAAAAAAAATGCCTTGAGGTGAAAAAAAACCATAGAATGCTTTGAGGTGAAAAACCATAGAATGCCTTGAGGTGAAAATAAGGGACAGGCTGCGGCAGGCAGCATCCTCCGTGTCCTCTTCCGTACTGAGATCATGGGAAACGGGTAACAGACCTGCACTTCCTGAGGCGATTCAGTGTTATAAAAGCAAATATTCATTTTCTTTTATAGCACATTTTGTTGGACACCGAGCGCAATATTCTGCGCTCCGAGTTCACCCTATTTTGAAGCCTATTAAGGCCTATAGCTCTAATCAGGTGCGTAAAAAAAAACACCCCTGCCGCTGTAATTCAGGCGCCCGGCACCTGAAAAGGCGATGGGCGCCTGAATAGGGGGTGGCAGCGGCGGCCATGGATAGATTTGTGCAATGCATGCATCTATCCATTAACCATATAGGGAGGTGGCGGGCATAAAGGGGACGGCGCCCTTGCGCCCTTAATGCACGGGCCGCCCCTGTTGTGAACACAAAATAATCAAATAATACATTTGAGTGGGCTTTTCTTACTACCTTCTCAAGTCAGCATCGATGGGTAGGTAAAGTCCTTAACAAATATTGGAATTTTTTCAAGAAAGATAATGTAATAGGCCCAGTACTACCTGAACGTCCACAAGTTATCTAAAAAAAAAAGCATGTTCTCTTAAGGATACAATAGCCCTTCGTCCTATAGCTCCTCCGCCCAAAAATCTAATGTTTCAAGATCTGAAGGGTTTTTCCTTGCAAAAAGGTGTAAGATGTGCAAAATGCCTCAAACTATCGGAACTTCTACCTTTTCTTCTTCCTCCACATCCAAGAGGTACGACATTAAAGATTTTATAATGTATCAGACCAAAGGTGTTGTTTATCTCCTTAGCTGTACATGTGGTCTACAGTATGTGGGGAGGACCATTAAGAGTCCGAATTTGTGAACATTTAAACAACATCCAAAAGGGTTTACCTTCCCATAGCGTGTCAAAACATTTTGACCAACACCATGGTAGGAACCCTGCCTCACTAAAAGTGGTAGGCATTGAGAAATGCTCTCCTCACTGGAGGGGGAGCAACCTTAAGAGACAAATATTCCATTGTGAGACATGGGGGGGGGGGTCATTTACTATAGCGCCGCTAATCACAGCGAATTAGCGCTAAACGCATTAATTAGCACTGAAACGGTATTCACTATAGCACTGGTAAAAAATACTCCCAAAATCGAATTTACTATAGTTCCCTGAAACCAAATAGCGCCCAAACCCTTACTCTGCTAAAACCTGGAGTAGTGCACATGGAAATAATGTTTAGAGCATGATATAATTGCCTAAATGGTACTGAAATATGCTGTATATTATTTAAAGATAAACTGCTTTTAAACTGTGTGAAAAAGTGATTTCTATACTGAAATTTCTTTAAAAGTCTGAGAAGAGATAAATTCCCCGTTTCTGTACAACTAGGTGCCAACACAACTGAGCATGCTCAGACCTGCAAATTGCTCCCATTTTGCTCCAATGTCTTTTTTTACAGGGCGCTATAGTAAATACCAAAATGAGCGCTGTGTTAAAGAGCATTTTTTGGGAGTGAAAATCAGCGCTATGCAGTCCAATGCAAGTTTTAGCCATTGATTCTAATGGTACAATTGTAACTTCCCCAAATGAATCCTTTTAATGTTGATATGAAATGTATCTTTCTCTGAAATAAATTTTCCTGTGCAACATTGTTGCTTCTACTTCAAATATTTAGTTTTTTAAGAATGTGGAATGTTTTGATGCTTTAGTAAAATATGTTTTTCTTTGTCACTTTCACTTGTTACTCTCCATCCCACAACAATCTTTACCCAAACTGACACAGGTATCTTTACAAACCACAAACAATACCATTGCTGATGCAAATTTAACCACTTCAGCCCCGGAAGATTTGGCTGCTCAATGACCAGGCCATTTTTTGCGATACGGCACTGCAACTGACAATTGAGCGGTCGATGCTGTACCCAATCAAAATTGACATCCTTTTTTTCCCCACAAATAGAGCTTTCTTTTTGGTGGTATTTGATCACCTCCTGCAGTTTTTATTTTTTTGCACTATAAACAAAAGAAGAGCGACAATTTTGAAAAAAACATAATGGGTCTGATTTACTGAGAACAATGCGTTGCACCAGTTCATACCTTAATTGGTGTGCTGGAACGTGCAAACAGGCGCACTTTGAAGCGCAAAACGATAATAAATATGTAAACTGCAATTGTCGCTAGGGTAACTGCGGTTTTCTCATTGATAATAGCGCACGCCCAATACAATTGGTTAATTTCATCTCATTGGATGTGTCTTGTTAGGCAATTAGTAGGTGTTCTCAGTTAATTAACCCTTTTGATGCTAATCTCATTCCTATCACTTCTAATATATCTTTGAAATGTGTTTTTTTCTATTTTTACCCAAATCTTTCAATACATTACAAAGAACAGAGAAGTGTTTCTAAACCCAATGAATCAATATTTTCAGATCTTGATCTTTAAAGGTGACCATACACTGCAATCAGTTAGATCTTAAAAAAATTAGATTTAGTGCAAGAGGCTGTTTGATTTCCTAAAATTTGAATTAATTGTTCAAGTGTGTCTTCCTATTACCTATTTTGCCTAAATATCGAGTTGTACAGAGATTGGCCAATCAGATTGCATAGTGCATGACCATCTTAAGTGTCAAATTTGGAATGTAGATGTGCCATGACCAGTGTCGGCCGCCTCAGGAGGGGGGGGGGGGGGGCTGGAGCCCCGAATGGGTCCCCGAAAAGCCCCGGGTCTCAGGCATGCACAACTGTGTTAGTAGCCCCGAGCGCGGACCGATCTGATCCTGAGCGCCGCCGAGTGCAGCCGAATCACATAGCAGGTCCCGCCTTCTGGAGCCTGCAGTGCCTATGATGGACGCCCCACTGGTCCAATGGCGGGACCGCGGGACATGTGACATCCATCATAGGCGCTGCAGGCTCCAGAAGGCGGGAATTACAATGCGGCCGCCATGCTGTGAGATCACCATCACTGTGAGATCGCCGCTCGGGCTGGCGGATCTCCTCTGGCTGCCTGCTGTGATGATGGGCGCACCGCACACCACGGCTGAGCTGCTGCTGCAGGACACATGAAGTCCGTCTCCTAGTCAGGTAGGTCAGTGTGTGTCACTACCATCAGTGTATGTATGTCAGGTAGGTCAGTGTATGTCAGGCAGGTAGGTCAGTGTGTGTCAGGTAGGTCAGTGTATGTCAGGTAGGTAGGTCAGTGTATCAGGTAGGTAGGTCAGTGTATGTAGGTCAGGTAGGTAAGTTTAGTGGTCAGCATTGATGGGCACTGGTAAGCCAGGCAGCAACCAGCAAGTGAGCTTACCCCACCGCCCAATCGGATCCTGTCTAAATTGGCCCTAATATGTATGAATGTGTGTTAGGGACCCACACAAACACCACCCCATGTTAAAAAAAAAAAAACATTATTTCCTTAATTTGCAAATAAGGATCATCTCTTCCTCAGAGAGCAGTGAGTGGGGCATGGTGGTGGGAAGAAATTAGCAGCAGTACAAGCAACTTCCTGTAGGGGCGTGATGTCATTCCTGTGTACTGGCCGCCCCCTCCGGGATAGATATGCGCCACGGGTACATACCTCCATGCACACAGTAGTTGCGCATCTCACATACACAGCGGTCGCGCATCTAGCTGCAGGAACCCAATTTTTAGGGAAATTATTAGTAAAGCAGATGCAGATTTCCAGGACTGGACTAACAAATGTTTCTAGTGAAAGGCAACTGGTGTTTTCTATTAAATAAGGTCTAAATGGGCCATTGACATGCATCACAATTGAACGTAGGAATGCAAAGTTAAACCCTTTCTTATTTTTGCTTGGGGATAGAGTGCAGAGGGATTAGAAGTCTTGTCAGTGTTTGGGGATGTCTGCACCCCTGATAGGGTGAAGACACCTCACAAATTTTGCCTCTTGTCTTCAAATTTATTCACTTCCTGTCACATAGCCAAACAAGAAGTGAGGGTAAAACCCTACCAATGTCTTCCCCTGGGGACACACAGGTCAATCTAAATAGCTTCCTCATTAGGTAAATTTGGTAAATTGCACTCTAGCGTTTTGCTCTGTACACCCCAAATTATTAGGTATCTTGGACTTTGGGGTTTATTTACTAAAGGGAAATCCACTTTGCACTACAAATGCACTTGGAAGTGCAGTTGCTGGAGATCCAAGGGGGACATGCAAGGAAAAAAAAAACAGCATCTTTGCTTCTACATGATTGGATGATAAAATCACCAGTGCTTCCCCTCAGATTTACAGCGAGTACACTTGTATTGCAGAGTGGATTTGCCTTTAATAAAACCCAAAATACCTAATAATGTGGGGTGTACACAGTAGAGTGCAATTTGCCTAATGGGAACACTAGTTAGATTGACCCGTGGTTCCCCAAGGAAAGACATTGGTAGGGTTTTACCCTCACTTCCTGTTTGGCTATGTGACAGGAAGTGAAGCCAATTTTAAGAAAAGGGGCACAAAGCCCAACCTAAAAAATACAAGCAGGGGTTCTAACACTCGCTTGGTTTCCCTCAAATGCCCACAATTAGAATAGGATTGTCTTGAGCTCGATTTTTAGCTCAGTGCTCTAAATCAGTGCTTCTCAACCCTGTCCTCAAGTACCCCCAACAGGCCATGTTTGCAGGTTTTCCTTCATCTTGCCAAGGTGCTTTAAATCACAGTCAATGGCTTTGTATTTTGGACAGCTATTTTAGCGAAGATAAATTCCTAAAACATGTCCTGTCGCGGGGTACTTGAAAAATGGAAAATTGAATACTTACCGCTCTGTAATTTTACTTTCCTGGTGACTAGCCATGGCAGCATATGCACAATCCATGCATATGCTACCATGAAGGCACCAGGAAAGTAACTTTTAGACAAATCACACCTTTTTTTGTTTTGCCATGCCAATCAGCCTAGTTAAGCTGCAGCTTAACAAAAATTTGCTACAAATTTTATTGGTCAACAAAACAGGACTTGGAAAAGAGCAAGGAAAGCAAAAAATAAATGTATTTTAATTTGAGACACTAACAGAATATGGTTTTGAGGTCTGACCATTTTGCAGAGGAAATTAACAGGAGTGCACCCACAAACAGACATCTATTAAGGATTTAAACATTAGTCCCAACATCTTGAGGAAGATTTTGCAAAATAATGCAGCACAGACAATTAAATCAAAGTGAACAACCTACAAACGACACACATTGACAAAATCAAAAATATTTCTGTGGAAAATATCCCCCCTCCCCCCAAAAAATACAATAAACCAAAGTAAAAAAAAACTTGCTCTAAAACACATCTGTTTTGCAAAGACATAAGAAACAAAATACAAAGAGAAAATACACGTGTTCCAAACTCTATAAGGACAACCAAATGTACTCTCTTGCCGGCCCCACACACACACAATCTTGTCTCTGCTGGGCAAGGTAAAGAATGCTATCTGCAAGCTTTATATAACATAGGTTTGCGTGCTAATGAGGCAATTGAAAACACACGCACAGTCCATGAAACACACAAAATGCAAGTTCACCCAATGTAGAGACAGAACTTCAAAGTGGGTACACCTGTTTAGGATGTCCTTAAATTTCTAACCCAAAAAATACACTCTCTGAGCATGCCCAGACCAACCCAAATGCAGCTAGCACAAAATAAGCCACCCCCCTGTCCAAAATGAAGCACATCATCCAGCATGCTACAACATTACAGATGGGACAAACATCCCCCGGTCCAGGGGGGCAAACAAAGAGCCTAATATAGGCAAAAGTTATACAACAAATACCATTGCAGTCTATGGGAACTGACTTGTTAATTTTGCTAGTCCCTGCTTGGCTGGCTTATCTTCTAGTTATTGGCCTTAAAATGGATATGGGAGCCCAGGGCCCACCCTAAGAGACATATATTAATGTCACCAATTTGGTCAACCCCAAAAACGAAACAAGGAGAAGTGCCTATAAAACTGCAAAATTGCTTAAAAGTTAGTAAGTTGGGGGTGCTTACTCTGCCTGTAAAGTGGTACATCTGTAGCATGTGTCCAAAATGCTGCTTCAAAGATGTACGGCTTTAGAGAAAACTCACAAATCCACATCGCAGCTGCAAGATTTTAACACCAAAAAAAAAAAAATAGCCTGCCCCCCCCCCCCCCCCAATACATACAAGGTCATTAGGGTCTGTTAATGCTTAAAATGAGAACCCCCATGTTAAAAAAATCCACCCAAACTAAAAAAATATTGTGCCCCTCCCAAACACTAACAAAATCCTAACGCAAAGAAAGCCAGCCCATGAAAGGGGGGGGGGTGGATGCTTGGGGGGCAGGAGGGGCTCGGGCACCCCAAAAGTCAACCACCTTGTTCCCATATTCAGGGGGACAAGGGCCTCTTCCACACAACCCTAGGCTGGGGTTGTGGGGGGCTGCAGACAGGGGGCTTTACGGAATGTGGAAAGCCCCTTTAAACTGGTGGGTACAAGGTGCTTTGTGGTTGGTATTGGGCTGAGCCCAACATGCCCCAAAGGCAACCACCTATGTTGAGTGCATGTGGCCTTGTGTGGTTCAGGAGGGGGTTGGGCGATCGCTCTTCTCGCCCCTTTCCTAGCTGGCCCTGTATGCTCTGAAAAAGGATGTGGTTTGGATTGGTGGAGGCAGCTCACAGCCTTTGGAGAATGGATTGGAGTGTGGAGTTCCCCTTGAAAAGCAAAAGCTAGCCCAAAGAAATCATATGCATTAGAGGGGGAAGCTTAAATGTCCTTTTAGGGGGAGTTAGAGTCTTTTTACATAATTTTAACAAGGTGCACATCACATGTTGGTAACGTAACATGCTAACATGACCCGTGTGCAAATCTCCTTAAAAAAATACAAAGGTGAACCAGCGTAAAAAAAAAAAAAAAAAAAAAAAGTCAAGTTTAGAGGTGCGCCCGTTCAACCCACGCAATTGCATTTATGTTGCTTAACATTTACTAAGATTTTGGCCACGCAGTGCACAAACGCATTTGAACAAGTGCAGGAGACGCTTGCGCATGCGCATGCGCAGTGCTTACATTGATCTTGTGCAGTTCTAAACGTACTTGCGGGCACAGCAGGCTTTCTCTGAAAAAGTTACTTTCTTATTCTATTTTGGGCATATTTGTTACTTAGGCATTTGTTACTAAACTTCCTCACATCACCCCATAATATCGGAACCTCCATCTTCTGTTAATATTAAATTGAAGATGCCGTGTGCCATGTCCATAGTGGCGCACAGATTGCATTCTCCTGATTTGGCACCTCTTTTTTCTGTTAATATTGAATTGGAGATGCCGTGTGCCATGTCCATAGTGGCGCACAGATTGCATTCTCCTGATTTGGCACCTCTTTTTTCTGTTAATATTGAATTGGAGATGCCGTGTGCAATGTCCATAGTGGCGCACAGATTGCATTCTCCCATGCGCCAAGATCGCTATAGTAAATGGGGAATTCGCAATCTGTTCCCTCTACTGATGGCGCACGGCTTTCGTAAATCGGCCCCATAGTGTCCTTCCTGATGTGCTTGCAAATCCTGATTGGCAACCTAGAGATTCTGCAGTTACCACATTTCTCCCATTCACTGCTTAACCCCGAATTTAGGTGGAAACAGCAAATTTAAGGGTGTGCACACTTATGCAACCACATTATTTTAGTTTTTTATTTTTACTTCCCTCCACTTAAAAGATTTCAGTTTGTTGTTAAACTGTGTTGTACAGTTTATAGGTCACATTAAAAGTGGAAAAAGTTCTGAAATTATTGATCTTTGTCTCATTTTTTTACATCACAGAAACCTGACATTTTAACAGGGGTGTGTAGACTTTTTGTATCCGCTGTATATCCCATAGTTTGTAGATGCGATAACTTTCCAACCAATTCCAACCAATCAATATACGCTTATTGGGATTTTTTTTTTTTTATACCAAAGACATGTAGCAGAATACATTTTGGCCTAAATTTCTGACAAAATTTGAGTTTGTTTGATATTTTTTCCTAACAAAAAGTAGAAAATACTGTTTTTTATTTCAAAATTTGTGCTTTTTTTTTGTTTATATCGCATAAAATAAAAAACCCAGTGGTGATCAAATACCACCAAAAGAAAGCTTTAATTGTGTGAAAAAAAGGACACCAATTTCGTTTGGGTACAGCGTTGCATGACGGTGCAATTACCAATTAAAGTATCGCACTGCCAAATAGCAAAAGAGGCCTGGTCAGGAAGGGGGTAACAGATAGGTCCTCCTATTCTTTAGTTTTGTTAGCTCAAAGGTTGGTTGTACATAGATTGTAATGTGTATGGTGAGTCTTAAAGCGGAGTTCTGCAAAAAAAAAAAATTAAAAGTCAGCAGCTACAAATACTGCAGCTGCTGACTTTTAATAATCAGACACTCACCTGTCCTGGAGTCCAGCGATGCGGGGGGAACAAAGCCCCGCTCATCTCCCCCTCCTTTCTGGGGCGCCGGCATTGTAAGTGTGGGCGCCCGCACCCACTGAGCATGCGCGAGCTGCGTGCCGTGACTGTCCGGGCAATCATCTGGGACCTGTGACATGTCCCAGATGATTGCTGAGAGGGAGGGGGGAAAGGTGATCTCCCTTCCCGTGACGCGGTGCGCCGGGAGGAAGTGGGAGCTGGGACCCTCTGGAAAGAGGGTACTGGCTCCACCCCCCAAAAAAATGACATGCCAAATGTGGCATGTCAGGGGGTCACCTTCCCTTAAAGCAGAAGTTCCATTTTTGGGTGGAACTCCACTTTTACTACCTCCCGCCCGCCGATCGGCGACATCTCCTCGAGTGTGTAGAGCTAATCAGGGCACTGATGACTGCCCTAACCAGGATTTACATGATTGTGTCATCTCTGCCCAGGAAGTAGAAGGTGACCCCGGATGATGCCTGCACAAAGATGGCTCTGTCCTTCTGAAGAGGATAAGTCAGGGGGAGCCCTGTGATCTCTGTGAGTGGTAAGAAATGTTATCCTGACAAATTTCCTTAGCATGCATTTAATTAACGTGATACAAAACTGATAGCTGGTGTAGTTTTGCGAACCTGCTGTCCAAGCATCACAAATGGCGTGGTCACAGCAGCCCTGTGGGAAATAAAGGCGCTCTATCCCAAAGAGTCTATAATCTGTTTGCCCTTATTCTTATTTTTATCTTGTCCTCGCCGCGGAGAGAAGAGGAGTTTTGTGAGGCGTGAGGTGTGTTTACAGAACGCTGGATTAAGCAATGGACACGAGGAGGGGCACAACAAGGGTCAGCGACCCGAGACGGAATCTAATCTGGAGAGTCGTGCAACCGCCGGTGTCCTGTCGGATTTACTCCGTCAGCTTGTTCATCCACCGCATGATCTTATAGGAAGGAACGGTTCTATAAGAGATCGCTTTGTTGTGGGTCAATGAATTTTGTATTTTGACAAACAATTTACTGTAGGGACAGAATATTTGGACCGTATGCACTTACTGTGATGATGGTGATGTTTGCAAACATCTGGAATATGGAGTCCGGGTTTTAGCACCGGACCACAGAAACATGTTCTGCAACTGGAAAGAATACAAGAAATATTCATTAACTGCTTGCCGACCGCACTGCTAAGGATCATGTATATATATATATATATATATATATATATATGTGTGATCCTGCGCTTCCGGGTATCTGGTGTAAGTGCACGCCGCCAGCAACTCGCTCCTGCTGTAATTCCATTCAGCTGGAGCTGATCAGTGGGTCCCACAGACCCGATGTCCGCCAGAACCCGCTGATCGTTCAGTACAAAAAGACAGATTGTAAAAAAGACAGATTGCCGTTCTGTCAGTACAGAAGGCATGGATCCTGTGTTCCTGCAAAGCAGCGGTCTGTTGAAATCCCCACTTTTCCCCCTCTTCTCTGCGCAACGCTTCCGGGATCAACCGGAGGGATTCACTATGCCAGGACTTGTGGTTAGGAGCAGCCTTGTGCGGTGGCAATATATGTACTGAAGGAACGGCCCAAAGATGCAAACAGGTTAGTGGGGAGCATCCAGCTAGAGACACTTGTAAATTGGAGCATCTGTTCTGATGCACTGAAAGCTTCTGTCTCTGAGAAAGGGAGGCGGCCTGGTAAGTCTCGGCCCAACGGGGAGGATTTCAAAGAAGGATAGCGCTAGCTTGTCCCTACTCATCTGGAAGCTTGTCAGACAGGTGCACTGTCCCTATCCTATCCACTCACAAAAATGCATGCCAAATCTCGGGAGCAGGTGCTTAAAAAGGCTCTGCTGACCCAAGATGGCCACCCACCAGGGTCACCTGTATGGAGTGTAGCCAACCGGAGCGCTGCCTGGGGACGAAGGAAGCCATAGAGAAACCAAGTTTCTCTTGACTTCCTCTCCAGCAGCAGTACCGCTCTGACCGAGCGCCGCCTTCAGTGGAGAACTGGGACTGCACCTGCCTACAAACTGACCAGAATTGCTCTGGTCTGTCCTGGAACCACTGCACAGAGAAAAGTGGGGATTTCAAATACCCGAACCACTAGACCAGCTGACAGCTCAACATTCCAAGAAGTACAGAGGGGACCAGGGGGGTCGGAATGGTGTACGGTGTTAGATCACCTTTTCATTTCAAGTGAACACTCTAAATACAATGCATTTGAACTGTTTTACCAGCCAAAGGAGTTGTAATTCTGTTTGATCAAGCCTGGGATTTACAGATCTCTGCAGTTAAATTAGGAAGACAGCCAGAAACCAGCATTTTTTGGAAGAAGGGATCATCAGTGGCAGCCTGCGTAGTTCTTTCAGTACAGGTCCTGCTGGTGTTACTGTACCTTCTATTGGATTGCCCATGAAAGATGCCTATAATAGAAAGTAAAGGCCCGTACACACGATCAGACTTTTTGACAACAAACATGCAAATTACCTGTTTTAAGGCAACATCCGACCGTGTGTACGCTCCATCGGACAAATTTTTCGTTTTTCATCGGACAAATGTTGGCTGTGCGAAGAGTCAAACTTTCCTGCAACAAAAGTCCTACATCAGCTAGTCTGATCGTGTGTACACAAATCCATTAGACTTTAGTCTAAAGTACAAACAGGCATGCTCAGAACGAATGCAAAAGATCTGACAACAATACAGAAGTTGTCCAAAGGTTGGCGGTAATGAGCTGAAAAGCCACGTGATTTGGTGAAAGTTGGCTGAAAAAGTCCTGCCGTGTGTATGCATACCAAGTTCACGGCCAACGCCCTTTGGACAGAAATCCACGGAAAAGTTTTTTTGAAGTCCGATCGCGTGTACGAGGCTTAACACTGTTGTTCGGCTCCCAGTAGAGCCATTGCAGTCAATATGAGATTAGGCATTTTAGATCTTCTGGTTGGATCATAAATTGTAATAAAGGCATGGCTGTCTTACTCCATCCAAAATTAAAATAAAAATCTAGGTTGCATGCCCCCTAAAATAGACTTTCTTAAATTCAACTCAATTCAAGTGGATCTGAACTAGAACAGTAATAATTTCCTATGTTATTCCTTCACAAATATTAATTGTGCCTAAGCAGTACCCTGAAAGATCTAACTTTAGTCTAGGATTCCTCCTGAAAAATAGCACTGCACTTCCTGGTATGTGAATGAGCCTAGGCACCCCTCCTGTGCCTGCAGCCTCATAGGTGTAAATCTGCAGTGGGAGGATAGAAGTTGCCGCTGCCTCTGGCTGCTAGTCTCAGTACTTCTTTTACCTGAGGATTAGGACTGCAGCTTGGGGGGTGTAGGGAAGCGCGGTAATTTTATATATTTCTCTTGGTGCTAGTCTCAGTAGATTTCGAGTGAGATTTGGTGATGTCACTTCTGTGCTGCACACTGTTCTCTTTGCTGGAGGTTCTAATATGAGGAAACAAAACAAAGCCCTGCCTCTACCAAGATGGCCGCCCCACGCAGGGACGCCGTGCAGAACAAGACATGGTAAGCCAGTAATGGGGAAAGATCAGCAGAATGACCAGGGGCAGTACTGGTGACCAGTCCTTCACTGTGTGGCTGCCATTTTTTCGTCACAGCTTCCATAGGTCAGCTCCTTGATGAACGCTGTTTTGCCAATGACTATTAATCTAAGGTCCAATTCTAACCAACGTTTCATTGGTTGTTTTTTATGGAGTGGGCCAGAGTTACTGGCTTTGTCAGATTTTTATTTCCCTCTGTGTCCACTATAAACCCTTTTGACGCCACTGACCGATAGCCTACAGAAATGCAAATCTGACAAGCCTACTGTCAGGTGAAATTGACCGGGTGGCTATACAGCTGCCCAATCACTTCAATGCACCCCCAGTACATTGCCCCCCCCCCCAATATAGTTCACTTATTCTTTAAAAAGATGTATTCTCACTTCCAGTCAAGACAGGAAATGATGAGAAATCTCTCCAACAGGGACACAAAAACAAACAAAAAAAAAAACGAACGAAACGAAGCGAAGAATCGATAGAACATCTGACAATATTTGTTTTGCTCTCTCTCTCTCTCTCTCTTTGCTTCCTTCATTTATTTTTTTTTTGCAGCTGTCACAGGAACAGGAAGTGAGGGAACATCCTACCAACGGGGTCACAGACGGAAGCAAAATATCTGGCACACTGGTGGGCATTGAAAGTGCATTATGCTGTACATTAATGTGCATTATGTTAAGGCAGCCTGTTCAAAATGAATGGGGTGCCAATGTGCCAAAGGGTAACAAAAATGGTGCATTTCTGGAGAAGTGTATCGTATGTTAGTGCATTGTCATATGTTGCACTGCAACACACTTTCGCTGACAAGGTGCATTGGGAAGGTCGTGCATAGCACCAATGTATATGTAACCACAATGTTATATGCATTGGTGCTATGTACAATCTTCCCAGTGCACCTTGTCATTGAGAAAGGGTAGTTGATGTTTGGAATAAACTACCAGCAGAGGTGAGACAGTCAACAGTAAGGCTGTCTTCACACTGGTGTGATTGCAGACATTGCATGTGATGCACCGCATTCCTGTGCACATCACATGTGATGTCTGTGTGGTGCGAATTCAGCCATACATTTTGTATGGCTGAAATCGCATGGCATTCGCACCAAAATGGTGCAGGACCCTTTTTTTTTTTTGTCCGCACTGGAATCAGATCGTATGGGTCTGAACACCCATCCGATTAAACAGTTCGCACTGCGTTCTGCGAACCGGGGGTGTCATTAACTTTATATTGCAGAGCGAAATGTGAACTGCCTGTGATTCTAATGCGGTGTGGTAACCCCCACAGGTTCCTGCATCGCATCAGTGTGAACCCAGCCTTAATGGCTTCAAACATGCTTGGGATAAACACAGATCTACACTCAAACAATAAAGTTAACGAGAAAAAAAAAAAAACGAACAAAAAACAAAAACATTTTTTAGCAAAATAAACACAAAAAAAGGGCAGACTTGATGGACTACTTGTTTTTTTTCTGCCGTCACTTTTCTATGTTTCTATGATAGTGTGAATGAGAACTTTATCTATATTGCATCTATAGTGCCCCAGGACAACGACAGGTGTGACAAAACGCATAGGGAGGAGCGGCGTGCTGACGTCACCGCGATACACGCAAGTCCTGGAACCACAGGTTGCTATCGAGAGCCGGCCGGCTCGGTGTTTTATACTGCATGTGGTTGCTTTTTACAAATATAAGTGCAATACCTCTTAACTTTTAAGTAAATAAATATCCAATGGTTTTACGCTATGGAAGCTCTTTATTACTCTCTTTTGGGAAACATCTGCTATAACTTACCTGTATGAGTTGCAACTCCTATGAAGACACTGTGTGTAATTAAAGGCCCGGGCTGGGTATCAAGCCACAGGCGTGTGTGATCTCCTATAACTAAGAGATCCACGGGAGTCGGTAAGCGGCAGTGTGTGTGGAGATGGAAGGCAGACCTTTTTCTTTTATTACCATTCTCAGGTGTATTGTGTGTTACCTGCACAGTGGAGATCAACTGTCAATTTGAATGGACTATTAATTATGTATACATTTGATTAGTTTTATCAATTTTATCTTTTCATTTTAATAAGGTTGAAGTACCTTATTTTTCATTTTTCAGCACGCGAGTTGATATTGGAAATCTATATTGCAGGCTGAGGATTTTAGGCAAAACCTAACTGTGACAAACACTGAATGCCACGACTGTCCAAGGAAAATCGAGGACTTATAGGAACTCTGTTATTTGTGCTGAGGTGCATTAGCGATGCCGGGGGTTTCAGCGGAAAAGATGAAGGCTGAGCTCGATTGACAATGAAATGTAAACACCGTTCGGATACGGAGAATGAAAGGGTCTCGCAGCTTGTCACACGTCACCGATTCCCATATCTCACATTGAAGGCAGCGATGTTCCGGAGCACTTTCTCGCTGGCAGCCTGCGTCAGCCAAGGCACATTGAGACGCCTACGTGTGTTGTTGGATTAATGTCAGAGAATAGAACGCTCTTGTGACAAAGACTCTGGCCTTGACAGAGATGTCCCCTATAGAACCTGTCACCGGCTACACGCTTCCTCTGCCACCTGACAATGCTCCATGGGCTGGTGTGGCTATAAAAGGGTTAACGCATTTTATCACGCTCGGAGGTAGCGGAAATGCTGCGCCTGCATCTATGTTGAGTCTAACAGGGGGGGACTTATTAAAAAACAACCCTATTAAAAAGGATTGCAGGCTATTGCTTAAAAAGTGCTGAAAGCAATTATTTTTATCTCCTACTTTCCTTGCGATGCAAGAGCAGTTAATATACAATTTATCAGACAAGTATCCACATTTAACACTATATACAGATCACTGTAGTCATGAGACAGAAAGGCAGAGAAATCTAAAGTTGTTGTAAACTTCAGATATGAAATGTGAACAAAGCATATCCCTTTATGGTGTGTACTTGTCCAGGGACGGACTGGCCTACCGGGATACCGGGAAATTTCCTGGTAGGCCGCCTGCCCTGGGGCCGCTTTGAGCTGCGGCTGCAGCGCTCCTCTCCCTCTCTCTCTCCTCCTGTGTATAACGGAGCTGGGTGTGTGTTCGGTGGGCGCGCTGTTACAAGGTCCAGCCCCCCTAGACCGGCTCGTGTGATAGTGGATTGAAGGTTCCGCCTATCACTCAAGCCGGTCTAGGGGGGCAGGACCTTGTAACGGATACAACGCGGGAGATGTCCGATGTCTCTGTGTGTGTTACAATGGTGAACCTGTATGGATTGGCACAGTGAGTCTGCATTCATGGGCACAGGCTGCAATGGTGGTCACAGTGAGGCTGAATTCATGGGCACAGTTAGGCTGCAACGATGGGCACAGTGAGGCTGCATTCACGGGCACAGTGAGGATGCAATGGTGGGCACAGTGAGGCTGCATTCACGGGCACAGTGAGGATGCAAGGGTGGGCACAGTGAGGCTGCATTCATGGGCACAGGCTGCAATGGTGGGCACAGTGAGGCTGCATTCAGGGGCACAGTGAGGATGCAATGGTGGGCACAGTGAGGCTGAATTCACGGGCACAGGCTGCAATGGTGGGCACAATGAGGCTGAATTCACGGGCACAGGCTGCAATGGTGGTCACAGTGAGGCTGAATTCATGGGCACAGTTAGGCTGCAACGATGGGCACAGTGAGGCTGCATTCACGGGCACAGTGAGGATGCAATGGTGGGCACAGTGAGGCTGCATTCATGGGCACAGTGAGGATGCAAGGGTGGGCACAATGAGGCTGCATTCATGGGCACAGGCTGCAATGGTGGGCACAGTGAGGCTGCATTCAGGGGCACAGTGAGGATGCAATGGTGGGCACAGTGAGGCTGAATTCACGGGCACAGGCTGCAATGGTGGGCACAGTGAGGCTGAATTCACGGGCACAGGCTGCAATGGTGGGCCCAGTGAGGCTGCATTCATGGGCACAGTGAGGCTGCATTCATGGGCACAGTAAAGCTGCATTTGATAGGCACAGTGATGCTGCATTGATGGGCAGTGAGGCTGCAATGATGGGCACAGTGAGGCTGCATTGATGAGCACAGTGAGGCTGCTATGATGGGCACAGTGAGGCTGCAATGATGGGCACAGTGAGGCTGCATTGATGAGCACAGTGAGGCTGAATTCACGGGCACAGTAAAACTGCATTTAATGGGCACAGTGACGCTGCATTGATGGGCAGTGAGGCTGCATTCATGGCAGTGAGGCTGCAATGATGGGAACAGTGAGGCTGCATCCATGGGCACAGTGAGGCTGAATTCACAAGCACAGTAAAGCTGCATTTGATGGACAGTGAGGCTGCAATGATGGGCACAGTGAGGCTGCAATGATGGGCACAGTAGGCTGCAATTGATGGGTACAGTGAGGCTGCAATTGATGGGAACAGTGAGGCTGCAATTGATGGGAACAGTGAGGCTGCATTTGATGGGCACAGTGATGCTGCATTTGATGGGCACAGTGAGGCCGCATTTGATGGGCACAGTGAGGTCGCATTTGATGGGCACAGTGAGGCCGCATTTGATAGGAACTGGTGAGGCTGCATTAATCTCCTGTATCATGTCAGCAGTCTCTGACCATCTCTTGTAGCATGTCTGCATTCTCTTACCATCTTTGGTATGATGTCCTCAGTCTCTAACCATCTCCTGTATCATGTCCGCAACCTCTGACATCTCCTGTATCATGTCTGCAGTCTCTGAGGGAGTCTGGAGAGGAGTCAAGAATGGGAGCACCGCCGGGATGGGGGTCATGGGAGAAGTCAGACGTGTGTGGACTGTGGTGAGGAGACTATAGGATAAAACCAGAGCAACCGAGCCGGAGCCAACTGACTGAGCCCTGCATGGTGCACCTGAGAGGAGGTCAGTGACAGCGCCGCCAGGCCAGTCTGAGGGGGTCACTGATGTAAGGGGGGAGTGAATACGATAATGTAAGGGGGCACTGATATAAAGGATTAACCCTTATATCAGTAACCCCCCCTACCTTCGGGACTTCTTGTCCGAAGGACGGGGTAGGTCGGGAAGGCTACACGGGCCTGGGAGACCCAAAGAGGGTCTGGGGAAGCCAAGACCAGTGACCGGAGAATCCTGTTAAGGCCAAGAGTAGGCCTGTGCAGCAAGGAACTGTAAGTCGGGGCAGAGTAAGCCTAAGATCCAGGTGGCTCAGTACTTTTTCATTTGTTGCATTTTTTGGAGAAGAACCCTTGTGTGGGCAATCATGTGTATGAACATTTATTTTTGGTCCTTTTAATAAAAATGGGCAGCCACGTCCTTAAACCTAATAGCTGACTGCCGTGAACTCACTAAAAACACGTCTACCACTGAGCTAGACATCCCCCATATTACCTACTTTGATATCCTCTTCTTACACTAAAACATACCATTGGAGTCTTCGACCAAACGTTCTGGGCCCCCACTGGTTCACAGATGGCAAAGTTGGTAGACTGCTATTATCATGTGTGGACACTAATGACATGTTTCCTTTTACAGCCATAGCAATACTCCTCGGCATCAGTAACTTCTGAAGACACTGCCCATGGTCACTAGGAAAAGACAGAAATTAGAGTTGAAAAGTTATTGGGTGCTACGGACAACAGAAACACTCTGCAACACCAAGTCTCATGATAGAAAGGAACCACTCAACTTCTGCAATGGAAACATTTATAAAAAAAAAAAAAAAGGAGCTGGTTTGTTGCTACAGATCAGATGAGTGTTTATTTAGACAACCCCCTCCCCCATGTTATGGATTAAATGATAAGGGGGGGGGGGGGGCGTTGTTCAGTAGTCCTGCCCTTGGTTGAAAACACTTCTACTCCATACATACAGTGAAGTAATCTTTGTCAATCTAAAATGAGGTGGTGGCTGCAAGACACGTGTGTTTTTTTAGATACGCTTGGGGTGTGTGCGTCCAACAAAGGCAGCGCACTCTGGTCCAGCGCAGGAAACACGCACTTCCTCCACCGCAATTGGTGTGAAGGGGCTATGAAACAGAACGTAATGCCGCGTACACACGATCGGATTTTCCGACAACAAAACCATGGATTTCTTTTCCGAAGGATGTTGGCTCAAACTTGTCTTGCGTACACACGGTCACACAAATGTTGGAAATTCCGAACGTCAAGAACGCAGTGAGGTACAAGACATACGACGAGCCAAGAAAAAGGAAGTTCAATATCCAGTGCGGCTCCTTCTGCTTGATGCCGAGCATGCGTGAGCTTTTGTGTGACGGACTTGTGTACACAAGATCCGACTTTCCGACAACAAGTGAAGTTGTCGGAAAATTTGAGAAGCTGCTCTCAAACATTTGTGGCCGGAAATTCCGACAGCAAATGTTTGATCGAGCATACACGCGGTCGGACTTTCCGACAACGAGCTCACATCGAACATTTCCCGTTGGAAAGTCCGACCGCGTGTATGCGGCATTAGAGTCTTTGGAGGAATTAACTAAGCTTTCTGCACCATTATAATGTGCAAGAAACTGGCTCAAGTGGCATTGTCCACATTTAAAATAAGGATAGACCTATTTTCAGGTCTATCTACGCCCGCCAGCTGTGCCATTTGATGGTTCAGAGTGCTTCTGCATTAACAAGAGAATAAAGGCTGTTTTCAATATTAGAAACCACTGAGAACCCTGCCAGACTGAATGTGGCATATAGGGTGTGAACTGAACCGGTAACCTGGCACAGCTTGTGCATGCACCACATGGGCAGAACCAGTATATGCATATAAGCCCAGCTGTTAATCCCAGCTAACGTAAAGAACAGCCTTCCTTTTCCCTATTCACTGACAGCTGACTGCTGGGGGGGGGGGGCAGAATAAGAGAGCAAGTGGCTCCAACTATCCCTTAAAGGAGAAGTCCAGCCTGAGCTTTTTAGGCTGGACTTCTCTTATGGGTCACAGGAGTGCAATTGGTTTTGCACTCCTGGGACCCATTTTCAGCGGAGAGTGGTCTGAAGCCCGCTCTCTGCTCACGTCACTGCCATCAGTCGAGGCCGCGCGTCATTCCGACTTCCCAAATCTGGATCCGCCAGGTGCCTTAATTGATGGCAGTCTCAGCGAGCCGCTGAATACTGCCCGCCCCTCCACAGCTCCTCACTCCAATGAGCGTGGAGGATTATAGCTGGAGCGATGTTGACTGACAGCCAGCATCGCCCTGCTCGGGGAGGAGTGAGAACCGAGCCATCAGTGATGTTTGGTGGCTCAATTCTCAGTGCAGAGACGTCGGGGGACAGCTGCATCATCGGTTTGATGCTCCATCCACCGAGATAAGTATGAATCTGAAAAAAAAATGAAAATCCATACTTCTCTTTTAACAAAAGAGGCCTGCTCCCTTTTCTCAGTTTAGAAGAGTGGTGCAGGCAATTTGTCTGCGCTGCTCTTTGTTAATTTCCCCCTTTGTTCTGATCTTTAAGAATGAATAACTTTATAGTACACACAGCTAGAGATGTCAAAAATGGCTTGTTTTAAAACAGCTTTACTGTTTGTTAATGTAGCACCCTCCTAGATAGGCTGACAGGAAAGCTAGGTAAATTTAGTTCTTTTTGCTCCACTGTAATCAGTGGAGCCGTTTGCGATTGCTTTGGGCTGCTCTGGGTTCCACTGGCTGCAGGTTTGATTGCTTCTCCCTGCCTTCTGGAGGATTCTAGAATGTAGTGGGCTGGAAAGGCCCATCAGCAACTTGAATATGTATGTGGTCTCAGCCAATCCCTGGGGGAGGGTGTCCAGAAGGTGGCTGTGGGAGTGCATAAATAGTTTGGAGTTGGAGGCAGCCCTGTTCTTGTCCAGGAGATGAAGTTCACGGCCTGAAGGGCTACCACCTTTCTGGGCAGCCTAGCTGAAGAATCTACTTGTCTCTGATAAAAATCTGTGAAGCTAATCAAAGGATTTCACTAACGATCCACTAGGGAATTGTCTGACTGGTATTGGATGGAGGCATTCGAGTACTTGGGGACATTGTGAAAACACATCTGAGTGAGGGGATCCTGGTGACTGTTGCCACTGCTATTCCTGGCATCTCAATACTAGTGCTTGCCTGGCCTGGGACGTTTCTGAAGGTGTCTCGGTGCCATCCATTTGTTGGGCTTTGTTGAGGGAACTGTTCTGAGAAGTAGTATCACGGTGAAGGGTGTCCTTCATTTATTACTCAATATTCACGGAGTACCCCACAGTTCTGTGTATCCCAGTACAATTCTGTCCCGGCGAATGTGGGAACAATACACCAGGGGGCGCACAAGTCCACAGTCTGATAAAAAAAAAACATTGATGTCATGGAATACAGTCTTGTATATAATTATGGAGCACAGAGACTAAAGATTTTTAATTATTAGAATTATTCACACACCATAGCAAAAGATGCAAGGCATACAATCCAATTCCTCTCGTGTATAAAGCTGGGTCAAAATAATTCCAAATGCCTATAGATATAGTTAGACCTTTATGTATGATCAGAGTAAAGAGACACAGATCTAATTGCCGCGTACACACGGTCGGACTTTTCGACCAGACTGGTCCGACGGACGCCGACGGACCAAATCCGGCGAACAATCCGATCTTGTGTGGGCTTCACTGGGCCTTCAGCGGACTTTTCCAGTCACATATCTGACGGACTTTAGATTTGGAACTTGCTTCAAATCTTTACGTCGTAACTCCGCCGGACCCAGAAATCCGCTCGTCTGTATGCTAGTCCAACGGACAAAAACCCACGCTAGGGCAGCTATTGGCTACCGGCTATCAAGATCCTTATTTTAGTCCGGTGTACGTCATCACGTACGAATCTGTTGGAGTTTGGTGTGATCGTGTTTAGGCAAGTCCGTTCGTTAGAAAGTCCGTCGGAAGTCCGTTCGAAAATCCGCTGGAAAGTCTGTCGGACCAGTCCGGTCGAAAAGTCTGACAGTGTGTACGTGGCATAACAGAAATTCAAGGAGTGTTTAGAGATCAAATCTGTTTACCCACAAGGTGTACCCGGAGGGGTTTTAAAACAAAATGAACTACTGGGGTAATTAGAGAACTATAATGTGATTGTATAATATGGTACTTTTGTTGGTAATAGTAATTAGAGAGAATGAATCTCCCTAAAGGGGTGCAGACAGCAATAAAAAACCTGACAGGGGTTCTAATCACTCTCCACTCCATCCAAAACTGAAAATAAACAGGGTTTCCTTTAGTTATACTTTAACATATGGGTGAGAAATGGGGGGAAAAACAAAAACAAAAAAACAACTATTGGTTTGGCAGTGTAAGGGTTAAGAAGGGGAAAACTGGTTTTGGCAGTGGATGGATTACAAACAAGGGGTTAAAAAAAAAAATTTGGTTTGGCGGTGAAAGGGTTACAAAAATTAAAGCATAAAAACATCTTGGTTTGGCAAAAAAAATGGTTAATGGAAAGGGTTAAAAATGAAAGGGGGGATTGGTTTGGCAAAGAAAGGGTTCATAAATGAAAGGAAAAACATTTGACTTGGCAGTTAAAGGGTTAAAAAGGGGGGAAAAACTGGTTTTGGCAATGAAAGGGTTAAAACGGGGAGTGGGAGGGTTAAAAAAAGAAAAGGATTTGTTTGGCGGTGAAATGGTTAAAAAGAAATGAAAGGATAAAATCATCTTGGTTTGGCAAAGAAAATACATGTATAGAGTATAGAGCTGCACGATTAACCATTAAGAATCAAAATCCCGATCTTTTTCCCTTCCCGATCTTCAAAACAGCATGTCACGATCTTTCTAACAAGTGCAGAGAGTTCTCACAGCTGGAAAAAAAAAATCCAGACAGCCTGCCAAGTTTTATTACAACACAGAATAAATAGAAACAAAGTATATTTTCCTTCTTTTATCAAAGAACACATAATCACACACATAGGTTGGACTTGATGGACTTGTGTCTTTTTTCAACCTCACCTACTATGTAATTATGTAACTCCAGTGTGTAGATGAGGGAAGGTTAACCGTTTAAAGACCAAACCTTTTCTGACATTTGTTGCTTACAAGTAAAAATCATTATTTTCTGCTAGAAAATTACCTGGAGCACCCAAACATGATATACATATTTTTTGCAGAGACCCTAGAGAATAAAATGGTGGTTGTTGCAATATTTTATGTCACACAGTATTTGCGCAGCGGATTTTCAAACGCATTTTTAAAAAAAAAAATACACTTTAATTTTTTTTAAAAACTAAACAGTAAAGTAAGCGCAATTTTTTTTGTATAATGTCAAAGAAGATGTTACACCGCAAGAATCCTGATCTTTATTCTAAGCAAAAAATTGTGATTCTCATTTTAGCCAGAATCGTGCAGCTCTAGTATAGAGCCATGGCAGGTCCTCTTTATACTCCTATATACATGGCCAGTAGACCAGGGAGTTTCTATACCACAGTATGAGACCCCCCTCTATCCTCTACTAGAGTTTACATGACTGGATATTGGGGTGATGGTCGTCTATACCACAGCATGAGACCCCCCTCTATCCTCTACTAGAGTTTACATGACTGGATATTGGGGTGGTGGCCGTCTATACCACAGCATGAGACCCCCTCTATCCTCTACTAGAGTTTACATGACTGGATATTGGGGTGGTGGCCGTCTATACCACAGCATGAGACCCCCCTCTATCCTCTACTAGAGTTTACATGACTGGATATTGGGGTGGTGGCCGTCTATACCACTAATCCCTCTCCACTCCATCCAAAACTAACAAACAAAAACATTTTCCTTTATTTATTATTTAACATATGGGGGAGAAATGGGAAAAAAAAGATTTGGCAGAAAGGGTTAAAATGTGTGTGAGTGTAAGGGGGGGGGGGGGGGGCGTTGCTTGGTTTGACAGTTAAAGGGCTGAAACAAATGAACAATATAAGTTGGTAGTGAAAGGGTTAAAAACTGAACGAAAAAAAAAATTTGATTTGGCAGTTGAGGAGAATGAATCTCCCTAAAGGGGGCGCAGACAGCAATACAAAACCTGACAGGGGATCTAATCCCTCCCCACTCCATCCAAAACTAAAGATAAACAGGTTTTCCTTTAGTTGCACTTTAAGATATGGGAAAAAATATATAGTGGTTTGGCAGTGAAAGCGGTAAAAGGGGGAAAAAAAACTGGTTTTGGCGGTGAAAGGGTTAAAAATGGGGGGGGGGGGGTGTTTAAAAAATGAAAGTACTTTGGTTTGGTGCTGAAAAAGGTTAACCACTTGCTGACCGGGCCATAGCCGGAAGATGACTGCAGCGCGGTCGGCTCATTCTGGGAGGGCGTCCATGGACGTCCTACCAGAGTCTTGCTCCCGCGCGCACCTGGGAATACCTGTGACCCTCTGGACCCGGAGCATCATGGGTCACGGTAAATGGGCGCTGACAGTGGCCGTTTACCACGTGATCGCTCCATCAAATGACGGAGCGATCACTTGTGAACAAACCGGCGTCATGTCCGGTTTATCTTTCCCCTCCTCGTACCGATCAGTACAGTGCGAAGGGAGAGGGGAGAGATCAGGGGCAGCAGCGCTGTGGGCTGGATGTGTACTGCCCATAGTGATAATCTGTGCCCATTCCAGCACTCATCCATCCATCCCAGCAATACTCATCATCCATCCCAGCAATACTCATCCATCCATCCCAGCAATACTCATCATCCATCCCAGCAATACTCATCATCCATCCCAGCAATACTCATCCATCCATCCCAGCAATACTCATCATCCATCCCAGCAATACTCATCCATCCCAGCAATACTCATCCATCCCAGCAATACTCATCCATCCATCCCAGCAATACTCATCATCCATCCCAGCAATACTCATCATCCATCCCAGCAATACTCATCCATCCCAGCAATACTCATCATCCATCCCAGCAATACTCATCCATCCCAGCAATACTCATCATCCATCCCAGCAATACTCATCCATCCATCCCAGCAATACTCATCCATCCATTCCAGCAATACTCATCCATCCATCCCAGCAATACTCATCCATCCATCCCAGCAATACTCATCCATCCATCCCAGCAATACTCATCATCCATCCCAGCAATACTCATCCATCCCAGCAATACTCATCATCCATCCCAGCAATACTCATCATCCATCCCAGCAATACTCATCCATCCATCCCAGCAATACTCATCATCCATCCCAGCAATACTCATCATCCATCCCAGCAATACTCATCCATCCATCCCAGCAATACTCATCCATCCATCCCAGCAATACTCATCATCCATCCCAGCAATACTCATCATCCATCCCAGCAATACTCATCCATCCCAGCAATACTCATCCATCCATCCCAGCAATACTCATCATCCATCCCAGCAATACTCATCCATCCATCCCAGCAATACTCATCCATCCCAGCAATACTCATCATCCATCCCAGCAATACTCATCATCCATCCCAGCAATACTCATCCATCCATCCCAGCAATACTCATCCATCCCAGCAATACTCATCCATCCATCCCAGCAATACTCATCCATCCCAGCAATACTCATCCATCCCAGCAATACTCATCATCCATCCCAGCAATACTCATCATCCATCCCAGCAATACTCATCCATCCATCCATCCCAGCAATACTCATCCATCCATCCCAGCAATACTCATCCATCCATCCCAGCAATACTCATCCATCCATCCATCCCAGCAATACTCATCCATCCATCCATCCCAGCAATACTCATCCAGCCCAGCAATACTCATCATCCATCCCAGCAATACTCATCCATCCATCCCAGCAATACTCATCATCCATCCCAGCAATACTCATCCATCCCAGCAATACTCATCCATCCCAGCAATACTCATCCATCCATCCCAGCAATACTCATCATCCATCCCAGCAATACTCATCATCCATCCCAGCAATACTCATCATCCATCCCAGCAATACTCATCCATCCCAGCAATACTCATCCATCCCAGCAATACTCATCCATCCATCCCAGCAATACTCATCATCCATCCCAGCAATACTCATCCATCCCAGCAATACTCATCATCCATCCCAGCAATACTCATCCATCCCAGCAATACTCATCCATCCCAGCAATACTCATCATCCATCCCAGCAATACTCATCATCCATCCCAGCAATACTCATCCATCCATCCCAGCAATACTCATCATCCATCCCAGCAATACTCATCATCCATCCCAGCAATACTCATCCATCCATCCATCCCAGCAATACTCATCCATCCATCCCAGCAATACTCATCCATCCATCCCAGCAATACTCATCCAGCCCAGCAATACTCATCATCCATCCCAGCAATACTCATCCATCCATCCCAGCAATACTCATCATCCATCCCAGCAATACTCATCCATCCCAGCAATACTCATCCATCCCAGCAATACTCATCCATCCATCCCAGCAATACTCATCATCCATCCCAGCAATACTCATCCATCCATCCCAGCAATACTCATCATCCATCCCAGCAATACTCATCCATCCATCCCAGCAATACTCATCCATCCATCCCAGCAATACTCATCCATCCCAGCAATACTCATCCATCCATCCCAGCAATACTCATCCATCCCAGCAATACTCATCATCCATCCCAGCAATACTCATCATCCATCCCAGCAATACTCATCATCCATCCCAGCAATACTCATCCATCCCAGCAATACTCATCATCCATCCCAGCAATACTCATCCATCCATCCATCCCAGCAATACTCATCATCCATCCCAGCAATACTCATCCATCCATCCCAGCAATACTCATCATCCATCCCAGCAATACTCATCCATCCATCCCAGCAATACTCATCCATCCCAGCAATACTCATCCATCCATCCCAGCAATACTCATCCATCCCAGCAATACTCATCATCCATCCCAGCAATACTCATCATCCATCCCAGCAATACTCATCATCCATCCCAGCAATACTCATCATCCATCCCAGCAATACTCATCATCCATCCCAGCAATACTCATCATCCATCCCAGCAATACTCATCATCCATCCCAGCAATACTCATCCATCCATCCATCCCAGCAATACTCATCCATCCATCCCAGCAATACTCATCCATCCATCCCAGCAATACTCATCCATCCATCCATCCCAGCAATACTCATCCAGCCCAGCAATACTCATCATCCATCCCAGCAATACTCATCCATCCATCCCAGCAATACTCATCATCCATCCCAGCAATACTCATCCATCCCAGCAATACTCATCCATCCCAGCAATACTCATCCATCCATCCCAGCAATACTCATCATCCATCCCAGCAATACTCATCCATCCATCCCAGCAATACTCATCATCCATCCCAGCAATACTCATCCATCCCAGCAATACTCATCCATCCCAGCAATACTCATCATCCATCCCAGCAATACTCATCCATCCATCCATCCCAGCAATACTCATCATCCATCCCAGCAATACTCATCCATCCATCCCAGCAATACTCATCCATCCATCCCAGCAATACTCATCCATCCATCCCAGCAATACTCATCCATCCCAGCAATACTCATCCATCCATCCCAGCAATACTCATCCATCCCAGCAATACTCATCATCCATCCCAGCAATACTCATCATCCATCCCAGCAATACTCATCCATCCATCCCAGCAATACTCATCATCCATCCCAGCAATACTCATCATCCATCCCAGCAATACTCATCCATCCATCCCAGCAATACTCATCCATCCCAGCAATACTCATCCATCCATCCCAGCAATACTCATCATCCATCCCAGCAATACTCATCCATCCATCCCAGCAATACTCATCATCCATCCCAGCAATACTCATCCATCCCAGCAATACTCATCATCCATCCCAGCAATACTCATCATCCATCCCAGCAATACTCATCATCCATCCCAGCAATACTCATCCATCCATCCCAGCAATACTCATCATCCATCCCAGCAATACTCATCCATCCATCCCAGCAATACTCATCATCCATCCCAGCAATACTCATCATCCATCCCAGCAATACTCATCATCCATCCCAGCAATACTCATCCATCCATCCCAGCAATACTCATCATCCATCCCAGCAATACTCATCATCCATCCCAGCAATACTCATCCATCCATCCCAGCAATACTCATCATCCATCCCAGCAATACTCATCCATCCATCCCAGCAATACTCATCCATCCCAGCAATACTCATCCATCCCAGCAATACTCATCCATCCCAGCAATACTCATCCATCCATCCCAGCAATACTCATCATCCATCCCAGCAATACTCATCATCCATCCCAGCAATACTCATCCATCCATCCATCCCAGCAATACTCATCCATCCATCCCAGCAATACTCATCCATCCATCCCAGCAATACTCATCATCCATCCCAGCAATACTCATCATCCATCCCAGCAATACTCATCATCCATCCCAGCAATACTCATCATCCATCCCAGCAATACTCATCCATCCCAGCAATACTCATCCATCCATCCCAGCAATACTCATCATCCATCCCAGCAATACTCATCATCCATCCCAGCAATACTCATCATCCATCCCAGCAATACTCATCATCCATCCCAGCAATACTCATCATCCATCCCAGCAATACTCATCCATCCCAGCAATACTCATCCATCCATCCATCCCAGCAATACTCATCCATCCATCCCAGCAATACTCATCCATCCATCCCAGCAATACTCATCATCCATCCCAGCAATACTCATCCATCCATCCATCCCAGCAATACTCATCCAGCCCAGCAATACTCATCCATCCATCCCAGCATACATATAAAAAAAGCATAAGCACTCTATGAAGTCACAGATACAGTGACGCTAAAGGGCAAACACTTCCAAGTTGTCATATAACATCTGTGTATCCCACACACGTACGTCCTATACATACGTCCTATGCAAGTTATTCGGCAGGAGCGCCAACGAGGGACCCAAGTAGAGGAGGATCGGGGTTGCTCTCTCCAAAACCACTGCACAGGGCAGGTAAGTATATAACAGGTTTGTTATTTTTAACCACTTGCCGACCAGCTACTGTATACATAGGGCGGCAGATCGGCTTGATTGCGCAAATCGCTGTACCCGTGCATGTGACAATGTGGGTGCCCGCTGCACACCGCGGGTTCCATGGACTTGATGTCTGCCGGCGACCCGCGATCGAGATACACAGAGGCAGAACAGGGATCTGCCTATGTAAACAAGGCGGATCCCCGTTCTGACAGGAGACATCATGGAGATCTGCTGTTCCCAGTGATCGGGAACAACGATCTCTGTGTTGTCCCAGTGAGCCCATCCCCAGGGAACACACTTAACACCTTGATCGCCCCCTAGTGTTATCCCCTTCCAGGCCAGTGTCATTTATACAATGATTAGTGCATTTTTTTTTTAGCACTGATCAATGTAATAATGTCACAGGTCCCCAAAAAGTGTCACTAATGCTGCGTACAGATGATCTGACATTCCGACAACAAAACCGTGGATTTTTTTCCGTAGGATATTGGCTCAAACTTGTCTTGCATACACACAGTCACACAAATGTTGTTGGAAATTCCGAACGTCAAGAACGCGGTGACGCCAGTGCAGCTCTTCTGCTTAATTCCGAGCATGCGTGGAATTTTGTGCGTCGGAATTGTGTACACACGATCGGAATTTCCGACAACGGATTTTGTTGTCGGAAAATTTGAGATCCAGCTCTCAAATTTTTGTTGTCGGACATTCCTACAGAAAATGTCCAATGGAGCCTACACACGGTCGCGGAATTTCCGACAACAAGCTCACATCGAACATTTGTTGTCGGAAATTCCGACCGTGTGTATGTGGCATTAGGGTCAGATTTGTCCGCCGCAATGTCGCAGTCACGCTAAAAATTGCAGATCGCCACCATTACAAGTAAAAACATTAAAAAAAAAAAAAAAGTCCATAAATCTTTCCCATAGTTTGTAGACGCTATAACTTTTGTGCAAACCAATCAATATACACGGATATACACAAAAATATGTTGAAGAATATATATTGACCTAAACGGATGAATACATTTTGAATATGTAAAAAATATAGTTTTGGGTTTTTTTAATTGTCAGTATTTTTTTGTTTATAGCGCAAAAAATAAACGCCGCAGAGGTGATCAAATACCACCAAAAGAAAGCTCTATTTGTCGGGGGAAAAAAAATATAAATTTTATTTGGGTACAACGCTGCCTGACCGCGCAATTGTCAGTTAAAGTGACGCAGTGCCGTATCGCAAAAAACCTTCCAGGGCTGATGTGGTTAAACTTAAAAAAAACGAAGATTTTAGTATCACTTTAAGAATTTATAACAAATTCTTCTGGTTGGTTGGTTTAGGAGATCAGGGAATTATAGCATTTTATCAGCCTTCACAGCTTTGGGAATAAAACTAAATAATTTGTAGGTTATATAAAATCTCTACCATTAAACCATAAAAAATAAATCTGCATGGTCAGGAGTTGGTGCAAAACTTATTAACGGTATAAAAGCTTGAAACTCCAAAGCCATTCCTTTTTAATAATCTCTAACCACGTAATTGTACTAAAAATAGTTGTTTAGCACTTAAAGCGGAGTTCCACCAAAAAATGGAACTTCCGCTGTAAGGGATGGTGACCCCCTGACATGCCACATTTGGCATGTCATTTTTTTGGGGGAGGAGCCAGTACCCTCTTTCCAGAGGGTCCCAGCTCCCACTTCCTCCTGGCGCACCGCGGCACCGGAAGGAAGTTCACCTCTCCCCCCTCCTTCTCGGCAATCATCTGGGACACGTCACAGGTCCCAGATGATTGCCCGCCCAGTCATGGTGCGCTGCGCGGCTTGCGCATGCGCAGTGCATGTCCGGCAGCCGGGTGCCCACAGTGACTACGAAAGGAGGGGGAGAGGAGCGGGGCTTCATTCCCACGCATCGCTGGACCCTGGGACAGGTAAGTGTCCGATTATTAGAAGTCAGCGGCTGCAGTATTTGTAACTACTGACTTAAATTTTTTTTTTTAAGCGGAACTCTTCTTTAAAGAGGAAGTAAACCCTGATGGGTTTTACTTCCTCTTTGTTTCCCTGCAAAGGTAAAGCATAATGCGATGCATAGTTAGCCCATTATGTGTCACCTACCTGACACAGGAGCCTGCGACGTCACCGCTGTCCCTTCTTCCACGAAGCGTCCATCTTCCTTCCGGGTATTGCGGCTCCGGTGCTGTTATTGGCCGGAGCCGCGATGACGTCACTCCCGCGCATGAGTGCGGGAGCCGCCACTAACGGAACGATCGCCGTTACTAGCGGCACGCTCAGTGCGCCTGCGCGCCATTTGTAAAGGCGCATGCGCCGTAGACATCGGTGCCGGTCTTTTGCAAATATCTCCTAAACCGTGTAGGTTTAGGAGATATTTCTTGCACCTACAGGTAAGCCTTAATCTAGGCTTACCTGTAGGTCAAAGTGGTCTGTAAGGGTTTACAACCACTTTAAAGTGGAACTTGAGTATTTTTTTCAACTTTCCATCTATTAAATCTTCTGCCCTTGTTGTTGTTTTAACTTTGGATAGTAAAACATTTTTTCTGCCAGTAAATCCCTTATACAGCCCACTTCCTGTTTCTTGTCTGGTCATTAGCCGAGGCTTATGACATCATGTACAGCTCTCTCTCTCGTGAGAGTTTGCCAGGAAGGGAGGGGAGAAGAGTCATAAGAGGGCCAATGAGAGCTGCAAAGCTGGAGGTGTGTGTCTGTGTAAATCCAGGAAGTGAACAGGCAGCAGCTTCAGCTGCCCACAGTTTAAATGGCTGCAGCCAGACTCAGCGGAGGGAGATTTCTGCAGCACATTTGGCAAGTACAGGACCACAGTACAGTGGAACCTCGGATTGCGAGTAACGCGGTTAACGAGCGTTTCGCAAACCGAACACTGTATTTCTAAAAATCCTAACTCGGTTTGCGAGCGTTGTCAGGATTCAGGCCAAAAGCTGTGTGCAGTACCGCTTTTGGCCTGAGGTGGGGGGCGCCGGAGCCGAACAGCGCCGATCGTCGGCGTTCGGAAATGCACGGAAAGGCCCGAGGACAGTTCGTCTGACCTCGGCAAACCTCGGAAAGTTTCGTGAACAGAGTCTTTCTGAGGTTTGCCGAGGTCAGCTGAAGCGTGCTCGGGCCTTTTCGGCCGTTTCCGAGGCTCTCCGGTGCCCCCCCCCCCGCCTCTGGCCGCGTGCGGTATTGCATCCCATTGAAGTCAAAGCGGAACAAATTATTTTCGTTTCCATCGACTTCAATGGGAAAACTCGCTTTGATATGCGAGTACTTTGGATTACGAGCATTCTCCTTGAACGGACTATGCTCGTAATCCGAGGTTCCACTGTATATATAAAATAATATGCAAAGTGGTTGGAGGGAAGCTTCAGAATGGCAAAGATGTTTTTATTACAAATTATGTGAGCAGACTGCAGTTCCTCTTTAAATCAACACATTTTCCCGTTTGCCTGCACAGCCAATGGCGATTTTAGTGACTCAAACGATCTGAACCTGACAAAGCATCTCATTCGTTGTCCAGACTTGACACCTTGCTGTAGCGCAGCTCCTGTCATAATTAACGATCCCCCCGGGATGTGACTTTGAGAATAGACTCCTGATTGGAATCAGCCGCCCCCGCATTTCTGCCCCCTTGATCTGCCCTGGCACGAGCCAAAATCTGCTCGGTGATTTATTACAGAAGTGTTTCCACCTGTCACCGACAAATAACTTCAGGAGCAGCTGCCACTCTGAATTATTGGCGGAGCGCATTCGCGTTATCGAGTTCCGTATTTTGTGTTGACGCCTATAGGCATAGCTCCCAACTGTCCCTGATTCCGAGGGACTGTCCCTGATTTGGAGCAATGTCCCTCATTTGTCCCTCATTCCTCCTCATTTGTCCCTCATTTTGGTCTGATCTGTAGAGTTGTATATAAAATTCACTTTTTATCTTTTAAAAAGTGTTTCCCAGTGCTAAACCTTTCATCTGATTTCTAAATTGCTGCATTTGTACATTTTAAAAGCCAGTATAAAGGAATAGTAGTAGTAAAAAAAAAAAGCACTTGTGGATTTAAATAACCTTTTTTTTTGGTCAATGCTCCTTTAAGGGGGTGTGGCAGGGGGCGTGTCCTATGCCTACATACTTTTGTTAGTAGGGGTCCCTCATTACTATCTCAAAATGTTGGGAGGTATGGAAAGGGGGACATTTAGAGGGACAATCTCTCATGAGGGCTCTTGGACAAAAAGTGAAAAAAAAAAAACATCCAGAAGCCACCAAGACTCTTGACATTTTATATCCTGGTGAATAATGTATTTTTACATTTCTGCTCTGTATTCACTGCATAGAAACAACAAGTGATGACTGTTATTAACCTCCTTGTCCTCCAGAAGATTTACCTCCCTTCATGAACAGGCCGTTTTTTGTTTTGTTTTTTGCGATGCGGCACTTTGTTACTTTAACTGACAATTTCCGTTCTGTGTTCTTTACCAACGATCGGAGGGTGCAGGAGAACATCGATTGCGACATTGTACCCAAATAAAATGTATGTCTTTTTTTTCCCCAACAAATAGAGCTTTCGTTTGATGGTATTTGATCACCTCTGCGTTTTTTAAATTTTGCGCTATAAAGAAAAAAAAAACTACAATTTTGAAAAGAAAAAAAACAACAAAAAAACAACATTTTTTACTTTCTGCTATAAAACATATCCAATAAAAAATGTAAAAAAAATCAAATATCTTCATATATTTAGGCCAATATGTATTTTGCTACATGAAAAAAAAAAAAATCAAAATAAGTGTATATTGATTGGTTTGCACAAGTTATAGCGTCTACAAACAATGGGAAAGATTTATGGACTTTTTTTTTTTTTTTTTTAAATGTTTTTACTTGTAATTACATACTGAAATTTATATTTATTTATTTAGTAATGGCGGCGATCAGCGACTTTTAACGGGACTGCGAAATTGCGGAAGGCAATCGGTCACTTCATACCTGACACATTTTTGGGGACCAGTGACACTAATACAGTGATCAGCGCTAAAAATATGCAGTGTCACTGTACTGATGGCACCGGCTTGGAAGGGGTTAAACAATAAAAAAAAAGTGCGCTAACGCATGAACATTAACACACTGCAGCAGAATGCATAAAAGCTGAGCTCCACATTGAGTGTACAAAAACATACAATATCATAGGAATTCACTAAATGTAATACGGAGTACCCAATAGTAGTGCTATATCAAACAAAACAGGCACCAAACCAGGTAGCAAAGGCAAACTTCATATATTGTCACCCAATATGGTTGGTAACTAGGCAAGCATAGAATGTATTAACAAGGGTGATGTAGAACCCTGAAGTTTAGGCAGGGTTGCTCCTAAATTTACCTGCCAGGTAGAGTTCTGCCTTGGCTAATTGTTAGGGATCAATTGACTTCACCCTAAGCCTGGAATTGCTGCACGTCTTTCGCTAGGTGGCCGGGTAACTGCTGACATTAGATAAGACAAGGGCGATGCAAGGACAGATTAGGAGTATATGGGGTGTCTCAGTCAATGGGCAAGGGTTTTCTTGTGCCCCCTGGTCTTCTGGGAGAACATATATATTTGGGTGGAGTCAGGTGATCACGGTTCTGTGCCACCTGGACGGCTGTCTGGGTGGATGTGTGTTGAGCTGCCCGGGCTGCTAGGCCAGAGTTTGGGCCTATCCCGGGTACATCTGGCTGCTAGGCTGTCTGAGGGCCTATCCAGAAGCAAGAGAGCAGCGTAGGGTTGGAAATGCGGCTTGCAGTCCAACCAGGATTGATGGTTCTGCTGCCCGGAGAACCTGTCGTGGTCGGAGGTAAAGGGGAAGCTGACGCCAACTAGGGGGCCATCTACCTTATTACTAGAGTCCATAGTGAGTAGCTGAAGCAAGTACCGGAGTAGTATTCTCACCAACCGGGGACGGTGAAGAATTGGGAAACTTCAGCAGGTGCCAAGCCAGAGACCCAGCCAGCGGAGGTGATGCTTGCAGAGCAGCCTTGTGTGCCAAGCCAGGGACCGAGCAGACCAGTGGGGTGACGCTTGAGGAGTATCTGGAGTGCCAAGCTAGAGACCCAGCAGACCAGTGGGGTGACACTTGAGGAAGATACTAAGTAAGAAAATTGGAAGAGCTCATAGAATTTAGTGGCAGTGGATCAGCAAGTCTGGTGGGAGAGACTGGGAGCTCAGTGGGCTAAGAATCTACAAGAAGTGGTTGTAGAGGAAATAAAGGATTTCGTTACAACTTGTGTTAGGAACTGTTATAAGACCGTTGCCATAGGAGACAGCGCTCCTGCACATGCAGATGTGGCGTCTTGCGGGATGCCTTTCCCTGCATGCCTGTCTACCTGTAGAAGTCTCGGAGTCTGCCAATTAACATTGCAACTACCTAAGGGAGTCCTGGCCCTAAACCCTCTCTTCCACAGTTCTGTTCAAAAGAAAATAAATCTCTTTGAACTCAAGAAGTGTCTGTCGCCCATGAATCCATCTTGCACTACACCCACCATGCCTTGTAACCTACTCTATATAGAAGGATGCCAGCTGTCCCTGGCTCTGGAGGTTCTCATTAGACTAAAGGAGGCCTGGGATCTCGCTACAGTAATAACACAATCTAGCATACAAGTGATTAACAGTGTGGACTAGGCACAGGATGACATTTGGTGTCTAGATCAGCATAATCAGTAGCAAGGCCAACAAGTGCAGCAATGAGCAGTAGTAAAATGTAATCTACAGAGCACTGGAATTCTACTGCCAGGGCATATTTATGGCAGTGATGCCAGTTCTAAACCAACTGGGTATACACTGTCCAAAGAAAATGAGGATACAGTAAAAAAAATAGGTTCCTCAGGTTGGGACTTTAAACGGACCACAAACAGTTATATAGTAAAAAAAATATAATTTATTGAGCGTTGATGCTACTCAACAACAGACATGAGAATAAAAGCAGTAACCACATATATTGGCAACAGAAATGGAAACAAGTGCGAAGAAAGCCCAGAACTTGTCGGACCGACAGGACGTCCAACGCGTTTCGAAAAAAAACAAAATGCAGATCTTCTTCAGGGGCAGAGGGCTTACCGGTTCCAAATCTGTAGACTTATATCCCAAATGTTAATGCTCCACCCATGCAGAAAGAAACCATGACTCAATAATGAAAAAGAGAGCTATGTCCGTCAGAGCAGCTGTTTCCAATTCTGTTCCCAACATATGTGGTTACTGCTTTTATTCCCATGTCTATGTTGTCGAGTAGCATCAATGCTTAATAAATTATATTATTTTACTATATAACTGTTTGTGGTCCGTTTAAAGTCCCAACCTGAGGAACCTATTTTTTGCTGTATGTATCAGGGATGTGGTCCACAATCAGTTTAGTCAACTAGTTGCGGCAAAGGGCGTTTGTATTACTAAAGAAAATGAGGATGGTAGAGGATGCAGAGGAACAAAGGGGACTGTCACAATAATTATTACAGGAGGGGCAGTCTTTAAGATGTTCTGCCGGCTAACATTGGGGCCCTTTAACAACACTGGTGCATTCAATGACAGTCCCGGTTAACCTGCACACAGTAAAGAAAAACAGTATAGGTAAGGCATAATCTCGGCACAGGTGCAAGGTAGATGTGATTCAGATTGGGTAAAGGTTTGGTAAAATGCGGTATAGGGTTCGTATAGGTAAAGTCTGGGTTTGGAATAAGTGCGGTATAGAGTGCAGTATGGGTGCAGGGTGGAGTGGGTATAGTTGGTGTCCCGCTCTTAGTGGCTCAGCCCCTACTAGCAGCAATGGGCGAATAGCCCTCTCACTCATTCCCAAGATGCTGTGGTGTCCTCTCACTGTAGAAGGGGGCCCTCTCAGTCTCTCCCCAAAAGCCTCCTCTGATCAGCAGTGGGAAGCATAGTGTGAGTGGATGCTCCAGTTTCCCCATGGTTGTGGCGCAGGTGTTGTGATGTGGGCGGTGCTGTGCTGCCCCAGGTGTCCTCACTCCCGGACTCAGGCTCGGATCTCCGCTGGTTTGGTGTCCCGCTGGAAGGTCAACATCCTCTATATTTTTTTCAGTGTCAAGAGGCAGTTTGCTAAAAAAAAAAAAAAAAAATAGTCTGCTCTCCCCTCCTCCTACTGTACAGTGTCTAGATCATGGTTGGTGTCACTCCCCTTCCCCTCCTCAAGCCTATTTGTGAGGTCAGGCATTGATGTTGGATGAGAAGGCATGGCTCGCAGTCTCCACTCAAATTCATCCGAAAAGGTGTTCTATCGGGTTGAGGTCAGTTCCTCCACCCCAAATTCGCTCATCCATGTCTTTATGGACTTTGCTTTGGGCACTGATCCAAATCATTTGGTGGAGGGGGGTTTATGGTGGGGGGTTGTTTTTCAGGGGTTGGGCTTGGCCCCTTAGTTCCAGTAAAGGGAACTCTTAAGGCGTCAGCATACCAAGACATTTTGGATAATTTCATGCTCCCAACTTTGTGGGAACAGTTTGGGGATGACCCCTTCCTGTTCCAAAATGACTGCGCACCAGTGCACAAAGCAAGGTCCATAAAGACATGGATGAGCGAGTTTGGGGTGAAGGAACCTGACTGGCCTGCACAGAGTCCTGACCTCAACCCTATAAAACACCTTTGGGATGAATTAGAGCGGAGACTGCGAGCCAGGCCTTCTCGTCCAACATCAGTGCCTAAGCTCACAAATGGGCTTCTGGAAGAATGGTCAAACATTCCCATAGACACACTCCTAAACCTTGTGGACATGTCAGGGCTGGGCTCAGCCCTTCCTTCTCTGAGCTGGCCGCTCAGTTGTTGGCTAATTGCCAGCTCCCATCTCTCTCCACAGTTACTCAGCTGTTGATGATATCCTGCTTGTCAGTCCTGCCTACTTAAGCCGTCCAGTCCAGAGGAGCTCTGCCTTCGCCTTGGTCAACATCAAAAGAAACTATCTCCTGGGTTCCTGTTTAAAGACTGGCTTTGCTGACATCCCTTCTGGCTCCAGATCCTGCTTGCTGTTCCACTACTTTGATCCCTGACTTCTGGCTTGGCTGACTATCCATTCCGGTTACTGAACTTTGGCTATGTTTTGACTACGTTTGTTCTTTTTACTTTTATTATTAAACAAGTGTGATTTAACTGTACTTCGGTCTCGGTCTGATTTCATGGTTTCTGACAGGACATCCTTCCCAGAAGAGCTGAAGCCGTTATATCTGCACAGGGTGGGCCGACTCAATATTGAACCCTACGGACTAATGCCCCGTACACACGGTCGGACATTGATCGGACATTCCGACAACAATATCCTAGGATTTTTTCCGACGGATGTTGGCTCAAACTTGTCTTGCATACACACGGTCACGCAAAATCCAATCGTTCTAAACGCGGTGACGTAAAACACGTACGTCGGCACTATAAACGGGGCAGTGGCCAATAGCTTTCATCTCTTTATTTATTCTGAGCATGCGTGGCACTTTGTGCGTCGGATTTGTGTACACACGATCGGAAATTCCGACAACGGATTTTGTTGTCGGAAAATTTTATAGCCTGCTCTCAAACTCTGTGTGTCGGAAAATCCGATGGAAAATGTGTGTTGGAGCCTACACACGGTCGGAATTTCCGACAACAAGGTCCTATCACACATTTTCCCGTCAGAAAATAGGACCGTGTGTACAGGGCACTAGACTGGGATTCCATTAACATTCATGTGCGTGTAAAGGCAGGCGTCCCAATACTTTTGACAATATAGTGTATATTGTTACATGACAGTAATGTATTCATGCAAGCATGTAAACTCAAACTTTAAATCGCTGCTTTCTTAACTGTGACAGATCTATTAATCTGAGGAAGTTAACATGGTAAATGCCTGTGCCCCATACTGAGAGAGGCGGCATGTACGCTACAGCTGTCTTTAAGCGCACAGTGAGAAGCGTTTATGAACCAGACCATAAAAATAACATCATTTATTCTTCAGCACACCTGAACAGGGGAAAAAAAGAGAAATGACAAAAGCCTCTGAAATTCAGCTCCGGGGAAAACTGGCCTGTGATTTCTACAGCCCAGCGATTTCTGCTGTAATGCCCTTCTGGGCGCGCGTCAGTCACAGCAGTTCGTCCCTTGCTTCCAACAGGGATGGGTGATCGATTGAGTCATTGTGCTCAGCGGGTGTGACGTACGGTGATGGGAGTAAAAGAAACGCAACCTGCGGTCCACAGGAATTTTCGACTCACGTTATATTAAATAAGCTGATGTGTCAATCTTGCAAAGGGGGAAAAAATGGAAATTGCCAAGGAAAGACGGCAAACCTAAAATTACACCGGAGAACGTGAGCAGAGGATACGTGGCCTGTGCTATGGGGCATGGAGAGAAGACGTCAGGCCCATCTCTGGAATGGTCTGCTCTTCAGCAGATGAAAAGTACAAAAGGATTTGTGAACGATTAAACATCATTTAAAGTGATTTTAAAGTAAAAAAAATAAAAAATAACAAACATATCATACTTACCTCCCACTGTGCAGCTCGTTTTAGACAGAGTGGCCCCGAACATCCTCTTCTGGGGTCCCCCGGCGGCTCTCGTGGCTCCTCCCCCACATCATATAATCCCCTGGGAGAGGCGCTTCCCCGAGGGGGTTAGCTTGCGGGCGCGCTCCCGAGTCCAGCATTCGGCGTCCATAGAGGCCGAATGCAGGACTCGGCCCCGCCCCCCCTGGAGCTCGCGTCATTGGATTTGATTGACAGCAGCGGAAGCTAATGGCTGCACTGCTATCAATCTATCCAATCAAGAGCAGAGAACCCCGGGCAGAGATAAAGCACGCCCCCTCCGTGTGTTCCAGTGCTCAGGTAAATAAAATGGGGGGGGGGCTGGGGGGCAGGTCACCCCCAGCCCCCCCATTTTGCATTAAGGTGAAAAAACACAAACCTTTACAACCCCTTTAAAGCTGAACTCCAGGCAAATGTAAAAGACATAATATGATGCCGCTCCGTGTTCATCATTATATGGTGCGAGTACCTAAATTTTACTTGATATCAGCCTGTGCAGCAGAGCTCAGCCTGGGTGAGGGAGAAGCAGAACAAATAGCAAATCAGGTGCTCTACAGTGAACATGCTAATAGGAGGAGAGAGCAGAATGACAGCGTTATTGTCCAGTCACAGGCTGGCGGGGGGGGGGGGACAAGACCTGTATTTGTTACTGAACTACAACAGAGAAAAAAAAATAGGTCTCCTGTCCTGCCTGACAACACTGTGCCATGTGGCAGAGCTGTGTACATCTCAGGACTGGATGGAGATGAATACTTATCCTTTGGAAGATAACATACCTCCCTTACACCTTTAGCCATTTGCATACAGTTCAGTTTTAATTATTTTCCTTTATTACTTAGTAAATATAATGTGCATATTTAATAATAATAATAAAAAAAAAACAGTAAAACAAATGAACTGTTTGCACATTTAGGGCAGCGGCTGTGCTAATGCTATTCAGTGAACAGGTCACTCATTTCCTGGCATGGCCAAAAAGCACCAGTAGTGAGAACAATTCTGTGTGCTGATCTCTGGATGTCACAACCATCCCAAGTGCAGTAGAATTAGAAGGGGGATTGTCTGGTGGTCCGGGAGTCTCCCAATGGAGATGGGGGGAGAGCTGCTGGGGTGTTACATACACAACCACTTTGCTATGATTCTGAGACGCCCTTTTTCTAGGACATCAATTGTTGGTGGTGGCAGCATGATGCTGCCACCACCATGTTTCACAGTGGGGATGGTGTTCTTTGGGTGATGTGATGTGTTGGGTTTGCTCCAGACATAGCATTTTCTTTGATGACCAAAAAGTTCAATTTTAGTCTCATCAGACCAGAGCACCTTCCTCCATACATTTTGGGAGTCTCCCACATGCCTTTTTGCAAACTCAAAACGTGCCATTTTGTTTTTTTCTGAAAGTAATGTCTTTCTTCTGACCACTCTGCCATAAAGCCCAACTCTATGGAGCGTACGGCTTATTGTGGTCCTATGTACAGATACTCCAGTCTCTGCTGTGGAACTCTGCAGCTCCTCCAGGGTTACCTTAGGTCTCTGTGCTGCCTCTCTGATTAATGCCCTCCTTGCCCGGTCCGTGAGTTTTGGTGTGCGGCCGTCTCTTGGCAGGTTTGCTGTTGTGCCATGTTCTTTCCATTTGGTTATGATAGATTTGATGGTGCTCCTAGGGGATCATCAAAGATTTGGATATTTTTTTTAACCTAACCCTGACTTGTACTTCTCAACTACATTGTCCCTTACTTGTTTGGAGAGTTCCTTGGTCTTCATGGCAGTGTTTGTTTAGTGGTGCCTCTTGCTTAGGTGTTGCAGCCTCTGGGGCCTTCCAAAAAGGTGTGTATATGTAATGACCGATCATGTGACACTTAGATTGCACACAGGGGGACATCATTTCACTAATTATGTGACTTCTGAAGGTAATTGGTTGCACCAGAGCTTTTTATGGGCTTCATAACAAAGGGGGTGAATACATACGCACATGCCAATTATCAGTTTTTTATTTCTGAAAAATAGTTTTATGTATATATTTTTCTAATTTTACTTCACCAACTTAGACTATTGTGTTCTGATCCATCACATATAATTCAGATTAACCACTTGAGCCCCGGACCATTATGCTGCCTAAGGACCAGAGGTCTTTTTCCAATTTGGCACTGCGTCGCTTTAACTGCTAATTGCGCGGTCATGCAATGCTGTACCCAAACGAAATTTGCGTCCTTTTCTTCCCACAAATAGAGCTTTCTTTTGATGGTATTTGATCACCTCTGCGGTTTTTATTTTTTGCGCTATAAACGGAAAAAGACCGAAAATTTTGAAAAAAAATGATATTTTCTACTTTTTGTTATAAAAAAAATCCAATAAACTAAATTTTAGTCATACATTTAGGCCAAAATGTATTCGGCCACATGTCTTTGGTAAAAAAAATGTCAATAAGCGTATATTTATTGGTTTGCGCAAAAGTTATAGCGTCTACAAACTAGGGTACATTTTCTGTAATTTACACAGCTTTTAGTTTATGACTGCCTATGTCATTTCTTGAGGTGCTAAAATGGCAGGGCAGTACAAAACCCCCCCAAATGACCCCATTTTGGAAAGTAGACACCCCAAGGAAATTGCTGAGAGGCATGTTGAACCCATTGAATATTTATTTTTTTTGTCCCAAGTGATTAAAAAATGACAAAAAAAAAAAAAAAAATTTACAAAAAGTTGTCACTAAATGATATATTGCTCACACAGGCCATGGGCCTATGTGGAATTGCACCCCAAAATACATTCAGCTGCTTCTCCTGAGTATGGGGATACCACATGTGTGGGACTTTTTGGGAGCCTAGCCGCGTACGGGGCCCCGAAAACCAATCACCGCCTTCAGGATTTCTAAGGGTGTAAATTTTTGATTTCACTCTTCACTGCCTATCACAGTTTCGGAGGCCATGGAATGCCCAGGTGGCACAAAACCCACCAAAATGACCCCATTTTGGAAAGTAGACACCCCAAGCTATTTGCTGAGAGGCATATTGAGTCCATGGAATATTTTATATTTTGACACAAGTTGCGGGAAAGTGACACTTTTTTTTTTTTTTTTTTTTCATAAAGTTGTCACTAAATGATATATTGCTCACACAGGCCATGGGCATATGTGGAATTGCACCCCAAAATACATTTAGCTGCTTCTCCTGAGTATGGGGATACCACATGTGTGGGACTTTTTGGGAGCCTAGCCGCGTACGGGACCCCGAAAACCAATCACTGCCTTCAGGATTTCTAAGGGTGAAATATTTTGATTTCACTCTTTACTGCCTATCACAGTTTCGGAGGCCATGGAATGCCCAGGTGGCACAAACCCCCCCCAAATGACCCCATTTTGGAAAGTAGACACCCCAAGCTATTTGCTGAGAGGCATGGTGAGTATTTTGCAGCTCTCATTTGTTTTTGAAAATGAAGAAAGACAAGAAAAAACATTTTTTTTTTTCTTTTTTCAATTTTCAAAACTTTGTGACAAAAAGTGAGGTCTGCAAAATACTCACTATACCTCTCAGCAAATAGCTTGGGGTGTCTACTTTCCAAAATGGGGTCATTTGGGGGGGGTTTTGTGCCACCTGGGCATTCCATGGCCTCCGAAACTGTGATAGGCAGTGAAGAGTGAAATCAAAAATTCACGCCCTTAGAAAGCCTGAAGGCGGTGATTGGTTTTCGGGGTTCCGTACGCGGCTAGGCTCCCAAAAAGTCTCACATGTGGTATCCCCGTACTCAGGAGAAGCAGCAGAATGTATTTTGGGGTGTAATTTCACATATTCCCATGGCATGTTTGAGCAATATATCATTTAGTGACAACTTTGTGCAAAAAAAAAAAAAAAAAATTTGTCTCTTTCCCGCAACTTGTGTCGCAATATAAAATATTCCATGGACTCGACATGCCTCTCAGCAAATAGCTTGGGGTGTCTACTTTCCAAAATGGGGTCATTTGGGGGGGTTTTGAACTGTCCTGGCATTTTATGCACAACATTTAGAAGCTTATGTCACACATCACCCACTCTTCTAACCACTTGAAGACAAAGCCCTTTCTGACACTTATTGTTTACATGAAAAAGTTATTTTTTTTTGCAAGAAAATTACTTTGAACCCCCAAACATTATATATTTTTTTAAAGCAAATGCCCTACAGATTAAAATGGTGGGTGTTTCATTTTTTTTTTTCACACAGTATTTGCGCAGCGATTTTTTAAACGCATTTTTTGGGGAAAAACACACTTTTTTAAATTTTAATGCACTAAAACACACTATATTGCCCAAATGTTTGATGAAATAAAAAAGATGATCTTAGGCCGAGTACATGGATACCAAACATGACATGCTTTAAAATTGCGCACAAACGTGCAGTGGCAACAAAATGAATACATGTTTAAAAGCCTTCAAAAGCCTTTACAGGTTACCACTTTAGATTTACAGAGGAGGTCTACTGGAAAAATTACTGCCCTCGATCTGACCTTCGCGGTGATACCTCACATGCATGGTGCAATTGCTGTTTACGTTTGACGACAGACCGCCGCTTGCGTTCGCCTTAGCGCGAGAGCAGGAGGCGACAGGGGTGCTTTTTTTTTTTTTCTTTATTATTTTTTTGCTTTTTTAATCTTACTTTTAAACTGTTCCTTTCATATTTTTTTTTTTAATCATTTTTATTGTTATCTCGGGGAATGTAAATATCCCCTATGATAGCAATAGGTAGTGACAGGTACTCTTTTTTGAAAAAATTGGGGTCTATTAGACCCTAGATTTCTCCTCTGCCCTCAAAGCATCTGACCACACCAAGATCGGTGTGATAAAATGCTTCCCCAATTTCCCAATGGCGCTATTTACATCCGGCGAAATCTAAGTCATGAAATGCTCGTAGCTTCCGGTTTCTTAGGCCATAGAGATGTTTGGAGCCACTCAGGTCTCTGATCAGCTCTATGGTCAGCTGGCTGAATCACCGGCTGCATTCTCAGGTTCCCTGTTGAGACAGGAGAGCCAGAGAAAAACACGGAAGACGGTGGGGGGGGGGCATTCCCTCCCACGGCTTGTAAAAGCAGTCTAGAGGCTAATTAGCCGCTAGGATTGCTTTTACATGAAAGCTGACCGCTGGCTGAAAAGAATGATACCAAGATGATACCTAAACCTGCAGGCATCATTCTGGTATAACCACTCAAAGTCGTGAATGGCGTACCTGAAGACAAAAAAATGGTTAACAATGGTTAACAATAAAGCACAGTAAACAGTAAAATATAAATAATTACATACCTGAAAAACAAACATGATAAAATATAATAACGATAACAATAACAATAAAACATTGCAGAATAGAATACAGTAAAAAAGAGCAGAACAATAGAGAGCGAGAATAGAGAGAGAGAACAATAAAACGACAACTATTTTTTTTTATTTCATATATTTTTTTTTTTTTACATTTTTTTTGTAACTAACTTTTATAACTGTAACCGGTTCCAGGTTCGGGTCTCTCAAAATGCGATGGCATCTTGGGAGACCCTGTGAAAGTGTGCCTAGTCTGTGCAATGCTGTACCCTACGCTAATACTCAACTAGTGAATGGTAGCGTTCAAAACATTCACCAATGCAAAGACCAGGATTGTCAGGACAGGAGGGACAATAATAGCGGGTGTCACGCCTATATCCGCGCTTGCTGCAGACACAACATCTTTTTTGGGGGGGTTCGTTGGGTAGGGGTACTCGGGAGGACATAAAGAAAATGCCTCTCATGCAGCCGACTGCATTTGGTTGGGGATGTGAATGGGGGAAGTACGGGCGCTGCAGAAGCGGTGGGTTCCCAATTAGGATTGGCGAATGCAGCAGGAAGGGCACTATGGGCACGACGGGCCTGTGTTTGTCTTTTTGGTGGCAGCGGGACACTACTTGTGCTTGCCACCTCACCAGCTTGAACTGCACTTATGGGACTCGCCACGTCACCAAGTGTTACTGCAGTGCTGGTTTGACTACGACCGGGGTGTACTAGGCCGCTGGCGCTTGCCAGTTCACCAAAACACTACCAAAAAAACTGTTAGCGATCGCAGGGATCAGGCCTGACTCTGCGAACGCTGCAGTTATGCGTTTTAGTCTTTTGTAAGTGACAGTGATCGATCGATACTGCACTTGGGTGGGCTGGGCCGGGCGGAGGGGCAAAACGCAGGTGCTAACAGGTATCTGGGCTGATCCCGCTAACACTGCGTTTTTGGGAACCCTAAACTGCTGGGGACACTAGTATAGATCTGATCAGATCAGATATTGATCCGTTCAGATACTATACCACTAAGGGAGGTGTACGGTGCGTGCGTGGGTGTTAGCGGTACTGGCGCTAATCTGACGCTGCCTGGGGCTGGTGCTTGCCAGTTCACCAAAATACTACCAAAAAAACTGTTAGCGATCGCAGGGATCAGGCCTGACTCTGCGAACGCTGCAGTTATGCGTTTAGTCTTTTGTAAGTGACAGTGATCGATCGATACTGCACTTGGGTGAGCTGGGCGGAGGGGCAAAACGCAGGTGCTAGCAGGTATCTGGGCTGATCCCGCTAACACTGCGTTTTTGGGAACCCTAAACTGCTGGGGACGCTAGTATAGATCTGATCAGATATTGATGCGTTCAGATACTATACCACTAAGGGAGGCGCATGCTGCGTGCGTGGGTGTTAGCGGTACTGGCGCTAATCTGACGCTGCCTGGGGCGACGCATATCACCGCCGGGCGATCAGGGGGCTAAACCTTTATTCGGTAATAAACGGCGGGTGCCCTGACACTATAAAAAATAAACAAACTAACCAGCGTCAACCGTAACGGTTATACGGTGATCAGTGGTGAAAGGGTTAACTAGGGGGCAATCAAGGGGTTAAAACATTTATTCGGTAGTATATGGGGGTCCCTGACGCTATAAAACGCTGACGGCGAACCTAAATATTTACTTCCCTAACTAGCGTCACCAGCGACACTAATACAGCGATCAGAAAAATGATCGCTTAGCAACACTGGTGACAGGGGGTGATCAAGGGGTTAAAACTTTATTAGGGGGGGTTAGGGGGGTACCCTAGACCTAAAGGGGGGTAACAGTAACTGTCCCAACACTGTAACTGTCACAAACTGACACTATGCAGTAATCAGAAAAAAAAAAACAAAAAAAACTGCTGGTGTCAGTTTGTGACAGGGGGGGGGGGGGGGTGATTGGGGGGGGATCGGGGGGCGATCGGGGGGGGGGGGTCGGGGTGTTTTGTGTGCATGGCATGTTCTACTGTGTGTGTGTGTGTTGGTGCACTCACATTGATGTCTTCTCTCCTCGGGCCGGAACGGAAATTACCGAGCCGAGGAGAGATGACATCATTTCCTTTGCTGCTGTTTAGCATACAGCAGCAAAGGAATGATTCGATTGGCCGGCGGCGATCGCGAGGGGGGGGCCACGAACGGATGGTCTCCCCCTCACCACCGATCGCCGCTGGACAAAAGACGACCGCCTCGGGCACCGGGGGGGGGTCCGATCGGACCCCCCACCCGCGGAAGGCAAATCACGTACCATGTACGTGATTTTGCCTGTCCGTGCCACTTTGCCGACGTACATCGGCGTGAGGCGGTCGTCAAGTGGTTAAAAAAACATTGAACTAAAGGCTGTAATGTAACAAAATAATTAAAAAAGCCAAGGGGGTGAATAGTTTTGCAAGGCACTGTATATGGGCACTATTCCTCCAACTAATACCAATGATGGGGCACTATTCCTCCAACTAATACCAATGAATGACGGGACGTGGCTGTACGGCAACTGAAAGTGACTTTAGGATTATCGGAAGTGACGTTCCGGTGAGGTTTACAGTCAGGTGAGACATTGCCTGCTGGCTTCTGATTGAAACCACTGTAAAGCTCTGGGATATTTGTACTCAATGCTCTTTTTAATGTGGAAATTGTTTGAAGATTTTAATAAATTGATTACGTTTTTGAGACATATTACACTAGTGGAGCTTTCCTTTATTTCCCCTTTTATGAGCGAGTTCTATCTATAACTGCAAGGAGTGGAGAGCGCTGTGGTGGAGACATTACCTCGGGGGGGGTGGGTGGGGGGGGTGACTGCTTATCCACCAAACACGCGAGTGTGAGGCAAACAGCTCCGGTGATTGTACATCTTATGGGGAGAGGTGTTTGGCGCGGTGTGGTGTGAAGAACTCATCACTTTATGGAGGATTGCTGCTGTGCACTTTGGCATTTCCTGCACTTTATATATAGACTTTTGTGTATTTCATTATCACTGTGGTGATTTTATTATTTTGTTTAATTTATGTTTTTATATCACGATGTTCACATTCACTTTGTATTATTGATATGTTTGTAATAAGCATTAGTAGATAGATAGTTTTCATTTATATGTAGCATACACATGAGCGCCGCTGTTTACCTAAAGTGTTAGATTTAAGTGATAAGGTTGAAGCTTTCATTTTTTGTTTATTGAAAGTGGCGGCTACAAACCGATTTCCATTTAGGTTTTTATGTTCATCATATATATATATATATATATATATACATATATATACACACACACACATATATATTCTTTTTAAAACTGGACAGTGCTATATAATGACTAATTCTGGACAATGCTATATAATAATATACCTGATTTAGAAATCTAATCTTTGGCACTTTTGTGTTGTTTGATACATTATATACTATCAAGTCCCCATTATTTATTTAAGTAGCGAAGTGCAATTTTATTCTAACATGCTCCTGTTTTAGACAATACATTATTACACGGTGCTAGAACGAAGCCTCATTATTAGTTTAATTGTGCAGCACAATGCTGACCTCTGCTGGTCAAATTTCATTACTACACAACACTCTATCCTACATCACCTTTTACTTGGTTTTAGGATCCACCACAGGAAATCCTCGGCCTGTATGTCAGAGACTGAATGAGGAAATGTTCTTTTTGTGCAATGCAGCCAATCAGATGCTTCCCTTAACCCTTAACCTTAACCTTAACCCAGAACAGGAGCCTTAACCACTTCAGCCCCGGAAAGATTTACCCCCTTAATGACCGGGCCATTTTGCGATATGTCACTATGTCGCTTTAACTGATAATTGCGCGGCCGTGCGACATTGTACCCAAACAAAATTGATGTCCTTTTTTTCCCCACAAATAGAGTTTTCTTTTGGTGGTATTTGATCACCTCTGCGGTTTTTATTTTTTGCGCTATAAACAAAAATAACAATATTTTTTACTTTCTGTTATAATACATATCCAAAAAAAATATTTAAAAAACAAATGTATTCTTCAGTTTAGGCCAATATGTATTCTTCTACATATTTTTGGTAAAAAAAAAAAAAAATCGCAATAAGCGTATGTTGATTGGTTTGCTCAAAAGTTATATTGTCTACAAAATAGGGGATAGATTTATGGACTTTTATTTTTTTTTCAAATATTTTTTCTGGTAATGGCAGCAATCTGCAATTTTTTAGCGGGACTGCAACATTGCGGCAGACAAATCTGACCCCAAGTGACACTTTTTGGGGACCAGTGACATGCTGAAAAAATGCACTGATCAATGTATAAATGACACTGGCAGGGAAGGGGTTAACACTAGGGGGCCGATCAAGGGGTTAACTGTGTTCCCTGGGTGTGTTCTAACTGTGTGGGGGGGATGGGCTTACTGGGACAACACAGAGATCGAGGTTCCTGATCACTAGGAACAGCAGATCTCAGTGTGGTCTCCTGTCAGAACGGGGACCTGCCTTGTTTTTTTTTTAACAGAGAATGGATCTGCCTTGCAGAGCGATCCCGCGGCAGGCACGTGTCCCCACAGTATCTATTACACAAAACGACATACAGGTCTGTCATTTTGCACAGTAGAGCCATAGTATATGTACTGTGGCTGGTCCGCAAGTGGTTAATGGAAACATTTGACCGGCTGGTTTACATAGGCAGATCCCCGTTCTGCCTCTCTGCGGAGCGATCCCGCGGCGGCGTGGTTAATGGAAACATTTGACCAGCTGGTTTACATAGGCAGATCCCCGTTCTGCCTCTCTGCGGAGCGATCCCGCGGCGGCGTGGTTAATGGAAACATTTGACCGGCTGGTTTAGGGCAACATGGATGAATGATCAAAATTATACATTAGGGGGGTGTGTGCTGAATTCTATTAAGCATGAATTACATGCAAGGAATCAGAGCAGCTTTTTAGATTTCAGTACTGTCGGCAGTCAGAACTCATTTCCGTTTGGCTATTTTTGCACTTTGTATTAATTGAATCAGTTGCTTCCTCCCCATAGAAAAATCAAAACAATTATTCCCTGCGATAAAAGAAAAGGCCCCTCCGGTGTGGGTGGGCTGAGCTTGATTTTCTTTGTCTTTCGAAGTTGCGGGCTGCAAAAACACTTCAACAACATTCGACAACAACAACGAGTCCCCCCGTTACATGCTGTGGTTTCTTCCTCTGGCCCGTAGGTCACTACAGGATTCAGCAGTGAGGTCGGGTCAGTGGGAGAAAGATCACACACTAGCACAGGAACAAGGGGGGACTGAAGATAATCCAGAAATTTGGCAGTGTCTGGGCTGAGCTTATATAGGGAAGTTTGAGGTCACTTCCTGTGCGCCTCCTGGGCATTTTTCCCGCCTTTTTCCATCAGGTTGAGGTCACTTCCTGTGCGCCTCCTGGGCATTTTCCCGCCTTTTTCCATCAGGTTGAAGTCATTTCCTGTGCACGTCCTGAGCATTTTCCTGCCTTTTTCCATCAAGTCTTCTGCGCAGCTGCGGGTTAGCGCACTAAGGCGTCTTTGGCGCGTGCTCAGTTGGCACGGATTTCCTCTTGCGGCATCGCGCCATTGGTGCATGCGTAGTAAGCCCTGGACTCTTACATGTGGGGTCTAAGCACTAATCGGTATGCAGTAGAGCTCCTGATGGTGAAGATGGGTTGTGCTGTGCATTAGTACTAGGTCACAGTCCTCAGGATCGCCCGAACAAGAGGTGAGCTCACACAGGGTTTCTGTGTCACGGTTGGGGTTCAGTCTTGGAGATCAGTAGCTATAGAAATAGAGAGGTTCCCCCCGACCAGCAGAATAAGTAAACAAGCAGGTCACCCAGACAAATGATGCGGGCTCACCCGAGGTGCGAGGTCTCAGCACTAACAGGTATTCACCAGAGATCCAGATGGTGGAGATGGGTTTAGCTGCGTGTTAGTGCCAGGTTGAGGTCCTCGGGATCACCCCACCAAGAAGTGAGCAGGCCGGGGTCCAGTATCGGATATAGCAGGTGGAGGTCAAGCAGAAGCTTGGTCAGCAAACAAGGCAAAAGTCGGTAACATGTGGTTGCAGGATGGGATCAAGCGGAAGCGTAGTTGAGGCACAAGCCAAAGGTCGTAACAAATGTTAGCGAAAATGCAGACGGCGGCAGAACTGACAAGTGAGATAATGGCTGGTGAGAGCACAATAATCAGGCAAACAGGAAGTGCAAAGGCATGACCTAAATAGGAAGGGGGGGAGCAAGGAGTTCAAGGTTCACCCCACCAAGAAGTGAGCAGGCCAGGGTCCAGTAGCAGATATAGCAGGTGGAGGTCAAGCAAAAGCATAGTCAGCAAACAAGGCAAAAGTCGGTAACAAGTGGTTGCAGGATGGGATCAAGCGTAGTTGAGGCACAAGCCAAAGGTCGTAACAAATGTTAGCGAAAATGCAGACGGTGGCAGAACAACAAGAGTGGGGTATTGGCTGGAGAGAGCACAATAATCAGGCAAACGGAAGGGACCTAAATAGGAATGGGAGGAGCAAGGAGTTCAAGGTTCACCAGAAACAAGATGCAAGGCAAGATTGTGCAAGGAATTGTCCAGGGAGCTGTCCAGCATCTCAGGTGACTCAGCAAGAAAAGATACTGCTAGCTACTTTCTTACCGGGCCGATTCTGGTATTCCTCTCCTATATGTAAAAATCATAATTCTTTTGTTAGAAAATTACTCAGAACCCCCAAACATTATATATATATATATATATATATATATATATATATATATATATATATTTATATTTATTTTTAGCAGACACTCCAGAGAATAAAATGGTGGTTGTTGCAATTTTTCATATCACACTGTATTTGCGCAGGAATTTATCAAACGCAATTTTTTTTACAAAAAAAAAAACACTTTCATGAATTAAAAATAAAAACAAAACACTAACACTGAGTGAAAAACACACATAACTCTGTGAAAGATGATGTTACTCCAAGTGAATAGATACCTAACATGTCACGCTTTAAAATTGTGCACTCTTGTGGAATGGAGCCAAACTTCGGTACTTAAAAATCTGCATAGGCGACACTTTAAAAATCTTTACAGGTTACCAGTTTAGAGTTACAGAATAAGGTCTTGTGCTACAATTATTTTCTTTTGCTCTAACGTTCGCGGCGATACCTCACATGTGTAGTTTAAACGCCATTTACATATGTGGGCGTGACCTCTGTATGCATTCACTTCTGCGTGTAAGCATGAGGGGTCAGGGGCGCTTTCAAATTTTATTTTTTTTACACATTCCCTTGAAAAGATTTTTTATTACTTTTATTTCTATTAAAAGGAATGTAACTATCCCTTGTAATAGGAATAGGGAATGACAGGACTCTTTATGGAGAGATGTGGGGTCTATAAGTCCCCACATCTCTCCTCTATGCTGGAAAGACAGCGATAAAAAAAAAAAAAACATCTCAGGCTTCCCAGAAGAAAAAAATGGCAGTGTTTACATCTGCCGGCGCAGGAAGTGACATCAGGACTTTGCTTCTGGCCTCTGAGGGTCATAGAGATGGCCGGGTATCATCTGGTCCGCAGTCAGCTCCATGGTAACCTGCCTCCACCGGTGGTTTCGTTCTCCGGCTCCCCGATCGTATGGGCGAGCCTGGAGAAGGCCGGCGGGGAGGAACATTACCTCCTGCCAGCCTGTAAAAGCAATCAAGCTGCTAAAAAGCAACTATGGGGGCTTTTATTTTTCACTTGCTGAAAAAAAAAAGATATCTGAATGAGGCCTGCAGCTGCGCCCATCATCCAGATCTCCACTCAAAGTCCAGGCCGTCATATGATGTCCTACAGGCGGGAAGTGGCTAGACGCAGCAGAGGTTGCAGGTTCGGATCCGGGTCTTGACAATCTTATTGGGTAGAACTATGTGTCCAACCAAGACCTAGGTATTCCGCAAGTTATGCTTGAACCAGAATATCCCCTCCTGCACATCCACAATCCACAGAGAGGGAAAAGCAATGCAGCTTCAACAGCAACAAGGGACCCACACACCAGGTCCCCCACACATGCATTACAGTAGAGCCCCACAGATTAAATTTAAATGGAGTCCTGTTATTTGATACCTTTATAAGGAATTTAGAAGCTAGGAAAGAGTATGTGAGTACAGACAGCCGACAAGGAAGCAGCAGATGACCTCTGACCCTTAAAGTGGTGTTCCGGTCAAAATTATACTTTTTAAATAAAAATACCCCTATAATACACAAGCTTAATGTATTCTAGTAAAGTTAGTCTGTAAACTAAGGTCTGTTTTGTTAGTTTATAGCAGTAGTTTGTTATTTTATAAACTTACAGCAGGCCGTGGCCATCTTAAGTGTGGGCATCTGAAGCCAGACTGTATTTCTTCCTGGATCTCATCCTTGCAGATCTCGCACATGCTCAGTGCAGCACAAGCAGTGTAATAGGTTTCAGGTCAGGTTTCCATAGCAACAGCAGTTTCAGAGGAAGTTGCCCCCCCTTCCCAGAAGGCATTGCAAACAGGAAATGATGCGATGGGCCGCGGCCAGGGAGGAGGAAGTGAAAAATGAATACAGCAGATATACAGTAAGTGCTGAGAAAAAAAATTAAAAAATATCCAATTTGTTTACAGTGCACAGTTTAGTGAGAGATGCTGAAGAGTTGTAAAAGTGGGTGGAACTCTCAAGCTGTCAGAATCAGACAAATTAAGAAGAGCTACATAAGGTGCAAATATAACTTTTTTTTTAATAAGTAAGCCTGATCACTTACCGTATATACTCGAGTATAAGTCGTTCCGAGTATAAGTCGAGGCCCTAATTTACCACAAAAAAAATGGGAAAAACGTATTGACCCGAGTATAAGACGAGGGTGAGAAATGCACATCTACTGTAAGTGGAAAAGAGGGTCAACAATGCCCATTTGCAGCATCACTGTGCCCATTTGCATGCCTCACTGTGCCCATTTGCAGCCATAAGTCCCCTGAACTTCAAACTCGGTAGTTAAGGGTTCCTGGATGCCCCCTAGCTGCAGCAAAAATTTGGGGTCTCTGAACCCAAAGGGTCCCGAAATGACATTGCTGCAGATGGACACAGTTGACCGAATTTGGGGCCCCGTATCTCGGGGCCACTTAGTGCTAAGAACCCCACTGTGCTAACCCAGTGGAACTAGCACCATAAAATTTCCAAAGCTGGGGTTTCTAGCACCAAGTGGCCCCGAGATACAGGGCCCCAAAAATCAGTTCAGAAAATGTCAAGCACTTTTCTGCAGCAGAGAATGACATTTTCCGAACCAGTTTTGGGGCCCCGTATCTCATGGCCACTTGGTGCTAGGAACCCCAGCTTTGGATATGTTATGGTACCAGTTCCAGTGGGTTTGCACACCAAATTTGGGGTTCCTAGCATCAAGTGGCCCTGAGATACGGGGCCCCAAAGTCGGTTCGGAAAATTACATTTTTTGCTGCAGAAAAGTGCTTGACTCGAGTATAAGTCGAGGGGGGCACTTTCAGCACAAAAAAATGTGCTGAAAAATTCGACTTATACTCGAGTATATACGGTATATCAATTCAGATTAAATACTATGAAGTATTAGTATATTGTGACTGGTTTATCTTTATTTTCGGCACTTGTCTTGGTAAACAACTGTTCCAGGAGAGCTTGTAGTTTAACATAGCTCCCAACTGTCCCTGATTTGGAGGGACTGTCCCTGATTTGGAGGGACTGTCCCTGATTTGAAGCAATGCCTCTCTGTCCCTCTTTCCATCGCATGTGTCCCTCATTTTGGTCTGATCTATAGAGTTGTATATAAAATGCACTTTTTATCTTTCAAAAAGTATTTCCCAGTGCTAAACCTTTCATCCAAATTTTAAATTGCTGCATTTTTCAATTTTAAAAGCCAATAAAGGCATAGTAGTGGTTAAAAAAAAGCACTTGTGGTTTTAATTAACCTATTTTTTTTGTTATTTCCCCTTTAAGGGGGCGTGGCATGGGGGGGCGTGTCCTATGCCTACATACGTTTGCTAGTAGGTGTCCCTCATTCCCATCTTAAAATGTTGGGAGGTATGGTAGTTAGTGTATTGCAGTTTGAAGTCACTAATGTGCTGTACGCTTGATGACGTCTGCATCCGAGGCTGTGAGAATCTAACATTTTTTTTTTTTTACATAAAGTTTATTCGTTTTGAATAACACAAAAACAACAAAAACAGTGGTACTTTCTCGACAATCCACATATATAGCATAGACAATAAAAAACCTTAAAACAGTATCCGTAGTCATGTCAGTGATTCAGGCTTCACAGGCTAAGTACATTTTATACAGGGCACATATAGATAAACAAAGAAAAGGGAGGGTAGTTCAATATAGGTGAGTATAACTATGTATGGGGACCTGAACAAGTTGGGGCCTGATCAGGCAGAACAATTAATGGGGGTCCAGAAAGGTTGGGATCGAGTCTGTGTCCACATTGAATTCAAGTCATTGGGGGGGGGGGGGGGCCCTTAAGTTCACATTTCTGCCAATCTCAAACTATTTAGTATTTGGCTCTAAACCCCGCTCTTTAATCCACGCCGCCCATATCCTATCAAATTTTTTGGGGCAGTTACGTCCCAGATAGGTTAGCCTATATAGAGGTAAGGCCACATCCACCAGGGTTCTCCATTGCTGTACCATTGTGGGGGGGAGCCATTCCATTTTTGGAGGATCACTTTCCTGGCATAGAAGGCTGTGTAGAATCCAAACAGCTTTTTAGATTGTGTTGTCTAAAGTGTATCAATACCACCCAGTAGCAGTGGTATCGGGTCGCGTGGGACATGCAGCTTGCTGATAGAGTTGATATCCTTAACCACCCCTTCCCAGAAAATTTGGAGTCGCTGACAGGACCATATAACATGGATGAAGAAGCCCATATCCCGGTTGCATTTGGGGCAGACTGAGTTCCTGGTGGGGTACATCTTGGCTAGTCGCTTCGGGGAATAATATGCTCGGTGTGGAAACTTAAGCTGGGTGAACCTTTCCTTCACAGAAATCATGAGGGAAAGGCATTGCTGAATACCCTCCTTCCAATCATCGTCAGCGAGCGCAGGCGCGTCCGCCTGCCATTTTGAGAACAATCGGGATACTTTGGAGGTGTCCAGTCCGACAAATTCGGAGTAGAGAGCCGATAGGAGTTTAAGGTCTTCCGCCAGACCCAGCATGTGCTCAACATTAGTGGCCTTCAGCATGTTAGGGAGGGGAAACTGAGCTCGGTAGGCATGGCGGAGCTGAAGGTACCTAAAGAACATATGGTTAGGCACTCCGCGGTCTCTTTTAAGAGTATCAAACAAGCAAAGCCCATCCAAAGAGGCAATATCTGCCAGGGTTTTGATACCATATGCCCATATCGTAAAGTGTGGCAGTCTCGGATTCCCCCATAGTGGAGTATGTGGGGACGAGCTGTTGGGTTTCTCCACTTTAGCCTTCACCGTCTTCCAGACCCGAAGCGTAACAGGCATTGAAGGAGTAATGTGTAGGTTGGATCTGGGACCCCTATGTATAAGTTCCGGACTTCCGAGTAGGAGCCAAGCAACGCCGCCGCCAACGTAGCTGTGGGATTGGCTGGCTCCTCGGTCAACCACCATCTGACTGTCACAAGGACTGCCGCCCAGTAGTATTTGACAAAACAGGGCATTGCCAGACCTCCCAGAGTGACTGCCAATTGTAGAGTGGTTTTGGCTATTCTGGGGGTGCCGCCATTTCACACAAAGGAGATAAGCAGACTATCTAGTCTTTGAAAAAATGCCTGTGGGATGGAAACCAGGGTTTGTCTGAAAAGATAAACAAATTTAGATAGCATAGACATTTTAATCAGATTAACGCTACCTACTGGGGTGAGGGGTAGAGTTTTCCATGCAGTACATCTTTGAGTCAGGAGGGACAACAATGGGGTTAAATTGAGAGTGATAAATTGTGCGATGTCTCTGTGTATAACAATACCCAGGTTTTTGAACTGTGAGACCCGTTGCAATGGAGTATCAATTGGCAGGCTATCGTCCAAAGAGGACCGATTTTCCCCAAATGACACGTATGCCCGAGTACCTACCTAAGATGTCTATAAGTAAGAGGGCCTCCCTTAATGAGGTTGTAGCATTGCTAAGGTACAAAAGGTTATCACCTGCGTAGAGGGAGATTTTTTCTTCTACAGGGCCTATTGAGATGCCGCGGACCGTCAGTGAGGAGCGCAGGAGGATCACCATTGGTTCTATAGCTAGCGAAAAAAGCGCCGGGGAGAGTGGGCATCCCTGCCTAGTTCCTCTATGGAGACAGAAGGTAGGTGAGAAGACCGACCAAGTGCGTACTCTAGCTTGTGGGGATTTATACAGGACCTGCACCCAGAAGATTTGGGGGGAAATTTGGGGCCAAAGCTGAAACGGAGCAGGACCTCCAATAGATAGACCCATTCCACTGAGTCAAATGATTTCTCAGAATCCAGGGAGGCCAGTGCGTCAGAATGGGCGAGGTGATCCCTAGAGCCCAGAACGGTGTACAACCTCCGCAAGTTTATATCTGTGCCCTTGCCCGGCATGAATCCGGTTTGATCTTCGTGTACCAGAGTTTGGATAACCTCATTCAGTCGCCTAGCTAGGATCTTAGTAAGAATCTTAGCATCAGCATTGAGCAAGGAGATTGCGGTAGGAAGTACACAGCTCAGGGTCTTTACTTAGTTTCGGTATAACCACTATGACCGCATCCGCCATATAAGCCGGGAGGGTCCCTTCTTTTAGGGTCTTGACTATCATCTCATGCAGTTTGGGTGTCAGCTGTTCACTATGTTGTTTATAGAATTCCAGAGGGATACCGTCCACCCCTGGGGTCTTCCCTGCCTGCAGGTCACCTAAGGCTTGTTGAACCTCTTCCATTGTTATGGTGCTGTCAAGGTGTTCACACGTCGTGGTGGTAAGGGCGGGAAAGGTGACCTGGTCAAGAAAGGAGTTCAATTCTTCCCCTAAGTGGTCTACCCTAGAGGAGTATAGGTAGCCATAGTAAGAAGCAAATCGGGCATTGATAGACCATAGGGTCAACCACAGAGACACCATTGGCGTCACGTATTCGAGCAATAGAGGAGATTGATTGCTACTCTTTAGCCAACCAAGCCAAGAGCCATCTGGCTCTTTCCCCCTGCTCAAAGATGCGCTGCGATTGTGCCAGTTGTTGTTTTTTAGCTTTTGTCACCCTGAGAAGCATTACCTCCCAGTATGCGGCTTACATATCCAGATTTGTAATCGGGTTGCGGGATAAAACATATTGGGACTCCAGAGTTTGTGCTTTAGCCTCCGCCTCAGCAATGGTGATAGCTGCGTTCTTCCTAGCTCGGCAGATAGAGGACTGGTAGCAACCCCTGGTGTAGGCCTTGAATGCATCCCAGGTGCTGTCTATAGAGGTAGTTCCTGCATTTGTCAACCAAAATTTGGATATGTATGTGGGGATTTCAGCCTCTATTATGGGATCTGAGATCCAGTAGCGAGAACGTCGCCGCAATCTCTCAGATGGGGGTGTTTTTGTTTGGAAACTACACAGCACAGGAGCATGATCTGATATGCCACTCGGGAGTATATCTATCTCGCGGACCTTGGAGAGCAAACCACCGCTGACATAAATCAAGTCTATTCATGACATAGCATGATAGGACGTGGAGTGGCAGGTGTAGACCCTGTCCGTCGGGTGTTTCCACCGCCAGACATTGGTCAGGCCATAAAGGGATGCCCATTGCAACAGAGAAGAGTCCACATCGGCCCCTCGAGACAACCTATCCAGAGACGGGTTCGGAGTCATGTTAAAATCGCCAGCGATAGATTATCGTGGGATATGCAGAGAGGAGAGGAGTCAGGCACTTTAAAAGAGCAATCGTAGCCGGTGGCGGTATGCAAACACCTAAGATAACCATTTCAATGGTATCAACAACAACATGAGAATCTAACATTTAGCTATCTCATCTGTCATAAGAGAAATAAGGAGTTTGCCATTGATGACTAGTTCTTGAAGGCGCTGTCATCTTAATTTGTGCTTCGCTACTTCAAGAGTTGCTGACCTGGAACAAGCACGCAATCAGAATCATAGGAACCCTTCACATGCATTGCTTGTTCCATGTCAGTGACTCACTAATTAGTAAGGCAGAGATAAATGACAGTCCTGGAGCTTAAACCTTTAAAAACATGTTAGGAATGGCAGTTCCCATACTATCCTATTCTGACAGTTCCCTTTATTATTATACAGGATTTATTAAAGCGCCAACAGTTTGCCGCAGCGCTTTACAACACTAGGGCAGACAGTACAGTTACAATACAATTGAATACAGGAGGAATCAGAGGGCCCTGCTCATTGGAGCTTACAATCTAGAAGGGAGGGTCAAATGATAACGACCGTATTTGAACATCGATGAAAGAAGCTAAACATTACGGTTGCCGTTGGGCTTGCACCCTTGTACCTAACCATTGCTTGCAGTGCTGCCATATTATAAAAAGCCCAAATTCTCTGGCTAAATGCAGCTTGTGTGATTTCATTAGCTTTCTGATAACCTTTGAGATGTGAAAGAGGAGAACGTCTTTCACTGACGTCACGCTCCCCCCCCCCCCCCCCTCCAGGGATGAATCGCTCCTGCAGACCTTGCAGAAGAACATTTTTTTTTAACACCATCCCTTCCTAATGCATACAGTGCCCAGAGGGCCAAATGCCTACATGTTTAACAGTGCACCTGCCCCTTACATAACTGAAGAGGCGGACACACTTTTCTGTTTATGAGATTGCTGGTTTGTTCATTCTCAAGCGTTATGAAAACCAAAGGACAGCTCTCGTGCTGTTTGTGCAAAGCAGATTTGAAAAGGAATGCTAGCATCTGACTGGTTGCTACTGGTTACAGCATATTTTTTTTGTGGCGTAGTAATCGGAACTAGGTCAGATCAAAATAGTACTGATAAAAGTTATACCTATATAAGTACCTGAAATAATAATAATAATAATAAATACCTTATTCTTTTCCCTGCATTTTATTTTTATATTTTTAATTTAGAGAGGTGGTCAAAATGAGTAAAAAGTTGTTCAAAATCAAATAGGGAACTACAGCAAGTCGGTCAAGCAATAGAGTTTCCTGGACGGCAAGGGTTAACTTCTTCATAAGTCTAGAGGTAAAGGAGTAGGCTGTAGTACCTCATCTCTCGCTCGTGGCAGGCTTCCGCCAAGCTGTGCGACTGGTCCCCCAAAGCCTCTTCCCTCCTGCGCTCCGGCTGGGAGTCACATTCTGATGTCATCATTTACAATGCAGGACTAACTCATGCCGCCTACACGCGAGCGGATTTTCCGTCGGAAAAAACTCGGATGGTTTTTCCGACGGAATTCCGCTCAAGCTTGCCTTGCATACACACGGGTCACGCAAAAGTTCTCGGGACTTTCGACCGCCAAGAACGCGGCGACGTACAACACTGCGACGAGCCGAGAAAATGAAGTTCAATGCTTCCGAGCACGCGTCGAATTGTTTCCGAGCATGCCTAGGTATTTTGCGCGTCTGAATTTGTACAGACGATCGCATTTTCGGATAGGAACTTTTTCCGACCGAAAAATCGAGAACCTGCTCTCAATCTTTTGCTGGCGGAAATTCCGCCAGCAAAAGTCCAATGGAGCCATACACGCGGTCGCATTTTCCAGCCAAAAGCTTTAATCGGTCTTTTGCTGGCCGAATCTCCGATCGCGTGTAAGCGGCATCACTCAAAGTCCACCCACAACTTTGCGCGTGGGAGAGAAAAGGAGAGCACCAGGTGACCAGGGAGCAAAGAATATGATATTATTGCTTACCACCACTGGAGATCCCTGAAGTACCGGTATCTATTTTAGTGATTTTCAGCTTCCAGAGGAGTTGGTATTATAGGAATAGGAATTCCTATAGGATCCTATTCCTAGAGGAATAGGAATTAACATTGTATTAATTTTATATATATACAGGGCTTTTTTTCAGCGGGAACGTGGGGGAACGCAGTTCCGGCACCACCTGCACTGAATTTAGTAATTCAGCTGCTGGAGGATCTATTGATGCTGGCTTCTGGGAGATCTGTTGTTGCTGATAGGGGTCTATTGTTGCTGGGGTGGATCTTTTGTTACTGGAGGGTCATTTTGTTGCGGGGGGGGGGGTCTATTGTTGAAAGAAGGGTGTATATCTTAATGCTTATTAATAAAATCTATACAAATTACTCAGCACCACAAAATGATACTTGGTTCTGTATTCTCTAAAAAGGTCTGTACTGGAAGGTGGGTAGAGGATGGAACCAAGGGGCAGTGCTTAGAGGTGGACAGGGGGCGAAGACAAGGGGTGACTTGAAAAGGGGAGTTCCTGAACCTATTCTCTGAGAAAAAAAGCCCTGTGTATATATATATAGCCACCACAATACACAGCTCCTCCTTATAGAAGCACATCTTGTTCTGCCTCACACCTCATGGACACCTGCTGACAGATCTTGGGCTTTTCAGCCCTCTCCCACAGGCTGGGACCTTAAAGCAGAATTCCACACAAAAATGGAACTTCCGCTTTTCGGAACCCTCCCCCCCTCCGGTGTCACATTTGGCACCTTTCAGGGGGGAGGGGGGTGCAGATACCTGTCTAAGACAGGTATTTGCATCCACTTCCAGCATAGACTCCCACGGGAGTCTATGCCTCTTCCTGTCTGGATTCTGGGGGGATTCTGGGGGGACCCCATGCTGTTTTTTTCGGCGTGGGGGTTCCCCTTAAAATCCATATCAGACCGAAGGGCCTATGCTCTTGGAGGGGGAACCCATGCTGTTTTTTTTATTTAAAATTTGGCGCGGAGTTCCCCCTCAAGATCATCAGAGCACAAGTCGTATGCCAAAGTCGGATCATGCAAGACGCCGATCTGACTTCAATGATAGTCAATGGGCTGAAGTAGGATCAAAGTCGGTCCAAAGTAGTGCAGGGATCGTTTTCAAAGTCGGACCGACTTGTTTTGGACCAGTTAAGACGGCTCCCATAGGGAAACATTGATTTTCACACGTCATGCGACATGAGCTCCCAATGTCGGAGCGTTTGTCGTACCGGTGTGAACCCAGCCTAACTCCACTTTTGTTGAGAAAAAAAAACACTCCACTCTGGGTGATCTCTGGGTGCACATTGCAGGGATTTTAAACTTTGTAGATTTCTACCTTTTGGTATTTTGAAGATATACCGTAGCTGTTTGTTTCTCTGTGCTGAGTAAGTCTAATGGGAGTGATTTCATAATTATCAACCACCTGCTGCACCTGCAGAGCCAGAGTCCGCAAACCCGGAAGCAAGACAGGTGAAGATGAGAGTCCGCTGTAACTCTGAGATCTCGGCGTGGGGAAAAATGAAAATGAGGAAAACTGTAGGGTTTGCATCCACTTGGATGTGGTTTCCTATTGGGATTATCTCACCAAAAATGCAATTTTGTTGCAGGGGATATCAAAAATCTGACTTGTATCTTAGTGTAGACTTCTGGGAATATCGGTGAGCCAATCACACAAGCAGGAAATTATGTTTCTGGTGGACATTCTGTACACATTCTATGTACAGAACACCTCCAGGTAGCCATATTGCATTGCATTTTACAGAGAATTACAGCGCTGCAGAATAAAAAGGAAAGCTCATTTTTAAGAACATTCAAGTACAATATGGTTAGTGTCGTAATTGTATATGCTAGATTGTTTTTTGTTTTGTTTTTTGTTCCCATTAAAGTGGAGTTACCCTTTTAGCCATACTCCTATACTATACAGTACATGGTCATAGGGAAAATTTAGCGCCTACATCATCATTTTCAAGTTTTATTAGCCTTTGGGAGCCAGCTGAAGCTGCCTTTTTTATGAATTGGCCAATTGTGTTTTTTTTTTTTTTTACATAAGTGTTTTTTGTGTGTATTCTATGATTTATGATTTTCAATAAATGTATATATGGATTGAGAACAACATTGTGCACAAATGCCTAGCTGTCCTACTTGTTTGCACTGGACTGACTGGATCAGTCAATGGTCATGGGTAGGTGATTTTGTGGATGAGTAGGGAGATGTCATTCCGGTAGGGTGTGCCCAATGGTGGAAACCGGCAGTAAGCCCTCTTAGGGCTTGGGCTGCTGCCTCTTTAGTATGGTCTTAGGGTCGTTTCCACGTGTAAACTTGCAATAGTAAGAAAGAAGGCGCGCCCGGAGTCCAAAAGAATACAAGTTTGACGGTAGATGAAGGGCCGATTATTGAGAGTAGCGACAAGTACATCAAGCCAACGTTTTTCGGGAGACAGGCTCTCCCTTCTTCGGGGTAAATCTGCTGCCACTGCAACTTCAGTTGACTTCATATTTTGTCCGAAATCTTGCAAAATACATAACCGAAATTGGGAATCATTCCCATTAAAAGCATGCAGCAACAGCCCTAAAGAAGGGAGAGCCTTGATGTACTTGTTGCTACTCTCACAAAACGCCCCTTTAATCAAACATGTATTCTATAGGCCTCCGGGCTCTCCTTCTTTTCTTACTATTCCTAGCTGTCCTACTGGCACTAGCTACTAGTGCTACTAAGCTACTTTTTTAGATTATACAGTCAGGTCCATAAATATTGGGACATCGACACAATTCTAATCTTTTTGGCTCTATACACCACCACAATGGATTTGAAATGAAACGAACAAGATGTGCTTTAACTGCAGACTTTCAGCTTTAATTTGAGGGTAATTACATCCAAATCAGGTGAACGGTGTAGGAATTACAACAGTTTGTATATGTGCCTCCCACTTTTTAAGGGACCAAAAGTAATGGGACAGATTAACAATTATCCATCAAACTTTCACTTTTTAATACTTGGTTGCAAATCCTTTGCAGTCAATTACAGCCTGAAGTCTGGAACGCATAGACATCACCAGACGCTGGGTTTCATCCCTGGTGATGCTCTGCCAGGCCTCTACTGCAACCGTCTTCAGTCAAGGTCTGATCTAGGTCAATGCTAGGGGTAGTGTTTGGGTCAAGGTCAGGGCCAAAGGTCAATGTCAGGGTCAAAGGTCAGGGTCAGTATTTTTTTGTACAGATTTTTTTTTTTTAAATTAGTATCAGTGTCAGTATTGGTGTGTTTTAGTACAGATAAAAAAAAAAGCACACTATTGTTTCTGGGCTGTACTACGGGTACAAAAAACAACTAATATACACATATGTGGTATCACTGCGATCGTCAAGAGAAGGAGAATCTGTTTTGGGTTGTTCTTTGGTGGTAGGTTATGGTACCCTGTTTCCCCGAAAATAAGACCTAGCGTGATTGTCGGTGATGGCTGCAATATAAGCCCTACCCCCCAAATAAGCCCTACCCTGTTTCCCCGAAAATAAGCCCTACCCTGAAAATAAGACCTACAAGGACTTTAACTAGGGCTTATTTGGGGGGTAGGGCTTATATTGCAGCCATCACCGACAATCACGCTAGGTCTTATGTTCAGAGAAACAGGGTAGTAGCAAGAAATATACAGCTAAATTTTAAAAAAATATTTTTTTTGTACTTTTTGAGGCCAGTTTTCCTTTGATAATATTTTTTTTAGAAGCTATTCATTACCATTTACCACCAAATGAAAGCCTAATTTGTCCTGAAAAAAAAAAAAAAACGCGGTACAATCCACCTGGATACACAAAGTAGCTGTGATGATATGTAGGGTTTTACTAACACGTGTCAAAGTTGCAAAATTGGGCTTAGGCATGAAGATTTGTTTTACCCTTAGGCGTGAAGGGGTTTAATTATCCTTAATTATCCTTTTATTTTCTGTAGCCATTTAAATATGATTATTTATCAAGTGAACCTATTATTAAACTTTACATTTGAATACATATTTTTACTTGTTCCAACTTGTGACAACAGTATCATAAAAAAAAAAAAAAAAACCCTTAAACAAAGTGTACCTTTTATTTTTAAAGGGCAGCTCCAGTGAAGGAAGGGTGACTAAGCCTGAGTGGACCATCCAATGAATGATGTCATCCTTCAGGAGAAGGCAATAGAAAGTATGTCCTCAGGCTCCCTTTTTCCCATTCATCATTCACAAGGATTGCAGTCACATTAAGTCAGAGGCAGAAGGTAGGCTGATCTGTGAAAGACAACATGAGAACGTGTTACGAATATACAGACTAAAGCTGCCTATAGATAGCTCTGTTTGTTTTTTCGATCAGCCGGGGGCCTGATCGAAAAAAAAACGCTGAACGGATCCCCCCATCCACACAATTGAGGAGGACGAGGGAATCCTCCCTGTTATGCTATTGCATTCTGACAGCGGGGACTCCTCGGCTGTCACAATACACTGATCAGTGCTGCAGCTGATTGGCTGCAGGCGCTAATCGCACAAACATTTTCCAACAGTCCCATTCAAGACGCGTAGATCGTTAGATTGATTCCTCTCGAACAGGAATGACCATAGATGGGTTCAGCAGTATCCCGGCTAAAACATACAAATCTGGACCCATGTATGACCAGCTTAATAAAATCAGGCACAGGATTTAACCACTTGGGAACCGCCTATCCGCAGATATACAGAGGCAGAACGGCCCCCGCCCCTTCCCCCCGGATCATGTACATGTATGTGATCTGCTTCTTCCGGGTAGGGGGCACGTGTGCGTACCCCACTGCCCCGGCTGTGCCGCCATTCACTGCAGCAGTGTCAGAAACCATGAACCAGGGCGAGACAGAAGTACAGTAAAATCACACTTGTTTATTAATAAAAATAAAAAGGTAAATAGAGTAAGCGTAGTCAAAAGCATAGCCAGAGTCCAGTAACCGGATCGGGTAGTCAGCCAAGCCAGAGTCCAGTAACCGGATCGGGTAATCAGCCAAGCCAGAGTCCAGTAACCGGATCGGGTAATTAGCCAAGCCAGAGTCCAGTAACCGGATCGGGTAATCAGCCAAGCCAGAGTCCAGTAATCGGATCGGGTAGTCAGCCAAGCCAGAGTCCAGTAACCGGATCCGGTAATCAGCCAAGCCAGAGTCCAGTAACCGGATCGGGTAATTAGCCAAGCCAGAGTCAAGTAACCGGATCGGGTAATCAGCCAAGCCAGAGTCCAGTAACCGGATCGGGTAGTCAGCCAAGCCAGAGTCCAGTAACCAGATCGGGTAATCAGCCAAGCCAGAGTCCAGTAACCGGATCGGGTAGTCAGCCAAGCCAGAGTCCAGTAACCGGATTGGGTAGTCAGCCAAGCCAGAGTCCAGTAACCGGATCGGGTAATCAGCCAAGCCAGAGTCCAGTAACCGGATCGGGTAATCAGCCAAGCCAGAGTCCAGTAACCAGATTAGGTAATCAGCCAGGCCAGAAGTCAGGGATCCAATTAGAGGAACAGCAAGCAGGATAAGGAGCCAGAAGGGATGTCAGCAAAGCCAGTTTTTAAACAGGAACGCAGGAGATGGTTTCTTGTGATGTGACCAAGGCGAAGGCAGGAATGAAGTGAGCTGGAGATCTTTAAGTAGGCGGGACTGACGAGCAGATCCACAACAGCTGGTTAACTGTGGAGAGAGATGAGAGCTGGCAATTAGCCGACAGCTGACAAGCAGAAGCTGGTGCTCGCCAATGATTTATGGCCAGAACGCGCTGATCGGCTGAGCGAATGACAGAAGAGAGCTCTGCGTTGGTAAACAACATAGAGATCTCTTCTGTCAGTGGCAGGCACACAGTTAACCCTTTGATTGTTAGGCGCACAGCAGTGGCGGGGGGGCTTTGCAAGGGGGGGGCGGCAAACCTCTCCGGTGCATCTTCTCTCTGCTCCTCCCGGAACTAGGCGTCCAATAGGATCGCCTGACGTTTTGGCCAATTGGGAAACGGGATTGATGCTGCATCCAGCTGGGCAAGTGTGATTTAAATAAAAACCCAAATCTCATACTCATCTTTTAAATGAAAGGGTCCCCCCTTTACTTGGATAAATTACATTTCACTTGTTGAGGTATCTCCAGTATAAGACGTTAAAGGAGTTGTAAAGACAGAAGGTTTTTTATCTTAATGCATTCTATGCATTAAGATAAAAAAACCTTCTGTGTGTAGCAGCTTCCCCCAACACCCCCCTAATTACCTACCTGAGCTCCTTCTCGCTCCGGCGATGTCCACAATCCCCTCAGCCATCCAGGACACTCCTCCTAATTGGCTGAGACAGAGCGGCGGCGCCATTGGCTCCCGCGGCTGTCAATCAAAGCCAGTCAGCCAATCAGGGGAGAGAGGGGGCAGGGCTCCATGTCTGAATGGATACACGGAGCTCTGACTCGGCTTGAGTGCCCCCTGTAGTAAGCTGCTGGCTAAGGGGCACTCAAAGGAGGGAGCAAAGAGGGACCCGAGAAGAGGAGGATCCGGGCTGCTCTTTGCAAATCCAACTGCACAGAGGAGGTAAGTATGACATGTTTTTTATTTTATTTTATTTTTTTTTTAAATGAGCCTTTACAATCACTTTAAAGTGGAAACTTTAGTCAGAAGATTAAAGCCTAAGTTCTCCTATTGCAAAAAATAATAAATGCACCTCTTTTTAAAACGTAAAATAATGTGGATTTTTTATTATTTTTTATACTCTGTAGCCTGTAAGGCATGGCACCCACGATATGGGCAATCAGTTACTGGATAGCAGGAGGAATCAATGGACTATGAGAGCGCTCACCAGTGCCCGCACAGCTCATTGAGAACTACAAACCGTCAATAGTTCATTCATTTACAGAACTTTGTGAATGAATGACGCAGCCGTGTAGGCGGAGCCCCGCACAGCTCAGTTGTTTTTAAATTGTGACAGCCGGGAGAACATTATTCAGTGCCTATACTGTTTAAAATATAGTAATACTTTCGCACCCTGCTCTGCACATGCTCAGTTGCTCTCTTTATTTTTGACACTGTGCTGAAAATCAGAGCCACTAGAGGCCGATCTGCCGACAGCCTAAAGATTTACTGGTGCTCAGGGGCTCTGGGCTTCAGCAAAATGGCAGCCTCCAGCAAGAAGAAACAGGAGCAATGCTGGAGGCAAATTTACAGCACACACTGATTTTGGTAGCATAATTAAGGCTGGGTTCACATCATTGCGAATTGGAATGCCGTTTCCCCTCCGCATCCAATTCGCAATAGCAGGAGATTTTAAACGTCTCTCTATTGAGCCGCTTCACATATCTCCGCAGCAGGTCTGGTGTCTTTTTGGTCTGTTTCAGGTCCGAATTCAGCTCAAAATTTGGGCTGAAATCGGACCTGAAACGGTGAACCAGGACGCACCGGACCCCCTGCTGGGAGCCGCATGCAAAGACAGTGTGAACCCAGCCTAAAGTTGTTGTAAACCTTCCTCTTTTTTTTTTTTTTCGTTTAAATAACAAAACATATCGATACTAACCTGCTCTATGCAATTATTTCGCACAGAGCAGCCCCAATCCTCTTCTTCTGGGGTCCCCTGCCGGCGCTCCAGGTCCCTGCTCTTCATCGGATGCCTCCACAGAAACCCGTTTCCCCTGGCGGCACCCTGTGCGTGCGCGCTCCCGAGTCCCGCTGCTGCATCCATTGACACAGACAGCGGTACTCGGCCCCGCCCCCCCAGGATTTGATTGACAGTGGCTCCCGCTGTTATCAATCTGTCCAATGAAGAGAGAGACAGTGGCTGGACATCGCTGGATCGGATCGGGCTCAGGTAAGAAAAGAAAAGGAGGGGTCTGGGGGGAGCTGCAGTGCAGAAGTGTTTTCACCTTAATGCATAGAAAGGCTTTAGAACCACTTTAATGTGTAATGTATGTTCCCTGCTAAAGAACATTATTTTTTTTTTTATCAAGTTGTTGTGGGTAAAATGCCGCCGCTGCTTTCCATAAAAAAGGCCCACCAAAATCCTCAGCACCAGGCCCATGATGCCCTTAATCCGGGCCTGACAAAATGCCAACTAATGGCAGCTCTATCAATTTATCGCTAATAGAGGACTTGTGCCTGACTATCCTGTAGAAATGCGCACTGACAAAAAATGTGTTAGTTTTCGTTTCATTCGTTTTTTTTGCTTTTTTCGGAAATCCAAAAATCTGGATTCTCAAATTTCCGAATTTTTAAATTTCCAAATTTCTAATTTTCGAATTCCGAATTTCTGAATTCAGAAATTCGAAAATCCGAAAATCTAAAAAAAAGAAAGAAAATCAGTAAAATTTGAAATAATAACTAACTAATAATAACTAACTACCGGTATTAAATTATAGGTATTGGAGATTCCTTTCATATTTGGCTGTCAGTGAACGTAACAAATACAATTTTATCTGAAGTTACAAATTATCCGAAATAACGAATGCCGCATCTACACACATGGAATGGAACAAATTAGGAATAAATAATAATAAAAAGGTTTTATTATTATTATTATTGTTATTTATTATTATTAGATTGTTACGTTCCATTCGTTAAGATACGGCATTTGTTATTTCAGATAATTCGTAACTTCAGGATAAATTCGGACTCGATCCGCCGGAGGATCGATCCCGCTCTGAGTCCTGATCAGCGGGACCCACGGACCCGATGTCCGCCAGCACCCACTGATCGTTCAGGACACAGGCAGAACGGCAAGCTGCCTATGTAAACAAGGCAGATCGCCGCTCTGTCAGTAGGGAAAACATTGATCGTGTGTTCCTGGATCAATGGATCTATCTCTTCCCTTAGTACAAGCACTTCCCACACTACAGTAAAACACTACCTAGGCACACTGTTAACCCTTCGATGGCCCCCTATGTTAACCCCTTCCTAGCCAGTGTCATTAGTACAGTGACAGTGCATATTTTTTTGCACTGATATTAGTGTCATTGGTCCCCAAAAAAAGTGTCAAAAGTGTCACTGTCCAATTTGTCTGACGCAATATCGCAAACCTGTTATAGGTCGCTGCTCGCCACCATTACTAGAAAATAAATAAAAATTCCATAAATATATCCCATAGTTTGTAGACACTACAACTTCTGCGCAAACCAATCAATATACGCTTATTGGGATTTTTTTTTTTTTTTTTTTTTTTTAGCAAAAACATGCAGCAGAATACATATTGGTCTAAAATGATGAAGAAATTAGATTTTTTACATTTTTTTATTAGATATATTTTATAGCAGAGAGTAAAAAATATCGTTTTTTTTTTTTTTTTTTTTTTATAAAATTGCCGGTCGTTTTTTGTTTATAGCGCAAGACATAAGAACCGCAGAGTTGATCAAATACCAAAAAAAAAAAAAAAGAAAGCTCTATTCGTGGGGAAAAAAAGGACATACATTTTATTTGGGTACAGTGTTGCATGATCGCGCAATTGTCCGTTAAAGTAACGCAATGCCGTATCGCAAAAATGCGCACAGCAGGAGATTGTGACGGGCTCTCCATGGAGACGTTTCACACATCTCCGCAGCGGCCCTGGTGCGAATTGCACAGCGGTCCTGTGTGTCTTTTGGTCCATTTCAGGTCCTAATTCAGCCCAAAATTCAGGTTGAAATCGGACCCGAAACGGTGAATGGAGACGCACCGGACCCCAGCTGTGAGCCGCATGCGGCAATAGTGTGAACCAAATGTGACCCAGTCAGTTTTGCACCTGAGAATGTAGCAGTTGATAATACAGGTGTTGTGTAATCAATAATCAGAGGTTATGGTGATACGGTGTACTTTGATTCCACAGGTGTGTATAATGATTGGATTCAGTGGATGTGGCCGGGTTCACACTGATACGACAAACGCTCCGACCGCATGACGTGTGAAAATCAGTGTTTCCCTATGGAAGCCGTTTTAACTGGTCCGACACAAATCAGTCCGACTTTGAAAATGCTCCCTGCACTACTTTGGTCCGAGTTCGGTCCATTGAATATCACTGAAATTGGATGAAAGTCGGATCGCCGTCTTAACTGACCCAACTTTGGCATGCAACTTGTGTTTTGAGGATCTCCACGCCAAATAAAAAAAAAAAAAACGCATGGGTTCCCCTCCAAGAGCATACCAGGCCCTTCAGTCTGGTGTGGATTTTCAGGGGAACCCCCACGCCAAAAAAACAGCGTTGGGGTACCCCCAAAATCCATACCAGACCCTTATCTGAGCACACAGCCTGGCAGGTCAGGAAAGGGGGTGAACCGTACGAGGCCGCATGCCCTCAATATGGGGGGAGGGTGCTTTGGGGCAGGGGGGCCCTGCGCCCCCCACCCCAAAGTACCTTGTCCCCATGTTTATGAGGACAAGGGCCTCTTCCCGACAACCCTGGCCGTTGGTTGTTGGGGTCTGTGGGCGGGGGGCTTATCAGAATCTGGAAGCCCCCTTTAACAAGGGGGCACCCAGATTCCGGTCCCCCACTCTAAATGAATGAGTATGGAGTACATTGTACCCCTACCCATTTACCTAAAAAAAAAAAAAAAAATTCAAAAATAAAACACATTACACATGTTTTTAAAGTAATTTATTAAGGCAACTTCCGTTGTCTCTTCCGATCTCTTCTCCCCTCTCCGGCTCTTCCATCCGTTGGGTCTCCTCTGCTGACGTCTTCTGCCTCTGCCAGTTCTTCTCCCCTCTCCGGGTCTTCTCCACTCTCCGCTGATGTCTTCTAGCCCTCTCCGGTTCTCCTCCCTCTGTCCGCTGTCTTCTGCGCTATCTTCTCACTCTTTTATTCGCTCTTTTGCTGGGTCTTCTCCGCTGTACTCTCCTTCTTCTCCACCTGTCTGTTTTCATCCAATCCCATCCCCCAGACGGATGGAAAATAGGGTCTTCATCCTTCTGGATTTGGCGGACAAGATCCGATCGGATAGCAGCGGGTGTAAGTGGACATGTCACCGCTGACATCCGCCGCTCCATAGGAGTGAATGGAGGGTCCGATCAGGTCCGCCTGAAAAAACTGACAGGCGGACCTGATGGGACAGCCCGTGTGAAAGGGGCCTTAGTGTGAACCCAGCCTTAGACAATTGAAACAAAGTTCTTAACCGCTTCAGCCCCGGACCATTTGGCTGGCAAAAGACCAGAGCACTTTTTGCGATTCGGCACTGCGTCGCTTTAACTGACAATTGCGCAGTCATGCGGCGTGGCTCCCAAACAAAATTGACGTCTTTTTTTTCCCCCACAAATAGATCTTACTTTTGGTGGTATTTGATCACATCTGCGGTTTTTATTTTTTGCGCTATAAACAAAAAAAATAGCGATAATTTTGAAAGAAACGTATCATTTTTTACTTTTTGCTATAATAGACATCCCCAAAAAATATATATAAAAAACATTTTTTTTTTCCTCAGTTTAGGCCGATACGTATTCTTCTACATGTTTTTGGTAAAAAATAATCGCAATAAGCATTTGATTGGTTTGCGCAAAAGTTATAGCGTCTACAAAATAGGGGATAGTTTTATGGCATTTTTATTAATTTTTTTTGCTTTTGGCAGCGATCAGCGATTTTTATCGTAACTGCAAAATTATGGCGGACACATCGGGCACTTTTGGCGCTATTTTGGGACCATTCACTCTTATACAGCGATCAGTGCGATTAAAAATGCATTGATTACTGTGTAAATGTGACTGGCAGGGAAGGGGTTAACCACTAGGGGGCAGTGAAGGGGTTAAGTGTGTCCTGGGGAGTGATTCTAACTGTGGGGGGGAGGGAATGTGTGTGACACGACACTGATCACCGCTCCTGATATATTACAGGGAGCGATGATCAGTGTCCTGTCACTAGGCAGAACGGGGAAATGCTCGTTTACATCAGCATCTCCCCGTTCTTCCTCTCCAAGAGGCGATCGCGGGTATCCCCGCAGACATCGAGCCCGCGGGACCCGTGATCACATTCACTTAGCTCGCGACGGGCACGTGCCCGCAAGCCGCTTCTTAAAGGGCAACGTACAGGTACGTTAATATGCCTGTATGTGCCCTTCTGCCAACGTATATATAGGCGTGAGGTGGTCGGGAAGAGGTTAAAACAAAAAAGTTTGAATGAAACTCGACTGGTGTACGGCCAGCTTTAGTTTAGGCTTGTGTTTGGGGGGGTTGTCAAAATACATGGTTGAACCACGTTTTTACCACCGAGCTCCACCCCCTTCTCCCAGCTACTCCACTTTAAACTGCAAAAGCACTGGATTTGCCTGTACATATGTCATGACATGGCAAAAATGATCCCCTTCCCCATGTCAACTGAATGGGGCCATTCTGCTACAGCCCTGCAATCACATGCAATGCACGTAGTTGCAGTGCGGTGCTGAGGGGTTTTTAGGGCTTAAAGGGGTTGTAAACCCTCAACCCACACGGTATTTGCACAGCAGGTTTTCAAACGCAATTTTTGGGGAAAAAATACACTCTAATGATATTTATTGCACACAAACACCCAATTATAAATGATGGTGATACGCCGAGTAAATAGATACCCAACATGTCACGCTTTAAAATTGCGTACACTCATGGAATGGCGTCAAATACAGTACTTATAAAGTAAACAACCCATTCCGTTTAAAATAGAACTGAAGGGCAAAACATTTTTGTATAGATATAAACAAACATTATAAATACCTTTTTTTATAAATGATCACATTCCCTCTGTTCTAAGCTTAATAACAGCTGGGGGGGGGGGGTGGAGAAGCACACTGAGCTTCCCAGTGAATGGCTGTGCAGCGGGGGCATGTCAGGACAAGTCTGATCATTGGAGAACATACTGAGTTCCCAGTATAGCTACAGATCTAACCATGGTTTGTTCTCCCGCTTAAAGGGGTTGTAAAGTAAATTTTTTTTTTTTTTAAATAACAAACATGTTATACTTACCTTCACTGTGCAGCTCGTTCTGCACAGAGTGGCCCCGAACCTGGTCTTCTGGGGTCCCTCGGCGGCTGTTTCAGCTCCTCCCCGCAAGCATTAACCACCTTAATGCGAGCTCCCTCGCATGGTGGTGAGTGCTTGCGGGCGCGCTCCCGTGATACAGCCGGCGGCTATAGCCGCTCGCTGTATCACTCGGCCCCGCCCCCCGGCGCGCCGCATCATCGGATGTGATTGACAGCAGCGCGAGCCAATGGCTACGCTGCTTTCAATCCATCCACTGCAGCCAATCAGTGACCAGGCTGAGCTGCAATGAAGATGACGAGAACGAGCAGCGAAGATTCGAGGTGTCAGGTAAGTAAAACGGGGGGCCTGGGCCATTTTCTACTGTCAAAAGTTTTTTCACCTTAATGCATAGAATGCATTAAGGTGAAAAATTTTTTACCTTTACAACCCCTTTAATGTGGTCAGTTTTTAATAGTATAAGCGGAGGGACTGGCAGGATCACCACCAGGCATTTCACACAAAGGAAGTAATACAGAGAGAACAGGAGACTTTCTCATACAAGTACATGGGACAGGAGACACATATCAGGAATATGAAGTGTTGGGGTAACAAACGCTTTAATATTTTCAATAGGCGACACTTTAAAGTGATTGTAAGGCTTTTTAAATAACAAACATGTCATACTTACCTTCACTGTGCAGTTCGTTTTGCACAGAGTGGCCCCGATCCTCGACTTCTGGGGTCCCCCGGCAGCGCTGGTAGCTCCTCCCCGCATCGTATAACCCCCTAGGGGGGGGGGTTACCTTGCGGGCGCGCTCCCGAGTCCAGCATTTGCGTCCATAGACGCAAAGTGCCGGACTTAGCCCCGCCCCCCGGGTCATTGGATTTGATTGACAGCAGTGGGAGCCAATGGCTGCGCTGCTATCAATCTATCCAATCAAGAGCCGAGACAACGGGCAGAGGGGAAGAGCGCGTCTCCGGCGGGGGAATACAGGACTCAGGTGAGTAAAATGGGGGGGAGTGGGGGGGGTCAGGGACAGAAGTTTTTTCAACTTAATGCATAGGATGCTTTGAGGTGAAAAAACATAAGGGTTTACAACCCCTTTAACCACTCGCCGACCAGCCGCCGCAGTTTTACTGCGACAGTATGGCACGCCTGGGCGAAACGACGTTATGTAATGTCGCTTCGCCCTGTGGCCACTAGGGGCGCGCGGCTCGCCCCTGGAGCCGGTGCAAGTGCCGGGCGGGCGCGATCACCGCCGGGCTTCCGCGATTGCTCATGACACACCGAGAACCGGGATCTGTGTGTGTAAACACACAGATCCCTGTTCTCTGAGGGGAGAAGTGACAGATCGTGTGTTCTTACAGAGTAGGAACAGCGATCTGTCATCTCCCCTAGACAGTCCCCTCCCCCTTCAGTCAGAACACAGACAGGGAACATATTTAACCCCTTGATCGCCCCCTAGTGTTAACCCCTTCCCTGCCAGTGACATTTTTACAGTAATCCGTGCATTTTTATAGCACTGATCGCTGTACAAATGCCAATGGTCCCAAAAATGTGTCAAAAGTGTCCGATATGTCCACCATAATGTCGCAGTGCCGATAAAAATCGCAGATGATCTATAAAAAAATAAATAAAGGGAAAGTGTAAAAATAAAAAGTTAAATAAATGAGAAAAAAAAATTAAACTGCCCCCATCTTCTGCTCGCGCGCAGAAGCAAATGCATACGTAGGTCACGCACGCATATGCAAACGGCATTCGCACAACACATGTGAAGTATTGCCGCAAGTATCGCCGCAAATGTTAGAGCGAGAGGAATAATTCTAGCGCTAGACCTCCTCTGTATCTCTAAAGGCAATTAAAGAGTCACCTATGGAGATTTTAAAGTACCGTAGTTTGGCGCCAATCCACGAGCGTTCACAATTTTAAAGTGTGACATCTATTTACTCTGTGTAACATCATCTTTCACATATACATAAACATTGGTGTATAAAGTGTTTTTTTTTTTTTTATTCATTAAAAAGTATTTTTTTCTAAAAAAAAATTGCGTTTGCAGAACCGCTGCACAAATACATTGTGACGTAAAAAGTTGCAATGATCGTCATTTTATTCCCTAGGGTCTCTGCTAAAAAAAAAAAAAAAAAAAAAAAAAAAAGTATAATGTCTGGGGGTTTATAAGTCATTTTCTAGCAAAAAAATACTGATTTAAAACTTGTAAACAAAAAGTGCCAGAAAAAAAAAAAAATTCAAAGTCAGCAGCTACAAAAAGTGTAGCTCCTGACTTTTAATATTCAGACACTCACCTGTCCCAGGGTCCAGCGATGCGGGCGTACGAAGCCCCGCTCGTGTCCCCCTCCTCTTTACGGCACTGCCATTCTTACTGTGGGCGCGCTGCGCATGGCCGGGCACTCTGGCAAATCACTCGGGACGTGTCCCAGAAAATTGCAGGGAGGGGAGGGGGGAGAGATGAACTTCCTTCCGGCGCTGCGGAGCCCCAGGAGGAAGTGGGAGCTGGATGCCTCTAACGGTGTCAGGGGGTCACCGTCACTTAAAGCGGAAGTTCCATTTTTGGGTAGAACTCCGCTTTAAGTAGGTCATAGCCAGGTTTATATGCAGGAAAGAGCTCCAGGTGGCTGTCACCGGAGTATGGACATCTCCTTGAAGTCTGTAAAACAGGAAGGGGGCGGGGCAGTGACACAGCGCCATAGCCATCCCTGTAGCAGCCCAATAGAAGGGCTTGTTGTGTGTTATGAAGGTCTGGCCTAACAATTATACATTGCCTTGAAAAAGTATTCATACCCCTTGAAATTTTCCACATTTTGTCATGTTACAACCAAAAACGTAAATGTATTTTATTGGGTTTTTATGTGATGGACCAGGGGTCCTCAAACTACGGCCGGCCAAGGTCTTTTACCCGGCCTGCTCACTTGGGGGCAGCCCTACTAACGGTCCCGCTCCCGCAAGCCGCCTCCGCCGCTGTCATCAGTGAACAGCGACGAGCAGGAGACAGCCCAGCTCAGGACGGAGGGCAGGAGGAGGAGCCGCCCAAAGTAACCTCTGATGCTAAACCGCAGGTGATTGGTTGCTAGAACACAGGGCAACCAATCACCAGCTTGCCAACATGAAAAATTACTCTGCTGGCTCCCACTCCCATCCTCCATCCAGAAACGTGCCTCCCTCTGCTCTCGGCTGGTAGGACACTGCTATGGGAGGTAAAAGGGGGGGGCAGAGGTCACTAATATAGGGGAAAGGGGAGCAGAGGACACCACTATGTGTGTGGGGGGGTGATGTGAAGGGGGCAAAGGACACTGTCATGGGCAGGGCCACTCACATAGCAGTGTCCTCTGCCACCCCTCACATCACTACCCACCCCCGATCCCTGTATTCTGAGTCTAACGCACACGTGATCCCTGCATTCTGACTTCAACGCACACCTGATCCCTGCGTTCTGAGCCTAACACACTCCTGATCCCTGCATTCTGAGTGCATTGCACTGCTGAACCCTGCATTCTGAGTGCATTGCACTCCTGATCCCTGCATTCTGAGTGCATTGCACTGCTGAACCCTGCATTCTGCATAAAAAGATATGTGCAGTGTAAATAGGAATTTGTTCATATTTTTTTCAAACTATAGTCCGGCTCCCCAACAGTCTGAGGGACAGTGAACTGGCCCCCAGTTTAAAAAGTTTGAAGACCCCTGTGATAGACCAACACAAAGTGGCACATAATTGTGAAGTGGAAGGAAAATGATAAATGGTTTTCAAAGTTTTTTTACAAATAAATATGTGAAAAGTGTGGGGTGTATTTGTATGGCGCCCCCCTGAGTCAATACTTTGTAGAACCACCTTTCACTGCAATTACAGCTGCCATTCTTTTTAGGGATGTCTCTACCAGCTTTGCACATCTAGAGAGGGACATTTTTCCCCATTCTTCTTTGCAAAATAGCTCAAGCTCTGTCAGATTGGATGGCGAGCGTCTGTGAACAGCAATTTTCAAGTCTTGACACAGATTCTCAATTGGATTTAGGTCTGGACTTTGACTGGGCCATTCTAATGCCGCGTACACACGGTCGGACTTTTCGGCTACAAAAGTCCGACAGCCCGTCCGACAGACTTTCGACGGACTTTTGACTGGACTTTCGGCAGACTTTCTTACGAGCGGACTTGCCTACATACGATCACACAAAAGTCCGACGGATTCGTACGTGATGACGTACACCGAACTAAAATAAGGAAGTTGATAGCCAGTAGCCAATAGCTGCCCTAGCGTGGGTTTTTGTCCGTCGGACTAGCATACAGACGAGCGGATTTCTGGGTCCGGCGTAGTTACGACGTAAAGATTTGAAGCATGTTTAAATCTAAAGTCCGTCAGATTTGCGGCTGGAAAAGTCCGCTGAAGGTCCGGAGAAGCCCACACACGATCGGATTGTCAGCCGGCTTTAGTCCGTCGGCGTCCGTCGGACTTTTGTAGACGAAAAGTCCGACCGTGTGTACGCGGCATAACACATGAATATGCTTTGATGTAAACCAGGGTTGCACAGATATCACTTTTTTAAGACCGAATACAAGTACTGATACTTTTTTTTCAAGTATACCAATTTCATTAAGATCTCCTTTTTTTTTTTTGGATTATTGAAAAATTATTTTCTAGTGATCTCCATAATTTTTTTTTTTTGTGTGTCAAGTTTCCATAATAACATTATTATCTTGTATTTTTTTTAACTGAAAAGCAGATACAAACCCACAAGCACAAACTGAAGAGCAGTAACGGACTGAAAATCACGAAAGCTGAAAAGAGTGAATCGTCTCTCACCAAACTTCTACTAACACGAGATAAACACAAGATTAGCAGAAGGAGCCCAAAGGGTGGCGCACTGTCTATTGAAGTTCATTTTTCTATTCCCGTCGTACGTGTTGTATGTCACCGTGTTCTGGACGGTCGGACTTTGGTGTGACCTTGTGTATGCAAGACAAGCTTGAGCCGAATTCCGTCGGAAAAAACCTTCAGAGTTTATTCGGACGGCAAAACCAGTCGTGTGTACGCGGCATTACAGGTTTTCTTCTAAGATTGGCCTGTATTTAGGCTCCATCCATCTTCCCATCAACTCTGACCAGCTTCGCTGTCCCTGCTGAAGAAAAGCATCCCCACAACATGATGCTGCCACCACCATGTTTCACGGTGGGGATGGTGTGTTCAGGGTGATGTTCCGTGTTAGTTTTCCCCCACACATAGCGTTTTGCTTTTAAGCCAAAATGTCTAATTTTGGTCTCATCTGACCAAAGCTCCTTTTTCCACGTTTGCTGTGTCCCCCACATGGTTTCTCGCAAACTGCAAACAGGACTCCTTATGGCTTTCTTTCATCAATGGCTTTCTTCTTGCCACTCTTCCATAAAGGGCAGATTTGTGGAGAGCACGACTAATAGTTGTCCTGTGGACAGATTCTCCCACCTGAGCTGTGGATCTCTGCAGCTCCTCCAGAGTTACCATGGGCCTCTTGGCTGCTTCTCTGATGAATGCTCTCCTTGCCTGGCCGGTCAGTTTAGGTGGACGGCCATGTCTTGGTAGGTTTGCAGTTGTGCCATACTCTTTCATTTTCGGATGATGGATTGAACAGTGTTCCGTGAGATGTTCAAAGCTTGGGATATTTTCTTATAACCTAACCCTGCTTTAAACTTCTCCACAACTTTATCCCTGACCTGTCTGGTGTGTTCCTTGGCCTTCATGGTGCTGTTTGTTCACTAAGGTTCTCTAACAAACCTCTGAGGGCTTCACAGAACAGCTGTATTTATACTGAGGTTAAATTACACACAGGTGGACTCTGTTTGCTAATTACATGGCTTCTGAAGGCAATTGGTCCCACTAGATTTTAACCACTTCAATACAGGACATTTATACACCCTTCCTGGCTAGACCAATTTTTAGCTTTCAGCGCTCTCACACTTTGAATGCCAATTACTCAGTCATGCAACACTGTACCCAAACAAAATTTTTATCATTTTTTTCATACAAATAGAGCTTTCTTTTGGTAGTATTCAATCACCACTGGGTTTTTTTTATTTTTTGCGACATAAGTGAAAAAAGAGCGTAAATTTTGAAAAAAAAACACTTTTTTTTTAGTTTCTATGATAAAATTTTGCAAATAAGTAATTTTTGTTCATAAATGTGGGCCAAAATGTATACTGCTACATCTCTTTGGTTAAAATAACCCAAATTAGTGTATATTATTAAGTCTCTGTGAAAATTATAGAGTCTACAAGCTATGGTGGAAATCATTGAAAATTGACCACACCTGATGCACTGACGGCCTCATTTCTCAAGGCCCTGAAATGTCAGGAAAAGTACAAATACCCCCCAAATGACCCCTTTTTGAAAAGTAGACAGTCAAAGGTATTTAGTAAGAGGCATGGTGAGTTTTTTGAATTTGTCATTTTTTCCCACAATTCTTGGGAAAATTAAGATTTTTTTTTCACAAAATTGTCATAATAACAAATTATTTCTCACACACAGCATATGCAAACTTCAAATTACACCCCAAAATATATTCTACTACTCCTCCTGAGTATGGCGATACCACATGTGTGAGACTTTTACACAGCCCGGCCACACAGAGAGGTCCAACATGCAGGGAGCACTGTCAGGGGTTCTAGGAGCATAAATTACACATCTCATTTCCTAACGACCTATTATACTTTTGAAGGCCCTGGAGCACCAGGACAGTGGAATTACCAACAAAATGACCCCATTTTGGAAAACAAACAACCCAACGTATATTCTATGAGGCATTATGAGTCTTTTGAACAGTTAATTTTTTTAACACAAATCTTCAGAAAATGTGTAAAGAAAATGAAAATCTTTTTTTTTCTTTTACACAAAGTTGTCAATTTATAAGATATTTCTAACTCATAGCATGTACATAGCAAAAATTACACCCCAAAACACATTCTGCTACTCCTCCCGAGTATGGCGATACCACATGTGTGAGACTTTTACACAGCCTGGCCACATACAGAGGCCCAACATTGAAGTAGTACCTTCAGGCGTTCTAGGAGCATAAATTACACATCTCATTTCATTCCTACCTATCACACCTTTGAAGGTCCTTGAGCACCAGGACAGTGGAATTACCCACAAAATGACCCCATTTTGGAAAGCTAACACCCCAACGTATATTCTATGAGGCATGGGCTGCAGATAGGTACTTGGGTACTCTGATGGGCTGGAGACAGGTACTCGGTTACTCTGATGGGCTGGTGACAGGTACTCGAATACTGTGATGGCCTGGTGACAGGTATTCCTATACTCTGATGGTCTGGTGACAGGTACTCTGATGGCCTGGTGACAGGTAATTGGGTACTCTGATGGGCTACAGATAGGTACTCGGGTACTCTGATGGGCTGGTGACTGGTATTCGGGTACTCTGATGGGTGGTGACAGGTACTTAGATGGGAAGTGACAGGTACTCAGATGAATTGTGACAGGTACTCAGATGAACTGTGACAGGTACTCAGGTACTCAGATGGGCTGTGACAGGTACTTAGGTACTCGGGTACTCAGATGGGCTGTGACAGGTACTCAGATGAACTGTGATGGGGTACTCAGGTACTCAGATGGGCTGTGACAGGTACTCATATGGACTGTGACAGGTACTCAGATGGACTGTGACAGGTACACAGGTACTCGGGTACTCAGATGGGCTGTGAAAGGTACTCATATGGACTGTGACAGGTACTCGGATGAACTGTGACAGGTACTCGGGTACTCCGATGGGCTGTGACAGGTACTCAGGTACTCAGATGGACTGTGACAGGTACTCAGATGAACTGTGACAGGTACTCAGGTACTCAGATGAACTGTGACAGGTACTCAGGTATTCGGGTACTCAGATGGGCTGTGACAGGTACTCAGATAAACTGTGACAGGTACTCAGGTACTCGTGTACTCAGATGGACTGTGACAGGTACTCAGGTACTCAGATGGGCTGTGACAGGTACTCAGATGGACTGTAACGGGTACTCAGGTACTCGTGTACTCAGATGGGCTGTGACAGGTACTCAGGTACTCAGATGAACTGTGACAGGTACTCAGGTACTCGGGCACTCAGATGAACTGTGACAGGTACTCAGGTATTCGGGTACTCAGATGGGCTGTAACGGGTACTCAGATGGACTGTGACAGGTACTCGGGTACTCAGATTAACTGTGACAGGTACTCAGATGGGCTGTGACAGGTACTCAGGTACTCAGATATACTGTGACAGGTACTCAGGTACTCGGGTACTTTGATGGGTGGCGACAAGTACTTTGATGGGTGATGAAAAGTACTTTGATGGGTGATGACAGGTACTTTGATGGGTGGTGACAGGTACTTTGATGGGGTGGTGACAGATACTTTGATGGGTGGTGACAGGTACTTTGATGGGTGGTGACAGGTACTTTGATGGGGTGGTGACATGTACTTTGATGGGTGGTGACGGGTACTTTGATGGGTGATGACATGTACTTTGATGGGGTGGTGACATGTACTTTGATGGGTGGTGACAGGTACTTTGATGGGTGGTGACAGGTACTTTGATGGGGTGGTGACATGTATGATGGGTGGTGACAGGTACTTTGATGGGTGGTGATGGGTACTTTGATGGGGTGGTGACAGGTACTTTGATGGGTGATGACATGTACTTTGATGGGGTGGTGACAGGTACTTTGATGGGTGGTGACAGGTACTTTAATGGGTGATGACAGGTACTTTGATGGGGTGGTGACATGTACTTTGATGGGTGGTGACATGTACTTTGATGGGGTGGTGACAGGTACTTTGATGGGGTGGTGACAGGTACTTTGATGGGTGGTGACAAGTTCTTTGATGGGTGGTGACAAGTTCTTTGATGGGTGGTGATGGGTACTTTGATGGGTGGTGACAGGTATTTTGATGGGGTGGTGACAGATACTTTGATGGGTGGTGACAGGTACTTTGATGGGGTGGTGACATGTACTTTGATGGGTGGTGACGGGTACTTTGATGGGTGATGACATGTACTTTGATGGGGTGGTGACATGTACTTTGATGGGTGGTGACAGGTACTTTGATGGGTGGTGACAGGTACTTTGATGGGGTGGTGACATGTATGATGGGTGGTGACAGGTACTTTGATGGGTGGTGACATGTACTTTGATGGGGTGGTGACAGGTACTTTGATGGGGTGGTGACAGGTACTTTGATGGGTGGTGACAAGTTCTTTGATGGGTGGTGACAAGTTCTTTGATGGGTGGTGACGGGTACTTTGATGGGTGGTGACAGGTATTTTGATGGCTGGTGACATGTACTTTGATGGGGTGGTGACAGGTACTTTGATGGGTGGTGACGGGTACTTTGATGGGTGGTGACGGGTACTTTGATGGGGTGGTGACATGTACTTTGATGGGTGGTGACAGGTACTTTGATGGGTGGTGACAGGTACTTTGATGGGTGGTGACGGGTACTTTGATGGGTGGTGACAGGTACTTTGATGGGTGGTGACGGGTACTTTGATGGGTGGTGACAGGTACTTTGATGGGTGGTGACAGGTACTTTGATGGGGTGGTGACAGATACTTTGATGGGTGGTGACAGGTACTTTGATGGGGTGGTGACAGATACTTTGATGGGTGGTGACGGGTACTTTGATGGGGTGGTGACAGGTACTTTGATGGGTGGTGACAAGTTCTTTGATGGGTGGTGACGGGTACTTTGATGGGTGGTGACGGGTACTTTGATGGGTGGTGACAGGTATTTTGATGGCTGGTGACATGTACTTTGATGGGGTGGTGACAGGTACTTTAATGGGTGGTGACGGGTACTTTGATGGGTGGTGACGGGTACTTTGATGGGGTGGTGACATGTACTTTGATGGGTGGTGACAGGTACTTTGATGGGTGATGACAGGTACTTTGATGGGGTGGTGACAGATACTTTGATGGGTGGTGACAGGTACTTTGATGGGAGGTGACAAGTTCTTTGATGGGGTGATGACAGGTACTTTGATGGGGTGGTGACAGATACTTTGATGGGTGGTGACAGATACTTTGATGGGGTGGTGACGGGTACTTTGATGGGTGGTGACATGTACTTTGATGGGGTGGTGACGGGTACTTTGATGGGTGGTGACAGATACTTTGATGGGGTGGTGACGGGTACTTTGATGGGGTGGTGACAGATACTTTGATGGGGTGGTGACGGGTACTTTGATGGGTGGTGACAGATACTTTGATGGGGTGGTGACGGGTACTTTGATGGGTGGTGACAGATACTTTGATGGGGTGGTGACGGGTACTTTGATGGGTGGTGACATGTACTTTGATGGGGTGGTGACGGGTACTTTGATGGGTGATGACAGGTACTTTGATGGGGTGGTGACGGGTACTTTGATGGGTGATGACAGGTACTTTGATGGGTGGTGATGGGTACTTTGATGGGGTGGTGTCAGGTACTTTGATGGGGTGGTGACAGGTACTTTGATGGGGTGATGACAGGTACTTTGATGGGTGGTGACAGCTACTTTGATGGGTGGTGACAGGTACTTTGATGGGTGGTGACAGATACTTTGATGGGTGGTGACAGATACTTTGATGGGTGGTGACAGATACTTTGATGGGTGATGACAGGTACTTTGATGGGGTGGTGACGGGTACTTTGATGGGAGATGACAGATACTTTGATGGGTGGTGACAGATACTTTGATGGGTGATGACAGGTACTTTGATGGGTGGTGACAGATACTTTGATGGGTGGTGACAGATACTTTGATGGGTGATGACAGGTACTTTGATGGGGTGGTGACGGGTACTTTGATGGGAGATGACAGATACTTTGATGGGTGGTGACAGGTACTTTGATGGGTGATGACAGGTACTTTGATGGGTGGTGACAAGTACTTTGATGGGGTGGTGACAGGTACTTTGATGGGTGGTGACAAGTACTTTGATGGGGTGGTGACAGGTACTTTGATGGGGTGGTGACAAGTACTTTGATGGGGTGGTGACAGGTACTTTGATGGGGTGGTGACGGGTACTTTGATGGGGTGGTGACAGGTACTTTGATGGGTGGTGACGGGTACTTTGATGGGGTGGTGACAGGTACTTTGATGGGTGGTGACGGGTACTTTGATGGGGTGGTGACATGTACTTTGATGGGTGGTGACGGGTACTTTGATGGGTGGTGACAGGTACTTTGATGGGTGGAGACAGGTACTTTGATGGGTGGTGACAGGTACTTTGATGGGGTGGTGACATGTACTTTGATGGGTGGTGACAAGTTCTTTGATGGGTGGTGACGGATACTTTGATGGGGTGGTGACGGGTACTTTGATGGGGTGATGACAGGTACTTTGATGGGGTGATGACATGTACTTTGATGGGTGGCGACAGGTACTTTGATGGGGTGGTGACAAGTTCTTTGATGGGGTGATGACAGGTACTTTGATGGGTGATGACAGGTACTTTGATGGGGTGGTGACATGTACTTTGATGGGTGGTGACAGGTACTTTGATGGGTGGTGACATGTACTTTGATGGGTGGTGACATGTACTTTGATGGGTGGTGACAAGTTCTTTGATGGGTGGTGACAAGTTCTTTGATGGGTGGTGACAGGTTCTTTGATGGGTGGTGACAAGTTCTTTGATGGGGTGATGACAGGTATTTTGATGGGTGGTGACATGTACTTTGATGGGGTGATGACAGGTACTTTGATGGGTGGTGACAAGTTCTTTGATGGGTGGTGACAGGTACTTTGATGGGTGGTGACAGGTACTTTGATGGGTGGTGACAGGTTCTTTGATGGGTGGTGACAAGTTCTTTGATGGGTGGTGACGGGTACTTTGATGGGTGGTGACAGGTACTTTGATGGGTGGTGACAAGTTCTTTGATGGGTGGTGACATGTACTTTGATGGGGTGGTGACATGTACTTTGATGGGTGGTGACATGTACTTTGATGGGTGATGACGGGTACTTTGATGGGTGGTGACAGGTACTTTGATGGGTGGTGACAGGTACTTTGATGGGTGGTGACAAGTTCTTTGATGGGTGGTGACGGGTACTTTGATGGGTGGTGACAGGTACTTTGATGGGTGGTGACAAGTTCTTTGATGGGTGGTGACATGTACTTTGATGGGGTGGTGACATGTACTTTGATGGGTGGTGACATGTACTTTGATGGGTGGTGACAAGTTCTTTGATGGGTGGTGACAAGTTCTTTGATGGGTGGTGACAGGTACTTTGATGGGTGGTGACAAGTTCTTTGATGGGGTGATGACAGGTACTTTGATGGGTGATGACAGGTACTTTGATGGGGTGGTGACATGTACTTTGATGGGTGGTGACAGGTACTTTGATGGGTGGTGACATGTACTTTGATGGGTGGTGACATGTACTTTGATGGGTGGTGACAGGTTCTTTGATGGGTGGTGACAGGTTCTTTGATGGGTGGTGACGGGTACTTTGATGGGTGGTGACAGATACTTTGATGGGTGGTGACATGTACTTTGATGGGGTGGTGACGGGTACTTTGATGGGTGGTGACGGGTACTTTGATGGGTGGTGACGGGTACTTTGATGGGGTGGTGACAGGTACTTTGATGGGTGGTGACAAGTTCTTTGATGGGTGGTGACAGGTACTTTGATGGGGTGGTGACGGGTACTTTGATGGGTGGTGACGGGTACTTTGATGGGGTGGTGACGGGTACTTTGATGGGTGGTGACGGGTACTTTGATGGGGTGGTGACTGCAATCTCCTTCTCACACACGATCGGTGTGCGGGGAGGAGAACCCGGTAACATCTCGTTACCGCGGGTTGTTGACATTCTGTGACCGGCTGTGATTGGACACAGCCGGTCGCGTGGTAAAGAGCCATTTTCTTATTGGCTCTTTACACGGATCTGGGATGGGCTTTGTCCGAGGGACACATCTCATCCCCGATGGCCGCGCTGGGGGCCCGCAGGAGCAGCGAGAGGCCGAGGACGTCATATGACGCCTGCCCAGGATGGGAGATCCCATCTGCGGACGTCACATGACTATAGCTCTGTATTGAAGTGTTTATTTAGGGGGTATCGGAGTAAAGGGGGGCTGAATACAAATGTATCCCACACTTTTCACAGATTTATTTGTAAAAAAAAATGTTGAAAACTATTTATCGTTTTCCTTCCACCTCACAATTATGTGCTACTTTGTGTTGGTCTATCACATAAAATACATTTATGTTTTTGGTTGTAAAATGATAAAATGTGTAAAATTTCAAGGGGTATGAATACTTTTTCAAGGCTCTGTATTTAGTCATCCTCCTGGAGCTAAGAGATCATTTCCCTCACTGAGGAGATTTCCTCTCACTTCCTGTTGTATCCCCAGAACCGGAAGTGAATAAGAATTTCCTCCAATTACCCTATCACAGGGATGTCACAATGGTCACACACATTCAGAATGTTATAGAAACATTTAAAAACAAACAAGCCCGCTCTAATCTCCTCCATGACAATCCCCCTCCCACCTTCTCTCCCGCCATCTGTCACTTTCTCTCCCCTCACAGTGCACCACGTGACCTCCTCCAATCGCCGACGGCGGGCTTTCTGATCACGTGACAGGCTGAAGCTTATCCAGCCTGGCCGGTCCCACTACGGTGGGGGGGGGGTCCGGCGCCTCGTACCGCCGCATACCCCCGGCGTGGCGTTGCCTTTCCCGTGCCCCGTTCATACTCCCGCTCCAGTCTTCCAGCGCGGCGGGTGGACTTCATAATGAACTCGCTCTTTACCGGCACATGTGACTCTCGACCACCCCTGCAGGGGTGTTTGGTTCGATCCGACAGGCTGTGTTTACACTCGCCCCTTTTGCGGAGCGTACCATGTTAATAGGGGAGGGCGATTTGGAATCGTAAGCCTTTTTGGTTCAGCTTATGGTTGGTTTCTTCGGGAAGCAGTGGAAATAAATAAGCGATACAATTTAAAAATGATGGAGGATATGAAAATGAGGCTGAGTTTGGTGTGTGTTTGTGTAAAATAATGTTAAAGTCCGATCCCCCCCCCCTTTGGGTTTTCCAGCAAAGGTACATCCCATTCTATAACTCGCTCTCAGCCTGTCGGGCTGTCCAGTATATGAAGAGCCGGCTGGATGGTGACCGGACCCCTGGGGTGGGCGTGTGATACAACCGGCGATCCGGGAACGGCCTGATCCCGTACTGAGCCATGAGGCCCGGCCATGGAAGCCGCTAAATCCTCCGAGCGGAAGCGGCGCCGGCGGCCCCTGGGAGAGCGCCTCCCCGCCCCCCTCACTGTGAACGGCAGCTGCCGGCCCGGGGAGGAGGCCGGGGCCAAGCAAGTGGAGAAGGACGAGGCCTGCGCCCGGCCCCCCGGAGGGGGAGGGGAGGTCTCCCGGCCCCGCTACAGCCTGCTGGCCGAGGTGGGACGCGGGACGTACGGCGTGGTGTACGAGGCGGTGGCCCGGAAGAGCGGAGCCCGGGTGGCGGTGAAGAAGATCCGCTGTGACGCCCCGGAGAACGTGGAGCTGGCCCTGTCCGAGTTCTGGGCCCTGACCAGCCTCCGCCGCCGACACCCCAACGTCGTCCGCTTCGAGGAGTGCGTCCTCCAGAGGAACGGCCTGGCCCAGAAGATGAGCCACGGGAACAAGAGCAGTCACCTCTACCTCCGCCTGGTGGAGGCCTCCCTCAAGGGTGAGACAGGGGGGCGTGTTCGGGTGACAGGGGGGCGTGTCCGGGCTACCGGGAGAGAGGGGGGTGTCCGGGCTACCGGGAGAGGGTGTGTGTGTCCGGGCTACCGGTAGAAGGGGGGGAGGGGGGTGTGTCTGGGTTACCGGTAGAAAGGGGGTGTGTGTCTGGGTTACCGGTTGAAAGGGGCTGTGTCTGGGTTACTGGTAGAAAGGGGGGGGTGTGTCTGGGTTACCGGTAGAAAGGGGGGGTGTCTGGGTTACCGGTAGAAAGGGGGGTGTGTGTCTGGGTTACCGGTAGAAAGGGGGGTGTGTGTCTGGGTTACCGGTAGAAAGGGGGGTGTGTGTCTGGGTTACCGGGAGAAAAGGGGGGTGTGTGTCTGGGTTACCGGGAGAAAAGGGGGGTGTGTGTCTGGGTTCCTGGGAGAAAAGGGGGGTGTGTGTCTGGGTTACCGGGAGAAAAGGGGGGTGTGTGTCTGGGTTACCGGGAGAAAAGGGGGGGGTGTGTCTGGGTTACCGGGAGAAAAGGGGGGGGTGTGTCTGGGTTACCGGGAGAAAAGGGGGGGTGGGTGTGTCTGGGTTACCGGGAGAAAAGGGGGGGTGGGTGTGTCTGGGTTACCGGGAGAAAAGGGGGGGTGGGTGTGTCTGGGTTACCGGGAGAAAAGGGGGGGTGGGTGTGTCTGGGTTACCGGGAGAAAAGGGGGGGTGGGTGTGTCTGGGTTACCGGGAGAAAAGGGGGGGTGGGTGTGTCTGGGTTACCGGGAGAAAAGAGGGGGGGTGTGTCTGGGTTACCGGGAGAAAAGGGGGGGGTGTCTGGGTTACCGGGAGAAAAGGGGGGGGGGGGTGTCTGGGTTACCGGGAGAAAAGGGGGGGGGGGTGTCTGGGTTACCGGGAGAAAAGGGGGGTGTGTGTCTGGGTTACCGGGAGAAAAGGGGGGTGTGTGTCTGGGTTACCGGTAGAAAGGGGGGTGTGTGTCTGGGTTACCGGTTGAAAGGGGGTGTGTGTCTGGGTTACCGGTTGAAAGGGGGGTGTGTGTCTGGGTTACCGGTAGAAAGGGGGGTGTGTGTCTGGGTTACCGGTAGAAAGGGGGGTGTGTGTCTGGGTTACCGGTAGAAAGGGGGGTGTGTGTCTGGGTTACCGGTAGAAAGGGGGGTGTGTGTCTGGGTTACCGGTAGAAAGGGGGGTGTGTGTCTGGGTTACCGGTAGAAAAGGGGGGGTGTGTGTCTGGGTTACCGGTAGAAAGGGGGGTGTGTGTCTGGGTTACCGGTAGAAAGGGGGGTGTGTGTCTGGGTTACCGGTAGAAAGGGGGGGTGTGTGTCTGGGTTACCGGGAGAAAAGGGGGGGTGTGTGTCTGGGTTACCGGGAGAAAAGGGGGGGTGTGTGTCTGGGTTACCGGGAGAAGGGGGGTGTGTGTCTGGGTTACCGGGAGAAGGGGGGTGTGTGTCTGGGTTACCGGGAGAAGGGGGGTGTGTGTCTGGGTTACCGGGAGAAAAGGGGGGTGTGTCTGGGTTACCGGGAGAAAAGGGGGGGTGTGTCCAGGAGAGGGGGGGTGTGTCCGGGCTACCGGGAGAAGGGGGTGTGTATGTGTCCGGGCTACCAAGAGGTGCGGTGTGTCTGGGCTACTGGGTGACAAGGGGGTGTGTCCGGGAAACGGGGGGGGGGGGGGGGCTACCGAGAGGGGGGTGTGACCGGGCTACCGGGGGGAAGTGTGTCCGGGCTACCGGGGGGAGTGTCTGGGCTACCGGGAGAGGGGGGGGTGTCCGGACTACTGGGGGAAGTGTCCGGACTACCGGGGGTGTGTCCGTGCTACCGGGGATAGGGGTGTGCGTCCGGGAGAGGGGGGTGTCTGGGCTACCGGGAGAGGGGTGGGGGTGTGTCTTGGAGATGGGGGTGTGTCCAGGACAGAGGTGTGTGTCTGGGCTACCGGGAGAGGGGTGGGGGTGTGTCTTGGAGATGGGGGTGTGTCCAGGACAGAGGGGCGTGTCTAGACTACCGGGGGATAGGGGTGTGTGTCCGGGAGAGGGGGGGTGTCTGGAGGGACTGCAGTTCCGGTTACCTTTGCCTGGGACGTTGCAGGCCCCAGTTATCTCTGGCTGTCAGTGCCTGGGACATTGGGGTGACTGGACTGCAGGCTTTGGTTACCCCATAGGCAGGGACCTTAAGGCCACGACACAACCTGGTTACAGGGCTCGGGGGGAATATTGGTCTTCTAATCCTGTAGCTTGTTGGGAATTGTCTGGCCTCAGGCTGGATTTATGACATATATCAGCCTTGTAGAAGTCGGTATATTGGAAGGATCTGATTGGTCAGTGATGTGATGATCCAGGCATGATGTAGTACAAGAACTGATAGAACAGATTAGGTAGTGTTGGGTCTTCCATCGTAGCCGTTTGATATCATTAGGATGAGGCTTTACTCCTAGACCTCCTCCCTCTAATGTGGATGGACAGCGATCACTTGATCTGCATGTTTCCCGGACTCTTCTTTACACTCACAACCTCAGTCTAAAGTGTGAAAAAAATAAAGACAAAGCTGCTGTGCCTGCTCATTGTTTTTGCACAGAGCAGCCCCAAGCCTCTTCTTGGGTCCCCCCACTGGTGCCATGGACTCCTCCTTCTCCCTGCTGAGTGCCCCCCATAGCAAGCTGCTGTTTACTTGCTCTGGAGCTCTGCTGTTTCCATTGACACACAGAACGGGGCTTGGCTCCGCCCCCCTACTTCCTCACTGGCTGACCAATGGCTCTCGTTGCTGCCTCTGAGCCAATGAGGGGGAGAGCACTTGCGCTCATGCACAACGCTGGATCTAGATCAGATAAGTAAATAGGGGGGGGGGGGGCTCTGCACACTGGTGTAAACTTTCAGCCTTTAGAACCACTTAATGCTTGGGGGTAGGGGGGGTTCAGTAGGAAGTCCACCTTTGCCCCCAGTGCCCTGGGTTTAGTTGCTGCAAAAACGGGCTAGAATATCGAATTGGTCTCTTATGGATGTTCTCACTCAATTCCTGCCCCCTTCTGATTTTTAGCTTGAACAGTGATTGGGGGGAGGAGGGGGTGAGAGGGGTGAACACTTAAATTGTTACAAATTCTTCAAATTCACCCGAAAGATTTTCATTGATCCAAACAAAGCTTGTGTGGTCGGCTCAGCCGGTAATGTGGAGGAGGCTCTTCAGGCGGGGCAAGGCCCTGCTTTTGTTTGCCGATTTATGCTGTGATATGAGTGATTGGTTGCTGGGGGCTAATCACAGGCAGGTGTTCCCCGGGGCCCGTCATCTGTCAGCTGTGGGAACTGAGCCAAGGGAATACAAACTGGGGGGAGAGGAACTGCAATCAGATAAATTCCCTTCTATTTAGTGGCATTGCTTTTTAGGTAAGCCTTCGAATAGATTTACAGTTTGCATTGATTCCTTCTTCTTCTTTTTTTTTTTTTTTTTTTTTTGTCAGGTTTGTTGTCCTATGGCATAGGATCAAGCAATAACTTTGATTTCAAGGGAGGGGTTAAAACTTTTGTCTGGGGCTCTATTGGTGGCTTTCCCCCCCACTTCTATCAGATGTCACAGGAATTGAGGGAACCCCCCCCCCAAACAATGGTGGTGCAGATGGCTAGTGGACAGTTTTTAAAGAACTGGACTAGTGTGAATGCGCAGTGATTTTTCTCACTTTTTCAAGACAAAGCAACGAAAAGCTAATACTCTACAGGATTTATACAGCGCAAACAGTTTGCGCTGTGCTTTACAACATGAGGGCAGACAGTACACTTAGAGCCGGTTCACACAGGGGCGACCTAGCCGCCTGACAAGTCGCCTCCCGTTCTGTACAATGGAACCGTTCTAATAGGAGCGACGCAAGTCGCTCCAACTTAGAAAAAAGGTTCCTGTACTACTTTGGGGGCGACTTGCATAGACTTCTATACAGAAGTCATTTTGCAAGTCGCCGCGGAAGTCGTTTGCAGGTCGCCTCGCTGAGGCGACCTGCAAGTCGTGCCGCCCCTGTGTGAACCGGGGCTTACAATACAGGAGGAATCAGAGGGCCCTGCTCATTAGAATTTACAATCTAGCAATGGGCTTTACTCCATCAAACTCGGTGGTTGAGGCAGCGATTCTTAACCAGGGTTCCTCCAGAGGTTGCTTAGGGGGTCCCTTCAGCATTGGGCCATTTCTGCCTCTCTGGTAAGTTCCCACCGACACCACTGATCTTTTTTAGCTATCTGTAAGGAGGTCATTCTTCCCAATGACCACAAGTGTAAGGACCGTTCTTCCCTACTGACCATCACACTAAATGTATCATGAGTTGTAGATTTCTAATTTTTAGCAGGGGTTCCCCGAGACTGCAGAACTCTTTCAAGGGTTCCTCTGTGTTTGAAAAGGTTGAGATAGGCTGGGTTAAGGTCATCCACCTTGCCCAACCGTTAAGTGTGGTCTACTCAATCCCTCCACTGGCCTCCACTCACCCAACAAATTCAAAATGCTAAACCTACAAAGCGGCAGGAGCCAGTAGCTCAGGAAGTCCCCAGAGAGCCAATGCTCTCGTGGACATCGCTGGATTGAAGGGGCTCAGGTAAGTGTTGGGGGGCTACTGCATAGAGAAGTTACTTTCAATCATAGAATGCACAAAGGTAAAAAAACCTTGTGTCTTTACAACCACTTTTTTTGATAAATTATTTATTTTCACAAGGAACTTTACAACCACTTTAATGTGGCTGGCGGACCACCAATATTTTTGGCTGATATATTGGTTCATGCCTATTTAGGACTATAGCCTGTTGGCTTGCTTCTCTACTAGTTTTGGCTAGCTGTCTGCTGGCCCCCTCAAACTGTTTTTCCGCTCAAGCTGTATTGGTCTATGGGGGCATCTTTTTAGTGATGTCTGGATATTCGAAATTTCCTTGGCTGATAATTGTGGGGATACATCCAGGGTTTTTGTAGCTAAACCTCTAAACCAGCCTTTTCAACACAGGAAACCTGGAAATAACTTTCCAATCTCAAAGAACCCTTGCTAAAAATTATATCTACAACTTGTACCCTGTTTCCCCGAAAATAAGACCTAGCGTGATTGTCGGTGATGGCTGCAATATAACCCCTACCCCCCAAATAAGCCCTAGTTAAAGGTCCCTGTAGGGCTTATTTTTGGGGAAACAGGGTAGGGCTTATTTGGGGGTAGGGCTTATATTGCAGCCATCACCAACAATCACGCTAGGTCTTATTTTCGGGGAAACAGGGTAGTACATTGGTGGAGAAGGGTCCTTACACTTGTGGTCTTTGGGAAGAATTGCCCCCTTATCGATGGCCAAGATCTGTGGCGTCGGTGGGAACTTTGGTAGACATTGCGCTCTGCTCAAGGAACCTTTGTAGGAACCCCTAGATTAACATAGAACCCTGGTTGGGAAACTGATCTGAACAGTCTCTCCTTGCAGTTTCAACATCAATGAATTTGATTTCTTGGGCAAAATGAGTGCATCCTAATTGTGTGTGTGTGCTTGTCTAATGCTTTGTGTAAAGCTATCCTTTCCCTGCAGGTAGGTGTAAGCCCAGAGGAAGGAATGGATTATCTGGTCTGGCTGTGTGGCGATTGACCTGACTAGTCTTGGAGGTGATGGGGTTATCTACAAAGCATGTACACTCTGTTCAGATTAATCCCTGATGAGATGGAGTTCAGTCTGATCTGTAGTCTGCTTGCTTTCATAAGGAGGAAAAGCCTTTATCTTAGGAGGGAGAGCCCGGGTGTCGGTAATTTCTCCTTTTTTTCTCCAGCGGCAGCTGTAGATGCGGCAGACATGTAAACATCTCAGTCCCTGGAGGCAGATTTGTTAAGAGGTGTAATCAGGCTACTTGTTGGAGCAGAAGGTAAATCGCCTCATCTGTCACTTCCATGGTAAACATTGACCTTTGCTTGCTGTTGAAGGCTCCCCCATTTTAGTAAATTTGGCTGATCCTGCTGTGGAGTAAGCGCTAGGAAGAGTCCTGCCTATATTTGGTTTCTATTAGAGCTTGGCAGACACCCTGGTGAATTGGTAATCCCTGGGTTAATGTGTTTGCAAATAGGTGTAATGTTGGGTCCCTTGGCTTTCAATGGAAGGAAGTCTTCAGGAACCCAATGCATGAAATGTCCTAAAAGGTAAAAATTGTGTTCTTATAATGTGTTCTCCATATTTAAACGCCTAGAAAGCTGCTTGCTTTAACACCATTTGCTAGGAGTATCTTAATTGGGGAGCAGCAAGGCTTTAAAGCCTAGCATATACCACTGGTCAATCCGATGTTAATACAGTGATCCCCCCCCCCCCCTGCAGTTCTGTTGTGTTCTAAAGGGGACGGCCCGTCCGCCGGAACACTCCGGTCAGCACTCGGGCATCGGCTGCCAGGAGTTGACCTCTTTCAGTCATGACCCTTCGACAGAAGCCAACCAAATGGCCTGCTTCTGTTGGACTGGCTGCTATACACATTTAGCCTGTGTACTAGGTTTAAAGTGATACTAAAGGATCGTTTATTTTTAAATAACAAACATGTCATACCTCCACTGTGCAGCTCGTTTTCCCCCGAATATCCATTTCTGGGGTCCCTTGGTGGCTCTTGCGGCTCCTCCCTGCATTATATAACCCCCTTGGAGAAGCGCTCTCTCAAAGGGGGTTGCCTTGCGGGTGCGCTCCAGAGTCCAGCATTCGGTGTCCATAGAGGCCGAATGCAGGACTTGGCCCCGGTGCCTGCGTCATTGGATTTGATAGCAGCGGGAGCAAATGGCTGGGCTGCTATCAATCTATCCAATCAAGAGCCGGGAACCTATTTAGAGGGGGACGTGCAAACGGAAGTTTGGGGCTTGGTAAGAAACGGGGGGGGGGGGGCGGGCTAGAGTGCCGGTGACTGCAAGGTGTTTTTTCACCTTAATGCATAGGATGCATTAAGGTGAAAAAACACAAGCCTTTACAACCCCTTTAAAGGCCAATTATACCATTTACAGCATGTTTTGGGTTAAACACATATTTGGGCTCAGTCCCCCCACTTGAATGGGATTCCTTTCTCCAGTCTTTGCCATGCCACCAGAGGGACTTGGTTCTCAATGGAGTATAAGGGCGTTGATCACTTGTAGTCCATTAACAACTCCAGCTCCATAACTGAATGTGCACCCCTTGGTTTGGATCTGGGACTGGAGATAGTCTACAGGAGCTGTGATCCAGCTTTGCAGCCTAAAATTCATGTTTCAATTTAACAGCTGCAAATGCAGAGAAAAGTCTGATTGACCAGAAATCCAATGGGCTTTCCCACAGCTGACTGTCTCTGCTGCACTGAAATCCCAAGTAGTCAGCTGGGATACTGAACCTTTTATCTCAAAGTGAAGCCCCCCCCCCCCTACACCAAATGTTTATTTTTTTTCAGGAGCAGGTACCAGTTTTTGACAGGTACCTGCTCCCCCTCTGCTTGGATTGCCTAGGTGATCTGAGCAGAAGTTCTCCCTCCTTGCAGTTTTCTGGGACATGTCACAGGTCCCAGAAGACTGCAGGCCATTTAAATTGGGCAGAGGGCACCTGGCTATGAAGCTGCAAGCTGTCCTAGCCGAATGCCCTGAGTTGAGATGCCGGGGACAGCAGTTGGGGAAGGAATGGCTCGGATAAGCACATCACTGGATCGTGGGACAGGTGAGTGGCTGTCAAGCAGCTAGTTTTTGTAGCTGCTGACTTGTAATAACAAAATTGATTGGAGCGCCCTTAACATATGTGCTGTAGTTCAGCGGGGGAAGAATTGGGAAGCAGTGCTTTTGCTGTAATGGGAGCTAAATTTTCTTGTAGTTCTGTTATGGTCTTTATATTTGGGACCCAATATAATTCAGCGGACCATAAATTCATCAATGGCGCCATTGAGGATAGAAGCTTGCGTCTCTCGTGCAACATTGCTGGATCTAGATGGACCTTAGTTAAGTAAAGGGGGGGGGGGGGGGCATAGAATGCATTAAGATAAAAAATACTTTCTGACTTTTAGAGCAATTTTAGGTTTTCTTTGTGGGAGGGCTTTAAACATCTACCAATTTTCACTCACCAATGAAAATTTCCCTTGCCTATGTGGTCACCAGGGTGGGCATAGAAAATCTGAGTGGACACTAGTAACCACCTGACGGGTTCCTCTGTCAAAACAATGTTTGGCTGTGTATAGCCTAGGGATCGACCGATATTATTTTTGGCGCTTAATACTATACCGATATTTAGGCCACCTCTCCTACTGATAGCCGATATTTGCTGATATTTTGTACATTTTAAACTTTTCAAAAAGAGAAATTTTATGCACGAATCTGGTATAAACTGAACATGTGGCTGCTGGCTGGTGCCTTGCGGTGGGTGGCTGCTGGCTGGCGCCTTGCGGTGGGTGGCTGCTGGCTGGCGCCTTGCGGTGGGTGGCTGCTGGCTGGCGCCTTGCGGTGGGTGGCTGCTGGCTGGCGCCTTGCGGTGGGTGGCTGCTGGCTGGCGCCTTGCGGTGGGTGGCTGCTGGCTGGCGCCTTGCGGTGGGTGGCTGCTGGCTGGCGCCGTGCGGTGGGTGGCTGCTGGCTGGTGTCTGAGAGGCGAGGGAGCCCTGTCAGACAGAACGTTGGGCCCCATGCACGGAGGCGTAATGACATCATGTGCCGCGCGCCCCTGCGCACTGGGTCTGCAGGCTTCTGGGCCCCAAAAAGATGTCTGCGGCCCACAGAGACCCATAGCGGTCCAGTTTATGACTGATACCGATTTTTTTGGAAAATGCTGATATCGGCCGTACCGATAATTGGTCGATCCCTAGTATTTTTAATGAAAAATCTTTCTCTAAACATTTGAATGTTAATAAGATTTTTTGCCTTTTTAACATTTTGTTTTTTTGAAAAGTGTGGACTTTAATGAACAAAAACCACATGTACTGTTAGTAATTTGTATATTTGAGATTTTTTTCCATCCTGTTCAAATTTTCTAGTCTCTGCATTTGAAAATGAATGTAAATTTGACCACAATAAAAACTAAAGTGATCAGCAATGAAAAATGTTGAGCGAAATTCGAATGTATACCCAGCTTGACCGTCATCATCCAGCAATGAAGGCATTAATAATTAGGTTGTGTTAGACATTTAAGAGTTTTCACAACTTTTCTTTTTTTTTTTTTTGCAGGAGAGCGTCTTTTCGGCTCTCTGGAAGAAGCCTGCTACCTTTGGTTTGTCATGGAGTTCTGCGAGGGTGGCGATCTCAATCAGTATATCCTCTCCAGGAGGCCAGACCCTGCAACCAACAAAAGTTTTATGTTGCAGCTGACAAGTGCCATTGCCTTTCTGCACAAGAACCAGATCGTACATCGGGACCTAAAACCTGATAATATTCTGATTACCGAACGATCGGGCGCCCCTGTCCTAAAAGTAGCAGACTTTGGCCTCAGCAAGGTTTGTGCTGGGCTCACTTCCCGAGGGAAGGACACTACAGGGGAGGAAGTGAACGAGAACAAGACTGTGAACGTGAACAAATACTGGCTGTCTTCAGCCTGCGGCTCTGATTTTTACATGGCTCCGGAGGTGTGGGAAGGTCACTACACGGCTAAAGCCGACATATTTGCCCTGGGCATTATTATCTGGGCTATGATCGAGCGCATCACTTTTGTGGACGCGGAGACCAAGAAGGAGTTGCTGGGGACTTACATAAAGCAAGGCAGTGAGATTGTGCCTGTAGGGGAGGCACTGCTAGAGAACCCAAAGATGGAACTTCACATCCCACAGAAACGCAGGACTTCCATGTCGGAGGGCATCCGACAGCTGCTTAAGGACATGTTGGCCGCTAATCCTCAGGATCGGCCGGATGCGTTTGAGCTGGAGACGCGGATGGACCAAGTTACATGTGCTGCTTGAGGCATTGCTCTGGTAAGAGGCTTCAGCAGTCAGTGTGGGTAGCAAACCAGTATAGGATATTTGTGAGGATCTCTTTAAGGCACGGCTGAACAGTGGGCCATCAAGCACTTTAATCCTGTCACTATCTGCTCATAGGATGTTAACTGTTTGTTGAAATATTAAGCAATTGCTGTTTTAGGTTACACTTTTTAAATTTTGGTGTTTTGCTCACTTTGTAGACCCAGAACATGCATATTGGGTGTTGGGACACATTGTGTAGCTTTAGGGACATAAAGGATGACTGCTCTAGAGCCGCTGTTGCCAATCGGTGATCCGTGGACCACTGATGGTCCTCAAGAAAATGTCGGTGGTCCCCAGGGGTACTGCCACAAATTAACATGTTCTCAGTGTGCACCTTCAGTCAATACTGTCAGCGTGCATTGGTACCAGATGCCTCCTCTGTAGTTCCGGCTCCTGTGAACTCAGAGGGAGCTGCCAGAGGTAGAGCAGAGTGGGGGTGAAGGTGGACTTTCTAATGGCAGTGCTAATCAGACAGGAGGGAGCAGAGCTTAAGCACATGGCTGGCTAAGGTGGTGAGATCCAATTGTGAGTCTGTAAGGCAGCCGTGTTGGGGGGGTGCAGAGAGCCAGTGCATTGTGTATAAGGCAGCAGTGTGATCCAGGGGGAGAGGGGTGCAGAGCTGGAGCATTGTGTGAGTATAAGGCAGTGATGCTGGGGAGGGGGGCAGAGAGCCAGAGCACTGTGCACAAGGCAACAGTGTGATCCAGGGAGAGGGGGCAGAGATCCAGAGCATTGTGTACAAGGCAGCAGTGTGATCCAGGGGGAGGCGGCAGAGATCCAGGGCATTGTGTACAAGGCAGCATTGTGATCCAGGGGGAGGGGGGCAGAGAGCCAGAGCATTGTGTACAAGGCAGCAGTGTGATCCAGGGAGAGGGGGCAGAGATCCAGGGCATTGTGTACAAGGCAGCAGTGTGATCCAGGGAGAGGGGGCAGAGTTCCAGGGCATTGTGTACAAGGCAGCAGTGTGATCCAGGGAGAGGGGGCAGAGATCCAGAGCATTTTGCACAAGGCAACAGTGTGATCCAGGGAGAGGGGGCAGAGATCCAGGGTATTGTGTACAAGGCAGCAGTGTGTTCCAGGGAGTGGGGGCAGAGTTCCAGGGCATTGTGTACAAGGCAGCAGTGTGATCCAGGGAGAGGGGGCAGAGATCCAGAGCATTGTGTACAAGGCAGCAGTGTGATCCAGGGGGAAGTGGGGCAGAGAGCTGGAGCATTGTGTGAGTATAAGGCAGAGTGATGCAGGGGAGGGGGCCAGAGAGCCAGTGCATTGTGTACAAGGCAGCAGTGTGATCCAGGGGTAGTGGGGCAGGGCCAGAGCATTGCGTATATGGCAGCATTGTGATCCAGAAATGTGAAGGGATTAGAATAGTGGACTTTAAAGGCATGCAAAAAATATACTTGGTCTACATATAAATAGTATTTTTATATGTACCTTTAAAGTCCATTCTAATCACTTCACATTTCCATATCACTTGTGACATGGCATATTAGTACTATTGGTGCCTTATTGCCACCTTGGAAACTTTATCAATTTTCCAGCATTGTGATCCAGGGGGAGGGGGGCAGAGCCAGAGCTTTGTGTAAGGCAGCAGTGTGATCCAGGGAATATATAGTTCTGGGATGTTGGCAACCATTCAGCTACTAGTCGTCTTGTATATACAGGGAAGGGAGAGGGACAGCATTGTGTGTATAAGGCAGCAGTGTGATCGGGGCAGAGCATTGTGTATAGGGCAGCAGTGTGATCCAGGGAAGGGAGAGGACTGAGCATTGGGTGTGTAGAAGGGCAGCAGTGTGATCCAGAGGGTGGGGCAGAGCATCGTGTATATGGCAGCATTGTGATCCAGGGGGAGGGAGGCAGAGCCAGAGCATTGTGTATAAGGCAGCCGAGTGATCTAGAGAGGGGCAGAGAGCCATTGCTTTGTTTATAAGGAATGTAAAATTCATGTTGCTGGTCTGTGGGATTCAAAACTTTTTATTTATAAAAACTATATTATAGTTGGTATTCTGAAAGGTTGGCTCTGGGATGTCAACGTACTATTGATTTTGGGTCCCCTTTCACTGCAAGGCTTAAATGCTCCTTAAATTTAGGGGGATGAGTAAGGTGTAATACTTGCCTTAAGCTGTGCTCTCCTGTGGGTTGTGGGTGGTCCCCGCTATCATTTGTATACAATGCAGGGCTGTTGGCCCTTCATGGTATTTTAATGTGTGACTGGCCCTGAGCACTGAAAAAGGGACTGGTTGCAAATATGGAGGAAGCTTGCTTGAGCAAGGAATAAGAAAAGAATTGCACTTATCCCCCAGAGCAGTGGTCTCCAAACTGCAGATCAGGGGGCCAGTTGTGGCCCTTTGCTTGCCTTTTTCTGGCCCTTGGGGCACTATTCCTCCTGATTCGAGTCCCTATTCTGCCAACTGACAGTGACAATGGGGCATCATTTCTCCTATTGACATCAGCAATGGGCAACTAGTCCTCCCAATGATGCCCACAATGGTACTTTTTTTTTTTTCTCCACCAAATACCATATGTAAGGTTTACTTCTATTGATGCCAGGAAAACTTCCACTCCTGCTGGCCAGTCTAGCCCCCCTAAGGTCTGAAGGACAAAAAATTGTCCCTTTAGAAAGTTTGGAGACCCCTGCCCTAGAGTGCAGTCATTAAACGCTTGCAGTGTATGGGGACCCATTGCAAGAGTTTTCGTAATGCCTGCTGTTGGCCTTCAATAAGCAAGTAGCAGCCCTTGTATCTACGGATAGCCACTATGTGGAAAAAGCTTGCTGCCTTCATGCGGAGCCTCTGGCTTCAGTCTGTAAGGTGCATTTTGTGAAATTAGAAGGTATGGAATTTGGCTCTGTCCTTTGAAGTCTCTCTATTGGCTTTTGTACAGGCTTTACCTGGCACCTGTAGAAATGCTAAGAACTTCAGACCTGTCGCCCTTACCTGGACCATCCATTGGGTGAGCCCTCTACCCCTTTTTGGATCTATTAATGGACCTGTGTGGTCCAGCCTGACCAGTTTGCCGAAGCTTTTTGATGCAAACAGCTTGGTGTGAATCTGTAACCTGTTGGGCTAGATTCTGTATTATCTTGCTGTTGCTATACTTCGGGCAGCTCCCCGGAGCAAACAAGCTGTGACACTTTTTTGTATCTGTCATTCAAGAAGTAGCCGAGCTATTCATGCTGATACTACAAAACGGGTACAATCTCATTTCTTTTCAGTGATCGGGTTAGTGTTGCACGAGCAACCTAAAGTGTAGGTGCCCATTCATACAATTGGATTGTGAATTTTTGACTCAGAAAAGTTGACTGGCTTATCAAATTGGTTGATATCCAAGTATTTAACTGGACTTTGGTTTTATAACCAGCTGCATGCCTCTTATAGTGTTACACAGGACTGCATTCACTATATCTGGTCTCCCACAGTATGCAGAACATGGGAATAAAATTTTAGTGAATATATAAACTGCTAAATGCCTTTTCTCCTCAGCAGTATATAGCAGTCTTGTGACTTCTATCAGTTTCTGGTTAAAGCTTATAGGAGGAGTTTTCATTCTTCCCCGATTGTCCTATGAGGCTGCAGGATCCCTGACCCTTTGTCTGGACAGTGCTGATTGGCTGTGTGTTGATCGCACTCTCCCAAGAAAAAAACTTGTAAAAAAAAAAAAACCCTAATGGACACCAAACTGAGCATGTGCAGAGTGCCCCCAAGGCTCTGGACTGTGGAAGGAGGATCAGACAGGATCAAACAGCCTTTTTTATACAATGCAAAGTATTAACCCCTTAGGTTCCACAGTGAGTATAACAAACATGCCTTACTGCAGATACACACTGATTTTACTGTTGTGGGTTTATTTACACTTTAAGTCTTCTGCAGCTTGGGGGCTGCCTAGGCGTTTATCTAAAGTGTTGGCTTTAAAGCAGGGGGTCTCAACCTGGTGGCTTTCCAGCTGCTGCAGAACTACAAGTCCCATCAGGCATTGCAAGGCTGACAATTACAAGCATGACTCCCACAGGCAGAGGCATGATGGGACTTGTAGTTACGCAACAGCTGGAGGGCCGCTAGTTTGAGAATCCCTGCATTTAAAGTAAGGATGGACTAGAACCCCTGTCAGATTTTATTGCTGACTGTTCTCTGCTAAAGAATTGTACCCCCTTTTTGTTGTGACTGTCATTGGTACAGAAAGTCTGCACAGGGTCAGGTGAGAGGGAAATCCTTCCAATGGCTTTACATGTTCTGGTGAAAACTTGGGGGAGCGGGTTTTCCTTTGAAGAGATCTATTCTACAGAAAGTGAAGGGAGTTCTAAATAAGTATGGGGTTTTAAAATTGGTACTTGGGTGGATGCAGTGTCGATCTGATGCTGCATCTGCCCCCTGCTGCTTCTAAGACTGATAACTGAGTGATTTTAAAGACAGCTGATCACTCGGTTCTCCATTTTCAGTGAGCAGTGACGTCTCCAGTTCACTGCTCTGCGCCTCCAGTGCTCTCTGGGCTGTGGAGGGGGGTGAGAGCGGCTTGCTCAGGTTGTTGGCTGAGAGGCTGAACCAGCTGCTGGTCAAGACATCTGGGTCGATCCCCACTGAAAAGTCAGGATTTATCCAGAGCCTGGACTGGCTGAGTGACGTCAGCCGACAGCAGGCTTTATCTCTCTGTTGGCTAAATATGGGTCACAGGAGTGCAGAACTAAACGCTCTCCTCTGATCCATAGTGGTCATAATTTAAAGTGGTGCTGAAGGTTTCTTTACCTTAATGCATTCTATGCATGAAGATAAACCTGTGTGCAGTGGCCCCCCAATCCTTACCTGAGCCCCATCCCATCCAGCCATGTTAATGATAACCTTGGCTGGATGGCGACTCTCCCTTATTGGCTGGGACAGCGGTGGGAGCCACAGCGCTCCTATGGATGCATAGAGCAGTGGCTCGGGAGCAGGCATGCAGTGGTGCCCCCAGGGCAAGCAGATTTCTTGAGGGGCACTGCTCAAGGAGGGAGGGACCTGAGAAGTTTGGGGCTGCTGTGTCCATAACCATTGCACAGAGCAGCTAATTATGACCTTTTTTTAGGAATAACAAACCTTTTAGTATTTAAGTGTGCGGTCATCCATTCAAGTCAGGCATACATTAAAGGCAATCTGGACCAGGGCAGTCTGATCATGGACTAGGAGAGGGGGAGTGTGGGCACAAGCCAGATCATTGGATTAGCTGCCAGGAAACTGTCCATGCTGTGCGATCATGTGTAGCGTGGTCAGTATTTTATAGGAAAGCAGAGGGACTGGCAGGAACAGGTATTGCACGCACACAAGGAAGCAATACAAAATGGGATACTATTTAATTCAAGTACATGGTGTACAGCAGGCACACAAGGAATATGAAATGTTGGGTGAACATATTTAAAAGTGCCATACTGTCTTCCCTTCAGTTGGAGACAGTTTGTGGAATTCGGTTTAGGGCAGCATGGAAAAGTTTAAAGTGTTACCCCATTTAAATATTCTTATGTGCTTTCTGTGCTATGTACTTGTATGAGAGTCTCCTGTTCTTTGTATTGCTTCCTTTGTGTGAAATCCCTGTTGTTCCTGCCAGTCCCTATGCTTTCCAATTAAAAACTGACCACACTGATCAGAACACACCATTGTCAGTTTTTAGCTATGCTGGGAACTGTGTACTCTCCAATGATCAGACTTGTCCTGACATGCCCCCTCCCCAGCACAGTAAAATCAGTCTGTATATAGTAAAGCATGCTTGTTATACTCACTGGAACCTAAAGGGGGTTAATCCTCCACATTGTGTAAAAAAGGCTGTTTGGTCCTGTCTTTGATCATCCCCTTCTTCCACAGTCCCCAATCCATCTCCTGATGGTACAGAGCCTTTGGAGTCACTCTGCACATGCTCAGTTTGGTGTGTATTGCTAGTTTTTTTTTGGGAGGGTGCATGTGATCAGCACAGGGCCAATCAGCACTGCCCAGGCAGAGGGTCAGGGATCCTGCAGCCTCATAGGACCGAGTAGAATGAAAACTCCTAGAAGCTTTAACCAGACACTGATAGAAGTCACAAGACTGCTATATACTGCTGTGAAAAGGTATTTAGCAGTTTATATTTACTAAAACTGTATCTCCATGTACTGTGGGAGACCAGATATAATGAATGCAGGGTCCTGGGTTTAGTAACACAACGGGTTTTCAAAGCTTGTGTCCCTATAGTTTGATGTATTACACCATCCATTGCTACTTCAAGCAGTGCAAGGTTTAACCCATAGTGTTAGATGTTGCTCAAAGTGCCATTGGGTAGCATTTGGGCTCATGCACACAGCCTTATGATTTTATATAGGATCTTGCTGGCAGTAAGATCCTACATAAAATGTCTGTACACTATGCATGTAGTGTCTGTGCTGATTACATGCATACAGCACTAAGCTTCCCTATTGGTGGTAAGATGCTGGTGGCTCCAGCCTCTTAGCTTCCTTGGTTGGTGAGAAGCTGGTGGCCCCAGCCTCCTAGCTTCCTTGGTTGCTAGGATGCTGGTGGCCCCGTGTCTCCTAGCTTCCTTGGTTGCTAGGATGCTGGTGGCCCCGTGTCTCCTAGCTTCCTTTGGTTGCTAGAATGCAACCAGCCCCGTGTCTCCTAGCTTCCTTGGTAAGATGCTTGTGGCCTCGGCCTCCTAGCTTCCTTGGTTGGTAAAATGCTGGTGGCCCCGTGTCTCCTAGCTTCCTTGGTTGCTAGGATGCAACCAGCCCCGTGTCTCTTGGCTTCCTTGGTAAGATGCTGGTGGCCTCAGCCTCCTAGCTTCTTTGGTGAGATGCTGGTGGCCTCAGCCTCCTAGCTTCCTTGGTTGCTAGGATGCAATCAGCCCCGTGTCTCTTAGCTTCCTTGATTGCTAGGATGCTGGTGGCCCCGTGTCTCCTAGCTTCCTTGGTTGCTAGGATGCTGGTGGCCCCGTGTCTCCTAGCTTCCTTTGGTTGCTAGAATGCAACCAGCCCCGTGTCTCCTAGCTTCCTTGGTAAGATGCTGGTGGCCTCGGCCTCCTAGCTTCCTTGGTTGGTAAAATGCTGGTGGCCCCGTGTCTCCTAGCTTCCTTGGTTGCTAGGATGCAACCAGCCCCGTGTCTCTTGGCTTCCTTGGTAAGATGCTGGTGGCCTCAGCCTCCTAGCTTCTTTGGTGAGATGCTGGTGGCCTCAGCCTCCTAGCTTCCTTGGTTGCTAGGATGCAATCAGCCCCGTGTCTCTTAGCTTCCTTGATTGCTAGGATGCTGGTGGCCCCTGTCTCCTAGCTTCCTTGGTTGCTAGGATGCAACTAGCCCCTGTCTCCTAGCTTCCTTGGTTGCTAGGAATACAGCCTAGCATCCTGGTTTTCTAGCAGGCAGCTATTTATGGCTGACATGTTAACCCTAAAGTGTGGAAGCGAGTGGATTACACCTCGTTTACCTGTCTGCCCTGAGTAAGCCAGAGGAGCCTATTTGCAGTGTAGACATCTAAATGAAGGCACATGTGTTTTACATGTTTGCAACTGTGTGCAGTGCAAGTTTACTGATCTTTACCTGGACCCATTTATTATAGATGTGTCCATGTGCCCATAGAAAATACATCTACTTTCAGCGTTAAAAAGCTGCAGTGATCACACTTTCTACTTTTTTGCAGCTATGTGCATATGAGCCCTTAAGAGGCATTTATTTGTGTTGGGTGTCGTAGTGTAAACCCCTGTCTGTAGTAGTGGTGTGATCCGGCACTGCGTTCAGGTGAGACTACCATCCCCTGTATCTTCCCTTCACCCAGTGAGAAGACGCCGTGTTTCCAGACTGCTCAGTTATGAATTCATCTGACCATTCATGCTTTAATAATGCAGCTTATATAACTTGCCCTGCGCCTGGGGGGCTGTGGGGTGGATCGTACAGCTGCTTCCTGAGAGCTGCCACCTCTGCACATTCCTCTGCACCAACCCCCCCCTCTACTTTGTCCCCATCACTGACTGTCCTAAATCCTCACGTGTCTGTGCCAGCTTGCCTGTGCCATGTTGCCCCCCTCCACACGCACTGAGAAACCTTTTATCATGTCACATGTGCGAGCTCAGAAATGGGTCAGCCAGTCATTAAGGCCAGTGCTGATGCTGCTTCGGCATAGTGTGACGCGGATGTGTTTTGCAGTGTAGTGCTCAATGGCCGCTACCTTGCAGGAATAAGTGAGGGGGGGCCATTTTTGGAGATTGAAGAATGTAATGGTACTGAAGCACGATTTTTATAAAACGCGCCCACACATTTCCTAGCAGTATGCTGTAAGGCTGGGAGAAGGTCGTGACGTTAACTGATGTACATTTCTTCTTTGCCATGCTGACCTATAAACATCACACCTTAAAGCGGAGCTCACACCTTAAAGCGGAGCTCCACCTAAAAGGGAAGGTCGGCTTTAAGGCCTCTTACCACCCCCTTCGCCAAATGCCACTTTTTTTTTTCTGTGGTGGGGAGAAGCAGGTACCTGGTTTTGACAGGTACCCACTCCTAGGCGATCCAAGCAGAAGTTCTCCCCCTCCAGTCACCGGGGAGGCGTCCCAGAAGACTGCAGGACCATTCACCATGCACAGTGGGCACCTGGCTAAGAAGCTGCAAGCGGTCACACCCGGGTGCCCACAGTTGAAATGCTGGGGGGGGTGGGTGGGGGAGGAACGGCAGTGAGCACATCATTGGAAGGGGTGAGTATGTCATTGGATCCTGGGACAGGTGAACTTATAAAGGTCAGCAGCTACAGTTTTTGTACCTGCTGACTTAAAGTGGTTCTAAAGTTGGAAGGTTTATCTTGATATGTTGGACGCAACACTAATAAATGCCTCTTAAGGGCTCATATGCACATAGCTGCAGAAAAGTAGAAAGTGTGATCACTGCAGCTTTTTAACGCTGAAAGTAGATGCATTTTCTATGGGCACATGCACACATCTTTAATGGGTCCAGGTAAAGATCAGTAAACTTGCACTGCACACGGACAGTATTTAAGGTTGCAAACATGTAAAACACGTGTGCCTTCATTTAGATGTCTACACTGCAAACAGGCTCCTCTGGCTTACTCAGGGCAGACAGGTAAACGAGGTGTAATCCACTTGATTCCACTCTTGGTTTGAATAGCTGCCTGCTAGAAAACCAGGATGCTAGGCTGTATTCCTAGCAACCAAGGAAGCTAGACAGGGGCTGGTTGCATCCTAGCAACCAAGGAAGCTAGGAGACAGGGGCCACCAGCATCTCGCCCACCATCTTTTACCTATATGGAAGTCTCAACTGTAGCTGCTGTAAAATCTCCTTTTAAAGGGGAGTTCCACCCCAAAAAAAATAGTAATGTGCTTTAAAAAAAAAAACATTTGGGGAGTTTTTTGTTTTGTTTTTTTTTACTCGCCTCTAAATGCCTGTTGCTAGGGAGTCCCTCGTAGTCTGCCTCCTTTGGTGCCTGGGCTCCTGACATCACTTCCCTCGGCGCAGGAAGGGAGATCACCTCCCCCCCCCTCCCTCTTGTCAATCATCTGGGACACGTGACCGGTCCCAGATGATTGCGGGGCCAGTGATAGCGTGCGGCTCGCGCATGCGCAGTGGGTGCCCGGCTGTGAAGCCACAGCCAGGCGCCCACAGTTAAAATGCTGGCGCCGCTGAGCAGAGGGAGGGACAAGCGGGGCTTTGATCCCCCCCCCCCCCGCATCGCTGGACCCTGGGACAGGTAAGTGTCCGATTTAAAGTCAGCAGCTGCAGTATTTGTAGCTGCTGACTTTTTTTAAAAAGGGAACCCCGCTTTAAATGTGCACCGTTTAGGAGAGATTTACTGTACGTGCCGGTGATGTCACCTGCGCATGTGCTCTGAAGCAAAGGCCACCCAGGCCATTCCTCCCGAGTCCTGTGCTGTAAACAGCGGCTCCCGGGTGAAGGTGGGAGCACCTGCAGCGGTGACACTGGAAGGCAGTGGAGGGGGGTATCTAAGAAGCAATGGTGGCAGCACCCGAGGGCCAATAGAATAATCGGTTAGGGGTGCTGACATCGCGGGATCCCTGGACAGGTAAGTATCCTAATAAAATTCAGCAGCTACAGTATTTGTAGCTGCTGACTTAATTTTTTTCTGAAGGAGGCTGGATGCCTAACAAGCAGTGCCATGATGGGTCTGAAATGACAGGTGCTCTTTAAATGTAAGGACTTATTCTTGGTAGTTAGAATCTTTAATATTTGCAAACAAAATGGTTTCCTTTTTAGAACAATAAGCTGTCGGGTTAGTGAGACAGCCATATCAGAACCGGTTCAATCATACAGTTTGTAGTGAACATAAATTTGCAGAACAATGGGATAAAGGAATATTCCTGAACTTTGTTTTATCTCATGGTTACTGTGAAATTGTGTAAATGCATCAATGCAGTGCATGTTCTCAGCTTGCAGAGTTTGGATTTGTTGAATGGGGTTTACCAAAAATGTAAGTATTGCAGAATATACAGCCTCATGCTACTTAACTAAGCTCCATTTCATGCTGAATAGACTAAATGTATCTTAAAGCAGAGTTCTGCCTGGGCAAAAAAAATTAAGTCTGCAGCCACAATACTTGCCTGGCCTGGGAGCCTGTGATGTCGGCACCCAAAGCCAACCCGTCCCTCGGCTGCGGGCGCCGGCATCCTTACTAAGGGAAACAGGAAGTGAAGCCCATTTTCTACTGCACATGTGTCGCACTGCGCTTTCTGAATGGTCCCTGCCCTCTTCTGGGACCCGTGTATCTCCCAGAAGGTAGGAAGGAGTAAGTAGGCCAGACATTACTTAGTTTGCCACACAAGATTGTGGCGATCTTCCTCTGGAAGTGGGAGCAGTTGCCTGGATTTGCCAGGTATCTGCTCCCCCCTGAAAGGTGCCAAATGTGACACCGGAGGGGGGCCTGATCCGCGGAAGTTCCATTTCTGGGTGGAGCTTCGCTTTAAGGCTCCATTCACATCTAGGCGTTGGGAGTTTTCTGTTCTAAGTCTCGGCTCTAAAAACACCCAAGACAAATCCCATTCATTTTCAATGGCCCCTGTTGACATCTGAGTGTTCTGTCACCTAAAGCAAAACGCCCGTCGCTCAAAGTAAATGGGCTTCCTTTTTGGCAGGTTACAGGCGTTTTCATTCTTTTACACCGGTGACCTTTTGACCTGTACAAAATTGTGGTAAATTGTGACTTTCTGCCTGGAAAACTATGCTCAGGTGTCAACAGAGCCGAAATAGAAAGCTATCTTTTTCTGATATTTCTGAATATCTTTATCTGTTTTGTTTTTTTTTCTCAAATAATTTTATTAAACTTAAATTTGACAAAAACCTGCTTTTAAATGAAGAAAAATCAAATCAAATTTTTATCCACACTGGGACTACAGAACACCTTCCCACTTATGACAATGGTGGGTGTTCTGTGGTTCAGGACAGGGCTGATGACATAACACCACATTGGTTTTGTACACTTGGAGATTCAACAAAATGCTTTGGTCTATTTATATAGAATGCCAAAAAGTTTTATATTTGTTTTTTGTTTAGCCACAGCAAACTTGAGCATCACTTTATACCCCGCATGCTATTTATCTCCTTGGACCCCAGGAATACCTGGGGGCGTCACATGGTTTTTAGGATTTCAGTAGATTATTCCCAGCTGCACCTGTAAGGAAGCCAGGGCTGCTGCTATCCACATGGGATAGTTTTTTTTTTTTTTTTATGCATAAGCTGGTTCACTATAGGGACAAACTGTTCCCAGACATTGGAGATAACGTGGATCTCGTGAAGTTATTTCCTGGGGATTCTACCCAAATCCTCCCATTCCTTCAGTTCTTTGATATACAGTTATGCAGGATACCCTGTGGGCTTGTGCATATTGATTCTTCAAACATTTCATCCTGTAAAGTAACATGCCAGATTATTTACCCATCAATGTCCACTTACCAGCTGGCAAAAGTATAGCTGAAGATACAGGTTCAGGATGATATAAACCACCTCTAATGCAACACCCCCACCCCCCCATGCTTTCTCTGAATGCTGCTAGTATAGAAATTCCTATTCTGCCAAAAGTCCAACATTAGTACCTCTGCTCCCCTAAATATTAAAGTAGTTCCAGGCTCCCCCCAAACAAAAAATTCAGCAGCTACAAATACTGTGGCTAACTCAATCGGAGGCTCTTAACCGAGATCAGTGTAACGGTGTGTCAGACTGACACACCGATCGCCACGATGCGCACCCCCATGGGCGCACGGCAGCTGTTATCCTGAAGGATGTCTTCTGACGCCCAGTCAGGATAACTGAACCACCGTCTGGCTGTCATTTTGCTATAGGCCGGGTGGGAAGTGGTTAATCACCCCTGGGATTTATTTTTTCCGGGGGAAAAAGACCGGAAATGTTGCGTTTTTTTAATTTGTCAGTAAATTTTGTGTAAATTTTCTCCACTTATGGGCACTGAAGAAGAGGCACTAATATTCTGCACTTATGGGCACTGATAGGCCCTGAAAGCCAGCACTGGTGGGCACTGATGGCCGGCACTGAAAGCTGGCACTCTAATGTAATCAGGACACTGATCATCAGTGCCCTGATTACATCTCTCACTATCCCCTGCGAGGAAATGCTGCTGATCAGCTCTCCTCGCCACACTTGGAATGAGGCGAGGAGAGCCAATTACCAGCACTTGTTTACATGTGACCGGCTGTGTTTGTACACAGCCGATCACATGATTAGAGCTGCGCCAGCGGCTCTTTGCAGAGATTGGGGTCGCTCCGTGTCCTAGCAAAACGGTGCGACCTCCACGTGCGGCCGTCCGGGTGCTCCGTCATGACGTCCACCCAGAACAAGAGCCACACCGTCCCTACTGTCTGACGGTGGGCAAGTGGTTATGGTGACTATTTACAGACAGACGTTCATCCCTTTGATCTAAAAACAGCGTTACTATGGGGTTGATTTAAGGCAAATCCACTCTGCACTACAAGTGCACTTGGAAGTGCAGTCGCTGTAAATCCGAAGGGAAGATCTGAAATCAGGGGAAGCTCTGCTGATTTTATCCAATCATGTGCAAGCAAAAAAATGCTGTTTATTTTCCTTGCATTTCCCCCTCGGATCTACAGCGACTGCACTTCCAATGCACAGTGGATTAGCCTTTAGTAAATAAATCCCAATGTTCCTCTATCTCCTGAGGAATGTTGTGATAAACTTGGCAGGCTGCCTTTTTTTTTTTATTCTTTGACAGCGGTGAGCAGTGCACTGAATCGAGGAAATGCTGGTTTAAGATTGTGTGGGGGTTGAATCATGAGCTCAATTCTTTAACGATTAAGTGTGCAGCTTTACAGAGGTGTAGTTAATTTTGCTGAGACAGTGGGTTCTAAAGGCTGGATATCTTTACCTTCATGCTGTGTTTTTTTTTTTTTTGCATGAAAGTGTAAAACCTTTAGTATGCAGCCCCCCAATACTTCCTGATCTCGATCCAGCGATGTGTGCAAGAGCAGCTGTTCTGACTCTCCCTCATTGGTTCCTGCTGTCAATCACAGCCAGTGAGGAGGGGAGTGTGGCAGAGCCCTGCACTCCCAAAGCAAGCGGCTTACTGTGGGAGCCAGTGGCGTCACTAGGGGTGGCTTTTGGGGCTATAGCCCTGAATCTGGGGCCCATAGCCCCGAGTCTCTGCAGGGGTCACCGAGGGGAGGCTCCCTGGGGACCCTGATGACTATTATATACATGTGTGCCTGCCCAAGCTTATGGCTTTCTTTACTACGCTGCTATGGGCTCTAGCCCCAGATCTTTTGTAGACCTAGCAACGCCCCTGGTGGGAGCTAAGAGAAGGAAGTGTAATAAAAAATACCTTTAGGATCACTTACTGCCTGACTTGGTCAAGATCTATATGAAGCAACTTTTTTTTGTATGCTCGCTGGTTCTTAAAGTGATTATAAAGGTAATATTTTGTTTTAAAATAAAAGGTTTTACTTGGCTGCTCTGTGCTGTATTGCACAGAGCAGTCTCTTGCCTCTTCTGGGAGTCCCCTGCTGATACTGTTGGCCCCTTCCAGGTGCCCCTCAAAGCCATGTGCTAAGGGGTCTATGGCTCCTGCTGCCTTTCCCCTGTGGGACCAGGGGAGCACAGTGGTGTTGCAGCCCAGACAGTGATGGATCTGTGAAGGAAGCTAGGTAAGTGTTTAACCACTTCCCGCAAAGCCTATAGCAGATTGACGACCGGGAAGTGGTTCTGTTATCCTGACTGGGCGTCATATGACATCCAGCAGGAGAACATGCCGTCGCACAGCGATCGCGGGCATGTCAGTTTGACATGCCGCATCTACGATCGTGGTAAGGAGCCTATGACAGAGGCTTCTTGCCATGTGATCAGCTGTGACCAATCGCAGCTGATCATGGTGTGAACCAGGAAGTGCCAGTAAACGGCATTCCTCGGTATGCACTGACAGAGTGGATCGGCGGCTCTCCGGGTGGGGGTCTGTGCTGATGATTGGCATAGCCCCCCATCAGATGTGCCCCCTCAAATATCTGAGCCCACCAGTGCCAATTAGTGCTATCAGTCTCCATCAGTGCTGCCTATCAGTGCCCATCAATTCTACATATCGGTGGCCATGGGTGCCGCCTCATCAGCGCCTGTCTGTGGGAGAAAACAACATTTTATGACAAACTAAGACTTTTTTTTTTCAAAAATGTCGGTCTTTTTTAGTTAAGCAAATAATAAAAAACCCCAGAGGTGATCAAATGCCACCAAAAGAAAGCTCTATTTGTGGGAATAATAACAATGTAGTTTGGATGCAGTGTTGCATGACCGCACAATTGTCATTCAAAGTGCGACATCGCTGAAAATTGTCCTGGGCAGAAAGGGACGAAAGTGCCTGTTGAAGTGGTTAAGGATTGTGGGGCACAAGTAGTGGAGCGTTTTACCTTAATGCATAGAATGTTCTAAGGTTCACTTTTGACTTTAGAACCACTGCCTTTTTTTAGTTAGGCTTTTAGATATTTATCTTCAACGTGACTAATCAAGGTAAGAATAGGATTGCTACGCATGCTGCTTGTATATTGGGGTGGTGCTTGAAAACTCAACAGTTGAGTTCTGAAAATGGTAGGTCTACTCTGACTACCTATGGTTGCTAAATAGGAACATTACACTTGCATGGGTTGTAGGACCCCGGACTATGGCTATGCAGTAACCTGCCATGGGAGCAAGAGGGTGTTGAAATACTTGCGATCAGTAGTGGTTTTCCTTGGCGTGCAATGTCTTGAGCTTGCCTGGCAAATTGACTAGTCCAGTTTATAGCAAAGCTTCTTAGTCATAGCTCTCTCCAGTTTTAATTACTGGGTTGGCCTAGCTCCTCCACCCCCCCCCCCCCCACCTCTCCCTGCATATCCGTTTATGTAACTGTCAGGGGAGGAGTGAAAGGAAGTTCTATAGGTCACTTGACAGCTCTTTGCCTGCTGACATTTCATCCACTATGGCAGCAGTCTTGGGGCTTTTGAAGTTTCTACACATGGGGCTCCTACAAGTAAATGCATAAAATACATGAAATGCATATGTAATATAGGATGATCTGTGATGGTATCGCTAAATAGTACTGCTAGCAGGTTTTTTTTTTCTTTTTTTAGCCTGCCTCAAATTTCCCCTCTAATTCTTGATTTTTTTTTTTTTTTCCAGGTTTAAAGTGGAATCAAGGCTTTGTGCGATCTTTCCAGGACCTGGACCCACTGCTGCACCTCCCTCTGCCTGCACGCTTGTGGATTCTGTGACTAGATCTGTAAAATGTTCTAGAATAAAAATTGGAGCCCAATTTCAACATCCTCAAACTATCACTGGTGCTGGCTACCCAACATTACCTTCCATGGGAATGCCCAGTGCCCCCCTGTGGGCACTCACTAGCTGCTGGTGAATCTTTGTAGGGTTTTCAAAGATGGGTTGAAGCCCCCTTCTGCTGCTGGTAGCATGAATCTGATGGGGCTGATTTATTGGGTTTATTGTAGAGCTTTTTGGCCTTTTTTTTTGGGGGGGGGGGGGGGTGGCATTGTTTGCAGCCCAAGTTTTTTTTTATTTGGGGTGAGCTGTTCTGTGCCTGCACATGGTCCCACGTTAAGACATATCCGTTTTTTACAAACGTCCACTTATAAGTTTGGAGCTTGTAATATGGAACAATGTTTTAAATGGGTGTCATTGGCCCCTCGGTGTCTTTCTCCCACTATCCCTCTTGCTTCTTACACACGGTCACCTGTGAGTGGGTACTTTCGGAGGTTATTGGGCTCACGTCTAGCATTTCTCTCCTGCACTTAATGTCTCAGGGATGTTGGATTCTAGAGGGTAGTTGGACCCCTGCTTTGATGCAGTCACACTCCTTATCTGTGCCTCCTCACTTATCCTCACAGCACCTTTTTATGTCTGCATGTACAGAGATGGCTAAACCTTTTGTTCTACCGAAGTGCCTATTTGTAAGGAGGGGGGGGTGGGGTAAATTGACCTACAGATGCAGTAGGTGACATGAACTAGTCAAAGCGGTATTTGGCGTGGAAGCTTGCACTTGCTATCACCAACACTTGTGTTTGGAACACAGTGCCTTATTTTATTCTTGCTTCCAGCCTCCAATCCATGTCACACAACCACCTTCTGGTCCCTCTTTGCTCCTTTCCTATTGGATGGGCTGCAGACTGCTCACTTTTTGGATACCAATGATAAGATTGTAATTAGTAGAGGGGGGAGCTGGTTGAGTCTATGCACAAATGTTTGGGCTGAGGGAGTGTTGTGGTTTTTCAAAGTGAACTGTATATAGACCATATGTATACAGTATATACACCTCTTGTAGAACGCTCTGATGCCCTGAATATGCAAATGGTAAATTAAATTGCCTAAAGTTGTACTTGTCCCTTCCTACACTTAACTGTTCAGTGATGCTTCCAATGATAGTATTGGACCAATAGTAATAAGGCTGTAAAAAGTAGCAAATATGGAGAACCCAGCTTTCGGTTCTCAGGAAACCCCTGCTAATTCCGATCTACTGTTTACAGTACACTATCATGAACAGCAAGCTGAAAAAAAAAAATTAAGGAACGTGGTGTAGTTTGCATAATTGAAACCTATTTTGAATGTTTTAAGTGATCCTCAAATGAATAGGGGCCAGAAAAAAATTTAAGTTTTCCATTGAGTAGTCAGTAAAGTCCTCCCTTGCACTGATTGGTGAAATGCTCCTTGATGGTTTTTAGTAGTGGGAGAAGGGCCCTGTTTGACTGGTCAGTTGGGGGGGGGGGGGGGGCAGGCCCTTTACAGATGTCTTAAGACCACCAGGGGTGCTAACTTTTCTGAAAGGCAAAAATGTGCTAAATGGTAAGTTCACCTTTACAGAAAATTCTGTAAGGTGAACTTACACAGGACCCGCTCCTCACCCCGCTGTCTGGCTTACCTGTAGCGTGGCGATCTCCCGTCCTGAGCCCTCCTATTGGTGCCTCACCGGGGCTTAGAAATCCCCTCGGCTTAATCTCAAACGTCTTCCGTCGGGAGGTATGTTTCGGAGCATTCTAATTTGTCTGCGCTGTCACACGGGTGGCACCGACCAGTCAGATCCTGCTAGCTCGTCCTGTCATCGGGCAAGAAATAGAGAGAATGCCAAGGGGATTTCTAAGCCCCGACCTGGTGAGGCATCGATAGCAGGGCTCAGAATGGGAGATTGTCATGCTGCAGGTCATACGGGGGGGGGGGGGGTGAAAAGGGGGTCCTGTGTAAGTTCACCTTACAGATTTTTCTGTAAAGGTGAACTTGCACTTCAAGGAAAACCCCAAGCAACCTCTGGAAGAAATGTAGAGTTCCACTGAAGCCTGGTTGAGGGGCTATTGGCTTCCATTCTTGTGACTCCTGGTGCACCTGACGAGATGCATGAGCATGCATAAGTAGATTATAGTTTCTGGCTATTCAGTTTAAGAAATTGGAAGTGTTTAAAAGTTCCTTAAATGCTCTTATGTTGAAAGCAGGTTTGTGGGACTCTTTACCTAGTTTTCTTAAGGTTAAGTGACTGTTGCCTCACAGAAGCCCCCTATGGTACACTTGCCAATCTGTGTCCTCCTTTGCCACCTCCCTACATGATTGGAGCCCATGCTTAATTGTAATGGAGCTACACTTGTAGGTATGCTTCCAGGTTTAAATACTGTTGCAAGGTGGGAGGTGCTGATATCTCACCGCAGGTGGAGGAGCTTACCCAGGAGGGCTCTTGCAGCTGAGGTGGTGAAGGAATGCCAGATTAGTTGGTATACTTTTTTCTAGGTTGGCTTTTGGTAGACTCGCTGCCCTAAATGGGGAAGTGCCTCTTCTGGGCTCAACATACTCTGAAAGTTTCCCAAAAGTTAAGGGGGAGCCAAAACGAGTGATCTGACTGCAATAATCCAAAACAAATGCCAGTTTGGGGCTTGTTAGCTTTACGTCTTTATGTTAAAGATCACCAAGAAATTTAAATTCATCACATCTTTGTAAACTGCCTTTGAGAATCCTAAATGAGAAAGCATTTCAGGTCTCGGTTTTAAAGAATGCTGCTAAACTGCAAGCACTTATTACAATTTAACATTAATTTAAGATTTTGTTCAAAGGGAGCCCCTAGATCTTGGGAGCTGGCCTTAACTTCTGGTCAAGTTTTGGACTGATGGTTAGACTTGGACAAATGTCAAACTTAGTATTAACCATAGAATTCATAACCTTTGGGACCTGGACGGGTTCTAAAGTGACTGACCCTAGAAGGGAATAAAACCAAACCACATTTTATGCTTGCCTTCTGAGTGGCAAGAGAAATTGTCACTCTTGGAGAGAGCTTTAGGTACTTTCATACTACACCTGGTGTCCTCTGCTGGATGCTGTTTTCTTTCTTATACCCTATGTCACTACAGTCCTGGTGAGGAATTGCAGCACCCAGCAAGGCACATGTCATCAACCTACCCAGAAGTGTTTGTATAGTGGTGCCCTAAGCTCTTCAAGAGCAAAGATTTACCTTCCCATTTGCTGGAAAGGGGGAATGGAGAGTGCATTTTACAGGCTTCCATCAAGCAAGGGTCATGGCTATGTTCTACCTGTTATAGCTGGTTTACCCTTGATTTAAACCTGTTGTCCATTTTGACAACTATAAGTTGGGGATGGCTTAAAATTATGCATGGTATGTTAGCAGATGCACCAGGCCAACTATCTCCATAACAAGGAGATCTCAAATCTCTGGGAAGATGATCACTTAAAATCAGTCTAGAGCAGTGATGGGGAACCTTGTCACCCCAGATGTTTTGGAACTGCATTTCCAATGATGCTCAACTACACTGCAGAGTGCATGAGCATCATGGGAAATGTAGTTCCAAAACATCTGGGGTGTCAAGGTTCACATCACTGGTCTAGAGTGACAGGTTCTTTAAGTACCTCATAATGGCATTTCTATTGCTAGATTGAGGATCACTACAGACAGGGACAATAACTTTAAGGAGGTCTTTAGACCATTCTGCATCTTTACGGTCTAGCTTTGGGTTTTACTGTTCAGAATTTGGGAGGTGTGCGACATCTACACTTGTACATTGAAAAATGTGGACTGCTCTTGCCAGGTTATACTGCTGTCTAGAGGACTGGGCACTGCCAAACCATAGGGTAACCAGTCTACCAGCAGGTCTATTTGCTGGTATCCTGGAAAGGATGGATGCCTATTGTGCTAACACTATTTTTCTCAATGTTTAGGACCTAAATTATTTAGCTGCGTCTGTCCTCAGCCTGGCTTTTGAACTCCGGTTAATGGACTCTGCTGTCTTGGACCATGCAGGGGATAGCTTGGCACTGGGTCTATGTACCATGCTTTCCAGACTCATTTCTGTTAACAAGTTAGCTGTAGAGTGCCCTCTTCCAATGCCATTGCATCACTGCAGCCCTTGCTGTAGCTTTGTAAACCTTGATCAAAAGGGTTTGACGTTTTTTACACGTGGGCCATTCCCACTGTGGATCCTGATGTGTCCTACCTTAACCAAAAGACTAACCATCTGTTAGAGGCACTTGTCCTTAAGGACCCAACTGATAAGCAGTTAGACAGTTTCTAGAAAGCCTTTATTGGCTGGGTTGCTATTCACCCCATCTTGGCTGTGACTTGGCCAGACCATGGCAGGCATATCTAAATTCTTTAAAAGTAAGCTTGCCACTGCTCTTTGCTCTCCATATATTTTGTGGAGCAAATGGCTAAAGCTTTCAACTTTAGCTGGGAAGCCTTCAGCAAACTGAGCGCTAATCTTCCACATTGGTCTTTTGTCTGTCAGTAGATATGCATAGGGTGCATTGGCTAAAATTCTGAACTGCAGAACCTGCATCTGAGAAACATCTGGTCTTCATGGCCTTTGAGTCTCTCAGGATCTACTCAACAAGGAGGCTACTGGGGGCAAGCGCACACAGCTCAAGACCTTAAGCCCTGGTTCACATTGGTGCGATTTGACATGTCAAATCGGCAACTGACACCAATGGCACTGTTCTAATCAGTGCGACGTATTTGCAGTGCCGCACCTCTTTAAAAATGTCTGTACCATTTGCGATTTCAGGCTGTGATTTCCATTGACATCTGTGCAGAAACCCGTACAGATGTGTGTGTGTGTGTGTGAATCGCAGCTGAAATCGGGACTGACATGCGGGGGTGAAATTGTGAGTTCAGCTTAACTTGCACAGCTTCATTCCCGCAGCTCAGTGTGAACCTGGGCTTAAACTGATGCCTGACTGTCATACTGGAGCAATCTTTCAGGTAGCTTCAGTACAGTGGCTTGGCTGGCTGTCTCCTGATCCAGATGACTGACCATCCTGCTGGTCATCTGTTTTTGTATTCAGTCAGACAATACGTGACAGTGGCATAATTAACCATCAGGCAGATTGTCATTGACAGAACTTCTCAGCTTTGTCATGTACCACCTAGCCCCTCCAGGTTGATTAAACTGAACCAGATGGTCTCCAGGTACATGGAAAAAGGGGTGATTTTGGCTCCACAGGATCGGCACACCTTGATTTATACCTAACCTTTCAATATTGTTTTGAGGACTAGGACTTCCTCCTTGCCTTGGCTAGCTTTCTGCTTTTCACCTCAACCAGGATATTCCTTCTCCGGCTCAAGTTCACCAAAAGGAAATTTCCCTTTTGTGTGGATGTGAGGTTTGCAAGGGTAAGACTTGTGTCCCTCAAAAGATGAGCAAGAAAATAAGATCTTTTTGTTTTTGCAGTAAAAACCATTGAGGGACCCAGATCCCACCCATGTATTCGACCATACTCAGTACTGCTTTACTACAAGACTAAGGTGTGCTGATAGAAGGGGGGTTAACCTAGGCTATTCTCCAGTTTGGTTTGCCAGTGTCAATTCTCCTGTAGGTGGCAGTATAACCTGAAGGCAAAACTGGACCGCCAGTACAAAAGTCCTATTTTCAGTAACAAATTTGGTTTGCGTTACGCTTATGGAGTTGTCATTGTGTCCATACAGTGCTTGCACCACTGAGTGCTCAGACATGGCCAGCCACTTCCACAAATGGGAATGAACTGATCAATGAAGAGAAATCTGCTGTTAGAGGAAGCATCCCCTTTAACTTGTTGGTTAGGAGTAATGAAGGCAGAGATGACTTTCTTGGAGAAAATGTTTCATCAGGCTCCAGTGCTGGAGAAGTGGCACTATAGGCCAGTGACGGCCAACCTTGGCACCCCAGATGTTTTGGAACTTCATTTCCCATGATGCTCAACTACACTGCAGAGCGCATGAGCATTATGAGAAATGTAGTTCCAAAACATCTGGGGTGCCAAGCTTCACCATCACTGCTATAGCAATTTGGTCATGTGATTCTGCTTAAGGGGAGGCATGGCTGAGAAAATTACAATTTGGGGAAATGTGTTCATTTCAAATAAAACTCTGGAGATATCATTGATGGCACTTAGTCTGGGTACTTCGGGACTGTCTGCTGAAAGCCTTCCTATTATATTGTGGGTGGGTGACCTATACATTAACCCTTCCCTTTCTGCAGGACTCAAGTGAAGGGCCCTTCACCTAGCCAGCTCGATGTCAACATTCCTTATTGCTGCTGTCTTGTGCTATATTACATATTCCACAAATCTGCACCAGGTTCCTTGAGTAGTACACCCCCTGGTGGGTGGGCAGACCCCCCTGCCCTGTCCCTTGTTTTGCACATTTTGCTGGTGACAGGACCTTTAGATTTATTTTTTTGTTTTGTTTACAATATTATGTATTTATGTTCCTTTTACACTGTATCTCTCCCTGATGTTTGAATGGTATTTTTGTTTATGCAAGATGTATGTTTTTTTTTTTCTTTGTGAATCTAAATAAAAGGTTATTCAAAATGGTGTGTGAACATTGCTTTTTTTTTCCCTGGGAGGTGTGCACTCTGACATTAGCTTCTGTAACTAAATAAATATTTGGCTGTAAATTATATGAAGTCTAAAATTGTTGCTTTTGCATCTGAAATGTATGTTTAACCCCTTCATGCCAACAGTATGCAGCCCCATTGGACTGGGCTTTTTTCCGTGGGGCCACATATTTGCGTATCTCCCTTTGTGCTGGGAGCATAGTGCGGCATGCGGCACTATGCTCCCAGCACAGAGACCGGGGTCCCACCAAGGGCCCTGTTCTAACAGTCCAGACCCGAAACGGCTGATTCTGGGTCACTTGATTGCTGTGATGTGGATAAAAAAATCCAAATAAATGCAACTGAAGTGTTGGTCCACAATGAAGTAGGTGCAAAAAATGTTTAACAAACTTGCAGGAGTACAGTGACACCCCCTTTTGCATCCCAGCTTTGCAGTACAGGGGTCACTTCAGGCATGTAAATGGTATCCCGCACACGTGGATTGGTGTCAAAACATCAGATGGTGGATTGGTATTAGATAATAAGATTCCAATAGGAGGCTCTCAACAGGATCTACAGGCAGTTCCTATAGGTATGAACCCTTGCAACAGAATGATTGCTGTTTAATAATGGTTATCGCCAGCAGGATTATTACTAGTCATGGATTCCATCAGATGGTTATCGCCAGCAGGATTATTACTATAGTCATGGTTTCCATCAGCAGGACTATGGCAGTAACTGTGGATGGGACAGTCCAGGTTGGGCCCCACCACGATCCAGGGGAGGCCCACCTCAGGACACCCTGGTTCCAATTATAGGGAGGGATCTTCAGAAAAGGGGATATGGTGGTCCCCCATAGAGGGAGGGGATTCAATCATCCCAGAGGGAGGGGGAGAGGCCAACATCCTCAAATGAATGGGGGAGAGGAATGGAAACCTTGGTACCCCGTTGAGGCTCCAGGCTTGGCAAATGGAGAGGCTGCAAGGGAGACAAAAAGAAAGAACGAGAGACTCAATGCAGGGTATTAATTTAAGCGATGTTACTTTCAATCCGGATGAGTTAAGTTTTAGAATTGGGCCTTAAATATGCTCCTGATGGGGATTTGAATAAATTTGATATTGATTTTTCAAAAATTCATGAGGAAATTAAATATTAAACATTTTGGTAAAATTACACCTCAATCAGGACAAACTTCCGACTATCATACAAATTTAAGAAACAGATATTTCTTCAATCCCAGAAATCCCAATAGTCCTTTTTCTGAGGTTTTTAAATCCTTGGTCCAAAGCGACTTAGGTTTAGTCATTAAACCTAGTAGGTGTAAAACTGATACAAAAGGGGTATTAAATCTATAGAGAAATTGTCATTAGAAGTGCTGACGAAGGGGGGTTTAGTTATCCTTAACAAATCTGACTAATGGAACTCAACAGACGTATCCATGATGCTGATACATGTGAAAAATTGGGGGGTAATCCTACCAATAAATTCAAAGACCAAGCTAAGACGTCTGGTTAAAAGTGCCCAAGATGAAGGTATTAACAAAGGAAGCTAGATATCTGGTGCCTGATGCCCTGCGAGTGCCAGTTAAAAACAAACTACCTAAGAATCCACTCAAACCACCAGGGAAAGCTATTGAGTGGGGTAGATTCTTTGTTTACCAGAATTGGCGAATACTTGGACAGTTTCTTGCAGCTGTTGGCTCAGAGTTGTCCTGCATATCTTAAAGATAGTAGGAACCTCATGGAATTGTTACAAGTAGAGGTTAATGAAGTTGACATACTGGCCAGCATTGATGTCAAATTCTCTATATACCAATATCCAACAAACATGCTGTGGTATGGGCCCTAAATAGTACGAAGATGAAAAACAGTTTTTTTTTTTTTTTTTTTTTTTTTTTTTTTTTGGTTCATGCTTTAGATTTGGCCATGAGTCATAACGTTTTCTGGCATGACAAGCAGTTCTATAGGCAAAAGAGGGGTAGCAATGGGGGCTAAGTATGCCCCCTCAGTTGCCAACTTCATGAGTTACTGGGAAAAAGATGCCATCTTTAGTAGTAATTTCCCTCAGCTTAAGTTTTGACATTGTTTGGGCAGAATCAAAGGAGTCATTTTTGTTTTGTCAAATTGGTGAGAATAGATTTGGTATCTCCTTGTCAACTTCTGACAAAGTAATTTTTTTTGGATTTGGTCATCTTCAAAGAGAACCATCAACTGTCCACGAAAACCTATTTTAAGGAAGTGGACAGAAATGGCTACGTTCCGCTAGGAAGCTGTCACCACCCTCGGTGCCTTAGCACAATTCCTAAAAGCCAATTTCTGAGGGTTAGGCGGAATTGTGCCGGAATCAAGCATTTTGACCTACAGGCTAAGGTTTTTGACCGTTTTTTGGATAAAGGATACTCCCCTTGTGAGTTAAATAAGACTTTGGCAGTTGTAAGAGGCACTGATAGCGACTATCTGTTTAAGAAAAAAGTGGTGGACGATGGAGGCTTTGGCATCTCATTTATGACGGGTTTCACCCGTCGGTACAAACAGGTGGAAAAATCATTCGTAAATCTTGGCACCTTCTGTTTAAAGTGCTACCAAACAAACCACAGTTTATCTACGCCAAACCCCCCAATTTATGTTTGAGATTAGCACCCAACGTTGTTGATCCGTCTAAGAAAACGTACCTTTTGGAACAGGTGGGTTTTTTAGTTGTGGAAGATGTGTGATGTGTAAAACATCCAAACATAGGGTAAGGAAAACTATGGGTTTCACGTCGCATGCCTCAGGCGAGTCTTTTAAAATCAACAAGTTCATCAAATGTGGTACGACATATGTCACTTTCCTCTTGTTCTGCCCCTGTGGTCTTCAGTACGTAGGCAGGACCACTAGGGCATTGGGAGTCGGACTACGTGAATATGTTAAAAAGGGGTTTTAAACATCATAGTTTATCCAATCATTTTAAGTTGCTCCACGGTAAGGACCCAAGTGGTCTTGACAGAATTGAAGGGCATTGGAGAGGGGGTAATCTTAAGAGCTATTTCTCGCAATGAGACTCAGTGGATCCATTGTTTAAGAACTATGAGCCCTCAGTGGTTGAACATCAAACTAGACCTGAACTGTTTCTTGTCCAATTTTTAGTATGGGAGGTTTAGTGCTGTTGTCCTGTTAGGGGTTTCTAGTTTTATTTACTTTATCATTCTTTTTTGGTATTTATTTTTACTTTTTATTTTTTTTTTTCTAATTTTTATTATTTTTTTATTCAATTTTTTTCATTTGATTTATATTCACTTTTTTTATTTTCATACTTTTAATTTTATTCATATTCACTTTTTTCTTGTACTGTCTTATTTTAATTTTTATTTAGTCACTTTTTTTTTTATTTATATTCATTTCATGTGTTTAGGTATTTTTGTATATTTGGCACCAATTTTACCATGTCACCGGAATTGACGTCAAAGTTTTTTCCAACCCGGTCCATGGCCACCTTGGCTCTCCTATGGACCATGGTAGTGACGGATTTCGTCCAACCAACAAGATGGCTGCAATGCCATTCTGGTTTTCAGTAGTGGAGTTTCTAACTCTCTCAGTATTTAAGGACGGCTCTATCAGCAGGAAATGAGGTCCTTAATGACGCCCTGAGGGAGGGCGAAATGCATTGACATAATTGCCTGGTTTGACGTCACTTCCCCTCTGTGGATCGCATGCTATGAACGGCTGCTTCCTGTATCTACAGTGGGGTAGAGAATTAGCGGACCTCCAGCTGTTGCAAAACTACAAGTCCCATCATGCCTCTGGCTCTGGGTGTCATGCTTGTGGCTGTCAGAGTCTTGCTATGCCTCATGGGACTTGTAGTTCTGCAACAGCTGGAGGTCCGCTAATTGCATATCCCTGCTGTAGAGGATGGATTACCAGCCGGGAGCTCCTTCTGTGGCCATCAGGAAGAGGCTGGGGTGGACTGCACGTGACGTCACAGGTCGCTTCCGGGATCGGTATCCAGGGAGGAGGGCTGTGGAGGGGTTTAGACAAGGCTATGCGTTTGGAGCCACTGCTCCTTCAAGAGGCCTAATTGGGAGGTGTCTGCACAGTGCATCCCTCCATAAAAGAGTACCTGTCCCTGCCTATTACTGTCACAAGAGATGTTTATATTTCTTGTGACAGCAATGAAAGTGGGGGGAAAAAAAAAACTTCAAATCTACAGAATATTGGCACCTAGCAACCTTTTTTTTTTTTAATCATAAATAAATTTATTGAGCATAGTAGTCAATACAGAGTTTTCATGCATAAAACAGGGTGCAGCAAGCACCAAACGGAGTAACACGTCTGACATATCACATCTACTGCTGAGACAATGCCAGTCATTGTTTGCTTATAACCATAACATTTTAGGTTCATACCATCTATGGGTAATAATAGTGCCTGGGGACTCATCGCGCTGACATGGCGGATACCAGAGCTGTCGTCTTACAGTGTAATAGGTGTATCCTAACAGAGGGTGGAAGGTCATGGGCGTGAAGTATTGTCAAGGCCTAGTGCAGGGAGGGGGGCTCCTCCTGGTCTGCACAGGTGGGAGGAGTCATCTACCTATCTGTCCCAGATTGTATTAAACTTGTCTGGGCCCCCGCGATGCAGGTATAAAACCTTTTTTTTTTTATATGGGAGAGTAATGTTCACTGCCCTTTTCCATTGCTGGATAGTAGGGGGGGTGGCTCTGAGCCAGAGTAGAGCTATCTGCATTCTAGCTGTAAAGAGGGTTTCCTGTAGGAAGGTGGTTAAGTATTTTTCTTCCTCCGGAATGGGGAGGTGGCCAAGTAGACACTGACGTAGGCAGAGTGACAGGGGGGAGCCCATGCGGTCATGCAGGAATTGAACAATTTGTGACCAGTTCTGCTGGAGGGGTGGGCAGGGCCATATTAGGTGGTAGAAAGTGCTGTCAGGATCGCCACATCTGGGGCGGGCTGAGCCAGCGTCCGGCTTATATTTGGATAGATGGGAGGGGGTGATGTATGATCTGTGAAGGATGTAGAGGTGTGTGAGCCTATCTGATAGTTTAGGGGATACTTTTTTACAGGACTCTAGTATTTCTCCCCACTCCTCATCCTCAGGTCCGCCTCCCATTTAGTTTTCAGTTGGTAGGCATGGGTGGTGGCCAACGGCAATAGAAGGTGGTTGTAAAGGAAGGAGATGAGTTTCTTTGGGTCGCTGCCCAGAACCAAATCCGCCAGAGTCACCATCTCCAGCCTGAGGATAGAGGCGCCGAATTGGGATTGAAAGGCATGCCGCACCTGGAGGTAGCAGAAGAGCATGTGATTGGGAAGGGCAAACTCATCCTTGAGGGCCTGAAATGATCTCACCGTGCCATCTGATATAACCTGGGAAAGTATTCCTAGCAATCCATTTCTTGTGGTCGGGGACAGCCATCAGTTCAGGCAATTGGGGGTTGTCCCAGAGTGGTGTGTGAGCATGGAGGGGGGGGGAGCCTCAGTAGTGACCAGCGCCAGTTGCCATATTTTGCAGTGGTGTGTCAACATATGTCCTCTGTCGCCAAGGCGGGGGAGACCCCGGTGATTACAGAAAAGTATCTGGAGGGGGTGAGCCACTACGTTGGCGACGGACGTACATACCATAGTGGAGTACCAAAGCTTGTCTTGGTGGTTGAAGTAGTAGAAGTGGGAGGCTATGTAGTATAATGTGAGGTCAGGAAGAGCTGTGACTCCCAGGTGAACAGGGCGTTTTAGGGTCTGCCATGACAGTTTATGTCTGGAGGGGCCCCACACAAACGTGTTAAGTATAGACTCCATAGATTTAAAAAGACGGGCTGGAATGTAAAGGGGGGCATGCCAGAATAAGTAGAGTAGCTTGGAGAGGAGGATCATCTTAACTAGGTTAATGCGGCCCATGACTCCAAGAGGGAGTCTGGCCCATACTTGGGTTTTGCTTTTGAAGAGATCATAGAGGGGTTCCAAATTGAGGTGCGTATAGTCTTTAAGGGATCGTGAGCACTGCACACCAAGGTATTTAAACTTATTTGTCCTCACTAGGGGGAGAGCCGCCTGAGCGGCCGTGGGGGCCATGATGTCTATAGGAGGGATTTGGACCAGTTGATCTGTAGCCCCAAGATAGTGCTGAATTGTTGGATTAAATGTAAGGCCGCTGTCAGTGAGAGGCCGGCATCCTCCAAATACAGGAGCATATCATCCGCATAAAGACTGAGGACTTCAGTCACTCGTCCCATGCGGAGGCTCCTGATGTCAGGGTGCGCTCTGATGGCAATGGCCAGGGGTTCGACAGCCAGTGCATACAGCATGGGGGATATGGGGCATACCTGGCGGGTGCCCCAGGATAGAGGAAATGGGTCTGATGTTTTGCCATTGACCTGGATCCGGGCAGTGGGAGCCTGCTAGGGGAGCTGGAGCCACTTGATAAATCTGGGGCCAAAGCCGAATTTGCAGGGGCATTCCCATAGGTAGCTCCATTCTACTGAATCAAATGCCTTGGCAGCATCGAGGCTAACCACTACCCTGGATCCAACATTGTCATGGGTGGCCTGGAGGTTCCTAAAGAGTCTCCGGAGATTGAATGCAGTATTTTTATTGGGCATGAACCCAGTTTGGTCAGCGTGTATGAGGCTAAGTACCACTTTATTGAGCCTTAGGGCGAGAATCTTGGCCAGTATTTTGACATCCAATTGTAGGAGAGAAATGGGGAAATACGATTCAGGGTATAGGGGGTCTTTTCCTGGTTTCGGGATAAGGACAATAAGGGCTTCACCCATGGTGCGCAGCAATGTATCAGTCTCGTAGATATGGGAGTAAAGTGCTTTCAGCTTGGGGAGGAGGACTTCTTGGAATTGGGAATAGAATTCCAGGGGGAGGCTGTCGGAGCCAGGGGCTTTGGATGGCGGTAGGCTCTCTATTGCCTCCGCTATGCACTCCTCTGTTATAGGAGCCTCAAGAAGCTCTGGGATGCGCATTCCCATTCACCAAAGGCCAAGGGGGAAGACAGCCGAACGTGTATTAGTGCTTTACATAATGATAGAATGCTGTATAACACATACAGCATTCTATGTAAACTCCTAATACACATTCGGCTGTTTTTCCCCTAGGTGTGTTGGAATGCAGAGTGTATGTTATGCCATATAGAGGGAGATTTTGACCAGACAAAAAGCATCAGTTTAAGGCAGGCCATAGATGCGATCTTCTTTCCAGCAACCACAGGTTGCTGGAAAGAAATTGGGATTTTTGACTTGCTGAAAAATCAATTTCTCAGAGTTCATTGACAGACACAGTGCTCCATTATTCAGAACCATAGGGTTATACCGCCCCCAACAGGAGAAGTATACTAGGCAGTCTTCCCCCTTGGCCTTTGGTGAATGGGAATGCGCATCCCTGTTCATGTTGGTGTATGGCCTGCTTGAGCCATAAAACACAAGGTAAAAATTACTTTATTCTAGATTTTGAGTGACTGCTCCAGATGCCTGTAAGGCAGTGGCTAGCCATAGAGCTTTTTAGGTTGGGTTTACACTGGTGCAATGCTAGACATCGCATGTGATTCGCACCGCATGCCTGTGCAGTGTGATGTCTGTGCAGTGCAAATTTAGCCATAGAGTTTGTATGGCTCAAAACTGCATCACATTCGCACCAAAATGGTGCAGGGCCTTTTTTTTTTGTCTGCACTGGAGTCGGATCGCATGGGTGTTCAGTCCCATCCGATACGATTCCACAGTTCGAACTGCGTTCTGCGAACCGATTTGGGGGTGTCAACTGTATATTGACACCCGCAGCGGTTCGCAGTGTGAACTGCAAGTGATTTAAGCCCCATACACGCTATTAGATTTTCTGCAGACTTCAGATTTACCAAAACCATGTAGTGCAAGAGTCTGCCTGATGGCATACAAATTGACCACTTGCTTACTGGGCACCTACCCCCCCCTCCTGCCCAGACCAATTTTCAGCTTTCAGCGCTGTCACTCTTTGAACGGCAATTGCGCAGTCATACAACGCTGTACCGAAATTACATTTTTATAATTTTTTTTCCCACAAATAGAGCTTTCTTTTGGTGGTATTTGATCTCCTCTGGGTTTTTTATTTTTTGTTAAAATTAAAGGCCAAAAATTTAAAAAAATACAAAACGGTTTTATATTTTCTTAATACATTTTGCAAACAGGTAATTTTTCTCCTTCATTGATGTACACTGATGAGCGGCACTGGTGGGCTCTGATGGGCTGCACTGGTGGGCAATGATGAGCGGCACTGGTGGGCAATGATGAGCGGCACTGGTGGGCAATAATGGGCAGCACTGGTGGGCAATGTTGAGCGGCACTGGTGGCCAATAATGAGCGGCACCGGTGGCCAATGATGAGCGGCACCGGTGGCCACTGATGAGCGGCACCGGTGGCCACTGATGAGCGGCACCGGTGGCCACTGATGAGCGGCACCGGTGGCCACTGATGAGCGGCACCGGTGGCCACTGATGAGCGGCACCGGTGGCCACTGATGAGCGGCACCTGTGGCCACTGATGAGCGGCACCTGTGGCCATTGATGAGCGGCACTGGTGGCCACTGATGAGCAGCACTGGTGGTCACTAATAGGTGGCACTGATTGGCACCACTGGTGGGCATTGATAGGTGGCACTGATTTCTGGCACTTATGCGCTGATTCGTGGCACTGTGTGGGCACTGGCAGGTGGCACTGGAAGGCAGTACTGGTGGGCACAGATGAGGCGGCTTCACCTCTTCCTCTTCGGGACCGATGTCCCTTGCACTGTCAGCGGGAGGAGAAAAAAAAAGATTACCAATCTTCTGTTTACATCATGTGATCAGCTGTCATTGGCTGACAGCTGATCATGTGGTAAGGGGGCCGGGAGCGGCCCCTTACTCCGATCTGTGATCACCCGAGTCTCGCGCCCTGCAGGGGAGGACGGCTGGCAAAATAGATCCGCGCTGTGGCCGTCATTCGGCTATAGCGCGGGTCTGAAGGAGTTAAGGTTTTGACTTCATATTTATATGGTTTTGGTAAATCTGAAGACAACAACCTGCAGAAAACCTTAGTGTGTGTATGGGGTCTAAGGCTGGATTCACACCTTTGCATTTTTAGTGCTTTTTGCAATTTGCAGATTTGCACTACAGAACGTGTTCCATAGGAAACCATGTTAAATGGACTGTAGTGCAAATCTGCAAAATGCAAAAAAGCACTAAAAATGCCTAGGTGTGAATGCAGCCTAAGAAGTGATGCGGGAACTTGCACAGGAATCTGGTTCTCGCATAAGTGTGAACTAGAGTTGCCACCTCATCCCTTTAAACCCGAACACATATGAATTACACAGGTTCTGAGGCTAATTAAATGCAGGTAAGGCACCATGTGAGTTTAATCACCACCTTAATCGGCCACAGAACCTGTGTAATTAATATGTGTTCGGGTTTAAAGGGATGAGGTGGCAACCATAGTGTGAACCCAGCCTAAAGCCTCATACACACGATCGGACTTCGAACAAACTTTTTCGTGGATATCTGTCCAAATCGCATTGGCCGTGAACTTGGTCTGCATACACACGGCAGGACTTTTTCAGCCAACTTTCACCAAATCACGTGTTTTTTTTTCAGCTCTTTACCGCCACTCTTTGGTCAACTTCTGTATTGTTGTCTGATCTTTTGCATTGGTTCTGAGCATGCGTGTTTGTACCTTGGACTAAAGACCTATAGACTTGTGTACACATGATAGGATTTTGGACCGTCGGACTTTTGTTGCCGGAAAAGTTTGTCTGTTCGCACAGCCAACATTTGTCCGATGAAAACCGATAAAGTTTGTCCGGTGGAGCGTACACACGGTCGGATGTTGCCTTAAAACAGGAAATTTACATGTTTGTTGTCAAAAAGTCAGTTCGTGTGTACGGAGCTTTAGAATATTTTCTAGACATGTGCGCCGTCAATAAATTTGTTTCGTTTCGTACGAAAATGAATTCGTATTTCGTAATTTGTGTCTGAAATTCAATTCGGATTCGTACGAAATACAAATTTTCGTTAGATTCGTAAACTTTTAGCAAAATTCCGAAAGTTCGTTATGATGAATTTATCATTATGAGGGGTTCCCACCATCCCTGTGCTGTGCTGACCTCCCCTGATTGGTGAACAAAACACCAGTCACGTTTCTGTTGTAACGGAATTTGGATCCGAAATTCCGAAATTCGTTAACGAAATTTCGTAGTTTGTATAAAATTCGTAAACACAGAAATTCCCATAGGGTTTCCACCATCCTTGTGCTGAGTTCCCGGGTCTGTACACCTGCTGTGCCCATTAAGAAAGGTCCCCACCATCCCTGTGCTGAGTTCCCAGGTCTGTACACCTGCTGTGCCCATTATGAGGGGTTTCCACCATCCTTGTGCTGAGTTCCCGGGTCTGTACCCCTGCTGTGCCCATTATGAGGGGTTCCCACCATCCCTGTGCTGAGTTCCCAGGTCTGTACACCTGCTGTGCCCATTATGAGGGGTTCCCACCATCCCTGTGCTGAGTTCCCGGGTCTGTACACCTGCTGTGCCCATTATGAGGGGTTCCCACCATCCTTGTGCTGAGTTCCCAGGTCTGTACATCTGCTGTGCCCATTATGAGGGGTTCCCACCATCCCTGTGCTGAGTTCCCGGGTCTGTACACCTGCTGTGCCCATTATGAGGGGTTCCCACCATCCCTGTGCTGAGTTCCCAGGTCTATAACCTGCTGTGCCCATTATGAGGGGTTCCCACCATCCCTGTGCTGTGCTGACTTCCTAGGTTTTTAACTTTTAGGTTCGTTAACTTTTCGTAACAATAACGAATGTTCTTTATGAGTTTGGATCCGAAGTTCGTAAACAAAATTTCGTACAGAATTCGTATGCATAAAAATTCGTATTTCGGATTCGTACAAATGTACGAATTTCTGGAAATTCGTATGAATTTTCGATTCATACGAAACTAATTGCACATGTCTAATATTTTCACGTTCAGAATGCAATATCATTTTCTGCTTGTGTGATTGGCTCACTGATTTCCCCAGAAGTCTACACTGACCATAGACAGTTTGAATCTCGACTGTTTCAGCAGGAACCGTCTGAGATTCAAACTGTGTATAGGCAGATCGATCGATCCACTTGGGTGCAACCAGCCTGCCGGATTCACATGCGATTATTGCTAGCAGCTGCTGTAGCCATTGGCAATATTCATTGTTTTCTCCCGGTGGGGGGCAGCTCCCCCTGCCGGGATCAGACCGAGGCATTCCCTTGTCAGCATTTACTATGGGGGAATTGTGTGATTTTTTTTTTCCTTTTCCTGCAACCTGTGGTTGCAGGAAAGCATTTCACAGTCTATGAGTCAGATTTTTATTATCCCCTGCAACAATTTTTTTTAATTTTGGTGAGATACTCCCAAAGGTAAATTGCATTCAAAGGGATGCTCTCTTTATTAGAGCCCTGCAAGTGCAGCAACTGATTATAAAATCACCCCCATTAGAGCCACTTTCCACATGGACACAGACAAACCGTTATTCAGAATAACGAAAGGTAGGAATCTGCGACAAAGTTTGATACAATCTCTGCAATGTACGGAGATCACCCAGAGGGGAATGTTTTTCTCAAACATGGAGTTACTTTTTAATTATACATCATTGCTTTTTCAAGTAGACATGTGCACTGCCGAAAAGTTAGTTCGTTTTCGTTTCATTTGTGTGGGGTTTTTTTTCGGGTCATTCACTATTGCAATTTGTAAATTCGAACGAAAATTCAAAATGATTAACTTATCGTAACTATTAAATTACAGGTGTTGGAATAGGTATTTGGCTGTTAGTGAATGTGTAACGAATACCAATTTATCCGAAGATACGAATTATCCGAAATAACGAATGCCGCATCTAAACAAATGGAACGGAACAAATTAATAAGTGGTAATAATAAAAAGTTTTTATTAATTCGTTACGTTTCATCCGTTTAGATACGGCATTCGATAATTCGTAACTTCGGATAAATTTGTGTTCGTTGTGTTCACTAACAGCCAATTTTAGAAGGAGATTTCCAATACCTATAATTTAATAGTTATTTCAGAATTTCAAATTTTTGGGTTTTCGAATTTACTAGTATTCTGAGAAATTCCTTAACCGCTTGCCGACCAGCCGCCGCCATTATACTACGGCAGGTCAGCACGATCCCACGAGCCGTCATAGCTATACGTCGGCTCGTGGGATCGGGATAGCAGCTGTCGCACTGCGGGGGTGCCGATGCTCGTGGCCGACGGTCGCGATGACCACAAGCCACGAGCGATCGCGGGCATGAGAGGCAGAACACAACTTCATGTTCTGTTCTGTGAGGAGTGACAGATCGTGAGTTCCTAATGGCTAGGAACCACGATCTGTCATTTCCTCTAGGTCAGTCCCCTCCCCCCACAGTTAGAACACACACTAGGGAACACATTTAACCCCTTGATTGCCCCCTAGTGTTAACCCCTTCACTGCCAGTGACATTTTTACAGTAATCAGTGCATTTTTATAGCACTAATCGCTGTATAAATGACAATGGTCCCAAAAATGTGTCAAAAGTGTCCGACGTGTCCGCCATAATGTCGCAGTCCCGATAAAAATCGCAGATCGCCGCCATTACTAGTAAAAAAATAATAATAATAATAATAAAAATGCTATAAATCTATCCCTATTTTGTAGACGCTATAACTTTTGCGCAAACCAATCAATATACGCTTATTGTGATTTTTTTTTTTTTTTTTTTACCAAAAATATGTAGAAGAATACATATCGTCCTAAACTGAGAAAAAATTAGCTTTTTTTAAAAAAAATGGGGATATTTATTCTAGCAAAAAGTACAAAATGTGTTTTTTTTTCAAAATTGTCACTCTTTTTATGTTTATAGAGCAAAAAATAAAAACCGCCGAGGCGATCAAATACCACCAAATGAAAGCTTTATTTGTGGGAACAAAAGGACGTCAATTTTGTTTGGGTGCAGCGTCGCGCGACCGCGCAATTGTCAGTTAAAGCGACGCAGTGCCGAATCGAAAAAAAAAAATGGCCTGGTCATTCAGCAGCCAAGTCTTTCGGGGGCTGAAGTGGTTAAACTGTTTTTTGTTAATTCGGATGTTTCCAAATTAACAAATTCAGAGTGAAACAATTTGCGTATGTCCGGTTTCAAGCTAACAGTTGTCATTGCTAGAATCTGAAGCCTCACTAGCCCTGGATTTCCCATTGCCGATGGCCGTTTCACAGGCTGTGGACCCGACTTGTGTACTTTCCTGTGTGTGATCTTTGTCCTAAGGCTAGTCTGATTGGTTCTGACACCAAACTAAGCTCAATTACTTCAGCCTGGCTGCTCCTGAATAAGGCCTGTCAGTTCCTGTGTCTTCGTTATGCGTCTTCCCAGACTTTATGAACACCTGTGCGATCCTCCTCGGCCTGTACTCGTGTTGCTGGAGAGGTGTGGTGCACACATTACACTTGACTAGCCACACACCTGTGGCTTCAGGATGCCATCAAAACCCTGGATCTCTCTAGTACAGCCTGCCCGCAGGGCATGGGGTGGGGGTGGGGGCCAGACACTCAGCCAACTTCTCACCCGTGTTTGGTGTGGAGTCAGCAGACAGCGGCTGTTGACAAAGGACACAATACGTTGGGTCTGACTGCATTATCAAAGTGCTGAGCTAGAGGAAACGTTTCTTTGTTTAGCAGGAGGTGAGGCTTATGGCCAACAATACCGTACAGTAAGGCTCAGAATGTTTGTAGGACTGGGGCAGAATTTCCCAGACAGACTTTTCTTTTAAAGAGTAGCTCCACTTTTGTTGAAAGGGGGGGGGGGGGGAACAAAAAACATTCTCCTCTGGGTGATCTATGTACATTGCGGGGATTTGAACAAATACTCGGATTCCAAAACTCACAAATTTACGTAAACTGTCTTTTCTAGATCTTTATGTACATTCTGACCAGGTGGGGTTTCTACCCCACAGACAAGCCACAGATCAAGTGCGTCTGGGAATAGATCTCATCTCAATATTACGCTCCTCTTGGGACGGGGCTAGACATGGGATGCTTTTATCCCTTGACGTATGGAAGATGTATGTTTCCCTTTTGTGGGCCTACCTCTTTCAGATGGGATGGGGCTAGACATGGGATGCTTTTATCCCTTGATGTATGGAAGATGTATGTTTCCCTCTTGTGGGCCTACCTCTTTCGGATGGGACGGGGCTAGACATGGGATGCTTTTATCCCTTGACGTATGGAAGGTATTTGATTCCCTCTTGTGGGCCTATCTCTTTCGGATGGGACAGGGCTAGACATGGGATGCTTTTATCCCTTGACGTACGGGAGGTATTTGATTCCCTCTTGTGGGCCTACCTTTTTCGGATGGGACAGGGCTAGACATGGGATGCTTTTATCCCTTGACGTATGGAAGATGTATGTTTCCCTCTTGTGGGCCTACCTCTTTCAGATGGGACGGGGCTACACATGGGATGCTTTTATCCCTTGACGTACAGGAGGTATTTGATTCCCTCTTGTAGGCCTACCTCTTTCAGATGGGACGGGGCTAGACATGGGATGCTTTTATCCCTTGACGTATGGGAGGTATTTGATTCCCTCTTGTGGGCCTACCTCTTTCAGATGGGACGGGGCTAGACATGGGATGCTTTTATCCCTTGACGTACAGGAGGTATTTGATTCCCTCTTGTAGGCCTACCTCTTTCGGATGGGACGGGGCTAGACATGGGATGCTTTTATCCCTTGACGTACAGGAGGTATTTGATTCCCTCTTGTAGGCCTACCTCTTTCGTATGGGACGGGGCTAGACATGGGATGCTTTTATCCCTTGACGTACGGGAGGTATTTGATTCCCTCTTGTGGGCCTACCTCTTTCGGATGGGACGGGGCTAGACATGGGATGCTTTTATCCCTTGAGGTACGGGAGGTATTTGATTCCCTCTTGTGGGCCTACCCCTTTCGGATGGGACGGGGCTAGACATGGGATGCTTTTATCCCTTGACGTACGGGAGGTATTTGATTCCCTCTTGTGGGCCTACCTCTTTCGGATGGGACGGGGCTAGACATGGGATGCTTTTATCCCTTGATGTATGGAAGGTATTTGATTCCCTCTTGTGGGCCTACCTCTTTCGGATGCTGGAATGATGGAATTTTGGTCCCAAATTTATTGCTTCACTTCATTCCCTTTTATAGCAATCCTACGGCACAGAAATGGTTGCAAGGCCATAGCTCAAAATCATTTACTATCTCCTCCGGCGCTCGCCAGGGGTGTCCGCTTTCTCCTCTATTATTCGTAATGGGCGATGGAGACCTTAGCTATAGCAATTCCTCAGGATCCTGGCATATTGGAGTTTACGAGTGGACATCAAAACCACAAATGTGCGCTTTTTGCAGACGATTTGTTGCTACATATTTCCTCCCCACATATGGTACCACCCTACCACATTTTGGCTGGATTTCGGTCCTATTGGTCAACTGTGACAAACTGGAAGCCATCAATGTCAATTTACCGAATACAGTGCAAAGGAGTCCTCAGGCTCAGTACTCATTCTTGTGGCAAACTGCGTTGCTTTCCTATCCTGGGCTCAGATTGGTTCCCTAGATTTCATCGCTTAATAAAACAAATTACCCGGCGCTGTTTACTAAATTGTTGGGAGGAAGTGAGATGAGGTCTGATGCAACCCTGTCTTGGATGGGTAGAATCTCATCTGTGAAGATGATGGTGTTGCCTAAAATATTATATTTCAGAACCCTACCTATCTCAGTACCAATAGAGGCCTTAAGGCAGTTCCAAATGAAAATCTTTAAAGCGGAAGTAAACCTATCCATAAAACAAGTTTCATTTACGGCACGTGCCTTCAAATGTAACACTCCCATTAGTTGTGCTCTCAACCAAACTGTCAAACCATCCAATAGCTGGTGTCATAAGTGATCACATGTGCAGCATCATGGCAGTTGTAGATTAAACAGAGGCAAAGATGGCAGCTTCCTTGACTGAAAACGATAGGGGTTTACTTACACTTTAACTTTATTTGGGGTGCCAAGGGCAGTAGGCTGGCTTGGACTACAATGTACGCACCCAAGGATTTGGGTGGCCTGTGGGGCCCAGATTTTTGGAAGTACTATATTGCAGCTCAACTCGCACAACTTTGGCAATTACACGATAGCCTTTATAGGCCTGACTGGGTGTCTGTAGAGGCCCAAGCTTGCTCCCCACTGCCTATAGACTTGGTTCTATGGCTTCCCTCAAAATATCGAATAGCCATTCTGTGCCCCACAATTTTCCATTCTTTTGGCCTGTGGGACTTGACCTGTAGACAATGGCTTCTCTGCTCTCCCCACACTCCAGTAGCACGCCTTTTTAATATCCCTCAATTTTCGCCAGATATGTCACCTACTCTTTTTAGTTGGTGGACTAACAAGGGACTCTACCGTATTGGACACTTCCTTGATCATAGATGTGTGTAGTAGATTTGGGGATTCCCCCCAATTCCCCCTGCTCTTCAGCGTAGTTGCATCTCCATTTTGTACAAATTCTTTGTTTCCCCCTTCTCAAATCTTCCATAAAGAGGGATTAAAGCCTCGTACACACTATCGGATTGTTGGCCAACAAAGCGTCAGACTTTTGTCCGAAGGGTGTGTGCCAGGAACTTGTCTTGCATACAAACGGTACACAATTGTCGGCCAACAAACACGAACGTAGTGACGTACTACGTGGAATTTCAGCTCTTGAGCGGCACCCTTTGGGCACCTTCTACTAATGTCTTGCTTGGTGAGCATTGATTCCGAGCATGCGTGTTTGTACTTTGGACTTTTGTGTGACGGACTTGTGTACACACGATAGGAAAAGCTAACAACAGACCATTGTCCGCCGAAAATTTACTAGCCTGCCATCCAACATCTGTTGGCGGAAAAGTTGGACAACAATTGTCTGATGGAGCATACTAACGGTAGGGTTTTAGGCAAACAGTCTATCATCACACAATTCCCTGCCGAAAATCCGATCGTGTGTACAAGGCTTAATGCCCTGTACACACGAGCGGACTTTTCGACCGGACTGGTCCGACGGACCGAATCCGGCGGACAATCCGACCGTGTGTGGGCTTCATCGGACCTTCAGTGGACTGTTTCTGTCGAAAATCTGACGGACTTTAGATTTGGAACATGTTTCAAATCTTTACGTCGGAACTCCCAGTTCCTATCGAGAAATCCGCTAGTCTGCATGCTAGTCCGAGGGACGAAAACCGACGCTAGGGCAGCTATTGGCTACTGGCTATGAACTTCCTTATATTAGTCCAGTCGTACGTGATCGTGTGTAGGCAAGTCCGTTCGTTCGAAAGTCCGTCGGAAAGACTGTCAGACCTTTGTTTCCGAAAAGTCCGCCCGTGTGTACAGGGCATTAGGCTTTGCACCTGAGGTGGAGGCCTGGCGATCCTGGACCTCACGCATACATAAGGGTATTATAAATTGTTCCCTGATTGAAGCAGGGTATAAGGTGCTTCCGAGAAGGTACTTAGTGCCTGAACGCCTCTCTAAAACGTACCTGGATTCCTCACCCTCCTGCTTCAGAGGCATTATTTTTAACATGGGTTCCTATCAATGCATTTTTGTGCCTCTGAATTTTTGGAAAGGGTCAGGGACTTTTTTTTTTTAAATGCAAAACCGTGTTTAGACTTCAATGGAGAAGCTGCAGAAAAGCACGTAGTGCGTTTTTACCGTGATTTTTGCGTTTTTAAATCTGCCCAACAACCAAAATTTTAAAAAACCATAAAAAGCACAAAGCGTGGTAAAAACACGCAAAATGCACAGCAAAAAGCACTGCAGAAATGCTCAAAAACAACATGCATAGGTGTAAATGGAGCCTAAATTTTTGGCTAAATTCGAACCTAAAATGGATCAGAAGACGCACAGGTCTCCTGTGCAATTTGCTCTGCAGCTGCCCCCCAGAGATGTGTGAACCAGAGCCGGTCACACTCTCCTGTCATGCAAATTGGATGCGGAGAAAAACCGCATCCAATTCGCAATAGTGTGAACCCAGCGGGAGACCGAAGACCAAAGCCCTCCAGCGGTGCTCTGACAGGGCTTTCATCTTCACCCGGTCTTCCTTCCGGGTTACATAGTAGGTGAGGTCGAAAAAAGACACAAGTCCATCAAGTCCAACCTATGTGTGTGATTATATGTCAGTATTACATTGTATATCCCTGTATGTTGTGGTCGTTCAGGTGCTTATCTAATAGTTTTTTGAAACTATCAATGCTCCCAATGCTGAGACCACCGCCTGTGGAAGGGAATTCCACATCCTTGCCGCTCTCACAGTAAAGAACCCTCTACGTAATTTAAGGTTAAACCTCTTTTCCTCTAATTTTAATGAGTGGCCACGAGTCTTGTTAAACTCCCTTCCACGAAAAAGTTTTATCCCTATTGTGGGGTCACCAGTATGGTATTTGTATATTGAAATCATATCCTCTTTCAAGCGTCTCTTCTCCAGAGAGAATAAGCTCAGCGCTCGCGTGTTCCAGCCGCCTGACTGGCCATTCTGTGCTGTGCCAGGCGTGGAACGCAACTCTGAAGGAAGCCCTGAGTTTAGGAGGAAATAATAACAGCCCTCTGCAAATTATCAACAAAACTTCTCAAAGAATTCAAACGCCCAGATGGAACACTACATAGACAATGCCACCACACTCATGGATGGTCACAAGAGCAACCTGGAACAACTACTGGCTGAGCTCCATAGCCTCCGAAATTAGCTGGAAGACGCCAAGAACCAAGCCTGCCATAGCAACATAAGAATACGCGGGCTGGTGGTTGATCTTCAGGGTTGCATCCTAGCTCTTCTAGAGGAATTGGTTCCTGATATCCTAGCTGAATGCCTGGAGATGGACTGGACCCATAGGGCCAGATGGCTTGGCGTTCCTTCACAGCGCATGTGCCAAAGCCGTCACCGGTTGTATGCTGGGTGAATATCTTCTAAACAGTGCAAGTTTAAGAGACATTCACTGTACCTACAGCTAAGCCTCATTACAGGCACAAGTCCAAAAAAGAAGTTTACCGTACTACCATCATTAATAGCAGCATAACACAATGCGTTGTATATGGGGTTGTGTATTGAAGTGCCAATTACAATCATTGATGACAAACTACATACTGTAGAGCAGATGCGTTTTGCAGTGCATTGCTGCATGTATGGGCTCCAAGTTCTATTTAGCAACAGTTTGGCAATAATAAAGCACCAAGATCTGTGTTTTAACCACTTGCCGACCAGCCGCGGCAGTTGGACTGCGGCCGAATGGCACGGCTGGGCGAAACGACGTTACCTTACGTCGCTTCACCCTGTGGCCACTAGGGGCGCACGCACGCCCACTGCTCTCCCCCGGAGCCGATGCGAGTGCCCAGCGGTCGCGATGTCCGCCGGGCTCCCGCGATCGCTCGTGACACGGCGAGAACCGGGGGATCTCTGAGTGTAAACACAGAGATCCCGCTTCTCTGAGGGGAGAAGTGACAGATCGTGTGTTCATACAAGGTATGACAGTCCCCTCCCCCCTTCAGTTAGAACACAGTTAACCCCTTGATCGCCCCCTCATGTTAACCCCTTCCCTGCCAGTGACATTTTTACAGTAATCAGTGCATTTTTATAGCACTGATCGCTGTATAAATGCCAGTGGTCCCAAAAATGTGTCAAAATTGTCCGATCTGTCCGCCATATTGTCGCAGTCCCGATAAAAATCGCAGATCGCCACCATTAGTAGTAAAAAAAAAAAATAATAAAAATGCTATAAATCTATCCCCTATTTTGTAGACGCTATAACTTTTGCGCAAACCAATCAATATACGCTTATTGCGATTTTTATTACCAAAAATATGTAGAAGAATACATATCGGCCTAAACTAAAAAAAAAAAAAATGGGGATATTTATTGTAGCAAAAAGTACAAACTATTGTGTTTTTTTCAAAATCGTCGCTCTTTTTTTGTTTATAGCGCAAAAAATAAAAACCACAGAGGTGATCAAATACCACCAAAGGAAAGCTCTATTTGTGGGAAAAAATGGACGTCAATTTTATTTGGGTGCAACGCCGCAACGACCGCGCAATTGTCAGTTAGAGCGACGCAGTGCCGAATCGCAAAAAAAAAATGGCCCGGTCATTCAGCAGCCAGATCTTCCGGGGGGGTGAATCGGTTAACAACACCAAAATGGTACTGGAGAGTTTTTAAAGCGGTATTTAACCCAAAAGAAAAAAAATGTAATATTGCATCTTACCAATCATTCGATGTGGTGGCTGCATTAGTTGCAAAAACGCTTGCAAAAATCACAAGTGAATCCAGCAGCCGAGTTGATCGATCGATCAACTTGGTACATTCAGCCTTGCCCATTAATGGTTTGAATCTTGGCCAGTTTTTCCTGTTCGACCTTGCCGAGATTCAAACTGTGCATGGCCGGCCTTCGATGTATATTGTTCTAACGCCCCATCCAGCTTTATTTACATGGATTCTTACACTTAATACCCCGGGGGGGGGGGGGGGGGGGCTGATGAGGCTGGCTTTGGTTGCCCTGGTCACAGTCGGCCTGACCTCACACAATTCAAACTGGGAGATGGTCGATTGACATTAACTGCCACTTCAGGCTGCCTCTGGGACACGGACTGGTGAGTTTTTCATGAGATCTTATGACAATCGGGGTAAAACAATTTTGCCTATATTTGGGTATTTAGTGCTAGAAATCGGTCATATCTGAATAGTTTCCTGCCTTGCTGGAGTATCGTTAAAGCTCGGTTCACATCCGAGCCGCGTGCGCCTCCCAGCAGGGGTCCGGTGCGTGGCAGTCCACCATTTCAGGTCCGATTTCAGCCCGAATTTCGGGGGCCGAATTCGCACCCGATACAGACCAAAAGACGAGTTTTTCCTGCGAAACGCACCGGACCCGCTGCGGAGATATGCGAACCGGCTCCATAGAGAGTTTTGCTGTGATTTTTGCACGCGATTTTGATGCGACTCGAGGCGACGCCTGTGTACCCTTGAGGTCTAGGGACCCCAAGTCGCAGCAAAGTGGGACCAAAGTAGTGCAGGGACTACTACTCTGAAGTCACTGGGACTTGAAGTTTGCAGTCCCAAGTCACATGACAAGTCGCACTAGTGGAAACGTAGCCTAAACATTCCAAAGCGCACACTTTGTTGAATAATGGATTTCAAGAATGATAATCCTTTTTTTTTTTTTTTTTTTGTATGAAGTAAACCTTTGTTTTCACTGTCCCATGTCCCCATCGTGCACCATGTCCCCACCGTGCACCATGTCCGCACCGTGCATCATGTCCCCACCATGCACCATGTCCCCACCGTGCACCATGTCCGCACCGTGCACCATGTCCGCACCGTGCACCATGTCCGCACCGTGCACCATGTCCGCACCGTGCACCATGTCCGCACCGTGCACCATGTCCGCACCGTGCATCATGTCCCCACCATGCACCATGTCCCCACCGTGCACCATGTCCGCACCGTGCACCATGTCCGCACCGTGCACCATGTCCGCACCGTGCACCATGTCCGCACCGTGCACCATGTCCGCACCGTGCACCATGTCCCCACCATGTCCCCACCTTGCACCATGTCCCCACCCCCATCAAATCATTCTCTGCAGCTATTACCTTTTGTACCACCACCCCCTCCCCCTTTTAGAATGTAAGCTCTATGAGCCGGGCCCTCCTTTACCTTTTGTATTGAACTGTACTGTAATTGTGTTGGCCCCCCCCCCCCTATACATTGTAAAGCGCTGTGTAAACTGTTGGCGCTATATAAATCGTAAATAATAATAATGCAAATGTGTTGCCTCACTTAGGGTCTGTCAATGGGCTTTTATTTTTCAGTATGCAGTAAACTAGGGACATGCAATTAGTGGACCTCCAGCTGTTGCAGAACTACAAGTCCCATGATGCATAGCAAGACTCTGACAGCCACAAGCATGAGACCCAAAGGCAGAGGCATGATGGGACTTGTAGTTTTGCAACAGCTGGAGGTCCGCTAGTTGCAAACCCCTGCAGTAAACGGTTGTTTTCACCGGCCCCTACCATGCACTGACTCAGTTAGGGGGTGTCAGTGGGCTTTTGTTGGCATCAGACCGCATTGATCTGTAAAAAATCTGTGTGAAAAATCAAAGAAGGAAAAAAAAAAAAAAAATTTATTTGAAAATGGTTGTGTCGGGGAGGTGATTTGTGATAGATAGTAGATGGTCCACCTATGTGTCCCCCTATGTGGGAACTGCAAAGGATGCGAAAATGGACAGAAGTCCCACAGACAGAAAGTAGTGCATATCAAGAGATATGAAATGAGAAAAAAAAATGTAGTATTGACCAGCAGGGGGCGCTTTATCTGCAGTTGACCCCCTTCAAGCAGGTTTTGCACTCTAAGCATTATCAACCCTGCCCAATTCACCTCTGTCCCCTACACTAGGGATTGACCGATATCGTTTTTTTCGGTGCTGATACGATGCCGATATTTCTGCCATCTCTCACAGCTTTAGGCCTGCCCAATCCCCCCCCCCTCCCCCGAGCCTGGCCACCAACATTCCTCAGGGTCCCGCCCACTGGCCGCCCCACAGAAACTGCCCACTAGCCATCCTACCAAGTCCTTCAGTGCCTCAGTCCCCCTCACACCTGTACGCTGTCAGCCCCCCCACATCTGTATGCCCTCAGCCCCCCCCACACCTGTACACTCTCAGCCCCCCCACACCTGTACACTCTCAGCCCCCCTCACACACCTGTACGCTCTCAGCCCCCCTCACACACCTGTACGCTCTCAGCCCCCCTCATACCTGTACGCTGTCAGCCCCCCCTCACACCTGTACACTCTCAGCCCTCCCACACCTGTACACTCTCAGCCCCCCTCACAACTGTACGCTCTCAGCCCCCCTCACACCTGTACACTCTCAGCCCCCCTCACACCTGTACGCTCTCAGTCCCCCCCACATCTGTATGCCCCCAGTCCCCCCTCACACCTGTACGCTCTCAGCCCCCCACACCTGTACGCTCTCAGCCCCCTCACACACCTGTACGCTCTCAGCCCCCCCACACCTGTACGCTCTCAGCCCCCCCACACCTGTACGCTCTCAGCCCCCCCACACCTGTACACTCTCAGCCCCCTCACACCTGTACGCTCTCAGCCCCCCTCACACCTGTATGCTCTCAGCGCCCCTCACACCTGTACGCTCTCAGCCCCCCTCACACCTGTACGCTCTCAGCCCCCCCACACCTGTACGCTCTCAGCCCCCCACACCTGTACGCTCTCAGCCCTCCCACACCTGTACGCTCTCAGCCCCCCTCACACCTGTACACTCTCAGCCCCCCTCACACCTGTATGCTCTCAGTCCCCCCACATCTGTATGCCCTCAGTCCCCCCTCACACCTGTATGCTCTCAGCCCCCCCACACCTGTACGCTCTCAGCCCCCCTCACACACCTGTACGCTCTCAGCCCCCCCACACCTGTACGCTCTCAGCCCCCCTCACATACCTGTACGCTCTCAACCCCCCCACACCTGTATGCTCTCAGCCCCCCCACACCTGTATGCTCTCAGTCCCCCCACACCTGTATGCTCTCAGTCCCCCCACACCTGTAGGCTCTCAGCCCCCCCACACCTGTACGCTCTCAGCCCCCCACACCTGTATGCTCTCAGCCCCCCCACACCTGTACGCTCTCAGCCCCCCTCACACCTGTATGCTCTCAGTCCCCCCACACCTGTACGCTCTCAGCCCCCCCACACCTGTACGCTCTCAGCCCCCCCACACCTGTACGCTTTCAGCCCCCCCACACCTGTACGCTCCCAGCCCCCCTCACACCTGTAGAAAAAACTAAAACGAATCTATATTACAATTTTGGTATAATACCGCTTTAAGCCTACTATATAAGTATCAGTTTTGTACATTTTTACTCAGCTTTCAGCTGAAACACAATAAATGGTATCTAATATGCCCCAGCAAATCTCCTGCCCACAAGTTTTGAGGGTTTCCAAATTTTTGCGCAAACAAGTTATGGAAGTTGCAGTGGAAACTGATCGAAAAGCTCCATTCAACTGCCATTGCATTGTGGTTTTTAACCGCAATTTCATCATCATTTGGTCGCTTTTCGGGGGAGCCTATTAAAACCATGAGAGGTAGGTTACATGTCACAGTGCCACAGTCCAAAAGACGAACCCACCAGGATAAGGATCTCTAATTTCCATAAGTGACAGTTATTTTCCGTCCAAGTGAAAAGTTAAAAATTGCAGTCACATGACTAAATATAAAGAAAAATAAAGAATCCTTAATCCTTGTGTTAAATCTTTGTGAATTAAGCCATGCTGACTTCTTACTAACGATAACCATGTTGCTTTCGCCAGCCTGTGCCCTGGGTTCAGCGCTGCCCTAGTTCTTCCTGAACCCTCAGTAAGGACACATTACAATGATTGGGATTTGCACTCGGCGTTGGCGGAGGGGAGGGATGATGGAGAGATGTTCTGATCCTTTATTTCTCCTCTAATGGGACCCAAGCTCCTCTCCTGGCACAGATTCAGGTACTGTCTGTCCTGTGCAGTCTCCGGAAGAGATAAAGCCCAAATGTGCAGCCACCATAAAGGGGGGGGGGGGGTGTACACTGGCAGACCTGGCCTCACATGGCACACTGACCCACATACATTCCTAAATATAAACCTAGCACAGTCTGTCACATAGACCTGGCATGATGACCCACTTACTAGTTCTGCACATACTTTGCTGCCCTCTGCTGGTCAAAAAGCAAAATGCATTGCATGAGTGAATTCCATTTTTTCTTTTTAGGTAAAAGCTTTTTTAGTGTTTTTTATTTTTTTGGTTATAATTCTCTGTGCCTCCTTCGAATAGTTTTAGTCTGTTTTAGAATGTATCTTTAATTGGGGGCTTTTCTTTAAAATCAAACCTCATTAAATTCTATTTTTTTTAATACCATATAATCAATGCTTCTTATAATCAGCTAAGTGCATAATCTTGGAAGGCTGAAATAAAGCTGAACTAAAGCAGCAATACTTAAAGCAGAAGTACAGCCAAAGCTTGTTTGGTTGTACTTCTCCTGTGGATCAGAGGAGTGCAGTTCATTCTGCACTCCTGTGACCCGTTTTCAGCAGAGAGCGGGCTGAAGCCGGTCCAGGCTCGGAAAGGATCGCGACCATATGATCTGGATCCGTCCACATGCCTGGACTGGCTCAGCCTCTGTCAGAAACCATGAAATCAGACCGAGACAGAAGTACAGTTAAATCACACTTGTTTAATAATAAAAGTAAAAAGAACAAATGTAGTCAAAACATAGCCAAAGTTCAGTAACCGGAAACGGATAGTCGGCCAAGCCAGAAGTCAGGGATCAATGTAGTGGAACAGCAAGCAGGATCTGGAGCCAGGACGGATGTCAGCAAAGCCAGTCTTTAAACAGGAAAGCAGGAGATAGTTTCTTGTGATGTGACCAAGGCGAAGGCAGAGCTCCTCTGGACTGGACGGCTTAAGTAGGCAGGACTGACGAGCAGGATCATCAACAGCTGAGTAACTGCGGAGAGAGATGGGAGCTGGCAATTAGCCGACAGCTGAGCGGCCAGCTCAGAGAAGGAAGGGCTGAGCCCAGCCCTGACAGCCTCTCAGTAAGTCCCTGAAAGGCTGAGCCTGGCCACTCCCACCCCCTCCACAGCCCGGCGCTCCAGTGAGCACTGGAGGGGCAGAGCAGAGAGCGGTGAATGACAGTCGCCACCTCTTTGCTCATGGAGCTGTGAGAACCAAGCGATCGGCGGTGTTTGATCGCTTGGTTCTCAGTGTTAGAGCCGGCAGGGGACAGATGCACCATCAGAACGATCCTGCATCCACCTAGGTAAGTATGATACAACAAAAAAATAAAAAATTCCCATCCATCTCTCTCAACTGAGATGGCATCTTCTACTCGGCTTGTTCTGGGTGCTGGTCTATGGCCATCTTGATTGGCCAGCATGTGTGCCAGAATGTAAACTGGGCTGCACATAAGGCTCTCATTGGGGTGCTGAGAGGCTGAGCCGGGTGCTGGTCCAGGCATGTGGGCGGATCCCGACCATATGGTCGCCATCTTTCCTGGGCCTGGACCGGGTCTGTGACATCAGCCCCCTGCTGTCTGCTGAAATGGGGTCACAGGGGTTACATAGTAGGTGAGGTTGAAAAAAGACACAAGTCCATCAAGTCCAACCTATGTGTGTGATTATGTTTCAGTATTACATTGTATATCCCTGTATATTGCGGTCGTTCAGGTGCTTATCTAATAGTTTCTTGAAACTATCAATGCTCCCCGCTGAGACCACCGCCTGTGGAAGGGAATTCCACATCCTTGCCGCTCTTACAGTAAAAAACCCTCTACGTAGTTTAAGGTTAAACCTCTTTTCTTCTCATTTTAATGAGTGGCCACGTGTCTTGTTAAAGTCCCTTCCGCAAAAAAGTTTAATCCCTATTGTGGGGTCACCAGTACGGTATTTGTAAATTGAAATCATATCCCCTCTCAAGCGTCTCTTCTCCAGAGAGAATAAGTTCAGTGCTCGCAACCTTTCCTCATAACTAAGATCCTCCAGACCAGTGGTGTATTTAGGTTTTGTGCTGCCCTAGGCCTGACTAAACTCATGCACCCCCCTAATTTAAATACGACCCACCCATTGCTGCCGAGGCCACACCCCTTCCTGTTTAAGACCCGCCCTATCATCTGTAAACCACACCCCTTCCTCTTTAGGCTCATTTGGCACCTTTCAGGTTGCAGTCTCCAGGTACCCTTCCCCACTCCCTGGAGACTGCAACTAAATGTGGACTGTTTAAAGGGTTTGCATTGATTTTAGCATGCATGGGGCACTTTGCACATGCCAGTGGCGGCTGGTGCTCAAAATTTTTTGGGGGGTGCAAACAAACTAAGAAATTCAGAAAAAAAGACATCAATTCAGCCTCACTGTGCCCCATCAAATGCAGCCACTGTTCCATCAAACGCAGCCACTGTGCCCACCAAATGCAGCCACCGTGTCCACCAAACGCAACCACTGTGCCCATCAATTGCAGCTACTGTGCCCACCAAACGCAGACACTGTGCCCCATCAAACGCAGCCACTGTGCCCACCAAGCGCAGACACTGTGCACCACCAAACGCAGCCACTGTGCCATCAAACGCAGCCACTGTGCCATCAAACGCAGCCACTGTGCCCATCAAACACAGCCACTGTGCCCATCAATTGCAGTCTCTGTGCCCACCAAACGCAGCCACTGTGCCCACCAAATGCAGCCACTGTGCCCATCATTTGCAGCCACTGTGCCATCAAATGCAGCCATTGTGCCCCATCAAACGCTGTCACTGTGCCCCATCAATTGCAGCCACTGTGCCTTTAAACGCAGCCATTGTGCCCCATCAAACGCTGTCACTGTGCCCATCATTTGCAGCCACTGTGCCTTTAAACGCAGCCATTGTGCCCCATCAAACGCTGTCACTGTGCCCCATCATTTGCAGCCACTGTGCCTTTAAACGCAGCTATTGTGCCCCATCAAACGCTGTCACTGTGCCCCATCATTTGCAGCCACTGTGCCTTTAAACGCAGCCATTGTGCCCCATCAAACGCTGTCACTGTGCCCCATCAATTGTAGCCACTGTGCCTTTAAACGCAGCCATTGTGCCCTATCAAACGTGTCACTGTGCCCATCATTTGCAGCCACTGTGCCTTTAAACGCAGCCATTGTGCCCCATCAAACGCTGTCACTGTGCCCCATCATTTGCAGCCACTGTGCCTTTAAACGCAGCCATTGTGCCCCATCAAACGCTGTCACTGTGCCCCATCAATTGTACTTGCTGTGCCGAGGAAAAGGGTCAAGCAGTGTGGAGGAGGGTAGGCGGAGCATAAGGTTCCATCTCCGCCAGTCATCGGCCGCTTATGGGGGCGGCGTGCGAGTCACACGCCGCCCCCCGCATGAGAGAAAGTCCCCCCACCCGTCTTCCTGATTTCCGGCTCCCGCACCCGCCCCCGCACACATGCAGCCCATGGCAGCCGCCTTGCTGTAGCAGGCGGCGCTGCTTTGTATGAGCGTGCTTGTCAGAGGGTGGAGGGGCGTGAGCTCTGCTAAGCACGCCCATACACACGCCCCTCCACTCTCTGCCAAGCACGCCCATACACAACAGCGCCGCTACAGCAAGGCGGCCCGCCGTGGGCTGCATGTGTGTGGGGGGCGGCCGCGGGAGCTGGGAATCGGGTAGGGGGACTTTCTCTCATGCGGGGGGGCGGCTTTTTTGCCGCCCCCCACAAAGTGCCGCCCTAGGCCTAGGCCTTGTCGGCCTAGGCCAAAACACAGCCCTGCTCCAGACCCTTTATTAGCTTTGTTGCCCTTCTTTGTACTCGCTCCATTTCCAGTACATCCTTCCTGAGGACTGGTGCCCAGAACTGGACAGCATACTCCAGGTGCGGCCGGACCAGAGCCTTGTAGAGCGGGAGAATTATCGTTTTATCTCTGGAGTTGATCCCCTTTTTAATACATGCCAATATTCTGTTTGCTTTGTTAGCAGCAGCTTGGTATTGCATGCCATTGCTGAGCCGATCATCTACTAGGACCCCCAGGTCCTTTTCCATCCTAGATTCCCCCAGTGGTTCTTCCCCCACTTCATCTTTCAAGTGCCCTAGTAGATGGAGTTGTGTTCCTAGAGTTTAGGTTTCCTTTTTTAGTTGGCTAATGCCTTATATTTTAAAAATTTGGGCAGTAATGCTCCCATTTACAGGCTGAGATGACAGTTCAGATGTATAAGAATTAGCTGGAAAAAAAAAGACCATGGGTTCTAAACCACCTGAAACTCTCAAGTGTCCTAATGGCTGAACGTGTGTTTATTTATTTATTTGTTGGCTAATAATCCTTTAATATGGTATTAAATGCATCAACACCTGACAGAAGGTTATGGCTCAGAAGACAAAAAAAGTTTTCATAGGTGCAATCCCTTATTTTTTATTTAGTTGGCTAATGACTTATATTTCAGAAATAGGTGTGTGGATAGATTCCCGGGTGGGAGTATAGCTCAGAGAAAACCAACCCTGTCTAATAAAGGGCTGACCAAAGGTTCAAATCCACCTCTCACGTTTTTTGTTTTAGTTTGCTCATTTCCTAATATTCAAATTTCATTGGATTGAAGACTTGGGGTCATGAAAGGGAGTGCTAGCTCAAAGTTTAAGAGCTCTGGCTAGTGAACAATTAAGGAAGACCAACAGTTTAAATCCATCTAAGTGAAATTCTTGTGGCCCAGGGCTAGTGACTTCACCTCTCAATTGTCCCGATTTAGGCATCTTCCTTTCTTTCTAGTTGGCTAATGCCTTCAATTCCATAAGACTGAAAATTAACAATTCTCTAGAAGGATCATGTATAGCTCAGAGGATAGGAGATCTGGTTAAAAATTGAGAAGTCCGAGAGATCAAATCCATCCAACTAAATGCTTTATGGTTCTGGACAAGCCACTTAACCTCTGGAGCCTTTCATTGGACATTGTTGAGTTCTGTCACTTAAAACTTTTCTATCTAGATGGCTAATACTTTATATTCCAGAAATAATATAATAAACATGTCCCTACTTGGGTTGGGTTGATTTGATAGCTCAGTGTGTAAGAGTAGGGGACAGGTATGTAGGTGGACCAAGAGTTCAAATCCATTTGAATGAAAGCCCCATTTACCTCTTGCATAGTACATCGAATATAGTTGTGTTCCCTTAATTTAAGTTTTGTCTATATATTTTGGCTTTTGTTCCAGAAATAGGAAAGTAAAGGCTTCTAATGCCGCGTACACACAAGCGGACTTTACGGCAGACTTTGTCCGGCGTACTTTTCGCCGGACTTTACGACGGACTTTCCGAATGAACGGACTTGCCTACACACAATCAACCAAAGTCCGACGGATTCGTACGTGATGACGTACGACCGGACTAAAACAAGGAAGTTCATAGCCAGTAGCCAATAGCTGCCCTAGCATCGTTTTTTGTCCGTCGGACTAGCATACAGACGAGCGGACTTTTCGACCGGACTCAAGTCCATCAAACTTTTGAGAAAATAAAGTCCGCTGGAGCCCACACACGATCGAATTGTCCGACGAAATCCGGTACGCCGGACCAAGTATGCCGTAAAGTCCGATCATGTGTACGCGGCATAAGGCTCACGGGATGTGATAGCTCAGCAGCCAAGGGTGCTAGCTAATGTGTAATGCCTGGTACACGCGATGAGATTATCGGACGAATGATCGTCTGTTTTTTTTTGCATGCTAATCTCAGATCAAATTTGAGTTTACTAAAGTCACGAAAATTTCCGTACGGCAGAAAAAAAAAAATTGAACGTGTAGTAATGTGTTGTAATGCATTTGTATTGCATTTTCAAACAATAGCTGTACTGATCAAATGAAAATCGTACGATCTGACAAAAAATGTGTGTATGTCCGATAGAATAATATCAGATGAACTGTCATGATTGGCTCTCGAAAAGCTCTGTACTAACGATCCGATTATCGTACGATCGCTTCGAAAGCGGTATTTTCCGTACGATTTTCTGATCGTGTACTGTACAGGGCTTAACTAACCAAAAGAGTTTGCATCCCTCTTAGATGCATATCCCTGGGCAAGCCGATTTACCTTTCAAGTTTCCCCCACGGATTTAGGCGTCTTCACTTAGTTTGTTATCTTTCTAGTTGGTTAATGCCTTATATTCCAAAACTTGCCGAATTAACCGCTCTATCATATAAAAAGGGGATACTGCAGAGGATAGGCATTTTGTTTAGACATGGAAAAAGCCAAGAGTTCAAATCCATCCAGTTAAATGCATTATGACCCTGAACAAGCTACATGACATCTTAATTCTCCCCATAGGTGTGCGCAGCCTAATGCATTAGGGTGTGCACCCTTAAGCTCAAACACACATGCATGTGTATGTTTCTACATATATATGACCCCGGCACATTGATCTTCCTGCTGGCACAGTGAAAGAGAAAAGGATAAACACTTCTCTTATGGCAGAGCCGGTAAGAGGAAGATCTTTCCCATGTTCCTGTTGCTACACAGAACGATAACACTAATGCGCATCGGGGGATTAGGGTGTGCCTGGGCACACCCGGCACAACCTGTGCGCACGCCTATGATTCTCCCAGTGGACGTTGTTGTGTTCTCCTACTTTTACGGTTTTGTTCTAGTTAGCTAATGTTTGATATTGCAGGAATAGAAGAATAACTTCTGCAATAATTGATATAATGCGATAGCTCAGAGCATAAAGATGGTGGCTGCTATGTGAATCAACCAAAAGTTCAAACCTTTCTGGGTAAATGTGTCATGGTGGATGTTCTTGTGTCCCCTTAGTTTAGTTTTGTCTATATGACGTATATTGCAGAAATACGAGAGTAAATGCTATCATGGTTAGGAGTTTGTTATAGCTCAGCGGATATGGATGATAACTAATATGTAGGAAATCAAGAGAGTTCAAATCCATCTGAGTGAAAGCCTTGTTGTCCTTCGCAAGCTGCTTCTCCAGTGATTATAGTTGTGTTTGTTTTTCTGGTCCATTAATGTCTTTTATTCCAGAAATATGAGTAAACTCTCATTTGCTTGAAAGGAGGTGATAGCTCAGAGGGTAAGAGGTTTGGCTAACAAAGAAAATCACTAAGTCTTCTAATCCCTTCACGGAAAAGTATTGTAGCCCTCATAAAGGCCACCTAACCTCTCAAGTCTCCCAGTGGTAGACATGTGCGATTAGTTTCGTACAAACTTCTGTACATTTGGGAAAATACAAATTGCTATGCTTCCGAATTTTGTACGAAATGCAAAATTTCGTTTACAAATTTCGGATCCAAATTCCTAACGAACGTTCGTAATTGTTACGAAAAAGTTAACGAACCTAAAAGTTAAAGACCCAGGAAGTCAGCACAGCACAGGGATGGTGGGAGCCCCTCATAATGATAAATTCATCATAACGAACATTCGTAATTGTTACGAAAAGTTAACTAACAAATTTTCATACAAAATTTCGGACACGAATTACGAAATACGAATTAATTCTAGTACGAAGCGGAACGGAACGAAACAAATTTATTGACGGCGCACATGTTATACCCAGTGGATGTTGATACCTTCCCTTGGTCCAGTTTTTTTTTTCTAGATTGCTAATGCTTTATATTTCAGAACCATGTCAATGAATGCATACCTGTCTCAGAAGAGGTGGTGGCTCAGCGAATAGGTACTTTGGCTACTATGCAAAAGAGTTCGAAGCCATCCCCCTGAAGGATGTGTGGCCTCAGGCAAGATGCTTCACTTCTCATGTGTCCTAGTAGATGGACGTGTTGTCTTGTTTGATGTTTTTTTTTCTCGTGTTGACCAATAATCTTTATTCCTTAAATATGAGAACAAATGCATCAACACCAAGCAGGAGAACTAGATCTCTGGCTACTATATTAAGGGAAAAAAAGTTATAGTTCTTATATAGTTGTGTTCCCCTATTTTTTGTGTTTGTCTAATTAGCTAATGCATTATTTTCCAGAAACAGGATAATAAACAAGTCTGTAGCTGAGAGGATGTGATAGCCAGGGGCGTTGCTAGGTCTACAAAAGATCTGGGGCTAGAGCCCATAGCAGCGTAGTAAAGAAAGTAAAGAAAGTCATACGCTTGGGCAAGCATACACATGTATATACAGTAATATACGTGGGTGTGTGTATATATATATCCCCAGAGAGCCCCCCGCTTACATCAGGGTCCCCAGAGAGCCCCCCTTATATCAGGTTCCCCAGAGAGCCTCTTCCTTACATCAGAGTCCTCATAGAGCCTTCCCCTTTTCACGAGGGTACCCAGAGGGCCCCCCCTTACATTAGGGTCCCCAGAGAGCCTCCCTTACATCAGTGTCCCCAGAGAGCCCCCCCCCCCCCTTACATTAGTGTCCTCAGAGAGCCTCTCCCTTACATCAGGGTCCCCAGAGAGTCTCCCCTCCCCTTGGGGACCCCTGCAGAGACTCGGGGCTATTGGCCCCAGATTCAGGGCTATAGCCCCAAAAGCCACCCCCTAGCAACGCCCCTGGTGATTGCTCACAGGTTAAGGATAATAGCTAATATGTAATCGCTCAAAAGAGTTCAAACCCATCTGAATGAAAGCTGTGTGGCCCCGGGCAAGCCTTTTTTTTCTCTCCTGTGCCCCAGTGGATTTAGTTATGTTGCCCTGATTTATAGGTTTTTTTTCTAGTTTGCTAATGCATTATATTCCAGAAATATAAAAATGAACTGCTATGTGTATGAAATAAGGTGATAGCTCAGAGGATAAAAATGCTGGCTAATAAAATAAAGACCAAAGAGTCTATTTATTTTATAAAACATTTGCTGCAACAATGTCTGAAACATTCCTGTACTTTGAACTAAATTTCACCGCAGGTGTTTAAATGGATTAACCCCTTCATTAGCTCCACCTATTGGCTAAAATGAGGTATAGCTTCCTGATATACTTCAATTAGAAAACATACTGCATTTTGACCACTAGATGGAACTGATGAGTCAGGAGTTAAAGTATAACTAAAGGGAATTTTTTTTTTTTTTTAAGTTTTAGATATAAGAGAAGAGGGGCTAGTTCACCTGTCAGGTTTGTGTTGCTGTCTGTGCCCCCATTAGAAATATTCACCCTCCCTATCTGCCTTTTTTTTATCTATATCACCAAAAGTGAAGGTAAACAAAAAAAACTACATTTTGGGTTGTCCACAGAATAGCAATAAAACAAAAATTTTCAAATGAGGTCACTGGTTCTGGTGACAACCAGGTATTCCCCCGCTTTGGAGGGATTTCCTCTCACTTCTTGTTTTGCCCTTTGGACAGGAAGTGAAGCTAAATCTCCACAAAGGGGACACAGATGGCAAAAAAACGGACAGGGTTTATAACCCTCCCTTACTCTAGCCAAAGTGAAAACAAAAAATGCCTTTAATTCTACTTTAATCTTTTTAAAAAACATATGGTGAAATTTAGTTCAGTTTGCACAAATGTTTGTTACATTCGTGCAACTAATGTCATATAAGTACTAGGTGTGTCCAGAAAGTAATGATATTTTTTTTTTCACAAGTAGAGAAAGTAATGATATTTAAAAAATTATCTTATTGAAAAATTTTACAATTGAACATTGTCTCCTTCAAACTTTGCACTTTGTGAGTGTGCACAACGCTCCCAGTGATTTTTTCCATTCTTCATAGCATCCCTGGAAGTCTTCAAGTGGGATGGCGTTCAGATCCTGCATATTGGCTCTTTGGAGGTGAATGTACCCACTACCAAAATGGTGTCCTTTCAAACCCTTCTTCATCTTTGGTGTGACGTGGGTGTGCCATTCTGAACTTTGTTTCTTTGTCTCAGGATCATACTCAAACACCCGGGATTCACCTCCTGTGATCACTCGGCTCAAAAAATCAGGCTCTCTTTCCAAAGGAGCCAACAGGTCTTGCCAAACAAGTTGGCGGTGTTCCTTCTGATCAGGTGACAAGTTTGGAGCAAGTTTTGCACACAATTTTCTCATGTTCAAATCCCGAGTCATGATTTCATGAACAATTGACTTGGTAATTCCCGTTTCCTCTGCAATCATTCTGATAGCGAGCCACGGTTGAGAACAGACCTCGCTGCATCCAAATTCTGTTCCATTTTTGATGAAGAGGGGCGTCCTAATCGTTGTTCATCTTCCACACCTTCTTGTTCTTTCTTGAAGGCCTTGTGTCATTAGTACACTTGTGCAGATGATAGTGCGGCTTCTCTATAAGCTTTTCTCACCATTTCTAAAGTTTCTGATGCACTTTTACCCAATTTCACACAAAATGTTATCACGTACCACTGTTCCAAATTCGCTTGCATTTTTCTTAATACTGGGCACTTGAACAGCGTATCACAAAAAACTGTCTCGACTCTGACAGGGCTGGAATGCAACTAATCAGTGTTCTATTGTATACCTGGCACCCCACTCCAAGTGACCTTGGCCAGCCTCTCCCTTCACAGAGCCCTTCTCGAGTGTAGGGATTTTATTCTCATTATATTCTGGACACACCTCGTAGACCCCCAAGAGTGAAAGCCACATGGTCCTAGGCAAGTGACTTCACATGTCAAGTGTCCCAGCTGATATAGTTGGATTCCCTTGGTTGAAGTTTTTTTTTCTCAGTGGACTAATGCCTTTAAAAAGCCAGAAATAGAAGGAAAATTGCTGTAGCATACAAAAAGAATAGATAGCTCAGTGGTTTTGAGTGTTAGCAAGTAAATGTGCAACAAGGAATCTTTTTCCTTCTAGTCAGTTTGACTCTCTTGTGTCCCAACAGATATAGTTGTGTTCTCTTATCTTAAGTTGTTTTTTTAGTTGGCTAATGTCTTATATTCTAAAAATAAGATAATAAACACACCTCTAGTCTAGAGGATGTGATAGTAAAGTGGATAAGGATGTAAAAAACAAAACACAAAAGCATTCAAATCTATCTGGATGAAAGTCCTGCAGCCCTGGGCCAACCATCTCACCTCTCATGTGCAGGTAGTATAAGTTGTGTTTCCTTGGTTTATCTTTTTTCTAGTTTGCTAATGCCTTATGTTCTAGAAATATGAGAATTTAACACTTCTGTGCACAAGTGGAGATGATAGCTCAAAGGATAGGAAGGCGTGCTAACAGCCTAAAGTTCAAAGTTTTGTGACCTATGGCAAGCTTCTTCACCTTTCAAGTATTCTGGTAGATACAGTTGATCTCTTAAGGGTTTTCCTTTTCTAGTTGGCTAATGCATTATAATCCAGAAATAGGTGAAGGAACAGCACAGCTTCTTAGAAAAGTCGATAGCTCAGTGGATAAGAACTCTGGCTAATAGAAAGTTAATGACCAAGAGCTCAAATCCATGCGAGTGACTTAAGTTCTTTTTTCTAGTTGGCTAATGCCCTATATTCCAGAAATAGGAGAAAGAGCAGCACTCTTTCCAAGAGAAGGGTTTAGCTCAGAGGTTAATCTCCAATTAAGGAAGAAAAGATCTAGAGTTCAAAACCACCCAAGTAAAAGAGTTGCATTACTGAGAATTTTTTTCTAGAATGCTAATACCTAATATGCCAGAAATATGAGACTGGAGGCTTAGACATATGAGCATTGGTATATAGACTGGTGTGGTAGCTCAGTAGGCAGTAGGGTATAGTTCACCTAATAGAACTTCTGGCTACTCTGAAAACAGACCAATGGTTCTAAACCATTCAAATTAAATCATTATGTCTCTGGACAAGCCACTTCACCTTTCGAGTGTCCTAGTGCAGTGATTCTCAACCTCAGTCCTCAAGTAGCCCAAACAGGCCATGTTTTGGGAACTTCCCTTAAATAAAATAGCTCTTATCAGTACCATGTCATTGATATTGATTTAAAGCAGTTGTGCAAAGTAAAAGAAAACCTGAAAACATGGCCCGGTGGGGGGTACTTGAGGACTGAGGTTGAGAACCACTGTCCTAGTGGATAGAGTTATGCTCCCTTAGTTGATGTTTTTTTTCTTGTTGGCCAATCATCTTTATTCCCTTTTACAAAAACAAATGCACAACCTGACAGGAAGTTATAGTTCAGAAGTCAAGGTCTCTGCCTCTCTATGTAAAATACAAAAAAGTTATAATTCTTATATACTCTTCCAACTGAAATTACTCTTAGTCCCAAGTGACGGTCGTCAATGCAATTAATACAATGTATGTCGAGTCAAGCTGTGGGCGATAGCCATTGGGCTGACTCAGCACAACTTGTTTGCTTGTGATTGTCACTAAACTGTAACTTGAGACGTTGCTCCTTGTATTGTTTGTTAAACTGCTAATAAATACATTTTTAACTCTAATTCTTATATAGTCCCCCATGTTTTATTTTATAACTAGTTGGCTATTTGCTTATACTCCAGAAATAAGAGAAATTATAGTTTTGTGACTGAGGGGACGGAATAGCTTATACAAGTCCTTGGTTAAAAAAGTCCAAGAGTTTAAAGCCATTTGAGGGAAAGCTTTGTGCCCCTGGGCAGGTATCTTCACCTTTCAAGCATCCCATTGGAATTAGGTGTGTTCCCTTAGTTTAAGTTCTCCTTCTAGTTGGCTAATGCCTTTATGTTCCAGAAATTTGAGAATTATAATTAGCCATAGAGGGATCGAAATTCGAGTTGTGTTCCTTAATTGATGTTTCTTTTCCTTGCTGTCCAACAATCTTTATCCCATACGTATGAGAAGAAATGCTTAAATACCTGACAGGAGGTTATAGCTCAGAGGACAAGATCTTTGGCATATATATTCTTATATAGTTGTGTTCCCTTATTTTTAGTTTTTATCCAGTTAGTTAATGCCTTGTTTTCCAGAAATAGGATAATAAACACGTTCACAGGCGGAGGGTTTTGATAACTCAGAGGTTAGGATGTGGAGTTATCAGTAAAATTCCAAAAGAGATCAAGTTATTCAAAAGCTGTGGCCCTGGGCAAGCCATTTTACCTCTCACATGTCCTAATGGATATAGTTGATAGAATGAACACTGATGTGCTTGAGGTGACAGCTTAGAGGATACAACTACTGGCTCAAAAAAAGTGCAGGGCTACAAGTCCGAGTCCATTAAAGTGAAAGCCTTGTGATCCTGGGCAAGTCGCTTTGTGTCTCAGTGGATATAGTTGTGTTGCCTTGTTTCCGTCTAGTTGGCTAATGCCTTATATTCCAGAAATAGGCGAAGGAACTCATACTCTTACGGATGGAGGTCATAGCTAAGAGGATACGAGCTCTAGCTAATAAGAAATCAAGGCCAAGAGTTCAAAGCTGTGAGAACCTAGTCATGCTTTTTTCACCTCTTACATGGGTCCGTGTGTTGCCTTGATTAATCCTTTTTTGGCAATGCTTTATATTCTTGAAATTTGAAAATGAACACCTAGGTGTACGAAAGGAGGTGATAGCTCAAAGGTTAAGGGCTCTGGCTGATAAAATTAGAGCAAAATTAGAGAGCACCACTCTCCCATAAGGTGATGGGACTTTCACGGATATGTCGCTGTATCTGAGGTAAGTACATACACAGTGGATAGTAATAAAATAGAAAATGTATTACAAAATATACAAAGCATAAATCTTCTTTGACAGTAGCATTAGGCCATATAGAAAATTGACCAAAAAATGATAATCAATATAAAAGCTTGAAAGATGCTTGTGTGTGCAGTAAGCCGGCTCGTTTCCCAGACTCCTTATCTGCTTCTTCTGGGCAGCTCAACATGCATCTAAATCATTATTCAAGTAGCAAAAACATCATACAGATAACATTAGTATCAATTACAATTAGTTTGTTCATCATATACATATAAAAGTTAATGACATTAATATAAGTGCTCACCAGATTCTATGAAATTGACTCTGTACCAACTGTAGCATCAGAAAAGAACGAACGAACCCTCATCCAGTAATTGAACAGTGATGTCAGTGTCACGGAACTGGTCTGGTGGGCATCAGATCATATACAAGGCAAGATGGTTATAAACCAATAGTTATCTACAGAACCAAACATATATATTCAGATGCAAAATCCTTTACATCATATATGTAGGAGCATAAAAATTGACTACATCTACACTAGATGCTAAGTGACAAGAAGGGGGGAAAAAAAGGTAAGGGGGGAAAAAAAAGGGGGGGGAAAGGGGAAAAGGAGAGGGAAGAGAAATTGGTAAAGAAGGGAAGGGAAAGAAGAGAGAGAAAAAGAAAAAGGAAAGAGGGGGGAAGAGGAAGGAAGGGGGAGATAGATAGGGGGCGGGGCAATAAGCCAACTGGTGTATCTATCCATATATACAAAGCAGTATATGCCCATTAGATCTACCTACAACTACCCAAGTTAATGGCTAAGAGTAGCTAACCAAAACATATATATCCACCAGGACCATAGGCATAACAGCATGGAGACATCCAAGAAACATGACCCCTATCTGTCCCGGAGTATCACTTGGTTGAACCCAGTATATAATACATCCAAAACCTAGAGCGGCCATAAAAATATAGCAACACACTGAATGCTCAGCTGCCCACTAAAGAGCGCCAAGAGCTGATATCCTAGATAACTAAACATAATTATTAAGGGTCATATCGCTCCATGGCTGGTTACCTGGGTATAGCAGAGACAAAGTGCATGGTTGTGTGTAGAAATTGGAGATACAGATACCCCTCAGTCTCAGAGCCCTGCCTCGCTGCCACCGTGGTATGCGTCCCACTGACTATCCCTGTCACTTCCGCCTTCATAGATACGATCCCGTTGGAAATGACTGAACCGGAGACGGCTCACCAACGTCAGTCTTCTGATTGCAGTCTATGACGCGGTTAAAGGTTTGGCGCATGCGCTCTTACAGGGGCACCCGCGCCGGATATGACGTCGGTGAGCCATTTCCGGTTCAGTCATTTCCGGTGGGATCGGATGTATTATATACTGGGTTCAACCAAGTAATACTCCGGGACAGATAGGAGTCATGTTTCTTGAATGTTTCCATGCTGTTATGCCTATGGTCCTGGTGGAATTATATTTTTTGGTTAGCTACTCCTAGCCATTAACTAGGGTAGTTGTAGGTAGATCTAAAGGGGATATACCACTTTGTATATATGGATAGATGCACCAGTTGGCTTATCGCCCCGTCCCCTATCTATCTCTACCTTCCTTCCCCCCCTCTTTCCTTTTTCTTTTTCTCTCTCTTATTTCCCTTCCTTCCCTACTTTCTCTTCCCCCTTTTTTTCCCTATTCTTTACCCTTCTTTACTCACCAGAAAGTAATGACTCTCATTACAGGAGTCGAGCACGCTTGTATGGAAAAATTCCGATTTGGACTCTCACCGCCGCGGCTTGATCCAAGTGTTGTGAAGATGAAGATGCTGTGACCTGCCTGGACACTGGGTGGACTTGTTTAAACCCTCGGTGCAGGATTGATCATTAGACCATCAATGCCATAGGTTGGGAGAAAAAAAGAAATGTTCCCATAGTGAAGTCTGTCAAAATATCAAAAATGTATTAAAAAATCATAATACAAACGATCGTAATGAAACCGATCATAATAAAAACACAGTGAAAAAACCACATACGTTCGTGCAGACAGTCTTTACACAAACACGAACCCTGTTGATGTTCAGCCACGCGGCTATGGCGGAAGTAACGTATTACGTTCGGTATACCCTACCGGTTTCGTCAGTACGCTCTGACGTCATCAGGGGTCATACGAACGGATACGTCACCTCCATATAAATACAACCGCCAATTAAGAATATCCAATCCAGTGCCATCCCTAGTAATCACGAAAAGAGATATAATCACAAAGAACTGGATGAATATAAACTTCAAAAAACGAATATATTAAAATGTTATTATTCAAAAAAAAAAAGTAAAATTAAAATTAATTTAAACCAAATTTACATGCTGAATGTGTCAAACACATCCAAACTGCCATCTTGTGGTCGAAAAGGTCGAACCACAACCAAATGACAAATTCATATTAACATAGACTGCCACCATGTGGCTAAAAGCCAAACTACAATTATATGGCAAAAATACCTAAACTGCCATCTTGTGGCTGAAATAGTCAACTACAATGAAAAATTATAAATTGAGAAAATTGAATAAAATATCTAAACTGCCATCTTGTGGCTAATTGTAACTTGAGAAAATCGAATAAAATGAATTGGAGAAAATTATTATTTAAGGGGAATTGGATTAACTACTCATAAAACAAAGATGATACTGGAATGGATTGATCCTTTTACAAAATATAGTTCAAAAATTAGACAAATAACAATTCAGATCAATACCAACGTTGATACCTGCCGTAGTGAGTGTATTTAATTTTTATATCAATTCCGTCTCATTTTTTGAGATCCTCTGAACCATATTCCCTCCCCTCCAATCACCATCTAATCTGTCTATACCAAAAAATCTGGCTAAACCAGGGTCCCTTTTGTGATGGATTCTGAAGTGGTTAGAGAGGCTGTGCTATGTTGGTGAGGTGTTCATTAATACGTGTACAGAGATTTCAATTTTTTGAAAAAACCGACCGTGTGTACACGGCATTACACTTAAAAAAGGAAATAAGTCCTAGTGCTCAAATCTAGTGAAAGCCTATTGGTCCTGGACCCACTGCTTTGCCTTTCAAGCATCCCAGTGGATACAGTTGCGCTCTCTTGGTTAAATGTTTATGCCTAATATTCCAGAAATGTGAGAACAAACACATCTGAGAGGCGGTGGTAGCTTTGAGGCTAAGAATTCTAGCTAATGAAAAAAGGGATACGGAGTTCAAATCTAGTGATAGCCGCGTGGCCATGGTTAAGCCACATTGCCTCTCAAACGTCCCAATGGATATAGCTGTGTTCCCTTGGTTTAAGTTTTTATTTCTAGTTGACTAATACTTTAAAAAGGCAAAAATAGGAGAATGAGTGCTCTGGGGTTTGAGAGCAGAGGATAGCTCCGAGGACAGGCGTACTGGCAAAATGTGGGAAAAAAGTTCTATATTTTTTTGAGTGACAGCATTGTGACCTTGGACAACGCACTTCTAATACATTTGTAATCCCTTATGTTAAGTTACTTCCAATTTGGTAATGTCTTTTATTCCAGAAATAGGAGAATAAATTCTTATTTTTCTGAGAGGAGGTGATAGCTGAGGGGATAAGAACTCTGACTAGAAAAGGGACTTAGCTTGGAAAAAAAACCTGCAAGCTCTTTTCAGGGAGTGAAGGACCATATGACGGCCCTCATGATTAACAAACAGATGTCTATTATTTTGAAGGACTCCCACTCCAAGTTTTTCAAAATAAGGGAACCATGGATTGAGTACTCTTTCCTATCATTACATCTGGCTACCATAGGTGTGCGCAACCTAATGCAGTAGGGGGTGCACCCTTAAGCTCAAACACGCATGTATGTGTATCTATCTACATATATATGACCCCGGCACATTGATCTCCCTCCTGGCACAGTGAAAGAGAAAAGGATAAACACTTATCTTATGGCAGAGCCGGTAAGAGGGAGATCTTTCCCATGTTCCTGTTGGCACACAGAACGATAACACTAATGCGTATGGGGGGATTAGGGTGTGCCTGGGCACACCCGGCACACCCTGTGCGCATGCCTATGCTGGCTACTATTGGACGCCTATGGCTGACACGAGAGACTGCCCTGAGTCCATGTCTCCCTCCTTCTCCTCCGCAACCGTACTTGCCTCCTTTGCTATCTTCCTTTTATCCTTAGGGCCTCTATCCCTCTGTTCCTTTCCCTTTCCTTATCTTTCCCTGTTTTGGGTTGTATCACAGATGGAACACCTACTGTATATTTTGGTATTTTGGTATAGATTCACGTTATGGAATATCCCACTGGATCTTCCTGCTTACTTGTTTATACTTTATATTGTTCTGGCTTTATTTGACACCTTATGATGCTTTGTACTGTGGAATGTTTCTTTCTTAGCCCCTACGGGGTGAATGTGGTGCTCTGTCTTAAATCTGTTGCAGCAGGCTTCACTCCTGAGAAGAGCTGCCCTTTGCTGACTGTGTTACAACTATCTTCCCTACCAGCAAATCACCCATCATCAGCTTTTAATGGTTTCAATTATGGACTCATTTACGGACCTATTGTTTTATACACAATTTTAGAATTTTCCAGAGCTTTTATTGCCTGGTTCTTGTGGTTTATCAGTAATTCCGAGCGCCATTCTTATATATTTTGTCCCTGATTTGGAGCAATGTCCCTCTGTCCCTCTTTCCTCCTCATTTGTCCCTCATTTTGGTCTGATCTATAGAGTTGTATATAAATTGCACTTTTTATCTTTAAAAAAGTGTTTCCCAGTGCTAAACCTTTCATCCAAATTCTAAAAGGCTGCATTTGTAAATTTTAAAAGCCAATATAAATGAATAGTAGTGGTTAAAAAAAAAAAAATCCCTTGTGGATTTAATTAACCTTTTTTTTGGTTAATTCTCCTTTAAGGGGGTGTGGCAGGGGGCGTGTCCTATGCCTACATACGTTTGCTAGTAGGCGTCCCTCATTCCCATCTCAAAATGTTGGGAGGTATGACTTCTCCTCCCAAGCGTCTCAGTAGATGGCGTTGTGTTCTTTTAGCTAAGTTTTCCTAAATGACGATTAAAAAATAAAAAAGTTAGATATAGGTGATAGGTAAAATAATAAGAGCTTTGGCTACGATGTTGAAAAAAAAAAAAAAAATTCCACCTAAGTGAAAGCCTTGTGGCCCTAGGCAAGGCACTTAACCTTTCATGTGTCTAATTGGATGGTAATGTCTTCCCCTAGATAGGATAATGAACATTTTTCTGTCTAAAATAGGTGATAACCTCCCAAGTGCAGTATTTTTGTCCGTAGATGGGCAAATGCTGAGGAAGTCCCGCCTACGGACGTAACGCGTACGGGGGGCCTGGAACGCATGACGTCACCCGCGGTCATCTGCTATTGATAGGATTACATGCTGTCTCGCCGGCACTCGGGACTGAGTGCCGTTTTTGTAAGTGTATTTTCTGTCTTTTTATTGAATAAATGTCCATGCAGAGAGCACTATATGTGTTATCTTTCATTGCATATTTATTATTCGTCCACCCTGATGAGTATTGAAAACGGGGCTGTGAATACCTGGATTGTTCTACCCATCGTATGGTGTATGAGCTGAGTGACCTGTCTCAGGTCGAATCTCTAAGGTGAGGGGCCATCCATGTGTGGTGAAGGGATTGCAGTCACTGAAGTTACTATCTCTGTCATCCTTAGTGTTCACCGGTGGTCTCACCTCCCTACTCCATCTGTTTTATTTTATGCATCTTTTTAAGGACATTTTTATTTGCGCAGCACTGTTTGTCTATTTCTGTATTTGATAGGTATTGTTGAATTTGCCTTTAGTGTCTGCTAGCATTTATTTCATTATTTGTCCTTGTGTTTGTCAGCGCTGAATACATCTTTATTTTCAGAGAATCAAAGCAGAACTGGTGGAGACGGTCCCGTCCAACGACGACGAGTTCACTCTGACGAAACAGGAGAGCCTCTTTTTAATGTGTGTGGGAGCTAAAGGGCTTCCTAAACAATTTTAAGTACATGTTATTGTAGGGGCCACTGTACATTAAACACCAACTCATATCACCAGCTACGCTCCGCCACCTTCCCTCCTTAAGGATGTCCTTGAGCACCAAAGGGCCAGTGACGTTTGATCGATCGGAGTCAATGGCTTTTGACCATTGGGCTTTCCTGAGCTGGCACGTTTCCGGGAAGCGTCTGCTGACAGGCGACAAGTTTTGAAGTGAGCTTTCAACAGCTAAACGCCCAACCAAATGAGGTGGCACACAGCAGCGTATACACTGTGAAGGACAACGCGTTAAATATCGACAATCTCCTGCCAGAAAAGACGTACAAGTTTTCCATAAGGAGGACCAAGACATGCAACCTAGTGTACGATAAGTGGTGCGACGCCATTATGCTGAGTACGAGGGAAGTCTGAGCGCCTCCTGCTCCAAAATCCATTAGGTGCCTACAAAACGCAATGCAATAATGCACAATGAATAAAAGTAAAAGAAAGAAACTTTTATGTCTGAGAGTTATTGCGCTACCCACAGGAAGGTAGACTTGTCTAAAAAGTTATGGGTGATAAGAATTAGCCTCCTCCCTGCTCCTACTTTACAGGTAGATAGTGACAACACATTTTCAAACCCAGCAATTCTTAAGATGTCATGCCACTACCCCACCTCCAATCTATTCTTTGGACTATTGGAGAACATGAGCACACTAGGAACGTAATATGAACTCCCCTCCATCACATCACACAAGCTTAATTTCCACTTTCAGCGGGCGCATGGCAAGTCAATATGTAGCACCCCTCTCACACCCCAAAGGCAGGAGGATAGCAACTCCAGAGGCGGGGGCGGGCTACCATTTAACCTCCCAAGGTGGAGTCCATGGTGAAAATTGGAAGGACCGAGAAAGGATATTGGGCGCCAGTCACTTTTGCCTTTTTAAAGTGTTATTGCAGAATGGTTAGGGAGGGTTAGGGGTCTCAGATTCTGCAGCAGATCATTTACAGGCTCTCCAGATCTATGTCCAGCTTCACAGTGTCAGAATCTTTAAGCCGACCCGGCAACACTGTAAGCACGTTCCCAAATTTCAATGCGTCCAATGAGTCACCAGGCTCTTTTTTTGAGAGAACAGCCAATTTTTATGTCTCTCTATGGCAAGGGGCCTTCCCTGGGTCTCCTTTCTTGGCACGGCTTCCTCCAGACCAGGCAGGACAGCTTCAGGGCCACTTCAGCACACGTTAGGCCCCACAACAGGCTATGGGGCCTAACAGCGAAGTTCCATCCAGTGGTATCTCCCTAGGCCTCAGCCCAGGGGAAGTGAGGGAGCGCATGGCCTGTCCCCCATATTTATATCCTTCCCCAGCATGCGCCAGTGCCCTAAACCTCCTACTAGACTGGCTGAAGGAAACATAAATATTAATAACTTAGTTTTATTTGTGAAATCCCATACTGTGATCAGTGACACCGGTGACATCTACTGGTGACAGTGAGAAATCACAAGCCAACTTAAAGGGGTGAAGTAGTGAGAAAAAGTCCTGGACAGCCGCACTCAAAATAATATATTGCCTTTATTGAATACCGATCATCAAAGATACATACCACAGCAGAAAAATGCAGGAAACTGACGAGTTTCACACTGTAGTCAGTGCTTAATCACTGACTACAGTGTGAAACGCGTCAGATTCATGCATTTTTCTGCTGTGGCATGTACCCTTGATGATCATTATTCAGTAAAGGCAATATATTATTTTGAGTGCAGCTGTCCAGGACTTTTTCTCACTACTTCCTTGTACAAGCATTGCCTGCACCTGTTGCTTCCAGCATGGAGGAGATGTTCGTTCCTAATCGGCCTTCCTAGAGCGGTGGTATCTTTCTTTCTCTGCAACTTAAAGGGCTATTAAAGGTTAAATAACAAACATCCTATACTTACCTGCTCTGTGCAATGGTAAACCCCAATCCTCCTCCCGCTGGCGCTCCTGGCTCCTCCTCTTCTCAGAGTAACCACATAGCAAGCCTCTTGCTATGGGGGCACTTGAGTGTGCTCGCCCCCAAGACCTGCTCTGTGTGTCCCTAACACACACAAAACGGGGCTCGGCTCGGCCCCCTGCTCATTCCTCATTGAATCACTGGCTGTTATTGACAGCAGCGGGAGCCAATAGCTCCCTCTGCTGTGTCTCAGCCAATGAGGTTGCAGAGATCCGGGAGAGCAGCCGCTTCCGCGCACATCGCTGGATCGGGATGGGACTTGGGTAAGTATTAATGGGGGGCTGTGGGGGAGCTGCATACTGAATGTTTTTTTTACCTTTGTGCATAGAATGCATGAAGGTAAAAAAACCTTCAGCCTTTAGGCCGTTACAAACTGACGCGACATGCGCTCTGAGAGCACATGTTACATCCCAAGTCGCACCCCATTCAGTGCAATGGAACTTGAGTTGCTCCGACTTAGAAAAAGGTTCCTGTACTACTTTAGGTCCGACTTCGGCACGACTTGCATTGACTTTTGTTAAAGAAGTTGCCTGCAAGTCCTGCTGAAGTTGCATTGAAATGTCAGCTTTAAAGACACGTGGAAGTCGTGCAACTTTGAACAGTCAGTAGGCAGTAGGAACTGGGATTTAGAACCACTTTAACTTTAGGGGAAAAAAAACAGGTGCGAAACTACACAATCAGTCTTAGCTAACTATAATATAAATATAAATATAAAGTACATATAAACTCTGACAATGAACTCCTTTTTTTAATACATCTCCTATAAACATAACTTTAAAAGCTTTTTGCTGTATATCAGTGGCGGTGCATCCATAAAGGGCGCAAACCCCCCCCCCCCTCCTGCTGCACCGCTCTAATCACCATAGATAGATTCATGGATTGCATGAATCTTTCTATGGTCGTTGCTGACACCCCCTATTCAGATGCCCGGCCCATTTTCGGGCGCCAGGCATCTGAATTACACCAGCGGGGGTGGAGGACACTGGACACTGCTCGCTGCCTGCCGCCGTCACCCGCTGCCCACTGGAGACAAGGTAAGTGCCGGACAGATGGCAGGGGCACAGTGGCAGCACTTGGGGCACAGTGGCAACATTTGGGACACGTTGCAGCACTTGGGGCACTGTGGCAACATTTAATGGTCACAGTGGCAACATTTGGGGCACAGTGGCAGCACTTGGGGCACAGTGGCAGCACTTGGGGCACAGTGGCAACATTTGGGGCACAGTGGCAGCACTTGGGGCAGAGTGGCAACATTTGGGGCACAGTGGCAGCACTTGGGGCACAGTGGCAACATTTGGGACACGTTGCAGCACTTGGGGCACTGTGGCAACATTTATTGGGCACAGTGGCAACATTTGGGGCACAGTGGCACCACTTGGGGCACAGTGGCAACATTTGGGACACGTTGCAGCACTTGGGGCACTGTGGCAACATTTATTGGGCACAGTGGCAACATTTGGGGCACAGTGGCACCACTTGGGGCACAGTGGCAGCACTTGGGGCAGAGTGGCAACATTTGGGGCAGAGTGGCAGCACTTGGGGCACAGTGGCAACATTTGGGGCACAGTGGCAGCACTTGGGACACAGTGGCAACATTTGGGGCACAGTGGCAGCACTTGGGGCACAGTGGCAACATTTGGGGTACAGTGGCAGCACTTGGGGCACAGTGGCAACATTTGGGGCACAGTGGCAGCACTTGGGACACAGTGGCAACATTTGGGGCACAGTGGCAGCACTTGGGGCACAGTGGCAGCACTTGGGACACAGTGGCAACATTTGGGGCACAGTGGCAGCACTTGGGCCACAGTGGCAACATTTGGGGCACAGTGGCAACATTTGGGGCACAGTGGCAGCACTTGGGACACAGTGGCAACATTTGGGGCACAGTGGCAGCACTTGGGACACAGTGCCAACATTTGGGACACGTTGCAGCACTTGGGGCACTGTGGCAACATTTAATGGGCACAGTGGCAACATTTGGGGCACAGTGGCAGCATTTAATGGGCACAGTGGCAACATTTGGGGCACAGTGGCAACATTTGATGGGCACAGTGGCAGCATTTGAGGCACAGTGGCATCGTTTGATGGGCACAGTGGCTGCGTTTGATGGGCAGTGGCTGCGTTTGATGGGCACAGTGACAGAATTTGATGGCACGGTGGCAGCGCTTGATGGTACAGTGAGGCTGCAATTGATGGGGTTTTTTTTTCCATAATTTTTCAGTCTGTTTGCATCCCCCCCCCCGAAACATTTTGAGCACCAGCCATTACTGCTGTATATGCTCTATAAGGGCAAACTTCTGCCAGAAATTCAGCGAGCTTATAACTTCCTGTGTTCTCTGATTTGTGCACACATACACAATGTACTCATTAGGTATCAACCCTGCCCAGTTCACTTCCGTGAGCTACAGTAACTTCCAACCCTGTGTATGGAGATGAGTGGTGGAGATGTGCTGTTGTCCTAAAACACTTCCAGTCCTGGGCTGACAACACTGCTTCTCAATAGACACAGTACATTAAGTGTTGTCACCTTAGGAAAGGAGGTGCGGAAGGATCACCAGGTGAAAAATGCCTGAAAGAAAAGAAAATGAATGAAGACACCTCATAGATATGGGCAACGCAGACCACACTGAAAACAGCACTTTGACATTGTAGGTAAATTTATTTTCAAGAATTAAAACCTAAAAATACATTATACATATAAAACACATAATAAACAATTGTGGAAAATATAATTTGCACGGCTATACCAAATACAATGTACAAATTTCCAGATGCCGTACCTTCGAGAGATGTGAAGAGGGATCTTTACAGTGGTTTAAAAGCCTGAACTAGCCAGGTAATCCTAAAAAAAAGGCCAATAAAAGGGTCAGTCCATCTGATATATAAAGATGTTCCTTGTTCACAGCTCTACCTACCTGCCCTTGCTAAAGGCTTCTCACTCTTTCTGCACATTATAGAGCAGAGTGGGTTAAAAAAATCCACCTCTAACCCATAAGTTTGTTGGTGGACTGACCCTTTAGGATTTAAAGGGACATGTCAAGTCTACCCAGCACTTGTAGCTATCCTGTAGGAGAGTTAGAAATTGAACCCATTCATTTACTAGAACCTAGTTTTATCCCTGAGGCACTTTATGACATAGTCCAGTGATGGCGAACCTTGGCACCCCAGATGTTTTGGAACTACATTTCCCATGATGCTCATGCACTCTGCAGTGTAGTGGAGCATCATGGGAAATGTAGTTCCAAAACATCTGGGGTGCCAAGGTTCGCCATCACTGACATAGGATGTCAGATGATTTTAAGTTAACTGTTCTAGATGCTGCTCAAGTCAAAAAAAAACCAACATGGCAGCAAACCCTGGTTGTCTTCAACGTATGAGTTCGAGTATCAGAGATGGAAAGATGTGGACCTCTATATTAAGCAGCATGTTCCAAGTAAGTTCCGGTAGCTGTTTTAATGGCAAGGTTGCCATCTGGAATGTCGGTGACCTACAAAAAGTATTCAGCTGGCCCTTCGGGAATGTATAAAGAGAGCTTGTGGTCCAAAGAACACAAGTGGTTACCTGCTGTGACCAACAGATAGGATCGGACTTAGCCTGTCGGATTGCAGTCAAAAATGCAAGTAGGGGTGGAGGATAGGAGATTAGCAGGGAAGTGTACAGGGGGCCGGCAGAACAGACGATAGGGGTCAGTAGGACAAAGGACAAGGGGCCCCCCCCAAAATAGCGAAAACATATTTTTGCTAAAAATACACTACAATCGTTATTAGAGGACACAAAAAATGGTTTGGCTTTGGTGAAATATCAGGGGTCTAAACAGACCCCTGATAGTTACATAGTAGGTGAGGTCGAAAAAAGGCTTAAGTCCATCAAGTCCACCTTATATGTCAGTATTACATTATATATCCCTGTATGTTGCGGTCGTTCAGGTGCTTATCTAAAAGTTTCTTGAAACTATCAATGCTCCCCGCTGAGACCACCGCCTGTGGAAGGGAATTCCACATCCTTGCTGCTCTTACAGTAAAGAACCCTCTACGTAGTTTAAGGTTAAACCTCTTTTCTTCTAATTTTAATGAGTGGCCACAAGTCTTATTAAACTCCCTTCTGCGAAAAAGTTTTATCCCTATTGTGGGGTCACCAGTACGGTATTTGTAAATTGAAATCATATCCCCTCTCAAGAGTCTCTTCTCCATAGAGAATAATTTCAGTGCTCACAACCTTTCCTCATAACTAAGATCCTCCAGACCCTTTATTAGCTTTGTTGCCCTTCTTTGTACTCGCTCCATTTCCAGTACATCCTTCCTGAGGACTGGTGCCCAGAACTGGACAGCATACTCCAGGTGCGGCCGGACCAGAGTCTTGTTATTGTTTTATCTCTGGAATTAATCCCCTTTTTAATGCATGCCAATATGCAAGAGGAGTTCCGAGCCACCCACGAAAAAAAATTAAAAGTCAGCAGCTACAAATACTGTAGCTGCTGACTTTTAATATTAGGACACTTATCTGTCCAGGGATCCCGTGATGTGGGCGCCCCAGCCGATTTTCAGGTTGGCTCTTGGGTGCTGCCACCGCCATTTGTAGTAAGGCAACCCAGCAGTGAAGAGAGGCGGGGAAGAGGGTGGTGGACAGGGAGGATAATGGGGGCAGTGGTTGGGGGGTGGGGGGTTACAGAACCGATCCCTTGTTGGGCTCCAGCTTTCAGCTGCTGCACAGAGAAAGAGAGCCATTTAGGGGATCAGTTTTGTAATTGGCAAAAGAAAGAATGCAATAATAAAACATCTCTTTGGTGGATACTAAGTTCCTAGCCTACTATAAATAACAATTAACCACAATTTATTGCATGACCCTGTTGAAAATAAGTTTATGAAATGCTTGTTTACCTTGTTGCTATAAATAAAGAAATAACAAAAAAAAAAATACTATTTTCTTTTCTTTCTTGTTTTTTAATACTTTTCTTTGGGGTTAAAAAAATTTAATAATTTAAAAAAGAATGAAAAAATGCATTAATACGGTAAACTACTCATTGGTTGAAAGAATCGATCAACTGAAGCCCAAATTAAGTAAAACACATAAACTAACTAAAATACTTTAACCGCTTCAGCCCCGCAAAGATTTGGCTGCTGAATGACCGCGCCATTTTTTGCGATTCGGCACTGCGTCGCTTTAACTGACAATTGCGCGGTCGTGAGACGTTGTACTCAAACAAAATTTACGTGTTCCCCCCCCCCACACACACACAAATGCAGCTTTCTTTTGGTGGTATTTGATCACCTCTGCGTTTTTTATTTTTTGCGCTATAAACAAAAGAAAAGCGACAATGGGGGTTATTTACTAAAGGAAAATTCACTTTGCACTGAAAAGTGCACTTGGAAGTAAAGTCGCTGTAGATCCTGAGGGGGACATGCAAGGAAAATAAAAACCAGCATTTTAGCTTGCACGTGATTGGATGATAAAATCAGCAGAGCTTCCACTCATTTCAGATCTACCCCTTTAGATTTAGAGCGACTGCACTTCCAAGCGCACTTGCAGTGCAAAGTGGATTTGCCTTTCGTAAATAACCCCCAATATTTTGTACTTTTTGCTATAAAAAATATCCCCATTTTTAAAAAAAAAAAAAACTATTTTTTCCTCAGTTTAGGCCGATATGTATTCTTCTACATATTTTTGGTAAAAAAAAAATCACAATAAGCGTGTATTGATTGGTTTGCGCAAAAGTTATAGCGTCTACAATATAGGGGATAGATTTATAGCATTTTTATTATTATTTTAATTTTTACTAGTAATGGCAGCGATCTGCGATTTTTAAGCAGACTGCGACATTACGGGGGACACATCGGATACTTTTGACACATTTTTGGGACCATTGACATTTATACAGCGATCAGTGCTATAAAAATGCACCGATTACTGTAAAAAATGTCACTGGCAGGGAAGGGGTTAACACTAGGGGGGCAATCAAGGGGTTAACTGTGGGAGGGGACTGACCTAGAGGAAATGACGGATCGTTGTTCCTAGCTAATAGGAACTCACGATCTGTCACTCCTCACAGAACGGAACAGAGACTTGTGTGTTTACACAAACACGTCCCTGTTTTGCCTCTCGTGCTCGCGATCACTCATGGCTGGCGGTCATCGCGACCGTCGGCCACGAGCATCGGCACCCCCGCAGTGCAGCGGGCACGCGTGTGCGCCTGCTATCCCGCAAGCCGACGTATAGCTACGACGGTTCGCGGGATCGTGCCGACCTGCCGCAGTAAAATGATGGTCGGCAAGTGGTTAAGCACCCAAACAGTGCCTGCACCTTTGATTGGATGCATCCACTGCTCAGCTGACAATTATCTGCCAGACTCATTCTATTTTCAGATTGTTTGACAGCCGCATGGAGACAGGGCCACCCATGGCCTAAATTTCGGCTGGTTCATTAGGACCCATTCAAAATTTGCTCTGTGTATGGCCAGCTTAACTGCTTAAGGACCGCCCCACGTACATATACTGCGGCAGGGCAGCCCTAAAGTGCAAAATCACATACCTGTACGTGATTTTTATTCCTTTGGCTCTGGGGTGGGCACCGCCGAAGCCCCACTCCCGCTGTGATTGGACACATCAGCGGGTTTGGCAGACCCAATGTCTGTTGGAAACCTGGCGATCGTTTCCGAGAGAGGCAGATCGGCGGTCTGCCTATGTAAACAAGGCAGATTGCCATTCTGCTAGTAAGGAAGACAGAGATCTTGTGTTTCTGCTAAACAGGAACACGGATCTCTGTCTTCCTTCAGTTAAACCATCCCCCACACAGTAAGAAAACACTCCCAGGGAACACAGCAGTGGCGTAGCTAGGGAGGAGTTTTTGGGGCTATAGCCCCAAGTCTCTGCAGGGGTCCCCAAGGGGAGGGGAGGCTCTCTGGGGACCTTAAGTAAGTGGGGGGCTCTCTGGGGACCCTGATGCAGGGGGGAGGCTCTCTGGGGACCCTGATTTAAGGGGGAAGCTCTCTGGGGACCCTGATTTAAGGGAAGGCTCTCTGGGGACCCTGATTTAAGGGGAAGGCTCTCTGGGGTCCCTGATTTAAGGAGGAGGCTCTCTGGGGACCCTGATTTAAGGGGAGGCTCTCTGGGGACCCTGATTTAAGGGGAAGGCTCTCTGCGGACCCTGATTTAAGGGGGAGGCTCTCTGGGGACCCTGATTTAAGGGGAAGGCTCTCTGGGGACCCTGATGTAAGTGGGGGGCTCTCTGGGGACCCTGATTTAAGGGGGAGGCTCTCTGGGGACCCTGATTTAAGGGGAAGGCTCTCTGGGGACCCTGATTTAAGGGGGAGGCTCTCTGGGGACCCTGATTTAAGGGGGAGGCTTTCTGGGACCCCGATTTAAGGGGAAGGCTTTCTGGGACCCTGATTTAAGGGGGAGGCTCTCTGGAGACCCTAATGTAAGGGGGGCTCTCTGGGGACCCTGATGTAAGGGGGGCTCTCTGGGGATATATACATACACACACACACACATATATATATTATATACCTGTGTATGCCCGCCCAAGCGTATGACTTTCTTTACTACGGTGCTATGGGCTCTAGCCCCAGATCTTTTGTAGACCTAGCAATTCCCCTGGAACACAGTTAACCCTTTGATCACCCCTGATGTTAACCCCTTACCTGCCCGTGTCATTAATACAGTGACAGTGCATTTTTTATCACTGTATTGGTGTCACTGGTCCCCAAAAAGTGTGAAAAGTGTCAGTTGGGTATCCGATTTATCCTTCCCCAAAGTCGCAGTCCCGCTAAAAATCGCTGATCTTTGCCATTACTACTAAAAATAAAAAAAGAAAAAAGTCTATAAATCTATTCCATAGTTTGTAGATGCTATAACTTTTGCTCAAAACCAAGCAATATACGCTTACTGGGATTTTTTTTTTTTTACCAAAAATAAGTAGCAGGATGCATATTGGCCTAAATTGATGCAGAATTTTTTTTTTTTTTTAATTGGATGTGTTTTATAGCAGAAAGTAAAACAATATTGTTTTTTTTTTTTTTTTTTTGAAAATTGTCTGTCTCTTTTTTTTTATAGCCCAAAAAATAAAAATAAAAACGCAGAGGTGGTCAAATACCACCAAAAAGAAAGCTTTATTTGTGGGGGGGAAAAAAGGACGTAAATTTTATTTGGGTTCAGCGTCGCACGTCCGCGCAATTGTCAGTTAAAAACAACGCAGTGCCGTATCGCAACATCCGAGGCATGTAGCATGGGAGGGGAAGACAGGAAGGGAAAATGTATTTTAAAAGAGAACTTCAAGTGGAAATTGCGATGAAATGATAACATATGGCGGTACAAGACTACAAAGAGAAAAAAAAAAAAAGTGTGAGATTTAAAAATGGTTAAAAATGTCCTCTTTTGTGCCCATCGCCTAAACCCTGGAGCATGCATTCTCTGAAGCAGTGTCAGGATTTTATTGCACAGGTGACCAGCACCATTATTTTTTATTTTTTTTGCAGAAGCTGAGAATAGGTTTTTTTTTCTTTTTTTAGCGTCGGCGGTTTTGCACAACCATGATTTCCGCAGCAGGGACATGGGCCCCCCTCTGGATGTAGTGCTGCAGAAGTCTCTTCCACATAGGACAACACCATAACAGTTTAGAGTTTCCTGTGGAAAATAATTAAAAAAAAAAAATTTTAATGGCACAAAACAGAATCATAGCTCTACGTGTTATAAATTGCACTGATAAAGAGAACCTGTCACGGATTTACTTATGCAACAATCCAAATATTCAGTATTAATTACAATTGTGCAGGCTTATGTATGAAAGATTTCCTATTTGCTTAACTTACTTTGTCCAATGCTGGCCATACACTAAAACAAGGGCAGAAGATTTTATATATGAAAGATTGAAAATTTACTGACGGTCCGCTTTAATTCTTTCATAGGCACGGGTGGTGCCCAGACTTTGTAAGGCTTAGTTTTTTGTAACTTTTAAGTGCCTTAGGCACTTTTTGTATGATTTTGCATTAAAACCAAAACGAATATAACAAATAAAAAAAAAAAAAAATAACATAGTGCTGTATTCTTGAAGCTGAACTCCATGATCAGCATACCCTGTTTCCCCGAAAATAAGACCTAGTGTGATTGTCGGTGATGGCTGCAATATAAGCCCTACCCCCCAAATAAGCTCTGCCCTGTTTCCCCGAAAATAAGCCCTACCCTGAAAATAAGACCTACAAGGACTTTAACTAGGGCTTATTTGGGGGGTAGGGCTTATATTGCAGCCATCACTGACAATCACGCTAGGTCTTATTCTCGGGGAAACAGGGTATATCATTTAAATACAAGAGGCATGTACTGTATATGCTCACTTGAATCTTTGTGTACCTTGTATAGTTCTTCGATATACACCCTATGTGCAGTAATCAAGTATGAAAACTTTGCCTCTGTGCAGGAGCCTCCTGTAATACAGACCGATCACTGCTGCCCTCCCCCCTTCTGCAGGGTGAGTGGTCTGGTCTCCACCTCTCCTGTAGTTTTCTGCAGGCAGCCTGTAGTGGGTGGAGCCTGTTTGGCTCCTCCCACCGCTCTGCTCTCTGTACAGGCTATGTAGGGCACAGTGATGTCACTGCTATTATTACAAAATTTGCAAAGTGCAAAAGTGCAAAGGGTTTGCAAAGGTGCACAAAGTGGATATATATCCACTGAGCAATATATTTAAATGAACGTTTTTGTGCCTGGTGTTACTTTAACCGCTTGTCGACCAGCCGCCATCATTATACTGCGGCAGGTCGGCACGATCCCGCGAACCATCATAGCTGTACGTCGGTCCCTTTAAGCGGGATAGCAGGCTCCCACGTGCTGCAATGCGGGGGTGCTGATGCGAATGGCTGGCAGTCGCGATGACCGCCGGCCATGCGCAATCAGGGGCACGAGAGCCAGAACAGGGACATGTGTGTAAACACACAAATCTCTGTTCTCTGAGGAAAGGAGAGACATTGTGAGTTCCTACTAGCTAGGAACAACCATCTGTCATTTCCTCCAGTCACTCCCATCCCCTTACATTTAGAACACACACTGAGGGAACACAGTTAACCCCTTGATCGCCCCCATAGTGTTAACTCCTTCCCTGTAAATGACATTTACACAGAAATCAATGCATTTTTACAGCACTGATCGCTGTATATTTGTCAATGGTCCCAAAAATGTGTCAAAAGTGTCCGATGTGTCCGCCATAATGTCGCAGTCCCGATAAAAATCGCTGATCACCGCCATAACTAGAAAAAAAAAAATAATAATAATAAAAATGCCATAAATCTTTCCTCTATTTTGTAGACGCTATAACTTTTGTGCAAACCAATCAATATACCGGTATGCTTATTGTGATTTTTATTACCAAAAATATGTAAAAGAATACATATCGGCCTAGACTGAGGAAAAAATTAGCTTATTTTAAAAAAAAAATTGGGGATATTTATTATAGCAAAAAGTACAAAATATTGTGTTTTTTTTCAAAATTGACGGATTTTTTTGTTTATAGCGCAAAAAATAAAAACCGCAGAGGTGATCAAATACAACCAAAAGAAAGCTCTATTTGTGGGGAAAAAAAGGACGCCAATTTTGTTTGGGTGCAACGTCGCACGACCGCGCAATTGTCAGTTAAAGCGACGCAGTGCCGTATCGCAGAAAAATGGCCTGGTCATTGAGCAGCCAAATCTTCCGGGGCTGAAGTGGTTAACAACGGGGCTTTAATATTTGATAGCATTAAGCAATCACAGCTGGGGAGGCAGTAGAAGAGGCCAGGCAGATAAAAAAGGCAAACGTTTTCTGACTTACAAACTGAAGATTAATCCTTAGATAAAGTAAAGCCCAATACAGGAGCAATTATTATTTTTATATGCCAGTTTTATACGATAATGTTATACTGAGTATTTCAACTCTTACATGAGACCAGTGAATATTTATTTCTATATAGTGCTCTATACATGAATATCTAAATGTGTCACCTCTCACCTAGTATACAGAGGCCCTCCTTGGCTCTGGTAAGTGCAACGTTAATCTGGTTTGGATCACTCAGAAATCCAAGATATCTCCTCTGCCAGCCGATGGTGGGATGACTGTCCAGGTCTTGTGCGGAAGCAGAGCGCACGGTGGAAAAGATGACATATCGCCACTCGCTCCCTGTAGGAGTAGACAGTGAGGAATGAGGATTCATAGCAAAAGAGAAGAAAAATTATAAGCCTTTTTAAAAGCGTTTGGAAAACTTATCCTGTAGCTGGTTTTATCTCAGTAGCCAGGGTGCTAACCTTAGATCCGAACCACCTATGGTTGGCTTAAAGCCGCGTACACACGATCGGACTTCCCGTCAGAAAATGTTCGATGATCGGAAAATCCGCTCAATCGGACAATTGTTTAAAATTTAAAATTGTTTAAAATTTAAAATTGTTTAAAATTTTCCGCGGACAAATATCTGTTGTCGGATTTTCCGATCGTGTGTACACAAGTCTGTCGGACAAAAGTCCAAAGTACAAACACGCATGCTCGGAAGCAAGGACGAGCCGGAAGCGGTCGGTCTTGTAAACTAGCGTTCGTAATGGAGAATTCACATTCGTGACGCGGCAAATTATGAAATCTGGAAATGCAGCGCACAATTCTCTTCTTCTTTAATGGGATAATAATGAAGCTGCTTTGCTGGTGATACTGACGGAGTTATGGCAAACTGATTTTCAAAGGTTTTTTTTTTCTAGTGATATCAAGAATAATATTATTATGCTTTTTTTTTTTTTTATTTGGGCAACTTACCACAACACCATTATCCTGTAGTTTATAATATCAAAGATACAACTATGTTGGTGTCCCTTGTTAATTTTACATTGTATTTTTTTAAATGTAACTGCCGAATCCCAAACTGTCATTTGAAGTAAAACACACAGCCAAGTATTATTCTACACAATTTTTCTTATTGTGCATTAAAAAAAGAAAACAAACAAAATTAGACATGCTATCTGCCAATAGAACTTAACCAAAAAGTGCATTCTATGCATCCAAAAATATAGAAAATATACCAAATCAAATCATTATTATTTAACCAAAAAAAATAATGTCAAAGCAATAACTCCAAGGCCAATAATAAATTACATGTTATCTCCTCTCCTACACACGGCCACACAATTATTGGCCAACAAATACGAACGTAGTGACGTACTATGTTGTTTTTCAGATCTTTAGCACCACCCTTTGGGTTCCTTCTGCTAATTTCATGTTAGTAGAAGTTTGGTGAGTGTTAGTAGAAGTTTGGTGAATATTCACCCCTCTTGGCTTTTTACCTATTTTGTTGCATTACAGCCTCTTTAGTTCAATGTTTTTTTAATCTGAATTATATGTGATGGATCAGAACACAATAGTCTAAGTTGATGAAGTAAAATTAGAAAAATATATACATAAAACTATTTTTCAGAAATAAAAACCTGATAATTGGCATGTGCATATGTATTCACCTCCTTTGTTATGGAACCCATAAAAAGCTCCAGCTTAACTTCAGAAGTCACATAATTAGTGAAATGATGTCCACCTGTGTGCAATGTAAGTGTCACATGATCTGTCATTACATAGACACACCTTTTTGAAAGGCCCCAGAGGCTGCAACACCTAAGCAAGAGGCACCACTAACCAATAAATAACACGTTATCTCCTCCGATTCCGCAACATGGCTGGTTGGTGAACCGCCGCTCAGAAACGAACTGAAAAGCGCAAAATGAAAAGCGCGAAAAGAAAAGCGCAAATCAACACTCACCAAACTTCTACTAACATGAAATTAGCAGAAGGAACCCAAAGGGTGGCGCTAAAGATCTGAAAAACAACGTAGTACGTCACTGCGTTCGTATTTGTTGGCCAATAATTGTGTGGCCGTGTGTATGCAAGACAAGTTTGGGCCAACGCCCTTCGGACAAAAGTCCATTGTTTTGTTGGCCAACAATCAGATCGTGCGTACAGGGCTATAGTCTTTCATCGAGGAAGGAGGAGGGGGCAGGGCCTAGCGGCATGTCGTCAGAACTCTGCCGGCTGAACCTGGAAGAGCTGGTTGCTTCCCGATGACGTCACCAAAGGAGATGGCGGCGTGGAACCAAAAGGAGGGGAAAGAAGAGAAGTCAATCTTAGCAGGACAAGGCTGGATCCACTGGGCAGGTGAGTACCCTGACTGTGCAAGACTGGCAACAAGGTAAGCAGTGGGGAGGGGTTTAAAAAAAAAATTGATGGTTCGGGGACCAAGTGAAGATCCCCCTTCAGATTTTTGCAATAATGTGCTTGTTTGCCTTACAGACTTACCTGTCCAAGGATGGCCTCCAGTGCCGTGCAGTCATTGCTCCGGCACTTCCATCTCTCTTCTGGTGTTCAGCCTAGAGTTGCCACCTCATCCCTTTAAACCTGAACATATATTCAGAACCTGTGTAATTCATATGTGTTTGGGTTTAAAGGGATGAGCCGATTGAACGACTGCTATTAGAATCACGGGACCTCACACTGCTTAGCTGACAGGGCCCTGCTCCCCCCTCCCCATTTGCTAAAAACACACTAAAATCACTATTATATGACATATTTACCGGCCCCATTCCCTGCTCTCCATCCTGAAATATCCTCTTGTGTGCCCGTAGCAGCTGCCGTTGGGAGAAGAGGGAAGCCGGAAATGATGCAGGGAAAAGGGGCACACAGGGGGTACCGTAAAGCAGGGGGGGGGTGCGGATGTTAGATGTTAGCACAGCTGGAGGGAGGGAGCGGGCCCCCCTTCTGAACTGATGGGGCCCGTGCCCAGTACAGGAGGGCTGGCTATACCGCCTCATCAATGGCCTTGCTCCCATGTATGTGCATGGCAGTCACGTCATCACGGCACAGAGAGGGTGCTGTAAATGTACTATGAGTTGCGCATGCGCATCTCAGTGTACATTATGGCTGACAGGCAGGGGGAAGCATTTATGACAGAAGAGACCATTAGGGTCTCTTCTGTCAGAAAAAAAAAAACCCTGCCTGTCACTGTTTTATGTAAATTTGCATTTAATACTGTTTTAAAGGTAACACTACAATAATCAGAGTATACGCTCTCTAAAAACACACTATACTGTTATAATAAAAAGGCACGGCGGTACAACAATGACACACTAACCTTGGCTCTTCATTATGGTGGAGACGGTCACATTGCTCAGTCTCATCGCCTGCAGCCTCTTGCTGATCTCTGACACCTGTGCATTGTAAGCGGTCAGTATAGCAATTTCACTTTGTTCTATAGACTGTAAAACCAGCAAGGCAGCCAAACGAACCTGGAAACAAAAAAGGGGTGCACTGATCAGACTGGGAACTGGCATGTTAGCAATTACATGTTTACTAGGAGGTTGATGTACTAAAGGCAAATAAACAGAGCTTAACAAACATGGGGAAGCTCTGCTGACTTCCATCATCCAATCACGTGCTAGCCAAAAATGCTGTTTTTTTTTTTTTTTCCTTGCATATGATTGGCTACTCTTTGCAAAGTGAAGCTTTACCTCATTTACTAAATTCTGGAGTGACTGCACTTGCAGAGGGCAACTGCACAGTCTATTTGCCTTTAGTAAATCAACCCCTAGATCAGGGGTCTCAAACAGGTGGCCCTCCAGCTGTTGCAAAACTACAAGTCCCATCATGCCTCTGCCTGTGTGAGTCATGCTTGTAACTGTCAACCTTGCAATGCCTCATGGGACTTGTAGTTTCGCAACAGCTGGAGGGTCGCCAGTTTGAGACCCCTGCCCTAGATGTTCACTACCCCAACATGCTAAGCGGAAGATGAAGAAATAAATTCTGCTGGGCTATTGTTTATGCTTTTCCTGTTCTTTACCACAATTACAATTACAGCTGCACATTTTTGTTTCAAATAGCAATTGTGTATAATCAAATATGTCTTATTTTGAGTGGGCAATCAATGCATGGGTCTTTGCCATATCTCCTACCTTCTGTCTAAAGTTCTACCAGAACCTTTGATAACTCTGCAAATCAATGACTGATCACATGTGCAGCACCACGGCAACTGCAGATCAAATTAAGATGGCAGCTTTCTTGGTTGTAAGGTTTAGTTCTGCTTTAACCCTTTCGCTGCCAGAGCCGTTTTTGTATGAGATGCCCATAGGGATTTCACTTTGACGGGTTTCATCCATGGCCTTGGCCTAGTAAATGGATTTTCCCTGTAGAATCCTCACTGCAGACTATTGCTTCTTCTACAGTGCCTTGCAAAAGTATTCACCCCCCCTTGGCTTTTTACCTATTTTGTTACATTACAGCCTTTAGTTCAAGGTTTTTTTAATCTGAATTATATGTGATGGATCAGAACACAATAGTCTAAGTTGGTGAAGTAAAATTAGAAAAATATATACATAAAACTATTTTTCAGAAAAAAAAAACTGATAAATATAGCCCCCCCCCCGAGGGCTTTCACACTAGAGCGGTGAGCTGGCAGGACGAAAAGTCCTGAAAAGTCCTGCTAGCAGCATCTTTGGAGCGGTGAAGGAGCGGTGTGTATACCGCTCCTCCACCACTCCTGCCCATTGAATCAATGGGACACCGCGGCAATACCGCCGGCAAAGCGCCTCTGCAGAGACGCTTTGCGGTGTTTTTTAACCCTTTCTCGGCCGCTAGCGGGGGCAGATTTACCAATGGTAAAGCGCCACTAACAATGGCGCCGTTTTACCGCCGACGCCGCCCCCGCCCCAGTGTGAAAGGGGCCTTAAGGTCTACTGGTCGTTTAATTGAGATTTGGGGAAAAAGGTAACAAGATATCTAAAAAGGTAGTAAAGACAACATAACAGATATATACATACTGCTTCATTGGCCTCTTCTAGGTTCGCCTTTGAGCTAATGTTCCCTTCTGCAGTGGTGACCATCAGGCTTTGCTCCTGCCCATTCACTTCCCCGAATACAATACGGTGAAACTTTCGTGTAAAAAAGAGACTATTTGGCATGTTATTCTGCTGGGGGCTGGTACGGAGGCGATCATTATAAAATTCCCGAGATGGAAACATGCAAATATCTAAATGCTGGAGATAAAGAAGACACAAAACTGGGGTTAGCTACAAAGCCCAGGGACACATTTCCTCATCACCCAAAAAGTTTGTATAGCTGCAATATATGGGATTTTTGGTTTGGATATGTCGTCAATAAATCACATATACAAATACCACTTTAACCACTTGAAGATCAGGCCTATTTTTTGTTTTCTGGTACAATGTTTTTTATTGAAATATAAAAAAAAGGGGGAAAAACCCCTGATAATGAGTTCCCACGCAGGGGATATGTACAGAAACATAAGAAGGAGGTTTACATAGAAGCACATAATGAACATTTTTTAAGGTACATTATATCAATCTGACATTGACCCGTCAGCCAGGGCCGGCGGTCAGTGCGCTATGCCCAAGCTGTAAGGCCCAGGGGCTAAGGCGGACAAAAACAAGCGGAGTTGTCCGCAAAACAGGGTAGGGGGAGACAAACAAGCATGAGAAGGGAGGAAAGAAGAGAGAAGAGAGAAAAAAAAAAAAAAGAAAGAAAGAAAAAAAAAAAAAAGGGGGGGAGGGGAAGAGTGGAGAAAAAGAACACATGTACAACAACAGAGGGGGAAGGAGGAGGAGATATATGAGTAGAACAGAGAGCGGCGGGCGAGAGGCCCAGAAAAGGAGAGGAAGAGAGGGGACAAAAGGGGTCCCTCAGGCTGGAGGCTAGTACAAATTGGACCTACAGACCTAGACTAGTCGGATTTAGATTGGGGAGTGTGTAGGACCACCACGGGGCCCATACCTTAAGGAATTTAGCATGGGAGTCGTGGAGGATGCTGGACATTTTTTCGTGAATCATGAGGGTCGTCAAGGAATTCTTCACCTCTGCGAATGAGACCGAGGGTTTTTTCCAAGCCCTCGCTATTGTTCGTTTAGCGGCAATGAATAAATATGTAGCTAGTTTTTGTTGATGAGAAAAGAGGCCCGGGAGCGGGCAATGGAGTAATGCAAATTTGGGGTCTTTGCGGAAGGGAGCATGAAATAGGGAGGAGAGTAGACCAAAGACCCTTGACCAGAAGCCTATAAGACGGGGGCAGGACCACCACGTGTGCAGTTCATCTCCTCGTTGACCGCAACCCCTAAAGCATCTGTCGTTGTATGATGGGTTTGATTTGGCGATACGGGCTGGAACCCAATACCAGCGCAGGAGGACCTTATAGGCCGCCTCCAACGTGGCAGTGTTAAAGGAGCATTTTGCTATGCTGGACCAGGCCTTACTCCAATCTGCGAGATCTATGGGGAATAGGTAGGAAAGGGAAGTGGAATTGTTGCCGGCAGTTAGTAAGGAGTATATCATGGAAATGGTGCCACGAGCACCTGGGCAATGTTGGCAGGAGTGCTCGAAGGCAGTCATTTGGTATGGAAAGGAGCCCAGGCGTCGAAGGGAAGTTATCCAATGTCGTAGTTGGATATAGCGGAAAAGCTCGGCAGGTGGAGCTTCATGGGTCTCTCGAAATGAGGACCACGTGGGAAAGCCGCGGGTATGAAGGAAGTGGCGAACCAGGGAAAACCCATGGGTGGGCCACTATTTTTTGTTTTCAAGTAAAATTCTGCATTTTTTTTTTTTTTGCTAGAAAATTACTTAGAATCCCCAAACATAAATTTTTTTAACAGAGGCCCTAGAGAATAAAATGGCGGTCATTGCAATTTTTTCATTTCACAAGGTATGTGGGTATTTAACTACTCACGGACTGCCGATATACATCCATTACTTTGAAGAGGAATATCGTTGTTATGGCAGCAGCTAGCTGCCATAACCCTGGTATCCTCTTCTTCGGCCGGCAGTCCGCTTTCCGATAATAGTGGTCTCTACGGCGGGTTTACTCCGGTGCCCTCCGCCGCTTACTGGAGCCATTGGCAGTGGTGGAGGCGATCGGATCTTTTTCATTGCTGGGTATAGAGATGCGTGAGGGGAAGATGGCTTCCACCCGTCTCCATACCATTGCAGGATGGAAGCGACGCCAAAACGTCACTTCCGCCCATAGCTCTAAAAAGGCCATTTTTTTTTTTTTTTAAATGACATTTTTTTCTTTTTTTAATGCATTTTAGTGTAAATATGAGATCTGAGGTCTTTTTGACCCCAGATCTCATATTTAAGAGGTCCTGTCATGCTTTTTTCTATTACAAGGGATGTTTACATCCCTTGTAATAGGAATAAAAGTGACACAATTTTTTTTTTAAACAGTGTAAAAATTAATAAAATCAAGTAAAATAAATAATTAAAAAAAAAAAAAATTTAAAGAGCCCCCGTCCCCACGAGCTCGCGCGCAGAAGCGAACGCATACGTGAGTAGCGCCCGCATATGAAAACGGTGTTCAAATCACACATTTGAGGTATCGCCGCGATCGGTAGAGCGGGAGCAATAATTCTAGCCCTAGACCTCCTCTGTAACTCAAAACATGCAACCTGTAGAATTTTTTAAACGTCGCCTATGGAGATTTTTAAGGGTAAAATTTTGTCACCATTCCAAGAGCGGGCGCAATTTTGAAGCGTCACATGTTGGGTATCAATTTACTCGGCGTAACATTATCTTTCACAATATAAAAAAAATTTGGCTAACTTTACTGTTGTCTTGATTTTTGATTCAAAAAAGTGTATTTTTTTCCCTAAAAAAGTGCGCTTGTAAGACCGCTGGGCAAATACGGTGTGACAAAAAGTATTGCAACGACCGCCATTTTATTCTCTAGGGTGTTAGAAAAAAATATGTATAATGTATGGGGTTTCTAAGTAATTTTCTAGCAAAAAAACTTGTTTTTAACTTGTAAACACCGAGTCTGAAAAAGAGGCCTGGTCTTTAAGTGGTTAAATAAAAGGCCTTTTTTTGGCATGTCCATTCATATTTTCAATATCAATGCCAAAATTTCACAATTTCTGCCAGGGTATGCAAACTTTTGAGCACGACTGTGTGTGTATATATATATATATATATATATATATATATATATATATATATATGTATATATACATATATATATATATATATATACACACACAGTATCTCACAAAATTGAGTACACCCCTCACATTTTTGTAAATATTTTACAGTTCTGTATTGATTGTGTGCTGCTAGTTGGACACTGGGACTGATGGGACTTATAGTTCCATATTGACGGTGTGCTCTCTCTGGGCTCCTAGTATATCACAATAATCTTATATCAGTTGGCCACCTTTAGTTATGTGGGTAATAAGAACTCTAAAATTTTCTACACCCCCCTACTTCCTTTGTTATGTACACAAGATACAGACATGCTTCTTACCATACGATACTGAGTGTCCAGAAACAGCGCCCGTTCCTCATACCTCTCGAACAGCGAACGATCCATTTTAAGAAGTTTACAAACTTCATTTATTACTACAGGGCGGAGCTGACGATGGTCCCCAATCAGCACAATCTGGGACAAAAAACAAGGGAAAAGATGAACTTTCACTGTTTTAGAAGGACTTAAATCTTTTTGTCTTTTTCCCCCCTTTATTTTCACTTAGTGATCCTGCCACTAGCAACACTTACTCAGCATACTGTACCTACGGAGGAGCAGCCTTGTCTGTTCACTAACATAGGTGGAGGTGTTTTGTAGTTCCCAGAGATAGCTGGCAACAGTATAACTGAGAAGAATGCAGCACAGACAGAGAGGACAGGAAGTTATCACTTACAAGATTTCTAAAGGATCAAGGTAATTTTTTGCACAGTTGGGTGCAATAGAAGACTTGTATTGATGTAATGCAATAACAGATAACAAACCCAGTGGGAAAGCTGCCTAACCCGGATACACTCACGGTTTTCAATAATGTGAAGAGCGGGTTTCGGCCGGATCGACAGCATCTGTAAAAGGCAGAATGCGGCCTGGCTGTCTCAAACAGGAAGCTATCCAAAAGAGCTGCGACCTTACGCTTTCCCTCCTCGTCAGGAACCTTTTTCTAATGCTAGTACTGTCCCTATCAGGCTGGGTACCTTTCCCTGCACTACCCACTTGCATAACGTGTGCCAAGCCTGGGAGCCAGGGCCTTAAATAGGTTCTGCCTGACCCAAGATGGCTGCCAGAGTCACATGGCGGGGGGGGGCAACATCCAACCGGATTGCTTCCCTAGTGACCCAGGAAATCAAAGAGGAACTATGTTCCTCTTGACTTCCTCTCAAGCTACAAGGATGAGCGCCACCTGCAGTGGAGAAAGTAGAAAGTAATATTGCCAGTGTCTTCCCTGGTTTCAGCAACCCCTCATTTGCACAGATGGGAGCAAAAGAGGCAGATGGCTCAGCCTAAAACCTGGTGACAAGATACTGCTGTCCTAACCCAGAAGTCACATCGGAGGCCAGATGAAGGCAACCGCACTGGACTTTCACAACTGTTGCCGAAAGCCCATCCCCAGACAAATGATAATTAAAACAAAAAGTATCAGGAAGTCAGATTTACATGCATCAGCACCTTGTCTATATGCAAAATTATAAGACATATCATTATGTTCAATTCCAAGGGGCAAGCTAGGGCAGTATAGGGGCGGGCTAGGGTAGTATATGGACAGGCTAGGGCAGTATAGGGGCGGGCTAGGGTAGTATATGGACAGGCTAGGGCAGTATAGGAGCAGGCTAGGGTAGTATATAGACAGGCTAGGATAGTATACCTACAGGCTAGGGTAGTATAGGGGCAGGCTAGGGTAGTATAGGGGCAGGCTAGGTAGTATAGGGGCAGGCTAGGGTAGATATAGACAGGCTAGGGTAGTATAGGGGCAGGCTAGGGTAGTATATAGACAGGCTAGGGTAGTATAGGGGCAGGCTAGAGTAGTATATAGACAGGCTAGGATAGTATATAGACAGGCTAGGGTAGTATTGGGGCAGGCTAGGTAGTATAGGGGCAGGCTGGGGTAGTATATAGACAGGCTAGGGTAGTAAATAGACAGGCTAGGGTAGTATACCTACAGGCTAGGGTAGTATAGGGGCAGGCTAGGGTAGTAAAGGGCAGGCTAGGTAGTATAGGGGCAGGCTAGGTAGTATAGGGGCAGGCTGGGGTAATATATAGACAGGCTAGGGAAGATATAGACAGGCTAGGGTAGTATAGGGGCAGGCTAGGATAGTATATAGACAGGCTAGGGTATTATAGGGGGAGGCTAGGTAGTATAGGGGCAGGCTGGGGTAGTATATAGACAGGCTAGGGTAGTATATAGACAGGCTAGGGTAGTATAGGGGCAGGCTAGGGTAGTATATAGACAGGCTAGGGTAGTATAGGGGCAGGCTGGGGTAGTATATAGACAGGCTAGGGTAGTATAGGGACAGGCTAGGGTAGTATAGGGGCAGGCTAGGTAGTATAGGGGCAGGCTAGGTAGTATAGGGGCAGGCTGGGGTAGTATATAGACAGGCTAGGGTAGTATAGGGGCAGGCTAGGATAGTATAGGGGCAGGCTAGGGCAGTATAGGGGCAAGCTGGGGTAGTATAGGGGCAGGCTAGGGTAGTATAGGGGCAGGCTAGGGCAGTATAGAGACAGGCTAGGGTAGTATATAGACAGGCTAGGGTAGTATATAGACAGGCTAGGGTAGTATAGGGGCAGGCTAGGGCAGTATAGAGACAGGCTAGGGTAGTATATAGACAGGGTAGGGTAGTATATAGACAGGCTAGGGTAGTATAGGGGCAGGCTAGGGCAGTATAGAGACAGGCTAGGGTAGTATATAGACAGGCTAGGGTAGTATAGGGGCATGCAGAGCGGCAGGGGGGGCAGTTGTCATCATGACACACAAAACTGCTGGAAAAAAAATCTTGGTCGCAATTTGCTGGGTAAATAGAAGAGAAGGAGAGGTGGCCGTGGCTCAATTTTCTGCCCCTCTCAAAGTGCTGCCTGGGTCCAATGGACCCACTGGTACCCATGGTAGGGCCAGCCCTGCCTTCACCAGTAATTTAGGAGTATTGCACAATATACATAGCACACAGCACATGGCATTTCCACTTACTGACTGTACACCTTTGTGGCTGACAAGTGGCACAAGAGACTCCGGCTCGGTGCACATGCCGCACTCGTCAATGACCACCTGCGTGATAGGCACCTCTGTCAGCATATTACTGGAAGATGCCACGCAGGTACACAAGATGATGTCATGATGTTTCAGCTCCTCTTTGCGGGCATCAGCTATCAGGGCCTTGTACCTGAAACAGAAAGAGTAAGACACAAGCTGACATCTTCAAAAAGGCAATGTAAGCAAAGGGGGAGATAAGAAAAGGTGTACGTGTTGGGAACCAATCAGAAGCCATCCTAAATCCCAACATTCAGAACAAATAAACTTGATTTACAGGTTGTAGGCTTTACCTCTACACATAATCCTCTGCTCTACATGGCAGCTACACCCAAAACAAATATTTTGGTTTTTAATTGGCACTGGGGGGGGGGGGCTGAATAAACTGCCAGGATATACAGGGGCATCTCATAAAATTAGAATATCATGAAAAAGTTAATTTATTTCAGTAATTCAATGTAAAAACGTGAAACTCATATATTTTATATAGATGTGTTACACACAGAGTGATACATTTCTTTCTTTTTATTTTGATGATTATGGCGCTGCGTAAACTGTCGGCGCTATATAAATCCTATATAATAATAATAATACAGCTAGTAAAACCTAGGTATTGGTACATTCGGCAGTGTGGGCAGGTGCCAAGTCCTGCTGGAAAATTAAATCAGCATCTCCATAAAGCTGGTCAGCAAAGGGAAGTATGAAGTGCCAACAGTACCAATACCTGGTTTAATGATCACGGTATCACGGTCCCTTGATTGGCCAGCAAACTCGCCTGACTTAAACCCCATAGAGAATCTATGGGGTATTGTCAAGAGGAAGATGAGAGACACCGGACCCAACAATGCAGACGAGCTGAAGGCCGCTATCATAGCAACCTGGGCTTAGCGTAAATTTTAGATCTGAAGTCTTTTTGACCCCAGATCTCATATTTAAGAGGTCCTGTTGTGCATTTTTTCTATTACAAGGGATGTTTACATTCCTTGAAATAGGAATAAAAGTGACACAATTTTTTTTTTTTAAAGAACAGTGTAAAAAAAAAAAAAAAGGTAAAATAAATAAGAAAAAAAAAGCATTTTTTTTCCTTAAACTTTTTGATGATACTCTAATTTTCTGAGATGCCCCTGTTTTTCTAAAGAATTCTGTAGAACCCACAAGGGTATAATTGGTGTTGGATTTAAATTGTACTTTGGGTGCTAGGCTGTTTCCAGTCTACGAAGTGTAGAACCTCTTTTTCTACACCCCTAGGGGCCTCACTAGAGCCTAAGATCCAAGGTAAGTTTACTTTTTGCAACCTGACATGATCAAAGCAAGAGAATAGCCGACTTTGCCATTTTTTTTTTTTTGGTTCTTCTGAAATTTTGCATGTAGATCTGTCCTGTTGCCGGTATGCAATTTAGGATTTCAAGCACGATTCATGGATTGTATGATTCCCTGCATAATGGATGACTCGGCATGCACAGATGGAGGTGGATAAATTAAGATCTAAAAGTGTTTATAACCAATAAAGGAATAGTTTCATCACAGTTGGGACCCCCTAATATTTGTTTTATACTATATGTGAAGGGGGAGGTGGCAACTTTGGTTTGCTTTGCAATGGCCACAACGTCTTAACAGAGGTGGATGCAAAAGGAGTCGAGACAGAGGGACAGGAAAACACAGAACACACAATGAAAGGAGACGTATGAGATACATGTAACCCCCTCAATTTTTTCCTTACATATCTATATCCTCTTGGCTCATCTCTTCCCCATCGCGGATTCTTTGGTCCATCTCTCGAATACGTTTGCTGTAGGGTTTTGTTGGCTCCCGGATCAAGTGATGCAGGGCAATAGGTCTGTGGGAGACAAACAACCATCAGTCACCTTGCAGAACATTTAAACCTGAGCACGGGTGACTCCCCCCCACCCCCACCCAGCAGTTACAAAAAAAAACATTTTTAAAAGGCCTCTTTAAAAAAAAAAAAAAAAGAAAAAAAATGTTCTTTAAGTGCACTGTGTTCGGGCACTGGATACAGTGCACCATGGGAAGCGCCACGTCAATGCAATCACGAGATTGCAGACGAGGCGCTTCATTTGCAGGCTTTTGACCTGCTTTGTGGCGCATTCCAAAGCACCGAACAGCTTCCGCCTGTAGTATTACTACAGGCAGGAGCTTTGTTGTTCAAGTTGAGAGGTTACTTTCGATTTCCCTGTTCCAGAGGGAAACCGGAAGTGACGTCGGCAGCTCCGTGGAACGCACGGCCCGAGCGGAGCTCCTTGTACGGTAAGTAAGTATGAGACTCAGTGAGGCTGCATTTGATGGGGCACAGTGAGGCTGCATTTGATGGGGCACAGCGAGGCTGCATTTGATGGGGCACAGTGGCTGCATAAGATGGGCACAGTAGCTGTATTTGATGGGGCACAGTGGCAGCATTTGATGGCACAGTGGGAGCGTTTGATATGGCACAGTGGCTACGTTTGATGGCACAGCGGCTGCGTTTGATGGCACAGCGGCTGCGTTTGATGGCACAGCGGCTGCGTTTGATGGTACAGTGGCTGCGTTTGACGGTACAGTGGCGGCAATTAATGGGCACAGTGGCTGCGTTTAATGGCACAGCGGCTGCGTTTGATGGTACAGTGGCGGCAATTGATGGGCACAGTGGCTGTGTTTGATGGCACAGTGGCTGTGTTTGATGGCACAGTGGCTGTGTTTGATGGTACAGTGGCTGCGATTGATGGGTTTTTATTTCAGACTTTTTCAGTTTGTTTGTGCCCCCCCAAAAATTTTGAGCACCAGCCGCCACTGCTGTGCACTAATCCCTAAGGACTACAGTACTGCAGACTATTGCACCCTCTAGGTCTCGCAGAGCATTACAATCATTTATATCCAACATCCTGTAAAATGTCCTTGCAGACTCTTTTTAGTAATGCAGCCTCCAAATGTTCTAAGGTACTACACGTTTAAGCTGTATTAAACTCAAAAACAAAAATGTTATTATATTGCAGCTTACCAATTCTCATCATATGTTATAAGTACATATCTTGCATGACAAATCTAAATCTCCACGGTCATAGTGCCCCTGTCCCGCAGGACCCACCGATGATAGAAAACCACGGCCGCTTGCGGTGCTCACATGGCTGGAGGAGATGTAGGAAGTTTTGGGACCCCTGTAAACCAGCTTGGAGCGCACACGTGAGTATAGGGCGTAAGTGATGTCAGCTTGGGGGCAGACTGCCTATACTTGCGCATACATCTCTTTCAGCCCTGTGAGCACTGCAAGCGGCCGTGGCTTTCCATCATTGGCGGGTCCCACGGGACGAGGACACTATGACCGTACAGATTTTAATTTGACATGCGAGATATGCTCCCGGGTAATATAATTATCGCAATATCTTGTGTAACAAACATGACGTGATGTCAGCAAGCCCCTCCCCTATGCGTTGCACAGGGTCACGTGGCTTCCTCAGGGGGATGTAACATATATGAAGTGGTGGATATCTAAGAAGAAGTCACCCCCTTTGTGGGGAATTCTGAGGAAATGACTGTATATTACATCTGCTGGGTTCGGTTATTTATGATACACATTAAGGGACATTAGGAAATTGTATTTTATGGTTCACTTTTTATGGGCACTTTGGGAATCAATTTTGGATGCGTATTTTCACATTGTGTTGATGATATTATTTGTTTCAAGGGGTAGTAACAACTTTGGTTAATGTTCACATTTATTTTCATGACAATATAGCTTTAAAGGGACAGTAACAATTTTGTTTAAATCACAAAGGGCACCCTGTACATAGGACCACCTGATTTATATATACTGTAAATTTTTTAATAAACAGTTTGCCCATTGCTGCACTTCTTGGCACTTCCCTGTCTTTTTATACTGGGGTCATACGGGAGCAGTGGGGGAAACTGCATGTGATTTGGATAGAAATCGCGCCGCATTCCTGTTCAAATTGCATGCAATTCTTTGCAGTCCAGTTTGAACCCATTCATTTTGTATGGGTTCACATCGCACAAAGGTATCGGTACTTGGTATCGGCTAGTACTTGACGTTAAAAAAAAAAAAACGGCATCGGTGCAACCCTGATTTTTGGTTTTGGGTTTGATACTGCTTTCAAATCTTGCAGAGTATTAAATTCTCCAACATTCAACAGTCTGAAAAGCTGGAAGTCCTGTCCTGCACAATTCTATTCTATTTTCAAGTTCCCATTACTGGTTTCAAACTCTGGTGGGAACTTTAATATACATATGTGTAAATGGTATAGCTCTTTTATATACTGACAAATTGTATTGTAATGGTAGCATTATTGGACCGTTACAAGGTATTATGACAGGCTGAATTAGCAAATTTGAAATGTGAATTCACGCACTTCTCTACAGAATAGAATAGCCTTTACAGAGTAATCCCCCCCAACCTCATATTTCTCTCCTTGTGACTGTGTTGTCATGCACCTTTGATGGAGGTATCCTTAAAATCCTTACTACCACTGGTGCCATGACTATTCCCCAGACCTCTTACCTCAATGCTTCATTAGGCTTCCCTTCTCGGAGATATCCGGTAACTTTGAGATTGCTTCCAGGATAGGGAAACTCACTCAGCTCCATCTGTTCGCTATACACACGCACTGGGTGGAGCCTGTCACGTAGTGGGAGTAGCATTTCTGAAAAAAAAAAAAGGAATAGCAGAGTAACGTATTTATCGGCGTATAACACGCACCTTCATTTTAAGAGGGAAGTTTCGGGGAAAAAACATATTTTTGAAATAAACAACTTTGAAGCAAAATAAGGGTCAGTCCCCATCAATGCAGCCTGATTAGTGCCCATCTGCAGCCTCCCCATCTCCCATCAATGCAGCCTGATCAATGCCCATCTGCAGCCTCAATGCAGCCTGATCAATGCCCATCTGCGGCTTGATTAATGCCCATTTTCATCCTCAATGCAGCCTGATTAATGTCCATTTTCAGCCTCAATGCAGCCTGATTAATGCCCATTTTCAGCCTCAATGCCCATCTGCAGCCTCACCATCTCTCATCAATGCAGCCTGAACAGTGCAGGAAATCACAGAGCCGTCATCTCCTGTTTACTCGGCTCTCACTCGGCTCTCACACACACAGTCCCGCCTCCGCCATCGGCATTGGACCAGCTCCTGTGATTGACGGGACTGTGTGTGTAACTGCAGAGTGAGAGCCGAGTAAACAGGAGATGACGGCTCGGTGAATTCCAGCGCCGCTCATCCCCCTCCTTGCCCTCCGAGTGTCAGGGCTGGGCTCAGCCCTTCCTTCTCTGAGCTGGCCGCTCAGCTGTAGGCTGATTGCCAGCTCCTATCTCTCTCCACAGTTAAAGAGGAAAAGTCGCTCCCAGGATCGCCACACCTGGATAGAAATAAACACCTAATTCAGTCTTCACAGGTGCCGGCTCTGCACAAAGTATAGAGAAATGAAGAGAAATCCTGGGCGGCCGCACTCAGTGAACAAGAAGGCACCTTTATTGTGACACAAAATACCAGAGCAGGTCACATGAAAAGTGGATGTTACAGGACAGCAGCTAACGCGTTTCACATCTGTGAAACGCGTTAGATGCTGTCCTGTAACATCCACTTTTCATGTGACCCGCTCTGGTATTTTTTGTCACAATAAAGGTACCTTCTTGTTTACTGAGTGCGGCCGTCCAGGATTTCTCTTCATTTCTCTCTCCACAGTTACTCAGCTGTTGTTCATATCCTGCTCGTCAGTCCTGCCTACTTAAGCCGTCCAGTCCACAGGGTCTCTGCCTTCGCCTTGGTCAACATCACAAGAAACATCTCCTGCATTCCTGTTTAAAGACTGGCTTTGCTGACATCCCTTCTGGCTCATGATCCTGCTTGCTGTTCCAGTACTTTGATCCCTGACTTCTGGCTTGGCTGACTATCCGTTCTGGTTACTGAACTCTGGCTATGTTTTGACTACATTTGTTCTTTTTACTTTTATTATTAAACAAGTGTGATTTAACTGTACTTCTGTCTTTGTCTGATTTCATGGTTTCTGACACCGAGGTACACTATCGGTGTATAACACACACCCGTGATTTGCCCCCTATTTTCAGGGGGGGAAAAGTGCATGTTATACGCCGATAAATATGGTAATTAATGTAAACATGTAATGATTAGTAAAATATTTACACAAATTCCTGTACATATATGCACTAAGGTCGGAGCGCCTCTGACACAATGGGATTGACTTACTAGAACTGGAGAGTGCAAAATCTGGTGCAGCTCTGAATAGGAACCAATCAGCTTCCAAGTTTTTTGTTGCCAAAGCTTAATTAAACAAGCTGAAGTTAGAAGCCGATTGGCTACCATGCACAGCTCCACCAGATTGTGCACTCTCCAGTTTTAGTAAATCAACCCCCATTGTGTCTGGCAGGCTAAAGACCCAAACCTCAAGTTCTATATTAGAGAAAATACATCTGCCCTTTTAAATTCCTCTGGGGAAAACACACAAAACCTTATTAAAAGGTAAAAAAAAAGAAGAGTCTCTTTGTAAGTTTAAACATAGGAACTCTCCAAAGTCATGTCTTACCGCTTACAACATCCACCGACTTGTTTGATGGACCACAGTACATGAGGACTCGTCGGCCGTTCACTTCTTCTTCCTCAGCTTCATTGTCCGCGGCTATCTCTGCACACTGGTTTATGTGATGGAACCAGTAAGCCAGGTGAACACCGACCACGGTTTTACCAGTGCCTGATGAGAGAAAATGGCCGTCAGCAGAGTAACGGGAATGTTCCTGCTCCTTATGGGGTAAAACTGGGGCTTTGCTAGCAGGAATCTACTGCCTTGTATGTATGAACTGTTTATTTCCCTTGCTGGTTCCTTTTGAAGAAATTTCTTGAATATATATATATATATATTCTCCAGACAATAAGGATATTTTTGTACTCACTGTAAAACCCTTTTCTTGAAGTCAATTGAGAGACACAGGAAGTCTTTAACCTTCAGGTTGTACTGCTCAGCAATGACAGCCAACTTCCAGGTTCAGACCAAACTCAATCTCATCACTACCCACGTGGAGCCCTGTACCTGAATAGCCAGGCTATCCTTGCAATGTCCAGTCCAGCGGGGTCTGGATAACAGTAAACTAGATGCTAGGCTGAGGATGACCACATTAAACAGCTGTAATTGCAGAGACAAACTTCAGCAGCAATGCTTTGAATTAAGAAAAGAAAATCAACGAATGATGAAAAGGTATTCGCATAACATAGATTAGTCTCTCACACAACAGAGCTGCAGAGAAGGCATCTATCACCCTATGACAGCAACAAAAACAGGCTGGTAGTAGGAAGGATTGTCAAATCTAAGTCTTTTGTTTTACAGCATGTGTCAAACACAAGGCCCGGGGGCCGAATCTGACCCTCCAGGCCATTTCAAGTGGCCCTCACACCTCTCCTGCAGCTGCAGCAACCCCCTCATTGTTCCCCTTACCTTGTCAAGCAGTAAGCAGCAGAGAGGAGGACAGAACTCCTATCCAGATCCTGCACTTTTCCATGCAGCCACTGAGAGGCTCGTATCTGCCCCCACCCACCTTCCCCGTCTCAGCAGTCAGCAGCAGAGAGGACAGAACTCTTCTTACAGATCCTGTTTCTCCCTGTGCCCCTCCTCTCCACCTCCCCTGGTCTGCACATTCAGCAGATTCTGGCTTTCCTCCAGACTCTGCACTTTCTGCTTTTCAGCTTCACCCCCAGCTTCTTCCCGGCAGAAGCACAAGGTAAGGGGGTGCACTATGATGTAAGGGAAGGTGAGGGACTCTTGACTTCTGATGGTAGGGGGGCTCTTGACATCTGATGTAAGGGGAGCGGGGTGCTCTGGACATCTAGTCTTACAGATGCAACTGGCCCTTTGATGGCAACCATAATGCTGATGCGGCCCCCAATGAAATTCAGTTTGACACCCCTGTTTTACAGTATCCAATCCTCCTGTAGGTGGCAGTATAACCTGCAGGTTAAATATTTCCTGTGTACCCAAATGGATGAGAGAGAAATTCACCTGTCTCCGAACAAATTACATGTAACACTTGTATGTGGCCAAACTATGCCAAACCTTCATGTTAATAAGCATTAAAAACAGGGGTAAAATTGTACTTTGCTGCTTGTGACTTGAAAAGATGCCCACTTATAGTTTTACAGAGACAGGAGAAATTCGGGTTTGGTGTGCTGAGACTTATGGTTCAACTGAGACCGAAGAAAAGCAAGTATAAAATGCGGTGCCATATAATTTTGCAGCAGCAGAAGACACATACTTGGTGTCAGCTTAGTCCTGTAGCTCTAGAGCAGGGGTCTCCAAACTTTCAAAACAAAGGGTCAGTTTACTGCCCTTCAAACTTTAGTTAGGGGGGCTGGACTGTGGCCAGTGGGAGTAGAAAATGCTCTGGCTTTGGTGGGAGTAAAAAGAATTAGGCTGGGTTCACACTGCAGACCGATGCGGCTGATATAGCAGGGGTCCGGTGCATCCCTGTTATCCGTTTCAGGCCCGAATCATACCCCTGTGCAATCTGCTCCGCAGCTGCTCCGGAGATGTGTGAAGTGGCTCCATTGAGAGCCGGTCACAATCTCCTGTCATGCGAATTGGATGCGGTGAAATCCGAATCCAATTTGCATAAGTGTGAACCCAGCCTCACACGATTTTTGCCAGTGGGAGGAATAGTGCCTCATAATTGGTGTCAGTGGGAGGAATAGTGGCCTCATAATTGGTGTCAGTGGGAGAAATAGTGGCCCATAACTGGTGTCAGTGGTAGGAATAGTGGCCCATAACTGGTGTCAGTGGGAGGAATAGTGGCCCATAACTGGTGTCAGTGGGAGGAATAGTGGCCCATAACCGGTGTCAGTGGGAGGAATAGTGGCCCATAACCGGTGTCAGTGGGGGGAATAGTGGCCCATAACCGGTGTCAGTGGGGGGAATAGTGCCTTGTATCAGTGGAAGGACAAGTGCTTCAAGGGCCGCATAAAGGCAAGCAAAGGGCCACATCTGGCCCGCAAACCACAATTTGGAGACCCCTGCTCTGGAGAAACAGGGCACAAGCCAATGGAAAATGCTGTGCCAAATGAACACTGCATTCTATCTGTCAGAGCAATGTAGCAGAACAGCGTGTACGCATGCAGTGGGTGTAGGTACTGTATATCTACAGTCTATGTCAGTAACTATATAATATGGGTCGTGTACTATAAGTTTGCAGATCACCCCCTATCAGTCATGGAATGAGCATGTGGACAGGTTTGCTACAAGTATGGCTCTGAAGACTGGGGAAGTAGGCTCCCCATGGAACATATTTTTTTTAGGTGTGGGCATAGACACCATTATATATACTAGATCTAAATATATATATATATATATATATATATATATATATAAAAATATATATATATATATATATATATATATATATATATATATATATATATATATATATATATATATATATATATATATATATATACACACACACACACACAAGACAATATATACACACACATGAGACACTCCTAGGACAGTGATGGAAAACCTTGGCACCCCAGATGTTTTGGAACTATATTTCCCATAATGGTCAACTACTCTGCAGAGTGCATGAGCATCATGGGAAATGTAGTTCGAAAACATCTGGGGTGCCAAGGTTCACCATCACAGCTCTAGGATAACATTTACCAGGGGGTCCTTGAATAAGGGTGAAGGGCTGAGTCAAGGCTTTGCGTACAGCTCCTGTCTGACTTTCATTGAGTGGACGGGGTCTCTCTGGGATGGTAAATAACTTCTGAGTTTTAAACTTTTTGTTCATGTCTGTAAGAAAAAAAACAGAGCAATTGTAAAGAGAAACAGACACAGATCTATATTCTGATACTGAGAATCCAACAAAGGAAGTGGAAAGTCATTGGATCAACAAATAATAATACTTTGTCATGGGGGAACCCAGAATAACAAAAACTCCCCCTCAGGGGATCAGGAAGGAATTTTTTTCCCTGCTGTAGCAAATTGGATCATTCTTTGCTGGGGTTTTTTGCTTTCCTCTGGATCAACTGTGGGTGTAGGTTTGTGTATATGGGATCGTATTTTTATTTTTTTTTGGTTGAACTGATGTCTTTTTTCAACCTGACTAACTATGTAACTATATATGCTGTAATAATCCTAGTGATAGACTGCATCATTTTTAACTTTGCCTATAGCTAAAAGCTACAGCCAGATCTGTTCTCACCAATCCAAGGCTAGAGTTGAGTGGTGCTGTAATTTCTCCAAGAAATCTGCTTTAAAGCGGAGTTCCACTAGTTTTTGAGTTTATTATAAGTCAGCAGCTACAAAAAGTATAGCTGCTGACTTTTAATAAACAGACACTCACCTGTCCCATCGGTCCAGCGATGCCGCCGCCCGAAGCTTCTGTTCTCTCCCCCTCCTCTTCTCGGCGCCGACATTGTGAGTGTGGACGCCCAGCTGTGACAATTTGCGGCTTCACACCTGGGCGCGCACTGCACATGCGCGAGCCACGCTGCGCTCCGTCAATGGCCAGGCAATGTTCTGGGACCTGGCACGTGTCCCAGAACACTGCCGGGAGGGGCCGCCTAGGCGGCCAGAAGTCGGAAGGAAGAAGCAGGATAGGAAGTCCCACTCCAAACCAGGTACCCAGCCCCCCACAAAAAAAATGACATGCCAATTGTGGCATGTCAGGGGGCGAGGAGTACTTAAAGCGGAAGTTCCACTTTTGGGTGGAACTCCGATTTAGGTTTGTTGAATGCTATGGTTACTGAATCTGTCGCTTTTCAAAAAAGAAAGTACTAGCTAAGAAAGAAAATGTATCTTTAGGACCTCACCATAGGACCACCATTTTGTTCTGCTACCTCTCCAATATATCAGTTCTGAACACAAATACAGCTCCGCCCTGTTCTGAATCCTACAGTATATCCCTAGGCTTATCTCTGATGATTATTCATACTGTCCTCTTCCCAATTCTACAATATAAAGCAGTACACCAGTCTTCCTCCCACCTCCGTCTGGCTTGGCTCCCTCTCCAGTGGCCTGTCCCCTCAAACATCTCTATCTTGCCCTGCTTGCTTTCCATAATTCCTAAAATGCTACCTCCCTAATAAAAAGAATACATCATAAGCCCACCAGCTTTGTGAAGTACATCAAACTAGGTTTAATAAATAAAAGGTTAAAATCACTCACAATGAGTGAAGCCTAGCAATTTACCTACCTGCTACTTTATAATATACTCCCAAAATCCCCAAAGGAAGGTCTGCACGCTCCGTAAACTCCTCACAAAGAGCAACGTCACTGCTCTTGCTGTGTGCACTGCAGGCTGATGCATTTTTGAGACAAGTCCTCTGTGGACAGATATTTTGGTTATGAAAAACTTTTGGCGCTGTTTGAAACAAGTGAACACTCTCCCCCTCCTCAGGTGTAAGGAGTGCTGGCATGTAAATGACTTATCTAGTAGTGTTGGTATTTCTGCATCTGAGACGAAACGTGTAGGTTGGGAGTAATGGTTTGTGCAGCAGAGCTGGCTGAGGCAGCTAAACAGTACACTTTGGTTGGGCTGGGAGAGCGGTGTCCGGGATAAAGCAATAATAATATTACTAGATGTACTGTAAACAGGTGCATCTCAAAAAAAATTAATATCATCAAAAGGTTAATTTATTTCAGTAATTCAATTCAAAAAGTGAAACTCATATATTATATAGATGTGTTACACACAGAGTGATATATTGCAAGCATTTCTTTCTTTTAATTTTGATGATTATGGCTTACAGCTAGTGAAAACCCAAAATTCGGTATCTCAGAAAATTAGAATATTACATAAAGAACAATAAAAAAAAGGATTTTTAATACAGAAATGTTGGCTTACTGAAAAGTATGTCCGTGTACAATATAGTATGCATGGTCGGGGTTCCTTTTTCATGAAGTACTGCTTCAATGTGGCGTGGCATGGAAGGGATCAGCCTGTGGCACTGCTCAGGTGTTATGGAAGCCCAGGTTTCTTATAGCGGACTTCAGCTCGTCTGCATTGTTGGGTCTGGTGTCTCTCATCTTCCTCTTGACAATACCTCACAGATTCTCTATGGGGGTCTAGGTCGGGCGAGTTTGCTGGCCAATCAAGCACAGTGATACCGTGATCATTAAACCAGGTATTGGTACTTTTGGCAGTGTGGGCAGGTGCCAAGTCCTGCTGGAAAATGAAATCAGCATCTCCATAAAGCCGGTCAGCAGAGGGAAGCATGAAGTGCTCTAGAATTTTCTGGTAGAGGGTTGTGCTGACTTTAGACTTGATAAAACACAGTGGACCAACACCAGCAGATGACATAGCTCCCCAAATCATTACTGATTGTGGAAACTTCACACTGGACCTCATGCAATTCTGTGCCTCTCCACTCTTCCTCCAGACTCTGGGACCTTGATTTCCAAATGAAATGCAATCATCCGAAAAGAGGACTTTGGACCACTGAGCAACAGTCCTTTTCCTCCTTAGCCCAGGTAAGACGCTTCTGATGTTGCCTCTGGTTCAGGAGTGGCTTGATACATGGAATGTGACAGTTGTAGCCCATGTCCAGGATATGTCTGTGTCTGTGACTCTTGAAGCACTGACACCGGCCGTAGTCCACTCCTTGTGAATCCCCCCCAAATTCTTGAACGGCCTTTGCTTCACAATCCTCCTCAGGGATAACCACAAGGCTGTGGTTATCCCTGTTGCTTGTGCACCTTTTTCTACCACACTTTTTCCTTCCACTCAACTTTCCATTATTATGCTTGGAAACAGCACTCTGTGAACAGCCAGCTTCTTTAGAAATGACCTTTTGTGGCTTAAATTCCTTGTGCAGGGTGTCAATAACTGTCTTCTGGACAACTGTCAAGTCAGCGGTCCTCCCCATGATTGCGTAACCTACTGAATCAGACCATTTAAAGGCTCAGGAAGCCTTTACAGGTGGTTTTGAGTTTATTAGCTGATTAGAGTGTGACACCATGGGGTTTATTTACTAAAGCTAGAGAGTGCAAAATGACCGTATTTATCGGCGTATAACACGCACATTCATTTTAAGAGGGAAGTTTTAGGAAAAAAACCTTAAATTTTAAATAAGGAACTTTGAAGCAAAATAAGGGTCAGTGCCCATCTGCAGCCTCACCATTGCCATCAATGCAGCCTGATCAATGCCTATCTGCAGCCTCACCATTGCCATCAATGCAGCAGCCTCACCATTGCCATGAATGCAGCAGCCTCACCATTGCTATCAGTGTAGCCTGATTGATGCCCATCTGCAGCCTAGAGGGGACAGGGAGGGAGGCGGGACGAGCGCCGACATATTACATACAGTGAGAATCTCCTATGATAGACAGAACACTGGTCCAATGGTGGCCCAGGAGACGGGACTTCCTATTACAGAGGCCGCCAATTAAACAGGAGATTCTCACTGTATGTAATCTGACGGCGCTCGTCCCGCCCCCCTCCCTGTCCCCTCCGAGGCAGCAAAAATTGAAGTATCGGCGTATAACACGCACACGCTATTTGCACCCGATTTTCAGGGTGAAAAAGTGCGTGTTATACGCCAATAAATACAGCAGTTAAATTTCTGCATAGAAACCAATCAGCTTCTAACCTCAGTTTGTTCAATTAAGCTTTGGCAATAATATTTGAAAGCTGACTGGTTTCTATGCAGAATTTTGACTAATTTTGCACTCTCTAGCTTTAGTAAATAAACCCCCATGAGTCTACAATATTGAACTATTTCACAAAATACTAATTTTCTGAGATACTGAATGTTGGGTTTTCACTAGCTGGTTTTGATGGTTTTTCCGACGGTTTTTTCCGACGGAATTCCTGCTCAAGCTTGCCTTGCATACACACGGTCACACAAAAGTTCTCTGAACTTTCGACCGCCAAGAACGCGGTGACGTACGACACTACGACGAGCCGAGAAAACGAAGTTCAACGCTTCCGATCATGCGTCAAATTGTTTCCAAGCATGCGGATTTTTTGCACGTCCGGATTTCATACAGGCGAACGCATTTTACGATAGGAACTTTTTCTGACCGAAAAATAGAGAACCTGCTCACAATTATTATTATTATTATTATTATTATTCAGGATTTATATAGCGCCAAGAGTTTACGCAGCGCTTTACAATATAAAATCTCTGGCTGGCTGGAATTCTGCCAGCAAAAGCTCACATCGGACTTTTGCTGGCAGAATTTCCGCTCGTGTGTACGGGGCATTAGCCATAATCGTCAAAATTAAAAGAAAGAAATTCCCTAATTATATCACTGTGTGTGTAATGAATCTATATAATATATGACTTTAACTTTTTAAATTGAATTACCAAAATAAATTAACTTTTTGATGATATTCTAATTTGCCCCTGTAAGTTCCTAGGCTCTGTGCATTTGTGAATGATTCTCACCTTTTATTTATTTAACTGAGTTTGATGTACTTCACTTGTGCTGTGTTTATATCTGGCATTGTATTGTATCGCATTGTATGAGAGTACTCATAGTTACGTACCTACGTCAAGAACCTGCTTTCCGAGCACAATACTCTTTGTGAGTTCTGATGCTTTATTCAGGTCGCGAACAGCCCTTTCCTTCCGTCTGAGAAGAAAATCAAGACAATTAAATAAAAGATGGATGAATGAATGGACACGGACAGGTAGATAATCGAGAAATGAAAAATAGCGACAAAGCAAGTCCAATTTTAGCAGGTCATAGAACAAGAAGATGTTTTACCGAGTAATAGGTGTAATAGGAAATTAAACATCTACCCAGTCCTCATTTGTGGGTGTGCTGTGGTGAAGCACTGTCAATGCATTGTGCTGATACATGTTGACAGCTGCAGATCCTGTCAGCCTATCATTGCTTAGTACAGGCTGAGCGGCCACAGCTGTCCGCGACCGAAAGGTCAGCTCAGCCTCAAGGAGCCGCTGATTCTTGCTGCTGTCCGGCTCTGTCTGTGTTTATTAATTAATTAATGTAAAGGAGGCTTAAAGTGGTTGTAAATCCTCCCTCCTGACTTTTAACTATAGAGGGGTAGCAGTTATTGTTTCACAGAGCCAATATCTAAATATACGAATACAAAGAGAGGGGGTTCCCCTTGGGTAGGACTTTAGCAACATTTGAATAGGAGTCACAATCAATTAAATAGAAAAATAGTCATATATTTATTTAGAAAATACAAACATGTATCATGGAGTGTACATATCAACCATAACTGATATCGCAAGTACCGTATATACTCGAGTATAAGTTTTTCAGCACATTTTTTTTGTGCTAAAAAGTGCCCCCCCTCGGCTTATACTAGATTCAGGCACTTTTCTGGTGCAAAGAATGACATTTTCCGAACCGACTTTGGGACCACTTGGTGCTAGGAACCCCGAGTTTGGTGTGCAAAACCCAGTGGAACTAGTGCTACAACATATCCTAAGCTGGGGTTCCTAGCACCAAGTGGCCCTGAGATATGGGGCCCCAAATTCGGTTCGGAAAATGTCATTCTCTGCTGCAGAAAAGTGCTCGACATTTTCCAAACCAACTTTGGAGCCCTGTATCTCTAGGCCACTTGGTGCTAGGAACCCCAGCTTTGGATATGTCGTAGTGCTAGTTTCGCTGGGTTTGCACACCAAATTTGGGGTTCCTAGCACCAAGTGGCCCCAAGATACGGGGCCCCAAATTCGGTCAACTGTGTCCATCTGCAGCAATTTCATTTCGGGACCCTTTGGGTCCAGAGACCCCAAATTTTGGCTGCAGCTAGGGGGCAACTAGGAACCCTTAACTATCGAGTTTGAAGTTCGGGGGACCTATGGCTGCAAATGGGCACAGGGAGGCATGCAAATGGGCACAGTGAGGCTGCAAATGGGCATTGTTGACCCTCTTTTAAACTTCCACAGTAGCTGCGCATTTCTCACCCTCGGCTTATACTCGAGTCAAGAAGTTTTCCCAGTTTTTTGTTGTAAAATTAGGTGCCTCGGCTTACATTCAGGTCGACTTATACTCGAGTATATACGGTAGTTGAAATGCACGGTAATTGAATTAGATCCTTTACCCAACGCATTTCAGAGTCTACAAGAGATAATCCTTCTTCAGGGGTAGAAACTCTATAAAGTACAAACAGTCAAATGCCTATACATGTCATCAACAAACGGTATAATATTGCAGAAAACTGTCAAATACACAACTTACATGTACAATTGTACTTTCTCTCTTTTTTTCTACTTTTCATCATAGGATCCGTTTCATGGGCCTCAGCTGGTCCTTTTTCATGTCCCACGTGCGTTGAGCCCTTTTGATGATTTTTTGGGCTTGTTACTATAGAATTTTATATACTGATTCTCCAAAGGGCGATGGTGGTCTCCTGTGGCCACTGTGTTGCTTTTGACGCTGTTTTGAATTTTATGGAGTGCGCTATAAGCATCTGATTTTTGCAATTGTAAGTTGTGTATTTGACAGTTTTCTGCAATATTATACCATTTATTGATGGCATGTATAGGCTATTGACTGTTTGTACTTACTTTATAGAGTTTCTATATCCTATCTACCCTGAGGAAGGAGTATCTTATGTAGACTCCGAAACCCGTCGGGTGAAGGCTCTAATTCAATTACCATCCATTTCCACTACTTGCGATATCAGTTATGGTTGATATGTACACTCCATGATACATGTTTTTATCCTTGTATTTTCTAAATAAATATATGATTGTTTTTCTATTTAATTGATTGGGACTCCTATTCAGGTGCCGCTAAAGTCCTACCCAAGGGGAACCCCTCTCTCTTTGGACTTTTAACTATAGGTAAGCCTAGAATAAGGCTTACCTATAGGTAGTGGAAAACGTACTGACGACACGCGGCTCCGGGCAGTCACAGAGCCAGAGTCCGCGGCCCCCCGAAGGAAGAGGGGTGAAGATGGATGCAGCCTGCACAGGGGACAGCGATGGAATCGTTTGCAGGTAAGTGTCACATAATAAGCTAGTATGCGATGCATTCTAGCCCATTATGCTTTTAATTTGCAGGCTTTGCAGGGAGCAAAAGTGGAAGTAAAACCCATCAGGGTTTACTCCCTCTTTTAATGTAATAACAAAGCAGGTGCACAGGAATGGGTTGGCAACAGTGATGAGACCTGACTTCGCAGCTTATATTGTGATCTTTGAGGATGAATTACTCCGCAATGTCTGCATCTACAGAGGTCAGTAAGGGCTTGTTTTAAAGCTTGTAAATAATATGTGCACATTCCTTAGCAGCTAATCACCAGGCCTAAACCCTGTAGTATGGCAAAATGGGTGAGATCCTCAACTTTATATAAGTTGTGACACAATCCAACACATAGTTTACAATGTTAGGACTGTGGAGGAATGGAGCAGCGGGGGGGGCTGTGGTGGCACTGAGAAGGAGAGTACTAAAAAGGCAGAATGAGTCTCTTTAAACACTTCAGCCCCGGAAGGATTTACCCTCTTAATGACCAGGCCATTTTTTGCGATACAGCACTACGTCGCGGTTGCGCGGTTGTGCGACGCTGTACCCAAACAAAATTGATGTCCTTTTTTCCCACAAATAGAGATTTCTTTTGGTGGTATTTGATCCCCCCCCCCCCCTGTTCTGCTATAATATATATCCAAAAAAATATATATATAAAAAAACTAATTTATGCATCAGTTTAGGCCAATATGTATTCTGCTACATATTTTTGGTAAAAAAACAAACAAAAGAAAACCGCAATAAGCGTATATTGATTGGTTTTCGCAAAAGTTATTGCGTTTACAAAATAGGGGAAAGATTAAGGAACTTTTAAAAATTTTTTTATTGTTTTTCCTGGCAATGGTGGCGATCTGCGATTTCTAGCGGGACTGTGACATTGCAGCAGACACATCTGACCCTAAGTGACACTTTTTGGTGACCAGTGACACCAATACAGTGATCAGTGCTATAAAAATTGCACTAATCACTGTATAAATGGCACTGGCAGGGAAGGGGGTTAAGTGTTCCCTAGGACTGACTGATCACTAGGAACAGCAGATCTCTCTCCTCCCCTGTCAGAACAGGGATCTGTTTATTTACATTGACAGATCCCCGCTCTGGCTCTCTTTTCCGCGATCGCAGGTGGGTGCCGGAGATCGAGTCCGCTGGATTCGCGGGCGAGCTCCGGGGGAGGGCGCGCGCAAAAGCTAGTGCACGAATCGCCGTACCAGTATGGCGGTTCGCGCAGGGGAGCCAACCTGCTGCAGTATAACTGCGGCGGCTAGTCGGGAAGTGGTTAATAAAGGTGCATGCTACCAGTATGAGCAAGCTTCAACAACCAACTGCAAATTTAATCCTGTATCCTAATGTGACAAAACTAAGGACTCATTGTTGGGGTTGTTACATCCTCGATACCGATATGAGACATATACACATACAGATACAGAGTAAGGCAAGACATAAGAGACATAAAATATAGTTGATACAATAAAAATGATAAATAAATAAATACCTAAGAGGCAGATATACAGAAAGGTAGATAATCGTAATGCTTACATATCCGGCAATAGCTTAGGTATGATCTCCATGGTAAAGGGGTCTGTAGATCTCAAAGCTTTCTCAGGAACTTCATGCATATTACACTGGTGTAACTTAAAGTCCACATCACCACCTTTCTCTTTCATGATGAAACTTGTGGATTCTGTTAGGCCATGGGCCACCCATGTGTAGCTCTGCACATCAAAAGGGTTTTGTGTCTTTTCTGCTGGCAGCCCTTCCAACCGCACGCACAGGTAGCAATTTTGGAAGTCCATCTCCAGATCACACTCTTTGATAAGTAGAGGGGTCAAGGTAAAGGTGCCCTTTAGTCCCACAGATTGCTTGGAACCTCCTTCTCGCATCCAATTGATGGGCACATCTCTCAGTATTATAGATGCCCCCTCCTTCACAGCACACTCTGCTGCTTCCATGGCGCACAGTGGCAGCCACACATTTTGATACTCTTTTACATTGCGGTAGGTTTTAAGAGGCGCTCGGTTTGCCAATTTGGAGAAGCACTCAATGGGCCGAGATGTATGCTCCAAACAAAGATGGATTCCTGGGGCCAGAGTGCAAAGCTGGAGACTTGGGCTTGGCAAACCCCGTTCAGTAACAGTGCAAAATTGTAAAGGAAGAGATTCCCCAGCCCGTAGTTCAAGAGATATTTCTATATAATGCCCACATTTGCTGCGAGTCACAAAGCTCATCTGGTCAGATTTCTCTGTACCATACTTTAAGGATGCTAAAGCTTCTTCTGGTTGTCCTTGACCTATGGCTTTTATTGCTTCATGCCAGGCATAGGGATTAAATGAGACTATGTCTTTCCTAGCTAGATTGCTCAGAGGTTCATCCTTGTAATTATTGTAGGAGTACACACGACGTCTCCATGTCAAAAGTAAGCCATTTTCAGTAGGTTCTGGCTGCCTCTCTGGCTGAAGATGGCAGTAATCCAGCTTCATTGGGCTGGTAAGGGAGTCTCCATCTAATGGAAAAATTGCCTTCAAACTTCGATTCCTAACATCAATTGTCATGACCACTGCAATCTTTTGCTGTACTACTTTGCGTAATGACAAAGCGAACTTTAGCGAATGCGCTTTCTTCTCATATGATGATTCACGTTTAACTTTCCTGTTAAAGTCAAGGCACAGTAAGTCCATGTTCTTGGGAGAAATCCTGAAGGCTATATCTGGGTTACCTGTAAGGATCCCTTGGAGCAATCTTTGCACCACAATGTCTATGTACCGTCGGAGAGGTGATGAGGCCCACGTGTAGTCATCAACTTGAAGGGAGTAATGGCCATTGGCATTTGGAGTGCCAGAACGAGTGAAATAAGAGCGACCAAGCTGACTTCTAAATTCCCGAACTGCATAGCTCAGTTCTGGATGCAGGTCATCTGTGGAGAGAAGGTCTGTAATTTTGGAATGGCTGGTTGCTGGATCCTGCAGCTGATTCCATACCGAGGCTAACATGGTAAATTTTTGCTCAGATGATGGCTTTGGTAATTCAGTTTCCGCCAACAGATGATGTGACAAATAAGCAGATAAAGGTAAAACGTGTTCAAATTTTCTCCTCATCTCCTCAATTTTCTGAAGGCTTATACCATTTTGGCATCGTAGTGGTGTTAGATTCATAAATTCATCTGTGTTTGTCAAATAATCTGCCGCCCAACTGTTGTACATGATCATGAGCTCCTCGATCATCATTCGGGCATCCCGGGATCCTGGCATACAACCTTCGTCAGGCTGCTTGTAATTGGCAGTTTTCTCTAAGCGGAAGGCTCGGTGGATTTTTGCAAAGTGTTCTGTAATACAAAGACAACCCTCTATGCTAACAAATGTCCGTGGCCTATCACGTTCATCTTCCAGAATGGAATTGGCTTCCTCGTATGACAGCTGACGGTCAGAGCAGATTACAGAGCGGCAAAAGTGACCACTCACAATTTGATCAGTTTTTTTCTCCACTAGTACAAAAAAGGAGATTGCCATCCGGTCACAATGTGGTTTCAAACTGCAAAGGTCAGAGCACAGCTTGTGCGGCAACATGTGCACTGGGTCATTCCCAGGGGAATAGAAGGTGACACCTCTTCTTTGTGCTTCACTGTCTAAGTCACCACCTTGAGGAACTACAGCAGCAAGGTCTGTGATGTGAATGCCAATCTCATAGCATTCACCTTGCTCCTGCACAGAGATGGCATCATCTAAATCTTTGGCATTGGAAGGATCCACGGTGAAGGTTACAATTTTTCTGCAATCTTTTCTGTCTTTTGTCTGTAGAGTTGCTGGTAGATTATTGGCTTCTTCTAAAGCCTTTTTGGGATACTCATCACTATGTTCAATCCCATATTCCAAGTCTAATATCTCTAGTCCATTTTCCAAGGTCAAATTCTGTGGGAAAACTTGAGTTACAATCCCCAAAGGGTAGTAGAAACCCTCCCGCCATCGGACCACCTGTACCAGAAATATAGTATTTCGTCTCATTTCCTGTGTTACCTTCTCAAACCCTAGAGTAGCTACACGACCATTCCGATATTCACGGATTGGAATAAAGTTTGGCTTTTCTTTAAATTTTGGACAGTAAATCTTAGTGACAGTTCGGTCAACAGGGACCATGATGTTAGAGTCATAAGTATCCATGTAGCAAACAAACCTCCGAATTTCTTCACCCGCATTAAGGACTCCAACAACTTTTCCTTTGTCTGGTTGGACATTTGGGAACAACTCAACAACAACCTGATCGCCACTAAATCCTATACTACAGTTCTCCCGTCCATGAATAGCAATATGACGGGGTACAGGGTCATCAAGGGTTACTGCATAGCCACGGTCGAAATCTTCCTTGACCAAGTGACATTTTTTGTATATGTTGGGTTGCATTATCAGATATTGTTCAAGTGTGTGTGTGGGAAAGTTTGTATATTTGTCTACATCCTTTTTGGAACTAACCGTTGGTCTCATTTCCAACATTCCTTCCGCAGACACAGTAACACATGCCTCATTTTTACTGTCTAACAGTTCTTGGAGGATAGCATCTTCCGCATTGATATCCACATCGGTTGTCCAAGAATCACTGTCTTCCTCAGTATCTTCTTCTTCCTCCTGTTGCTTCCAAGCTTGCAGGTCAGAAGCCATCTGCTTTATCCCCTCCACGCTAAGGTCTGGTGGATTGGCACTGCCGGACTCCAGACACTCCCGCAGGTAGCTTCTCCAGATACGGCTACAAGCTCCAAAAGAACATAAGGCCACTACATCTCCAACTACAATGACCTGGGCACGGGCACGTGTTAGGATGGTGTTTAGGATTCGTGGATCACAGAAAAAGTCCAGACTGAAAGTGGAATAGGTGGGAGGTTGAGCTGGGAGGCTGTCAACTGATCGCACGGTACTTAGAATGATGACAAAGAACTCTTGACCTGCAAAGTAAATGATAAGAGCTAGACTTGTGAAGAAGAACCATCAAGACAATAATTACCGTACATGTGATGAATTTGTCTGAAAGTGATGAATGTGGTCTTTTGGCCCGAGGGCTTTCACACTGAAGCGGTGCGCTGCCAGGACGGTGAAAAAAGTCCTGCAAACCGCTTCTTTGGAGCGGTGAAGGAGCGGTGTATTCACCGCTCCTAAACCACTCCTGCCCATTGAAATCAATGGGACAGCGCGGCTATACCGCGGCTATAGCCGTGCTGTACGAGGGATTTTAACCCTTTTTCGGCCGCCAGCGGGGGTTAAAATCGCACCGCTAGCGGCCGAATACAGCTGCAAGAACGACGGTACAGCAGCGCTAAAAAAAGCGCTGTTGTACCGCCGACGCCCCCACCGCCCCAGTGTGAAAGGGGCCTAACAAACTGAAGCTAAACTTTAACACTTTTTAAACAGCAACAGTTTTGTTCCTTTTTTGGAATAAAGGTTTTACATAAATATATAAAAGCTGACCATTGTAAGCATCCCTGTGACTATTATATGGTTTGCTTCAACTCTCATCTTGCTACATCTGCAAGACAGCTTTGTCTGTTTAAAAATTAAAGAAAGAAAAACTAAAAAATGAACTAATGCAGCTATCATCTCTAAGAATTGGTGAACTGCAATAAAATAAATGTTTGCTTATGCATTTAAACATTTAAGGACCGAGCCTCTTTCTGAGATTTGTTGATTACAAGTTAAAAACATTTTTTTTTGCTAGAAAATTACTTAGAACCCCCAAACATTATACATTTTTTTTTCTAACACCCTAGAGAATAAAAATGGCGGTCATTGCAATACTTTCTGTCACACTGTATTTGCGCAGCGGTCTTACAAGCGCACTTTTTTTTGGAAAAAGTACACTTTTTTGAATTAAAAAATAAGACAACAGTAAAGAAGACTCCCAGAAAAAATATGCGGTGCAGTACATACTATAAGTTCATCTGCACTTACAATTTTAAACCCCTGCCCCGCAAAATCCCACAAATACCTGCCAGTGAAGCTTTTGTAATGCAGCTTCCTGAGATGGGGGAGGCAACACTGCTGCACTGCTTCTGATATCAGAGAAGCATTGCCTCCCCCATGTAGGCTGTGTCTGCTAGTACTAAAGTGGGATGAAAATTTGTTGGGGGGGGCTGTGTGCAGCTTTCAGCATTGTCAATTTTGATTCACAAGCCGTTGGCTTGTCACTTAGCACCTGGTCACACCTTGTTCTGCCCTCTGTTCCTTGAGTGACAGCACTGTTACTGAAAACCTCCCAAAGTAAGCAAGGGCGGGCTCTCCGGGTGATGTCATTGGATGGCCACGCCCCATGGCTATTTAAGAGATGCCAGACAGTGGGCGACAACACAATGGAGCAAGACAACCACAGAAGAAGAGCAGCATTTTTTTAATGCAGCGGGTAACCGGCAGCGAGGAAGAAAAGAGCAGTGGGAGAAGATAGCACAAGAAGACAGATCGGGGAGGAGACGGCACCAGGAGAAGACGGCACCGGGCGAAGATGGCCCCGGGAGAGATGGTGGCCGAAGAAACGGCAGTGGGAGAAAATGGCACCGGGAGAGATGGTGGTGGGAGAAGATGGCAGCGGGAGAGACGGCGGCGGGAGTCGATGACCCTGGGAGAAGACGGCACCGGGAGAGATTGTAGCCGGTGAGACGGCAGCGGGAGAAGATGGCATCGGGAGAGACGGCGGTGGGAGAAGACGGCAGCGAGAGAGACAGCGGCGGGAGAAGACGGCGGCGGGAGAAGACGGCACCAGGGGAGGTGATGGTGGGAGAATACGGCATCGGGAGAAGGTGGCTCAGAGCTATTTTTAATAAAGAACTTGTCAAAAAACGGCTCTTGTTTTTTTTAACATTTCACTGCTTTTTGAGGTGAATGGGTAGAGGTACGATGTACCCAATACCCATTCACATAGGGGGGGTGGGATCTGGGGGGCTTCCAGGTTCTGATAAGCCCCCCCGCCCACAGACCCCGACAGCCACCAGCCAGGGTTGTCGGGAAGAGGCCCTTGTACCCATTAACATGGAGGCAAGGTGCTTTGAGGGGGGGCAGAGCCCCTTCCAAAGCACCCATTCCCCCATGTTGAGGGCATGAGGCCTGATATGGTTCAGGAGGGGGGGCTCGCTCATCCCCTCCCTTTCCCCATTTCCCGACCTGCTGGGGTGCATGCTCGGAAAAGGGTTAGTTGTGGATTTTGGGGGGGGGACTCTACGCCATTTAAAACATTTTTTTGACGTGGGGAGGGGGGGGGGGCCTGGAATGGACCTGGGGCACGCCATTTTTTTTACATTTTTTTTTTCTGCCAATTTCAAAAAAAATCTTTTACGATCAGCTGTCAGCAGGAAACCCCGTTGACAGCTGATAACTCACTGGTTGTTAAGGACGCGGCGGCCGGCTTCCCGGCCCCCTGCTTAGCAACTAGCTATATATAGTGTCAAAATAAAAACTGCAAAATGCAAAACACAGCAAAAATCGCATCATAAACACAACACTTGCATTTCTGGTGCGATTCCATTGAAGTCTATTACCCGCAAAACGCGGGAAAAAAGTACCCTTTCCAAAAATGCCGCAAATCGCATAGATGTGAACTTGTACCATAGTTTAATGGACTGTAGTGCGTTTCTGCAAACTTCAAAACGCACTAAAAAACACATAGATGTGAACCTAGGGTTAGGAAGGGTAAAGGAAGCTTTTTTGCTTACTTTATGAGGTTTGTGTATCACATGCTGCTGTGACTGATGGGAGAAGACTCCGACAACACCCAGAGCATTGGTGTCAGTGGGGTGACGTCACTGCTCTGGGAATTCCTTACCATTTTCGGCTTTTGCAACAGCTGCCCAGGACCCAGAGATGTGCGGTCATTTTACAGCTAGGCAACATTGAAATTTTTTTTATTTTCCCTTCTTAATATTGCATAGAGGGTACTACATTAGCAAAGGCAGAGGGAAGTCAGCATTTAAAGTTTACTTAGCAGAAAGCCTTTCTTTCTTTACATTCACTTATCTTAAAGTAAAGCAGGTCACAGATGATGCTATTTTCTTTCCTGCAACCACGAGTTGCAGGAAAGAAAATGGCCCCATTTCCCCATTAACATAGTTTGCCGCAGGCAATAATTACATGCCGAAAATCCGACATGCTGGTACCCAAGTCGATTAATGGATTGACCTGGGTACAATCGGCCTGCCCATAGATGGTTCAAATCTTGATTGGTCCCTGTTGAACCAGCTGAATTTCAAATCATGTAAGTGCCATAAAGAATATCTACTTTAGGTAACATCTCCTTGGCGTTTACAATAAAACAGTTTGCATGCAACATAAGGTCTCAGTAAAAAAACCAAAAAAAAAACAACTAAAAAGGTGGTACTGGGGCTCACCGATAATGTTGTCATAGTTGTTCACAATGACATGAGACAGTCTTACTTTGCGTAGCTCTTGACGTATGAGTACCACCTGCAGAGGATAAGAGGAGAGGTTTAACTATAAACACATACAGGTATATCCGGCTTCAAAATTATTTTAGGAATCTTATATGCACCAACCTTTATCTCCCCGTCCTAAACTGTGCTATTATTAAATAAAATTAAATGTAGAACTGAAGACAAAATGTTTTTTTATTTTTTTCATTTTGAATAAAGTAAGAGAGGGTTATAATAACCCCTGTCAGCTTTTTCTGCCATCTGTTGGGGAGATTTCCCTTCACTTCCTGTCCCGTAGCCACAATGGGAAGTGACAGGAAATCCCTCCAAAGTAAAGGAAATCCTTTGTAGTCATCAAGGTCAACAGAGCTGGTGTACCCATTGGAAGATTTCCCCTATATTCCTGTTCTGGTGACTACTCACTTGGGATTTCCTTTCACTTTTGGGATTAATGATCACCAAGATAAAGAGGATGAATCTCCCTAATGGGAACACAGACAGCAATATAAATTATTATTACTACTTGTATAGCGCTGTCAATTTACGCAGCGCTTTACATATACATTGTACATTCACATCAGTCCCTACCCTCAAGGAACCTACAATCTAACGTCCCTAACTCACATTCATATCCTAGACAGAAGCCAATTAACCTACCAGCATGTCTTTGGAGCGTGGGAGGAAACCGGAGTACCCGGAGGAAACCCACGCAGGCACAGGGAGAACATGCAAACTCCAGGCAGGTAGTGTCATGGTTGGGGTTTGAACCAGCGACCCTTTTTACTGCTGGGCAAGAGTGCTACCCACTACACCACTATGCCACCCATTAATCTGTCAGGTATTCTAATCCCTTTCCGCTCTATCCAAAAATAAAAAGAAAGTTTTTGCCTATTTATACTTTAAAGTGTAGGCAACCATTTTTTGGGGGGTAGTTTTGGGTAGAGTACATGCTTAAAGTGATTGTAAGGGTTCGTTTCTTTTTTTTTTTTAAATAACAAACATGTCATACCTCCAGTGTGCAGCTCGTTTTGCACAGAGTGGCCTGAACCTCATCTTCTGGGGTCCCCCAGCGGCTCTCGCGGCTCCTTCCCACATCAGATAACCCCCTAGGAGAAGCGCTCTCCCAAGGGGGTTACCTTGCGGGCGCGCTCCTGAGACCAGCATTTGCGTCCATAGACACGAATGCCAGACTCGGCCCCGTCCCCTGGAGCACTCGTCATTGGATTTGATTGACAGCAGAGGGGGCCAATGGCTGCGCTGCTATCAATCTATCCAATCAAGAGCCAGGACCTCGTGGAGAGAGTGAAAGCGCGTCTCTGCCAACAAAATTACGGGGGTCAGGTAAGTAAAACGGGGGGGCTAGGGGGCCGGTCACTGCCAGGTGTTTTTTCAACTTAATGCATAGGATACATATGGCAACACTTGTGATGTAGGAAGAATATTTATTTGTGGGCCATGACTGAACTTTTCAGAATGCTGTGCCACATGTAAGTGTTTGAGGATTGGTAGTGCAGCACATATTTATTTTATTTTGGCATGCTATGTACTTGTTGGGAGCTTTAGTCATTCAAAAAGATCAGTGCCTGCCAATGTATCAGCATACAAATGGTTAACAAGTTGCAGCCTGACTGTTTAGAAGAGGTTTCTTTGCCATGCAGCCACCCCCTGTTGAAAAGTTGGAAGGACGAAACGCGTCAAGGTGTTGCTACACAGCAACTGGAAGTGACGTCAGACGGCGACCCAGAAGTGACGCACCGGATGTGACGAAGTAGAGGACCAGGTGAGGCGCCGATAACTTGGCCTGTATACCGCACTACTGGAGCTTCAATTAATTGAATTGGGAGTTGTTGGATGTGCTTTCTTTTATATGCTTGTTAGTAAGTTCAATTTTAAATAGTGTTTATGTAGTATCATGCTATGGAAGTTCCCTCTTTTTCTTTTTTGTAAACTATTTATTAACCTCTTTTTTTTTTATTATATTGTTGTGGAGTGATATACTGTAAGGAGAAGTCATTGGAGGTTTATGCCTCCGAAGAAGGGTGACTGATTCCACATTAACAAAAGCGCTGCATGCCAATCATTGTTATGAGAGGCATGTCGAGTTGTTGAATGCCTGACTAGAAGGGTGTGGATGTGTACAGTATACACGTGGTGATCCAAGGTGTCACTTGGTGGGGGAGAAGATAAAATAAGTGAATAGTATGGACATTGCTTATGAACTTCTTTCTTTATTGATATCACCATTTCACGTTTGTTGACACTGGATGTGATGGAGGTGACTGTGTAGTGATTAACTTCCGTTACTTTACTTTTTTTGGGTTTTGATTGATCACAGCACCTCCTCAAACTCAGATTGATATTTTGATTTGATATATGGGAATTTTTTTTTAAATCTTTTAGGTGTCAGCAGTTGATCTGAGTTTGTATGTTGTATTATATTTTTTTTTTCCATGGATACACGGAGTAAGGGCTATCTTTGTGGTACAGCGCTCATTTGTTTGTGTATTTTACACTGTATAATATATACCGTAATAGATAATGAGTTGTATTAATCTGTGTGTTTTATATGTGTCTGAAGTTCAACTTTAACACAGTACCATAAGACCGGTACAGTACCATAAGACAGGTGTTCATATCAACTGAACACATGGACCATGAACAAAGGATAGGTGGATGGTGCCTGTTCAAAATAAAAAAACGGGTAAAACAAAGTTGGTATGGATAGGTTACAAATGTGATTCAAGAGAAAGAGTTTGAAAGATCCTGGAAAAAAAATTAGCTCGGAATTATGAAGGTCTTTCAGAGTTGTGAAATTATGAGCATGGGAAAAAAAAGTACTCAAAAGATCAATAAACATTGGATCCTTAGTTATAGTGACTGGGAATATTTGGAAAATGTTTTACCTGAGAACCATGGGACACCACGCAAATTTTGCTCCCGTTCACCTTCCCCCAATTCTGTGGCCAACGTTGAAGAACATCTTTGACGGTCTCCACCACCTGCTGCGCTTCCAACACATTTATCCATGAATTGCCTTCAGCAGAACACTGACCATGCACATGGAACAGGGCCAGGGCCTGGCATCCCGGAGGAGGTTCCATTGGTTCGACTGCACAAGCCTCAATAGCATCATCGCGTCCAACATAAAAGCAACGGGACACAAAGGAGGTAATGGCGGGTACAGAGCGGTAGTTCTGGTGGAAGACAATGCGGCTGTTCTTAGCTGCTGGGCAGTCTTTACTCTGATAATGGGTGAAAAGCCGAGTGAGTAGGGTGTGCTCTTCCACATTGGTCCTGTGGAAGAACCTTGGGGTCTCCTGCATGTGGTCTCCAGCCACCACCACCCGTGTCTTATGGTTCATTAATGCTAATGGTATGAGAGCTTCACTCTCCATCATTTGTGCTGCCTCATCCAGTAATATATGAGTGAAATAACCTCTGGGCACATCTAGGTCCCTGGCCGTTACAGCGGTTGTCACAACAATGCGGTGCTTGTCCAGGAGACTCTTGGTGGGCTTAACAAAGCAAGACTGGTCATCTGTGAGGGCACAGTAGAGTAAAGTGATGGGTGTTGTCCTGTTGACAGGACTCAAGGTGTACTTCAATCGTAGTGGAGTAGCTTCTGGGTGACCAGATTTCACATATGGATCAAAATGTTCTTCTATATAGAGATCAGCAGCACTAGGGGGAAGAAAAAAATGTATGCTGAGCTAAAATGAGAGAAATGTATGCGGAAACAAAAATGCGAGGGAGGGGCATTTTGTTTTATAGTAAGGGAAGGGGAGAGAGAGGTGCCAGACCACCAATAGAGCAGCAAGATTTTATTCATATAAAATGTATAAAAACAATGGTAATGCACTCACAAGCTTCAGTGTGAAACAGGTATAGAATTAGTTCAATATGGAGCTGTCAGTAGTGTTAATAGTCCCCGACTGGAGCCACTGGGATCATGGAGAGGCAGTAGACGCCATGGATAAGATCCAGAGAAGCTGTCAGAGAGCCACCGCAGGAACTTCCAAAGAACTGTCAGATGGAACTGTCAAAAGCCTGGGTGCTAGTAGCCAATCAGGAACTGTTTCGCCGTTGATGAAGGAAGAGGCCGATGAAGGAGGGGTGGTTTTTCCTCTGAAATGGTTCCTGATTGGCCACTACCACCAAGGCTTTTGACAGCTCCATCTGACAGTTCTTCTGAGGTTCTTGCGGCGGCTCTCTGACAGCTTCTCTGGATCTTATCCCCGGCATCTACTGCCTCTCCATGATCCCAGCGGCTCCAGTCGGGACTAGTAACACTACTGATGGCTTCACATTGAGCTAATTCTATGCCTGTTTTACATTGAAGCTTGTGACAGCATTACTATTGTTATTTCTGTTGGTTAACATAACCCCCTCATCCAATTTTGATTGCACAGATTCAGTTCTGATTTTTAGCTAGTGAAGTGCTGATTTTTTTTTAAAAATATTTTAAAGTTGCACTTTTGTTTGACAAAAACTTAATATTCTTGTAAAAAAACCTTTACGGGATTTACGGGTGTCTGTAGTGCATGTACAAAAACCTTAATACGATAAATAATAACATGTTATTAGATTTTTACTCCAGGAGTTAGGAAATTTTTGAGAAATGCTTAAATAATGCATTACAATTTAACTAAACCCATTCCATTTTAGTCGACTAAAATTGTACTGGAGATTTTAGTCGACTAACACACAAGTAAAACTAAAACAATTCAGATGACTAAAATGGAACTAAAACTAAAATTACATTTAAGTCAGAAGACTATGACTAAAACTAAATTGAAATTTGATGTCAAAATCAACACCGACTATTAGTCTGAATTAAAGAGATGCTCCATGAAGTGATCCACGTAAAGAAATTACACTGCACATTAAGCAATAATGCTCGGAACTCAGCTTCTCGTTCTCTCCCTGAGGCTCAGTGTACAATCAGAATTAAATTGCTAGCATATAGACTCTTGTGCAATAAAGGCCTACCTGCCTGCATTTTTTTAAACAAGAAACTGTAAAGTCTCTAGGTTTTTCACCTTACTGCATTCTATGCATTAACCTCCGTGGCTGTATTCCCAAATTTACAGTTTTAAGTGCAAATTTCAATATTTAGGCTAACAATGTGATTTACAGAGGAAGTAAACCCTGATGGGTGTTACTTCCTCTTTGTTTCCCTGCAAAGGTAAAGCATAACGGGCCACTATGCATCTCATAGTAGCCCATTATGTGACACTTACCTGCAGGAGAAGCCCACGATGTCCCCGTCTTCCTCGCTAGTAGCGAGCGTCCATTCTTCACCCCTCTTCCTTCCGGGGGCGCAAACTCCGGCTCTGTGACTGGCCAGAGTCGTGTGACGCCGCATGACGTCACTCCCACGCATGTGCGCGGGAGCCGCCTTTAACGGCATGACCCGAACTAGAAATGGCACTGCGTGCCCTTTCTAACTCCAGCGCATGCGCAGAAGAAATCGCCCTATGGCGATTTACAAATATCTCCTAGACGATGCAAGCACCTACAGGTAAGTGATTTCAAGCACCTACAGGTAAGCCTTAATCTAGGCTTACCTGTAGGTTAAAGTGGTTGTAAAGGGTTTACAACCACTTTAAAGCGGAACTCCAGTCTTTTAACCTTCCTGGTGGTATTCCTGAATGTGGCTCGGGGGTTAAATTTCAGTACCATTTGCGGTAACCTCGAGCCACACTCGGGATTACATTGAAGAATCCCGGTCCTGGTTGCTTACCTTGTCACCAGGATCCTGCGATGTCCCCTCCGTTGTGTCTGCGGGCTCTGTCCTCCACCCGATGCTCTGTGTGCCGGGCTCCGCTCCCTGCTCTGTTTCCTTCACTGTGTAAGATTACAGTGTACTGTATGTGTTATGTTTTTTGTACTTTTTGAATTTGCTGCCAAGCCCCCCCCCGTGCGTCACGTTTTTTAAAAGTCAGCAGCTACAAATACTGCAGCTGCTGACTTTTAAAATATGGACACTTACCTGTCCAGGGCGCCCACAATATCCTCACCCAAAGCCATTCTGTCCCTCAGCTCTCGGGTGGAGGCGCGACCATCTTCGGTAAGGGAATCAGGAAGTGAAGCCCTGCGGCTTCACAGCCTGGTTCCGTACTGCGCATGCGCGAGACGTGCTGCGCGTCCCCACCGGTCCCTGCTGTCTTCTGAGACCTGTGTGTCTCCCAGAAGACAGCGGGGGGGATGGAAGAGGGGCTGGACATGGCGTAGATCACCGCGGAGCCTGCGGGTGATCTATCACGGAAGTGGGAGCAAATACCTGGATTAGACAGGTATCTGCTCCCCCCTCCCTCCTGAAAGGTGCCAAATGTGACACCGGGGGGGGGGGGGGGGAAGAATTCTATCAGTGGAGGTTCCATATTTGGGTGGAACTTCGCTTTAAGCTTTGACAATAAAAGAGCAGCACCAGATTTTGCACTCTCCAGTATTAGTAAATCTCCCCCTAGGTGTCTAAACTTTATAGCTCAGCATGTTTTTCCTCCCCCAGTGACGGTGTCTCTTTAAAAATGTATTTCTAAAACAACGTTGTTTAAGCTTAAAATTCATAAAACAATATTTTAAAAACTTTTAAAGCTAAAAATAAATTGTCTCTAATATACCGTTTGCTTACAGTCAGTACCTGTTGTTGTGAGTGCAGATCAGCACCCTGGTTCCGGCTTGTTTGATCACTTGCAATGCAGCTTTGGCCATGGTTGAAGTTTTTCCAGTCCCGAAAGGGCCATAAATAACTAGTGGGGCCACAGGTTGTGTGCCCGTCACTCTTTCGGTTATGTAAGAGATTGCCATTTTTTGCTTGCTGTTGCCCCAGGACATCTGCTCTTCAGAGGTGGGCACACAACACCTGCTTAGGTCCGGCAGCAATAGGGTCACATCTAAAAGGCGGTCTATGGCTTCGTGATACACACAGAATGGCAGCCGGTCGAGCTGGAATTGGATCTCCATTTTGACAGAGGATTCCGGATGAAGAGACAGCTCGCGGCAGCACCGTTCTGGGATGCGGAGCACAACACTGCCATCTAATTCACTGCTGAGCTCCATGTGCACTTCATAGACTTTGTCTCCCTGCAGAGGACTGGGAGCCAACAAGGCAGTGGGCACGGACCTCTGTAGTAAATATCCTTCCTCTGTGTCTTTCGTCAGGCCCTTAGGAAGTGGCGCCTTTGCAAAAAGCTCCCCGTTTGAAGAAAACTTCATCTCACCATTCTGCAAGCTTAGCATCTTGGTCAAGGTCACATCAGCCTTCAGGTTTAACCTAGAGAATGCAAAGATGGTGGTCAGCAGAAGGTATTCAAGTGGAATTCCACGCAAACAATTCACTATTTTAGCATGCTGAACGTTTTGTGATTACACAAGATTTACACACTCTTGCCACAACCAGAAAGATTAATCTGCAACTTTTTGATTTAGTTTTACTGCTTAATGGGTCACCAACCTCATAAGCTGGAGGTGAGGTGGAGAGCAGGGATGAGGATAGGCATGTTCGGACAGAAAGCCAAGAAGCTGTCACTGCGTTTAGCCAATCAAAAGTGTCTGAGACATTCCCCAGCACGAAGCCACGTGTATACACAGCCCTTGTATATGTGAGGCTGTGGGGCAGAGAATGCCTTGGCCACTGGTGGTTGGCTGTCCACAGTGGCTGTCCACAGTGGCAGCTTCCTGACAGGATTGTCTGAACACAAATTATGCATTAAGATAAAAAGCCTTTTGTTTGCAGCAGCCCACCTAACACTTACCTGAGCCCCATCTCTATCCAGCGATGTTCACAACTGCCTCAGCCGCCCCGGGACTCTCCCTCCTGATTGGCTGAGACACAGCAGCGGCACCATTGGCTCCCGATGCTGTTAATCAAACTTAGTTAGCCAATCAAGAGAGAGAGGGGGCGGGGCTGAACCACAGCTTTGTGTCTGAATGGATAAACGGAGCTGCAGCTCGGCTTGGGTGCCCCCTTAGCAAGCTGCTTGCTGTGGGGGCACTTCACAGGAGGGGCCAGGAGCTCCAGCCAGGGACCCGAGAATAGAAGGATCCAGGCTGCTCTGTGTAAAACTACTGTTGGGAAACAGGTAAGTATAACATGTTTGTTATTTTAATAGAGAAAAAAAATAGACTTTACAATCACAATCGCTTTAATTTGTGCATTCAACTCTTTGCCTGGAGGTTCAATTTAAATTGGGAAAGGGAAGCTCCAATTAAATTTTTTTTTTAGTTTTGGATAGTATGAAAAGGGGTCAAAGCCCTTGTAATTTTTCGCACTGCCGGTCATGCTTAAATTCCACTTTACTTCCTATAAAGGTAATACTCGAGGATTTGCTCTGAGTTGAACCTTCTGTTTCCCCTTGCTGAAGTCCATCCAACATATATGCCTTTGTAGAATCTCCTACAGTATATATGTCAAACACAAGGCCCGAGGGGCCGAATCTGACCCTCCAGGCCTTGTCATGTGGCCCTTGCACCCAGTTTTTCAGGAATGTGGCAGAACACCATTCTGCCACCTCTGGCTCTCGCCCTTCACTCACGCACTCCACTGTCACTGCTCCACTGCCTTCTGTGTTTACAAGGGACCACTTTGCTCTCAGTGGCTCATGGATCCAACAGCATACTTCTGAACTCTGTACTGTACATAGCGTATGCTTGAACTCTGCACTCTGTACATAGAGTACTCCTGAATGCTGCACTCTGTACGTAGAGTACTCCTGAATGCTGCACTCTGTACACAGAGTACTCCTGAATGCTGCACTCTGTACGTAGCGTACTCCTGAATGCTGCACTCTGTACGTAGCATACTCCTGAACTCTGCACTCTGTACATAGAGTACTCCTGAATGCTGCACTCTGTACGTAGCATACTCCTGAACTCTGCACTCTGTACATAGAGTACTACTGAATGCTGCACTCTGTACGTAGCGTACTCCTGAACCTCTATACTCTGCACTCTCTATGGAATGCACTCCTGAACTCTGCACTCTGTACGGAACTCACTCCTGAACTCTGCACTCTGTATGTAACGTAGTCCTGAAATCTGCACTGCCGGCCCTTTAAAGACAACCATACTGCTGAGGCAGGCCACAATGAAATAGAGTTTGACATCCCTGTCCTACAGTGTGCACTACAAAAAGAAAACAGGTATTTGCACAAAGCCCTGGGAATACTAGGACAAGAAGTGAAGACAAATCTTCCCAGGAAAGGGGTCGACACAGTGCAAAAACTGAAACAAAGAAAAATCTATGAAGCATGAATATGGGTAGGGCTGGCATGACAGGGTGAAGGGGGAACCAGGCAGCGTAGAATGAAGTCTTTGAAAAAACATGAAAGGGGAGGTATTCACGTGATTGGTCGAGGAGACGGTGTGAGGAGGAGCGTAGTACATTAGACTGCAGTGAGGGGGTTTGGATGCAACAGAGTCAGAAGCCATCAGAGGAACGTCCCTCTCTCCCTCCCTAAAGGTAGTTTAGTAGTAATGTATTTAGTAGTAATGTACTTTAGTAGTAATGTAAATCTGTAATATATTGGTTATTTATTGTTTATTATGGTTATTAATGGTTATAGTTATTTTGTATAATAAAAGGCCTTACGGCCATTTAAACCCATCTTAAGTTAAGTGTTTGATTTCTATCAAGTGGGTGGTTAGCTTTTGGGGTATGTGAGTGTTTGGGGGAGCTGGGTTACGTCTGAACTACCCTAGTGAAGGTTTTGGATGGAATTTCACTCTCCTATAAGTTTCACATTACTTCATCACTTTAGCATCCTTGTGTGCTTTGCAGCTATGTCTTCTGAAGTAGAGATATATATTTATATTTTCCTAGCATATGACATAAAGATGTTCTTTAGCTAGAACAGAAAGAGCCATGCCCAACAGCAGTTGCCAAAAAATGTATTATGTGCACGTTTCAGAAGGGCACATACAGTATATAGGAACAGCTGCAGCCACCAAAGTCTTGGCAATTCTTTGCAGACAATTTTGTGATCCAGACCCTAACCCCGGATCTCCACAACACCTGCTGCATTGCTTGGTCGGGGACACACTCCCCAGCCTGCTGATTTGTTAATAAGGAAGCAGCAGCACCCTCATTATTCACCACAGTGCTTACTCCACTCTTTCCTTAGGTCAGCATGCTGTTCGCCATCATCACATGTGTACTGTAGTTGAGGCAAATTGGCTTCATGGTGTGAGTTGGTCCTTACTCTTTGATTCTGAATGTCGCTGTGCAGAGGAATACAGAAACATATGCTAACAGCATTTTTAATGAATACATAACTTCAGTAATTGGTGTTTTTTGTTGGTGATGCAGCCAACATATGCCGGGCCTCTTCAAGCCTAAATGATTCCTGTACATTGCAGGCAGCTAAATGGATTGTTCTGTCAAGGTGCTGACAGTTATGGGGTGCTTTGTTAAGGTGATGTACCACAATCATCCAGGTTTTTACAGAAAATAAGCATATTGACATGAGCATGCTGCGAAAGATGAATGGCAAGGTGGAAACTGGAGCCATTCAGCAACTAGGCCAAGACTCGTGAACCATGCAACGGGACCACATGGGCAAGTGTCAACTGGCATTGGGCTTGTGTCAATTACATCAGGTGCATTTTACCTGCATTTGACCTGCTTCAAGTTGGTTTTGCATTCTTATAGTCTTGCATGGGACTGAACACCCACGTGATGCAAACAAAAGCCTGCCTACACAGGCTATAAACATTATAATCTTCTTGTGCAATCATCTTAAGATTTACCAACATCTATGTGGTGAGAGGGCTTACATGGTTGGATATTAACGGAATGGTTTACATAGGCATTCCCTGTTAGGTTGTTGGTAAATCTAAGGAAGACTGTACAGAGATTGTACAATAACACTGGAATGTGTTTGGCCAGCTTAAGTTTTAGGTGTGGCTATCCTTGTACGTCACCTAAGCTCACCTGGCTATTATCTCTTCTCTAGCAGCCTCTTCTTGAAGAACTTTGATGTGCATCACCTCCAGATAATTTTCTACTGTCAGCGCCTGTTGCTTTGCGGTTCTCCCACCATAACTTGGATTCATGGAGGGAGGTTTATACATGTTCAAAAGTTTTTCTTCCTCATGCGCTCTCTCCTTGCATGGGATCCACAACTGCTTTCCTGGGATCCAGCGTTCAGACGATGTCAGTGGGCTGTTATCCTGTTCTGGAGACTTTTCCAAATCACTCGGGATTTCTTCCTGACATCCCACCTGCACAAAGATCTTCTGTAGCAAGATGGGCCGGATTCCAAAATCCATAGTCAACCATTTCTCAAAGACTCCAAACACTGAACATTCAGCGCTCACTTCGACTTTATAATAATATGTCCGGGAGCTCCTAACCTGGAACCAGTGGCCATGGGCATGTTGGCAGGAATCCGGCAAACCTTGGGCTCTTAATGAAAAGGCAGCTCCAGGATCCATCTTCAGTAAAGCCACGTGTTGGAGGGGCATCTATAGCAAAATAAGTCAACAGTTAATGCCCTAAAGATAGTCAAACCCTACAAAGGAAAAAGGAAAATAAATATACAGTTGGACAAGGCTAGGCCACGTTGTTCAAAACTATTTAAATGAATGCAGCCTAACCGTTTACTGTTGCTGATGACATCACTGAGAATGTACCTTATTCTTTACCTAAAAACTGGGGACATCACTTAGACTGCAAACTGACTGACTACTAAAGGCAATACAGAAAATTTTTAGTGCACTAGGTTTTTAAAAATAATAAATTGCATTCCCTTTGTGTTCCTTACCTTGGAATGGACAGTAAAATTCCACGCATTTTTCACCGGCTTTTGATTAGATTGAATTTTTAAAGGACTATCGCACGAGACTTTAACACCTTGAATGCTTTCACCTTCTTCTGAGAGCTGTGGGGGAAAAGATATTTCTAAGTATTCTGAAGTTATAAATTATTATCCGAGTTTTGATAAAGTTATGGAAGCAAGATTTAGTGAGTTCTCACAAGAATTTCCAGGTAGGTCTGTGCTGTGTAGCTTTCCTTTCTCTCTGTGGAGCAACAGTAGATAGTAACGGGAATGCCCAGCCTGCATCTACAGTACTGTACATGCTTTGAGCAGGCCTGCTGGAATGGTGCAATACCAAAACACCTGGATTATTAAGGGGGAAGCCCTGAGAAGACAGGTTGTCTTTCTTGCATGTATTTGAACAATTAGGTTTAATCTCTGAGTGTTCCTTGAAACCATAGAAAGTCATATGTCTTTGTAAAAGCAACTAGCAATTAGGCGTCTGCCTGTCATTAAATTCTACCTATCAGGCAAGCTATATGTAGGGTCAGAGGTCACTTCCAAAATCTGATGGCTGCTAGCTTGTCAGCTGCCTGAGCTTGCATGCTGTCAGCTAGCTTCTTAGTATTAGTGCAATGTGTTTGGTTGGGCACTTGACAGGCAGCAAGACTAATTTTCTTTTTTGGCAAAGTAAGACTCCTGAGTTGACTTCAGGGCAGATAATGACACTCACTCAAACATTTGGAACAGCCTTTTGATTTGGAAGACCTCCTCCCAGACTCACAAATACATTCCAACGGCTTATATGAGACCTTCAATATCTCCATCTGTGTCACCCTGCTTCAAAGGCCCGATGAGTAAAAAGCAAACAGTGGATGACTTCAGAGGCCTACGAGTCACTTGCAGCTCTCCCAACATATCTAACCATCCAGAGTCAGAACACATTTTAAAGACAATGCTCTTATTGCTAAGAAAAGAGCTGAAAAATGAACTTAGGCAAAAATTACACAATTGAAAACACAGATTGGACAACCTAAGGAAAGAACTGGCTATATAGAAATATGCAAAAGTCCATAATGAGCTAATAGACGTCCCTGAAATGAGTTCTAGTATGTTCCAAGACAACTACTCTGCTCTACTAGTGAAAGTAATGCAACAATGCACTGGAAGATTTGCAGTGCCTTAAATGTTTATCGTTCCCAAATATACTTTTACCTCTTATGAATGCCAATCTCGCTGTCTACAAAGTATCTGCAAATATTAAGAGCATACTAAGCCATTACATCTGAGGAAGCAAAATAACACACTTCCTCAAAGCCATAGGTATGGGTTTTCCAAAGTTCTCATACTGGATCAGGCAACATCCTGGTGGTCTCCAGAATGAAGTGAACTATGAAAACAAATTGAACAAACAACCACCACAGATCATCACAGAGCAATACTAGGAGCTAGGCCACAAACCTGATCATTGCTACCTGGATACAATATTAGCGACCATCAAAGTATGGAAATTACTACTTACCTACCCTAGATGATTCCACACCAATTTTATTACAAACAGTCCTCTAAGAGCAATGGAAATATTACTCCATTACTTGGATCTAGAGCTGTGGTGGTCAACTTTCTTGATATAGGAGTACCAAGTGCAACCTCTGACTTCACCAAAGAGCCACACATAAAATTCAGTGAGTATTCACTATCAGAGACAACAGACACACAACAGGATACAATTGAAGACTAAGGGCATGATACAAGAGAAACTCAGAGACTGTGGACATAAGATCGTAGTTGGTCAGACATAAAGACATAATATAAGAGATAGTCAGAGACCGCGGACATGCTTTAGGAGACTGTGAACATGGTATAGGACAGTGATGGCGAACCTGGGCACCCCAGATGTTTTGGAACTACATTTCCCATGATGCTCATGCACTCTGCAGTGTGGTTGAGCATCATGGGAAATGTAGTTCTAAAACATCTGGGGTTCCAAGGTTCGCCATCACTGGTATGGGAGGTGTTGGAGACTGGAGATATGATTTAGGACACAGTAATAGACTGGAGACATATTGCAAGAGGCTGCTAGAAATCAGTGCTAGTACAAGGCAATATAACAATACAGATAAGTGATCGCCCTTAGGCCGCAGGTTGGGCACCAGGGATCTAGAGTTATGGGAAGCAGCTTGTTGCACCACAATGGGCAAACTATACAGAGGCCAGCTTTAAAACTAACAAATTACCAGAAAAAAAAGGAACCACAGTCCTCTACCAAACTTTATCAAATTACAATAGTTTTGCTAAATACCTAAGCATGGACAGATGGAAAAAAAATATCATCACTGTATATTCTCCATCCAACAATAGAAGAAACCATTTAATGGCCTCTTAAAGGTTCGAAATGGATCTCGCATTGGGAATCTGCACAAAAGATATTGAATAGGTGGTACTACACTACTCCTGAAAGATTGACAGCGATATTCCCGAGCCATTCACCACTGTAAAATGAAATGACATTTTTTTATTTAATCATTTACTAAAATACACATTGATCCAGACACAGCATTAGCGCTCCCTGATATAGGGGTGGAACACTGGCCAAAAGAACACAGGATATTCTTTACATCGGCCTTTTTCAACCAGGGTGCCTTGAGGTCTCTTCAGGGGTGCCTTGGCAAAATGCCTAAAAAGTGCCCAAAAATTGTATACAAGGCAGTGGGTGGATGAAGCCTGCCTTTTAGTTACACAAAGCCACAGGTTTTTATTGCGCACCATTACGACCTTCCAACCGCTAACCTCCAAACAAGCAATGACATCATCAGTTGATAAGGAGGATGTCAGGATACCGCCCAAATTTTTGAGAAGGCAATGAGGGACACCTATCAGCAAATGTAGGCAGCCATAGGACACACCCCTTGCCACACCCCCTTAAAGGAGAATTGTACCAAAAAAAACAAGATTGGTTAAACCCACAAGTGCTTTTTTTTTTACCACTATTCCTTTATTTTGGCTTTTGGAATTTACAAATGCAGCAATTTAAAAATCAGATGAAAGGTTTAGCGCTGGAAAACACTTTTTGATAAAACAAGATAAAAAGTGCATTTTATATACATCTATATAGATCAGACCAAAATGAGGGACAAATGAGGAGGAATGAGGGACAGAGGGACATTGCTCCCAATCAGGGGCAGTCCCTCGAAATCAGGGACAGTTGGGAGCCGTGTCAGTCCCTTGCATAGCATGCTGGTTTGAACCTCCCCTGCCTCTGTCCATCAGCGTTGGGGTTACATTAACTAGGTGATGGAGAAAAACTGGGGAAGAAGAGAAACATTGAAATAGTAGTCAGTTCTATAATTTTGGAGGGTGCCTCGAGACTGTCCATAATTTTGGAGGGTGCTTCGAGACTGCCCATAATTTTGGAGGGTGCCTCGAGACTGTCCATAATTTTGGAGGGTGCTTCGAGACTGCCCATAATTTTGGAGGGTGCCTCGAGACTGTCCATAATTTTGGAGGGTGCCTCGAGACGGTCCATAATTTTGGAGGGTGCCTCGAGACTGCCCATAATTTTGGAGGGTGCCTTGAGACTGTCCATAATTTTAAAGGGTGCCTTGACTGTAAAAAAAGGTTGAGAAATACTGCCTTACATAAATGATTGCGGTCACACTCTTATCTGATCTAAATAGTTAAGTTTTGTTTTTTTTACCTTGCTGCTATTGTTTTCTATATTTATATGCTGACCATTTAAATGCATCCCCCTTCCCTCCTCTATTAAATAAACATGAACTTCTGCTATACACAAACATGAATGTTTGGCATGATTGGTTATTGGCTGGTCTGCATGCATAGCCCAGCCATAATCTAATGCCTGGCTTTACACTGTGCCAAGTACTCTGCAGACTGAGGCTGTGCCCTGAAACCCACACGCGAAGCAAGCGGCCTGTGTCAATATTCTTCATGCTTTAAGTTTGCAAAATATATTCTCTAATTGCCCACATCAACAAACAAAGCTCAGTGTGTATATTGCCTCAAGGTGATTTATATTATTGGACTGAGTAAATGCTATGAGTAAATGCCAATTAAAGCAGTACTAAACTCCACTTTTAAACTTGTACATACAGGTAAGCCTATATTAACCACTTCAATACCGGGCACTTTCGCACCTTCCTGCCCAGGCCAATTTTCAGCATTCAGCGCTGTCACTTTTTAAATGACAAGTGCGCGGTCATGCTACACTGTACCCAAACTACGTTTTTATAATTTTGTTCCCACAAATAGAGCTTTCTTTTGGTGGTATTTGATCACCTCTACGTTTTTTATTTTTTGCTAAACGAATAAAAAAAGACCGAAAATTTTGAAAAAAAAAAAAGTTTTTATTTGTTATAAAATTTTGTAAATAAGTACGTTTTCTCCTTTACTGATGGGGACTGATAAGCTGCACTGATGGGCACTGATAAGGCAGCACCGTTGAGGTGGCACCAATGAGATGGCACTGATGAGGTGGCACTGACGATGGGCACTTATAGGCAGCACTGATAGGTGGCACTGATATGCGGCACTGATGGGCATTGATAGGTGACACTGATGGGCACTGAAAGGCTGCACTGGTGGGTACTTATGGGTGGCAATCAGTGGCGTCGCTAGGGGGTGGCTTTTGGGGCTATAGCACCGAATCTGGGGCCCATAGCCCCGAGTCTCTGCAGGGGTCCCCAAGGGGAGGGGAGGCTCTTTGGGGACCCTGATGTAAGTGGGGGAGCTCTCTGGGGACCCTGATGCAAGGGGGAGGCTCATTGGGGACCCTAATGCAAGGGGGGGGGCTTTCTGGGGACTCTGATGTAAGGAGGAGGCTCTCTGGGGACCCTGAAGTAAGGGGGGCTCTCTGGGGACCCTGATGTAAGGGGGGGCTCTCTGGGGACCCCGATATAAGGGGGAACTCTCTGGGGACCCTGATGTAAGGGGGGGCTCTTTGGGGACCCTGATTTTAAGGGGGAGGCTCTCTGGGGACCCTGATTTTAAGGGGGAGGCTCTCTGGGGACCCTGATTTCAAGGGGGAGGCTCTCTGGGGACCCTAATGTAAGGGGGAGGCTCTCTGAGGACTCTGATGTAAGGAGGAGGCTCTCTGGGGACCCTGATGTAAGGGGAAGGCTCTCTGGGGACCCTGATGTAAGGGGGGGCTCTCTGGGGACCCTGATGTAAGGGGGGGGCTCTCTGGGGACCCTGATGTAAGGGGGGGCTCTCTGGGGACCCTGATGTAAGGGGGGGCTCTCTGGGGACCCTGATGTAAGAGGAAGGCTCTCTGGGGACCCTGATGTAAGAGGGGGCTCTCTGGGGACCCTGATGTAAAGGGGGGCTCTCTGGGGACCCTGATGTAAGGGGGGCTCTCTGGGGACCCTAATGTAAGGGGAGGCTCTCTGGGGACCCTGATGTAAGGGGGGCTCTCTGGGGACCCTTATGTAAGGGGGAGGCTCTCTGGGGACTCTGATGTAAGGAGGAGGCTCTCTAGGGACCCTGATATAAGGGGGCTCTCTGGGGACCCTGTTGTAAGATGGGGGCTTTCTGGGGACCCTGATGTAAGTGGGGGGCTCTCTGGGGATATACACACACATGTATATTACTGTATACACATGTGTATGCCCACCCAGGCGTATGACTTTCTTTACTACACTACTATGGGCTCTAGCCCCAGATCTTTTGTAGACCTAGCAACGCCCCTGGTGGCAATGATAGACGGCACTGCTGGGCACTAACAGGCGGCACTGATAGACGGCACTGCTGGGCACTGATAGGCGGCATTGATGGGCACTGAAAGGCGGCACTGATGGGCATTGATGGGCACTGATGGCTGGCACTGATATATTTCACTGATAGGCATCACTGGTGGCACTGGCAGGAGTTGCAGTGTGTCAGACCGACACGCCGCAACAAAGATCGCCGCGATGCGCACCCCCGGGGGCGCACAGTGGCTTGATATCCTGAGAACGTCATATGACATCCAGTCAGGATATCGAAACCACTTTGCCAACGTCATTTTGCTCGATATTGAGACATCTGAGATATTCACACTGGATGCAGCCAGTGACGTCAACGGCGCATGTGCTCTGAAGGGGACGGCATACCTGGCCGCGGTTTACTACCGCTTCAACTCTGGTCTAATAGGTTTCCGTATAATTTTCTTTTCTGATGCGGTGAGTTAACATGTGCCTTTTGAATCGGCTATCAATGCACAAGATAGACAAAGAAACCTTCTGTTTTTTCCCGGCCACCTTGAAGTTGGAGTGATCCCAACCACCCTGGAGCGGGGATGTTTCCAGCCACCCTAAAGTTTTGGGAGCCCCTCATTTACAGTGAAGTGCTGGGAGTTCTGACCTGCCTTGCATTGCTGGGTGCCACTAACCACCATTGTATGACCCCCCCCCCCCCGCCCTCTCCTGGTACATTCTCCGTAATTTAAAATAGATACAAAATTCACGGTGCTTCACTGTTAAAGTGGTTGTAAACCCATTACAACCACTTTAACCTACAAGTAAGCCTAGATTAAGGCTTACCTGTATGTGCAAGAAATATCTCCCTAACCTAAAAGCTTTAGGAGATATTTGCAGAAATAGCGGCACCGATGTCTACGGCGCATGCACCGTAGACATCGGGTGCAGGCGCACTGAGCGTGCCGTTTCTAACAGCCATCATGCCATTAGTGGCGGCACCAGCGAGCATGCGCGAGAGTGACGTCATCGCGGCTCCGGCCAGTCATTCCGGGATAAATGGCGGCGTCGGAGGTGGCGAACGAGGGCCGATGCGGCGGCTTTGATCTCAGGTAAGTAATTTATAATGAGCTAGTATGCTATGCATACTAGCTCATTATGCCTTTGTCTTGCAGGGTGTATTTTTTTTATTTTCAGAGGCTTTACTTCCTCTTTAATGCTAAATCTGACACACAGGCCTGGGAAACCAACAGATATGACCCTCCTCAAGACATACAAGGAACTGTTATGTATTTAAAGTAGAACTATAGACAAAACTTTTTTTTTTTCATTTTGGATAGAGCAAGGGAGGATTATAACCCTTGTTGACTCGTTTTTTGCCACCTGTGCCCCATTGGGGAGATTTGGCTTCACTTCCTGTCTCATAGCCAAAACAGGAAGTGAGAGGAAATCCCTGCAAATAAAGGGAATCCCTTGGGGACCCCCAGGACACCAGAAACTATTGTCTTCATTGGAAGATTTCTCCTCTATTACTTTTCTTGGGACAACCCAAAATGTGTAATTTTCCTTTACTTTCACTTTCAATGATAATGGCAAACAGGACAAAGAGAGAAGGTGAATCTCCCTAATGTGGGGGACAGAGAGCAATACAAACTGACAGGTTTTTTAATCCCTCTCCACTTTAACCAAAACCAAATAAAAAGTTTTTCCTCTATTTATACTTTAACTTATCCACCATCTACGAAAAACTAAAAACTGAGCTTTGGGTGGACTGACCCTTTAATTGGTTAACAAAGGAAGCTTTGGCCACCAAGACAAGAGTGAATACAGTAGTACCTTGGATTACGAGCATAATTAGTTCCAGAAGCATGCTTGTAATCGAAAGCACTCCTATATCTAAGCGGGCTTCCCCATAGGAATGTCAGGGCTGGGCTCAGCCCTACCTTCTCTGAGCTGGCCGCTCAGCTGTCGGCTAATTGCCAGCTTCTTTCTCTTCACAGTTACTCAGCTCTTGATGATATCCTGCTCGTCAGTCCTGCCTACTTAAGCCGTCCAGTCCAGAGGACCTCTGCCTTTGCCATGGTCACTATCACAAGAGACAATCTCCTGCGTTCCTGTTTGAAGACTTGCTTTGCTGACATCCCTTCTGGCTCCAGATTCTGCTTGCTGTTCCTCTAAATTGATCCCTGACTTCTGGCTTGGCTGACTATCCGTTCCGGTTACTGAACTTTGGCTATGTTTTGACTACGTTTGTTCTTTTTACTTTTATTATTAACCACTAGCCTACCGCCCACCGTCATATGACGGCCGGACGGTAAGCCTATTGTTCTGACTGGGCGTCATATGACGTCCTCGCCCTCCCGAGCCGCTAGGGGGCGCGCGCGCGCCGCCGGCGGCGCGCGCGCGCGCCCGCTGCGTCACTCGGGACCCGGTGCGCGTGCCCGGCGGCCGCGATGTCCGCCGGGCACCCGCGATTGCCGGGTAACAGAGCAGGAGCGTGGATCTGTGAATGTAAACACAGATCCACGTCCTGTCAGAGAGGAGAGGAGACCGATGGCGTGTCCCTTGTACATAGGGACAGCGATCGGTCACCTCCCCCAGTCAGTCCCCTCCCCCCACAGTTAGAATCACCTCCTTAGGTCATACATTAACCCCTCGAGCGCCCCCTAGTGTTAACCCCTTCCCTGCCAGTCACATTTACACAGTAATCAATGCAATTTTATAGCATTGATCGCTGTATAAATGTGAATGGTCCCAAAAATGTGTCAAAAGTGTCCGATGTGTCCGCCGCAATATCGTAGTCACAATAAAAATTGCAGATCGCCGCCATTACTAGTAAAAAATAAATAAATAATAAAAATGCTATAAATCTATCCCGTATTTTGTAGACGCTATAACTTTTGCGCAAACCAATCAATATACGCTTATCGCAATTTTTTTTTACCAAAAATATGTAGAAGAATACGTATCGGCCCAAACTGAGGAAAAAATTTGTTAAAAAAAAAAAAAAAAATGGATATTTATTATAGCAAAAAGTAAAAAATATTGTGTTTTTTCAAAATTGTCCCTCTTCTTTTGTTTATAGCGCAATAAATAAAAACCGCAGAGGTGATCAAATACCACCAAAAGAAAGCTCTATTTGTGGGGAAAAAAAATGCAAAAAATTTAATTAAGGTGCAGTGTAACATGACCGCGCAATTGTCATTCAAAGTGTGACAGCGCTGAAAACTGAAAAATGGCTTGGACAGGAAGGGGGTGTAAGTGCCCTGTATTGAGGTGGTTAAACAAGTGTGATTAAACTGTACTTCTGTCTCGGTGTGATTTCATGGTTTCTGACAAGGAGTCTATGGAAACTCAGATAATGCGTTCCACTGCTGGTGTATGTAGTACCGCATGTGGCCAGAGGTGCGGGGGCGCCGGAAACACTCGGAAACACTCGGAAACACTCAGAGCCGTTCGGAGACACTTGGGAATCAAGTGTCTCTGAGCGTCACCGGTGCCCCCGCACATCTGGCCACATGCGGTACTGCACACCACAGAGGCTTGAATCCTGCTCATCTTGCGAGACAACGCTTGCAAATCGAGTAAGGATTTAGAAAAAAAAATAGCTCGTATTGCGAAACGCTCACAAGCCAAGGTTATACTGTATAATGTTTAGCATCCCTTTGTAGTAAGATGAAGAGATCATAGAAGACCACCTCCTTATGTGTTTACTTACCACCGGCATGTCACTACTGCTCTGGTGACATTCTTGTAGTAGTTGGTCCCGGTAAGATAGCAGACCTTCTTCCTCCACCACCTGCCTGTTCCGTCTGCTTACTTTCACCCTTAGGATCCATTCCTCCAGTTCTTCTTGGCTGTGGGCATTCCCACAACCCTCCCCATAGATGCACTGTGATGGGCTTTATATGAAAAAAATTAGTCAGGACAAAAATGACTTATAAACTAAGATACATAGTATGTTATATGCACATTAGTAGGATAAAAGAGTGGTTACTAAAAAAAAAAAAACACACCAAAAACGAAACCGCGGTACCGGTCAGTGTCAGAAGTTTTTTCACCCTATTGCATAGGATACATTAAAGTGAAAAAACACGAGGGTTTACAACCCCTTTAAGCTAAAACTAAAAACAGAACAATCAGCACAAAAGACATTAAAGTTAGCATGATATGACCCTTGTCCCAATTCTTCTGTTTTCAGTAGATATCTTGCTGTGACCTACCCCCTATTTCCTACTTCCACAGAACACGGCAAGATTTCTACTGAAAGCAGAAGAATCAGGACAAAGGACACATCATATAAACTGTCATTTGTGAGATTCTTCTATTTTTAGTTTTAGCTAAACTTAGGCTGGCTATTCATAGATCAAAGTTTGATCCATGTATGGGCAGGGTGGTTGTATAAAAGTCGATCTACCTACTGCTGACAGACTACAATAGCTCAGCGGGAAAGATTCCCCCATCCACCTCGAGCTTGTCCTTTTTTTTTTCTTCACCTCGCTGGTTGAACAAAAAAAAAAAATGATTTATGTATGGACAGCTTTAGGCTTTAAATACACCACTGAAAACCTTTTTTTATTTACACTAGAACTCCAAAAGAATTGGGACACCTGCCTTCTACACGCACATGAACTTTAATGGCATCCCAGTCTTAGTCTGTAGGGTTCAATATTGAGTTGGCCCCACCCTTTGCATCTATAACAGCTTCAACTCTTCTGGGAAGACTGTCCACAAGGTTTAGGAGTGTGTCTATGGGAATGTTTGACCATTCTTCCAGAAGAGCATTTGTGAGGTCAGGCACTGATGTGAACGAAAAGGCCTGGCTCACAGTCTCCACTCTAATTGGGTTGAGGTCAGGACTCAGTCAAGCTCCTCCACCCCAAACTCACTCATCCATGCCTTTATGGACCTTGCTTTGTGCACTGGTGCGCAGTCATGTTGGAACAGGAAAGGGACATCCCCAAACTGTTCCCACAAAGTTGGAAACAGGAAAATGTCCAAAATGTCTTGGTATGCTGACGCCTTAAGAGTTCTCTTCACTAGAACTAAGGGGCCAAGCCCAACCCCTGAAAAACAACCCCACACCATAATCCCCCCTCCACCAAATGGTTTGGACCAGTGTACAAAGCAAAGTCCATAAAGTCAAACATTCCCATATAGACACACTCCTAAACCTTGTGGACGGCCTTCCCAGAAGAGTCGAAGCTGTTATAGCTGCAAAGGGTGGGCCAACTCTATTATAGGCAATGGGTGAGGGTATTATAAAGTTTTTTGTTTTTTTTTTCCCTCATGGAAATAGGCACTTTAAGGAGGAATTTCCAACAGGTGGTAAAAGAATCTTTCCTCCTCATAAATCAATAAAAAGGGATGGGATATGTCATGTTTTATTTATATAAGAAGGAATGTCACTAAGAGAATGTAACGCTATAGGTAGGGGACTAGGGCACTGTTCACAAGCATAACAAGGATAAAGGACAACACCTTTGTGTGTTTTTTTTTTTTTTTTGCGGGGGGGGGGAACGACTAGACGGCGGGAGAATATGGAATATCTCTAACATATTGGAGTATATTTTGAGATATATCCATGTTTGTATCGATTGTGTTTTATGTTTTGTTTATTATGAATGTTTTGTAAATGCCTATATATATTAATATGGTTTTGAAATTAATTGAAATGGAATGTTTGTATGTGTATAATAATTTAATAAAAATAATTGAAACAAAGGGTGGGCCAACTCAATATTGAACCCTACGGACTAATGCCCCCTACACACGGTCGGACTTTGTTCGGACATTCCGACAACAAAATCCTAGGATTTTTTTCCGACGGATGTTGGCTCAAACTTGTCTTGCATACACACGGTCACACAAAGTTGTCGGAAAATCCGATCATTCTGAACGCGGTGACGTAAAACATGTACGTCGGGACTATAAACGGGGCAGTGGCCAATAGCTTTCATCTCTTTATTTATTCTGAGCATGCGTGGCACTTTGTCCGTCGGATTTGTGTACACACGATCGGAATTTCCGACAACGGATTTTGTTGTGGGAAAATTTTATATCCTGCTCTCAAACTTTGTGTGTCGGAAAATCCGATGGAAAATGTTTGATGGAGCCTACACACGGTCGGAATTTCCGACAACAAGGTCCTATCACACATTTTCCGTCGGAAAATCCGACCGTGTGTACGGGGCATAAGACTGGGACGCCATTAAAGTTTATGTGCGCGTAAAGGCAGGCGTCCCAATACTTTTGGCAATATGGTGTATCTGTCTGATAAATTCAAGTATCATACATTTTGTGAGATGATAACTTCCTGTGCTCTCTGCTTGTGCTGACTTATCAGTTGAAATGTTCTCTGAGAACTACAGAACCACGCCCCTCAATGCTATGTTTCTGTTCTTTTGATACATAAAGTCGAGTAAGTTTTGTTTTCCTAGGGCAGGAAGTATGTTACTGCAAGGATTTCCATCTAAAAATAAAGTAAAAAAAGCCTAAAAAACAACGTAGTCACTACATCTAAGGACTGGTAAGCTGCAATATATTCCATTTTTGTTTTTGGGTTAGATACACGTTGATATATTGCAGCTTACCAGTTCTTAGATGTTCTAGGTAGATTCATTTTCTTTTTTTTCAGACCTTTTTGTTCATAATTATACCTGGTAATCCTGTAGACAACACACTTCCAGTCCTAGGATGAAATCACACTCATTCACCGTAGTGTATCTTTGGAAGGAACCATGGTTGTCACCCTAGGCTGCTTTCTTGATTTGGACATGGTTTTACTCTTGGAAATCTAGCAAACAACGATCTATCAGTTTTAGGTGGACATGTGTACTTACTTTTCACAGAGAAGGAATCTTTTCACGCCATCTGGCGGGTCACGGTGATTCCACACTGGTGACGAATCTGCCTTAAGCATACGCTCGTGTTCCAGTGAAGAGCAGTGTGCTTCGAAACTTTCTTGAGTGCTTGCCCTCACCAAGCAGAGGCGGCAGTAGAAACCTATGTCCTCTCCACCATCCTCCTCCTGTATAAGACTCCGGCTGAGGCCGTATTTCAGCTCTATTTTCCACACCGCAAGCTCAACCTCGCTGTGTGCTTTGGGGCAGTGCCCAATTTCCTCTCGACACAGGAGACCCCTGGAGCTGTGGGCACACAGTTGAACATGGGGCACATAAGGAACAGGCCGGATGGCGTTGCATTGTTTCCTGTCATTGTCGGTAACGATGTGAGCGAGAAGAGGGACTGGGCGAGGGTGGGATTGGCATAAGATGGTAAGAGTGACCTTTCGAGGACTTTGATGGAAACACTGTTCACAGATATACTGAAAGCGTCCTCCAAACTCACCTAAGATATCTTCCCAGCTACTAAGCTCCTTGAGGCTAGCACCTGCTATGGGCTTATTTAGTAGAATTGATTGCAGGTGGCTCCTCTCTAGATTATGGTGCTTCTCAAAAGACCAGATATGAACTTCTTCCTCAGTCCAAGCAAAATTGCATTTTTGGTAGTGCAGGATGCAACCCTTGGTGGGCCGGTAGTGCCAGCAGATGGCATAACGTGCTGGCACTGGGTAAGCAGGGCGGCGCCTCACCTCGTGCCATTCATTGACTTCTTTAGCATTCCTTGACCTCGAAAGAAGCAGGTTGGCATTGCAGCTGTGATGGACAGGGTTATAGGTGTAGGTGATCTCGTAAAGCCTCTTGCTGCACTTGGCGCAAGCCAGGCGGAGCTCCACAGTTGCTAGAAGTGGCGTCACATCCGGTGGAACCAATGGTGCAAACTGTCCCATGGCTAAGCCTTCAACAACAGTATAAATGAGCAATCAGAAAAGTAGAACTGATTATAATGACATACAGTATACTAAAACCACAAGTCCCCTAGCATGGACCATTAGGACTTTTAAGTTCACATTGACTAGGATACTAAAGATAATCCAGCCACCCAGCACCAAGGTCTAAAGAATCATCCTCATTTCCTCAAAAGGACATTGAAGGGCCCTGCTCATGCTTGATAAAAAAAAAAGACCAACAAGCATACTTTTTTTTTTTTTTATATACATCTTTTGCACCATCTAGGTTGTTAGTTGGAGTTAAGGTTACTGTACATGCTGGCAAATACAAAAGTAGAGGTAGTAAATGCTGAACTCCACCCATTATTGCAGCTCTGTGCTCATTAATTGAAACCTGTACCAGTAGAGCTCAGACTAGGAAAAGAAAGCAGTCGGGCGTGCTGTTGCCCTTATGTTCCAATAAGGAGCATGCTGAAAGAAGGAGAAAGCAAAGTAACAGAGAGATGAGCTTATCAGTCTGCTACTTCTCCTTTCACTGTTCAGTCACAGACTAGGACCCAAAGTGGACCCCCCCCCCTTTCTTTTTTTTTTACTTGCATTTTTTTCCCTTCCACCTCCTAGTTTTCTTGAAGGCGGTGGTGCCGTGTCTGCACAGTTTTATGGCACGACATCATCATGCATGACATCATCGTCTCATGACTTTTTTTTAAATGGCAGTGTGCCAATGGGGAACCCAGGCAGCACAATAGGAAAGTATGAAGAAAAAGTCACAGGATACGGTGTTATTGTTTTCCTTCTCCCCTATTCATGTATAAAGGTTCACAGATTAGGAATGTGGGAAGGGAGGGGGGAGGTCCTTTTTACCTACAGCAAAAAACCAAAAACAAAACACAGGGGTGTGCTATGGAGCTGAACAAATCCCAGTACTGGATGGACAAAAATACAAATCTTTTGTTCGGTAAAACAGCATCCATATACACTCACCGGCCACTATATTAGGTACACCTGTTCAACTGCTTGGTAACACAAATTGCTAATCAGCCAATCACATGGCAGCAACTCAATGCATTTAGGCATTTAGATGTGGCGAAGACGACTTGCTGAAGTTCAAACTGAGCATCAGAATGGGGAAGAAAGGAGATTTAACCACTTAAGGACCGGGCCTCTTTTTTTTAGATGTGTTGTTTACAAGTTAAAAAAATGGGTTTTTTTTGCTAGAAAATGACTTAGAACCCCCAAACATGATACATTTTTTTCTAAAACCCTAGAGAATAAAATGGCGGTCGTTGCAATACTTTCTGTCACACCGTATTTGCGCAGCGGTCTTACAAGCGCACTTATTTTTTTAATTAAAAATAAGACAACAGTAAAGTTAGCCCAATTTTTTTTTATATTGTGAAAGATAATGTTACGCCGAGTAAATTGATGCCCAACATGTCACGCTTCAAAATTGCGCCTGCTCGTGGAATGGCGACAAACTTTTACCCTTAAAAATCTCCATAGGTGACGTTTAAAAAATTCTACAGGTTGCATGTTTTGAGTTACAGAGGAGGTTTAGGGCTAGAATTATTGCTCTTGCTCTACCGATCGCGGCGATACCTCACTTTTTTGTTTTGAACACCGTTTTCATTCGCGGGCGCTACTCACGTATGCGTTCGCTTCTGCCCGTGAGCTCGGCGGGACGGGGCGCGTTTAAATTTTTTTTTACTATTATTTATTTTACCATTTATTTTTTATTTTTACACTGTTTAAAAAAAACAATTGTGTCACTGGATGTAGACATCCCTTGTAATAGAAAAAAGCATGACAGGACCTCTTAAATATGAGATCTGGGGTCAAAAAGACCTCAGATCCCATATTCACACTTAAATGCAATTAAAAAAAAAAAATTGTCATTTAAAAAACTGAAAAAAAAATGGCCCTTTAAGAGCTGTGGGCGGAAGTGACATTTTGACATCGCTTCCGCCCTGCTGTGTCATGGAGACGGGCGGAGGCCATCTTCCCCTCACTCGTCTCCATGTCAGGCTAGGAAAAGGATCCTATCTCCTCCGCCGCTGCCGACGGCTCCGGTAAGCGGTGGAGGGCATGGGAGCATGGCGAGGGGGGGGGGGGGGGCCATCTCCCGCCACCGATTAAAGTGATCTGCCGCAGAAACCACTTTTATCTTGTACTGGACCGCCAGCCAAACATGGTGATACCGGGGTTATGGCAGCTAGCTGCTACAATAACAACGATATCCGTCCCCAAAGTGAGGACATATATCGGCGTGCGGCGGTGCGGAAGTGGTAAAGTGACTTTGAACGTGGCATGGTTGTTGGTGCCAGACGGGCTGGTCTGAGTATTTCAAAAACTGCTGATCTACTGGGATTGTCACACACAACCATCTCTCGGGTTTACAGAGAATGGTGGGGAAAAAGAGGAAATATCCAGTGAGCGGCAGTTGTGGAGGAAAATGGCTTGTTGATGTCAGAGGAGAATGGGCAGACTGGTTGGAGATGACAGAAAGGCAACAGTAACTCAAATAACCTCTCGTTACATCCAAGGTATGCAGAATACCATCTCTGAACACACAACACATCGAACCTTGAAGTAGATGGGCTATAGCTGCAGAGGACCACACCGGGTGCCACTCCTGTCAGCTAAGAACAGGAAACTGAGGCTACAATTCGCACAGGATCTCCAAAATTAGACTATAGAAGATTGGAAAAATGTAGGTCTCGATTTCAGCTGTGACATTCAGATGGTCGGGTCAGAATTTGATGTAAACGACATGAAAGCATGGATCCATCCTGCCTTGTATCACCGGTTCAGGCTGGTGGTGGTGTAATAGTGTGGGGAATATTTTCTTGGCACACTTTGGGCTCCTTAGTACCAACTGAGCAAGGTTTAAACACCACGACCTACCTGAGTATTGTTGGTGACTATGTCCATCCCTTTATGACTACAGTGTCCCCATCTTCTGATGGCTCCTTCCAGCAGGATAATGCACCATGTCACAAATCTCCAATCATCTCATCACTGGACAATGAGGTCCCTGTCCTCCAATGTCCTCCACACTCACCACATCTCATCCAATAGAGCACTTTTAGGATGTGGTGGAATGGGAAATTTGCATCATGGTTGTGAAGCCGACAAAACTGCGTGATGCCATCATGTCACTATGGACCAAAGTCTCTGAGGAACGTTTCCAACACCTTGTTAAATCTATGTCACCAAGAATGAAGGCAAAAGGGGGTCCAACCGGGTACTAGCAAGGTCAACCTAATAAAGTGGCCGGTGAGTGTAATGCCGTGTACACACGGTCGGACTTTACGGCAGACTTTATGACGGACTTTATGATGGACTTTCTGAATGAACGGACTTGCCTACACACAATCCACCAAAGTTCGTCGAATTCGTACGTGACGATGTACGACCGGACTAAAACAAGGAAGTTGATAGCCAGTAGCCAATAGCTGCCCTAGCGTGGCTTTTTCTCCGTCGAACTAGCATACAGACGAGCGGACTTTTCGACCGGACTCGAGTTCGACGGATAGATTTAAAACATGTTTCAAATCTAAGTCCGTCCAACTTTTGAGAAAACAAAGTCCGCTGGAGCCCACACACGATCGAATTGTCCGACGAAATCCCGTCTGCCGGGCAAAGTCTGCCGTAAAGTCCGCTCGTGTGTACGCGGCATAAGTTTTTTATGTGTATTTAGGCATTTGCCAGGAGTTAAGCTTTAAGATTCCTTATGGTACTTTGAAGCAAGAGAAACTAACTAACTAAGTGGGACTTTAAATGAGGACATTTCTAAAATGTACCTCCATCCCCAAAATGCATATATAAAAAACATAGAAAGCTAAGGGGATTTGTGGGACTTTAAATGAGACAGGCCTGGGAAGATAACACAACACGGTAATAATAAGAACATCTGTTAATTGCACCATAAATGCGACCACATCGTGTTGCATAGTAATAATTACATAAACGATAAGTTATAATAAATCCAGGAGCTTTTATTCCATAATAAGGTATATATTGTAAAAACATCAAAAGACAATATAATAGCATAGCAGCCTATTATGGTCAGTATGGTACCATAGTAGAAATTCATCAGACTGATATTTGCATGTGACTGCATCGTAGTATCAATAATGTCTGGTGAATGGGCCACATTGATGACCACATAGCTTGCATGGATACAGAGTAAAGGAGTATGACATATGAAATAATTGTTCCCTGAGTATGAATCAACATAACAAGGTGACCCATCAACATAGCAGCATGATGTGGAACGCAACGGTGAGGTAACAATAATACAATTATGAAGTTGTGTGTCTTTACAGTAATAAAGTAACATAGCAGTTGGTGGCATCCAAACGGCGTAATCTGGTAAAGATGTAGAGGGGCTGTTCATGTAAATAGCATCTAAGAGCTCTACGCGTTTCATGGATCTTTCCAATCTTCAGGAGCAGATGCAATATGTAATGTCTATAAAAAGATGTAGGAGAAATTTTCAGGAGCTAATCACAGGGCAGGTCGGAAAAACTGTTATAACATGATCCCAAGGTAGTAATAATGGTCAAAAAACCATAAGAGGTTACTTACAAGGAGCCTGTGTAGGTGGGTGGAGGGCCCCAAGGGTGTGAGCCTGTCAGGGATGAAGGTCCGGCCATCCCGGGAGCTGAGGTGGTACCTAGAGGGCGACTTTATAGGGAAATGTTGAAAGTGAGAATCGCATCTTAATGTTTTTAAAAAGATAAGAAAATATAAAGGTGACTATAGAAGGGAGATAATAGAGAGTAGGAGTATTTGAGGCTGAAAAAGTGTGTGTGAATACCGACCAAACCATGAGGTATAGCGGTTACAGTAGTGAAGGAAAAAAAAGAGGGAACAGTGAAAATTATACCAATAAGTGATAATGTGGTAACCGAGAAAGGAAAGTATAAACAGAAGGGTTAGAATTATATGCATGTGCCTGTGCCATAGGAAAGAGTGTAAAAACAATAGTGGAGACCAAAAGGGGTCATAGTATTACCTGAGCTTCCCAGAACACCTAATTGCCAACAAAGTGGCCACCGGTAAGGGGTGTGTTAGCAAGGAATGTGTATCCAATGAAGGGGAAGAAATAAAAATTGGAAACGCCGCCGGTAGGTAACCGCCAACGCCACGTGGGCGGCTAAAGTAAAGAAGAGTAACAGCTATCGGAGCCGAGCCAAGCCAGCCCGCAGCCGGCGCTTCTTATAGACGCTTGGATGGACGACGCACAGTGTCGACGTAATGGCGTCATATCGACGTCACACGCACGACGCTGGGAGCGTGGCGTCGATGCGTGATGAGAAGTCCGCCCCAACCCCCACGTGACAGGGGAGGGGGAGGGCTCCCAGCACGCATCGCAGCTCCCGGGATTGCGATCCCCGGCAAAAAAACCCACCCAGAGGCCAACCATACTCCCCACACACAGGGTAATGTCCAAGGGGAAATAGAAACAGTTTAAGGTATAGGATGGTAATCTAGATATTAAATAGGTACCTGTCTCTGGGGAGAAGCCTCAAAGGGGGGGAAGGGGATTGTACCGAAAAATATTGAGTTATACAAGTACTAATGATGGAAAATACCGAAATAATAAGCGATAAAATAACACTTACGATCCTATCTACAGAAAAAATAAAAACCTCACTGAAAAAGTAAAAGCCTAAATAGCACTTACACTGGATGCCACCAAGACAAGGTAAAATTTATAGAAGGTAACAAGCATGTCTCCATCCCTGATATTTTGAAGCAAGAGAAACTAACTAACTAAGTGGGACTTTAAATGAGGACATTTCTAAAATGTACCTCCATCCCCAAAATGCATATATAAAAAACATAGAAAGCTAAGGGGATTTGTGGGACTTTAAATGAGACAGGCCTGGGAAGATAACACAACACGGTAATAATAAGAACATCTGTTAATTGCACCATAAATGCGACCACATCGTGTTGCATAGTAATAATTACATAAACGATAAGTTATAATAAATCCAGGAGCTTTTATTCCATAATAAGGTATATATTGTAAAAACATCAAAAGACAATATAATAGCATAGCAGCCTATTATGGTCAGTATGGTACCATAGTAGAAATTCATCAGACTGATATTTGCATGTGACTGCATCGTAGTATCAATAATGTCTGGTGAATGGGCCACATTGATGACCACATAGCTTGCATGGATACAGAGTAAAGGAGTATGACATATGAAATAATTGTTCCCTGAGTATGAATCAACATAACAAGGTGACCCATCAACATAGCAGCATGATGTGGAACGCAACGGTGATTAGCTCCTGAAAATTTCTCCTACATCTTTTTATAGACATTACATATTGCATCTGCTCCTGAAGATTGGAAAGATCCATGAAACGCGTAGAGCTCTTAGATGCTATTTACATGAACAGCCCCTCTACATCTTTACCAGATTACGCCGTTTGGATGCCACCAACTGCTATGTTACTTTATTACTGTAAAGACACACAACTTCATAATTGTATTATTGTTACCTCACCGTTGCGTTCCACATCATGCTGCTATGTTGATGGGTCACCTTGTTATGTTGATTCATACTCAGGGAACAATTATTTCATATGTCATACTCCTTTACTCTGTATCCATGCAAGCTATGTGGTCATCAATGTGGCCCATTCACCAGACATTATTGATACTACGATGCAGTCACATGCAAATATCAGTCTGATGAATTTCTACTATGGTACCATACTGACCATAATAGGCTGCTATGCTATTATATTGTCTTTTGATGTTTTTACAATATATACCTTATTATGGAATAAAAGCTCCTGGATTTATTATAACTTATCGTTTATGTAATTATTACTATGCAACACGATGTGGTCGCATTTATGGTGCAATTAACAGATGTTCTTATTATTACCGTGTTGTGTTATCTTCTTAGGCCTGTCTCATTTAAAGTCCCACAAATCCCCTTAGCTTTCTATGTTTTTTATATATGCATTTTGGGGATGGAGGTACATTTTAGAAATGTCCTCATTTAAAGTCCCACTTAGTTAGTTAGTTTCTCTTGCTTCAAAATATCAGGGATGGAGACATGCTTGTTACCTTCTATAAATTTTACCTTGTCTTGGTGGCATCCAGTGTAAGTGCTATTTAGGCTTTTACTTTTTCAGTGAGGTTTTTATTTTTTCTGTAGATAGGATCGTAAGTGTTATTTTATCGCTTATTATTTCGGTATTTTCCATCATTAGTACTTGTATAACTCAATATTTTTCGGTACAATCCCCTTCCCCCCCTTTGAGGCTTCTCCCCAGAGACAGGTACCTATTTAATATCTAGATTACCATCCTATACCTTAAACTGTTTCTATTTCCCCTTGGACATTACCCTGTGTGTGGGGAGTATGGTTGGCCTCTGGGTGGGTTTTTTTGCCGGGGATCGCAATCCCGGGAGCTGCGATGCGTGCTGGGAGCCCTCCCCCTCCCCTGTCACGTGGGGGTTGGGGCGGACTTCTCATCACGCATCGACGCCACGCTCCCAGCGTCGTGCGTGTGACGTCGATATGACGCCATTACGTCGACACTGTGCGTCGTCCATCCAAGCGTCTATAAGAAGCGCCGGCTGCGGGCTGGCTTGGCTCGGCTCCGATAGCTGTTACTCTTCTTTACTTTAGCCGCCCACGTGGCGTTGGCGGTTACCTACCGGCGGCGTTTCCAATTTTTATTTCTTCCCCTTCATTGGATACACATTCCTTGCTAACACACCCCTTACCGGTGGCCACTTTGTTGGCAATTAGGTGTTCTGGGAAGCTCAGGTAATACTATGACCCCTTTTGGTCTCCACTATTGTTTTTACACTCTTTCCTATGGCACAGGCACATACATATAATTCTAACCCTTCTGTTTATACTTTCCTTTCTCGGTTACCACATTATCACTTATTGGTATAATTTTCACTGTTCCCTCTTTTTTTTCCTTCACTACTGTAACCGCTATACCTCATGGTTTGGTCGGTATTCACACACACTTTTTCAGCCTCAAATACTCCTACTCTCTATTATCTCCCTTCTATAGTCACCTTTATATTTTCTTATTTTTTTAAAAACATTAAGATGCGATTCTCACTTTCAACATTTCCCTATAAAGTCGCCCTCTAGGTACCACCTCAGCTCCCGGGATGGCCGGACCTTCATCCCTGACAGGCTCACACCCTTGGGGCCCTCCACCCACCTACACAGGCTCCTTGTAAGTAACCTCTTATGGTTTTTTGACCATTATTACTACCTTGGGATCATGTTATAACAGTTTTTCCGACCTGCCCTGTGATTAGCTCCTGAAAATTTCTCCTACATCTTTTTATAGACATTACATATTGCATCTGCTCCTGAAGATTGGAAAGATCCATGAAACGCGTAGAGCTCTTAGATGCTATTTACATGAACAGCCCCTCTACATCTTTACCAGATTACGCCGTTTGGATGCCACCAACTGCTATGTTACTTTATTACTGTAAAGACACACAACTTCATAATTGTATTATTGTTACCTCACCGTTGCGTTCCACATCATGCTGCTATGTTGATGGGTCACCTTGTTATGTTGATTCATACTCAGGGAACAATTATTTCATATGTCATACTCCTTTACTCTGTATCCATGCAAGCTATGTGGTCATCAATGTGGCCCATTCACCAGACATTATTGATACTACGATGCAGTCACATGCAAATATCAGTCTGATGAATTTCTACTATGGTACCATACTGACCATAATAGGCTGCTATGCTATTATATTGTCTTTTGATGTTTTTACAATATATACCTTATTATGGAATAAAAGCTCCTGGATTTATTATAACTTATCGTTTATGTAATTATTACTATGCAACACGATGTGGTCGCATTTATGGTGCAATTAACAGATGTTCTTATTATTACCGTGTTGTGTTATCTTCCCAGGCCTGTCTCATTTAAAGTCCCACAAATCCCCTTAGCTTTCTATGTTTTTTATATATCCTTATGGTACTTAATAATGAATTAGTAAAGATTATAAAATAGTTAAAACATTGGCCCCAGCTAGTAAAAAAAAAAAAAGAAAAAAAAGGTGTTTTAAAGGTGAACAGACCTTCAACCTTTCCTCGGAATTATAAAGATAGCTTGCCACACTGCACAACCCTTGACAGATATATTTTTTTAATTATTTTAACTTGTTTTAAAATGAGTTTGTAATTCATATGTATTGTTCTTTTAAGACGGCTGTATATAAAAAAAAAAAAAAAAAAAGGGGAAGTTTCAGGTGACCAGCTGTCAAACCCGGTGCTGTCCCTGGTGTAAAGGGACGCAAGGATTGCTGTATTGTCCCTGCAGAAAGCGACAAAGCCCATAATAACACATATTTAAAGGATCACACGATGAATTCTTACCAGAGAAGACAGGAGGCTCGCGTTGCCTGGGGACGACAGCATCCAAAATAACTCTCTGCCTCTTCTATGTGTGTATGGTTTCTGACCGGTTTTGCTCATTGTGTGAGTTTCTGTCTCTTACAGTTTCGTTTCACTCAGTAGCTTTCAGGGCTGTTTACTGCTCTGATGTCAACAGAGCCCCACCTCTTTCATTGCAAGTTGTCAGCCAGGCGAGTGATGCTCAGAGAGAGCAGAGAGAGGATAGGGTGAGGGCTGGGTGGGCAGGGTTTATGGTGGTGCTAAGGGAAGTATAAGGCCTCATTTGCACAGGAGTACAGCGGTTGCCGATTAACCCCTTACGTAGCCAAACTAAACCCACCGATTGCGCTGCCTCCTAAAAAAAAAAAAAAAAAAAAAATATATAAAATTATAAATGATCAGTATTTATTAAGCGAGATTTTTACAATTTTTTTCAGTATTGTTTGTGTTGCACATCGAATGGCTGCTTTATTTTTAATTTTTCAGACGTTCTTTAGCGCAGTTTTTCATATTTTTAAAAAATGATCGATAATTGTCGCTAAATCCATAATCAAACGTAATAAACCAAAAGTAATTGCGCTAAAGTCTCACCAGCGCATACAATAGGGGAAAATGATTATTTTTATCCCCGGTAGATTTTTGGACATTTGCCCGCTTACAAAGAAATGCGGGGTCTATAATTTTTTTTATCATAGGTGTATTTTAAATGATAGAGACAGAATATCAACCAAAAATCCAAAAAAAAAAAATAAAAAACGCAATACAAATGTTATAAGTTATGAGTTGCAGTTCAGAAAGTAAAATAAGTATTTGATCCCCAAGCAAAACATGACTTAGTACTTGGTGGAGAAATCCTTTTTGGCAAGCACAGATGTAACTAACTTGTAGTTAGCAGGGCCGTTTTAATAGCATCATGGGGCCCTGGGCAAAGTCATGCTCTGGGGCCCCTACAATGGAGGCAGCGCAGGTAAACAGACATCAAGTAGGTAGGAGGCAGACAAGCGGAGCTTCCCCTTTTGGGACCTCTGACCCCTCTACACCCCAGATATCCCCCCAGCACTCTGACCCCTCTACACTGCAGATATCCCCCCAGCACTCCGACCCCTCCACACCACAGATATCCCCCCAGCACTTTGACCCCTCTACACCACAGATATCCCCCCCAGCACTTTGACCCCTCTACACCCCAGATATCCCCCCAGCACTCTCATCCCTCTACATCCCAGATATCCCCCTAGCACTCTGACCCCTCTACACCACAGATATCCCCCCAGCACTTTGACCCCTCTACACCCCAGGTATCCCCCCAGCACTCTGACCCCTCTACACCCCAGATATCCCCCCAGCACTCTGACCCCTCTGCACCCCAGATATCCCCCAGCAATCTTACCCCTCTACATCCCAGATATCCCCCCAGCACTCTGACCCCTCTACACCGCAGATATCCCCCCAGCACTCTGACCCCTCTACACCCCAGATATCCCCCCAGCACTCTGACCCCTCTACACCCCAGATATCCCCCCCAGCACTCTGACCCCTCTGCACCCCAGATATCCCCCCAGCACTCCGACCCCTCCACACCACAGATATCCCCCCAGCACTCTGACCCCTCTTCACCACAGATATCCTCCCAGCACTTTGACCCCTCTACACCCCAGATATCCCCCCAGCACTCTGACCCCTCTACACCCCAGATATCCCCCCAGCACTCTGACCCCTCTGCACCCCAGATATCCCCCAGCAATCTTACCCCTCTACATCCCAGATATCCCCCCAGCACTCTGACCCCTCTACACCGCAGATATCCCCCCAGCACTCTGACCCCTCTGCACCCCAGATATCCCCCAGCAATCTTACCCCTCTACATCCCAGATATCCCCCCAGCACTCTGACCCCTCTACACCGCAGATATCCCCCCAGCACTCTGACCCCTCTACACCCCAGATATCCCCCCAGCACTCTGACCCCTCTACACCCCAGATATCACCCCAGCACTCTGACCCCTCTGCACCCCAGATTTCCCCCCCTGCACTCTGACCTCTTTATATCCCAGATATCCCCCCAGCACTCTGACCCCTCTACACCCCAGATATCCCCCCAGCACTCTGACCCCTCTACACCCCAGATATCCCCCCAGCACTCTGACCCCTCTACACCCCAGATATCCCCCCAGCAATCTTACCCCTCTACATCCCAGATATCCACCAGCACTCTGGACCCTCTACACCCTAGAACTCCCCCCAGCACTCTGACCCTTCTACATCCCAGATATCCCCCCAGCACTCTGACCCCTCTACACCCTAGATATCCCCCCAGCACTCTGACCCCTCTACACCCCAGATATCCCCCAGCACTCTGACCCCTCTACACCCCAGATATCCCCCCAGCACTCTGACCCCTCTACACCCCAGATATCCCCCAGCACTCTGACCCCTCTACACACCAGATATCCCACAGCATTCTGACCCCTCTAAACCCCAGATATCTCCTCAGCACTCTGGCCCCTCTACACCCTAGATATCCCCCCAGCACTCTGACCCCTCTACACCCCAGATATCCCCCCAGCACTCTGGCCCCTCTACACCCTAGATATTCCCGCAGCACTCTGACCCCTCTACACCCCAGATATCCCCCCAGCACTGAGGAAAGGGAAGAAGATTCTCATCCAAAATTTTACAATACATGGCCCCATCCATTGGCCCCTCAATGCCCCAAAGCATAATGTTTCCACCTCCGTGCTTGACTGTAGGGATGGTGTTCTTAGGGTCATAGTCAGCATATTTCTTCCTCCAAACACGGTGAGTCCCCCTCCTCGAGAAGGCACATGTACAGTCATGCCAATGAACATCTAAATGATTCAGAGAAGGGTTGGGAGAAAGCGCTGTGGTCAGATGAGACCAAAATTGAGCTCTTTGGCAATAACTCGACTCGCCTTAGAGGCAGCTGCACTCACTAAATATCCAAACAAAAAATAAAAACAGCAATTAACCAAATTGTGTTGCACTGCCAGCAAATGAAAGGTGCATAACAAAAATACAATAAATAATAAAAACACAACGTTCATGAAGGATCCACAAAAATCATATAAGCATTGAAAAAAGCAATTTGAATAAAAGTCCCAAATAATTAAAAGTGCTAAGTGCAAAAGTCAATAACTGGGTGCAAATGTGAAAATACAGGAACCCAGATATGCCCACAGATGGATAGATTCTTCACCACTTGTATACACCCACAGTCGCAAGCTTACCAGATAATCAGACGTCAAAAGAAGTAGGTCAGGCTACAATTTAAGGGAGAGAACCCGAATAGATGGATGGATGGGTGATGGCTTCCCAGTATGTCAAAACAGAGCTCACTTCGCCCACAGCAGCAATCCACCATATAGCACACCTGCTCGTAATTATGTCAACAACAAGCAAGAGGAAAAAGATCTCTCATGATGAATTATTAAGAACAGCTTTAATTAAAACAAGAAGTATGTTTGCAAATATAAAAGATGGAATTTCAGTAACAATAAGCCTCGATCAGCGCCTCAACGTGCGTGATGACGTCACTGCTGTAGCTCCGGCTGCACATTTTACAGTCTTAAGCTACAGCCACCTAAATTCAGAGCATTTAAAAAAAATTGTCAGTCTTCACATTAATCTTTAGACCATCAGCAGCAGCACATTTGCCTGATGCCAGAGAGGACCATAAGCTGTGCTTCAAAGAGATTTTCCAATGAAATAAGAAGTGGGATTGGTCATCCTAGGCAACTTTATCAGTTTTCCTATCACAGTATACTCTGGGCTAAAGGAATGCACACAGATCCCACGCACTAAAGTGTACTGTATACCCTTTCCTGATGAAGTGGCCACTAAAGAGCCAGGAAACGCGTTGACGGTGTTTTTATACTTGATTTTATGATCAATAAATACCAACCTTCCTGAAGAATCCACTTCGAAGCACCTTTTTACTGAATGGGCGCCTCTGCTGACAACACACTAGTTCCATTTTGGGGCCTTAGTCTATCTACCATATCCCTGATGCAAACATGAGCTGTGCTTCAAGTGGATTTTCCAATGAAAGAAGAAGTGTGATTGGTCATAGGCAACTTCATCAGTTTTCCTATTGCTTTCTTTGCACCAGTCTTCATTATTATTATTATTATTATACAGTATTTATATAGCGCCAACAGTTTACGTAGCGCTTTACAACTTGAGGGTAGACAGTACAAATACAATACACTTTGATACAGTAGGAATCAGAGGGTCCTGCTCCTTAGAGCTTACAATCTAAGGGGGAAGGTCAAGAGATACAAGAGGTAATAACTGTGGGTGATGTGCTGATTGAGAAGATAAATCTACAGTTGTTAGGTGGGGGCCAGATAGGCTTCTCTGAAGAGATGAGTTTTCAGGGATCGTCTGAAAGTGGATAAAGTAGGAGAAAAGCGGACGGATTGGGGTAGAGCATTCCAGAGGATGGGGGAGGCTCTGGAGAAGTCCTGAAGGCGAGCATGGGATGAGGTGACAAGGGAGTTTGAGAGCAGGAGGTCTTGGGAGGAGCGAAGAGAACGATTAGGTTGGTATTTTGTGACTAGGTTAGAGATGTAGCTGGGGGCCAGGTTGTGGATGGCTTTGTAAGTTATAGTTAGTATCTTGAATTTAATTCGGTGACTGAGTGGCAGCCAATGGAGGGATTGGCAGAGGGGTGTAGCAGACGCTGAGCGGTTTGTGTGGTGGATGAGCCTGGCAGCAGCGTTCATGATGGACTGAAGTGGGGAGGAGCCTATTTAGAGGTAAACCAATGAGGAGGGAGTTGCAGTAGTCAAGGCGGGAGATGACCAGGGAGTGGATAAGAAGCTTTGTGGTGTCATTGGTTAGGAAGGGGCGTATCTTGGAGATGTTGCGAAGACTGAGGCGGCAAGCTTTGGATAGTGATAGAATGTGGGGTCAAAAGGTTAGTTCAGAGTCCAGGATTACACCTAGGACCTTGGAGTGGGGAGATGGGTTGATAGTTGAGCCGTTGATATTGATAGGGAAATCAGGGGAAGTGGCACCTGAGGGAGGAAATATCATGAGCTCGGTTTTGGATAGGTTGAGTTTGAGAAAGTGATGTGACATCCAGGCTGATATGTCTGCTAGTAAGTTGGTAATGCGTGAGCAGACAGATGGAGAGAGCTGGGGGGTGGAGAGATAGATTTGGGTGTCATCAGCGTAGAGATGATATTTAAAGCCGTGGGAGGCAATCAACTGACCCACGGAGGTGGTCATAAGGGTCTGGTGCACACAGCCTTTTCATTTCAGATGTAGAAGCATTTTAAAGCATTAGGAGTACTTACTTTTTTACTAACCACATCGATGAAAAAGGGCCTTGTTTCACATCTATACATTTCTCTCTGCCAAGGTCAATCTGACAAAACACCCTCACCATGCAAATTTGCATGGGAAAAGACTTTGGTTATATACCAGGGGATGTGTTTCCGACAAAAAGGCTCATTAGTGGCACACTTAAATTCACGTAGCGAACCCAAACCCTGAATTGGACTGCCTCCTAAAAAAAAAATCTCAAGTTAGAAATGATTATATATGAAATAAATATAACTTTACCCATAATCATTCTTACCAATGTAGTTTTCTGCAATGTTTTCATTTACATGGCTCCTAATAGCTTATGCACAGTCTATTTTGAATTCAGTATGCCTTTAGGGGTAACAGATGCCAGTTTGCTGTTAGCTCTCAACAAAGTGTTCATACTGTCCCATGACTGGAGTCATAGCTGATCACATGTACAATACCATTCAAATTGCACATTTCAATAGAGGCTAAGATGGTCCTGTCTTTAACTGCAAAAGAATAGGAGGGGTTGGTTGCACTATTTATGAAAAGGTTTGAAATCACCTTGGTAGGGATGGCATTTATTTAGGAGTCTGCACATTTTATAGTCTTACGGTACAATTACCTATATTCAGGGAATTTAAAGTGATTGTTGTCAGGAACCATGAAACAGACGTAGAAAATGCAGTAAAAAAAAAAAATCACACCTTTTAATAAAGTGGTAAAAATAGTACAAATAGTAAATGTAGTCAAAACATAGCCAGGGTTCGGTAGCCAAATCGGGTAGTCAGAACAAGCCAGGAAATCAGGAAGCCAGAGATCAGCATAGTCGGAGGCAGCAGACAGGACCAGAAACCAGAAGGGACATTAGTCAGACAAGTCTTCAACAGGAACACAGCAGAGAGTCTCTAGATATGTTGACCAAGGCGAAGGCACTGAATGAATGAGCCAGGCAGTTTAAATAGCCTGAAGGGGGTGGCTGTGGGCTAGACTCAAGAGCAGGAAATGAACACCAGGTGAGCCACTGTGGAACGATGAGTGCTGGCAATTACCCAACAGCTGAGCAACCTGAGCACTGAGAAGGGAGAGCTGAGCCCAGCGCTGACAGTACTCCCTCCTCAACGACCCCTCCCCCTTGGAGGACCACCAGGTTTGAGGGTAAAATGCAAAACACGGAGGAGAACAGGAGCATGTACGTCCGAGAATGAGACCCAAGAGCGTTTCTCCGGATCGTACCCCTTCTAATGAACCAGGTACTGTATGCACCCACGGAACCTACGGGAGTCAATGATCGATTGTATCTCATACTCTTCATGGTTCTCAACCTGCACCTCGTGGTACCGAGTTGGTGAAGGGGTTGCACACCAAAGGTTTTAATAAGTAGACATGAAAAACATTTGAATTATGCTTGTTAGAAGGAAGGTCTAATGCGTAAGCTACTAGATTGATCCTACAGAGAATACGAAAAGGCCCAATAAACCATAGTGCCAGTTTCAGTGAGGGAATACGGAGTAGGAGGTAACGAGACAACAGCCAGACCCTCTCCCCAACCTGGTAGGAAGGCGCAGGCAGGCGTCAGCGGTCAACATGGAGTCTGTACCTCTCACCGGCATGTCGCAAGGACTCTTGGACCTGCACCCAAGTGCAATGAAGACCACAGAGATGCTCCTCTAATGCAGGAATCCTTTGGGGAACAAATGAGTCAGGCAACATGGATGGTTGGAAACCATAATTCGCCATGAATGGGGACAATCGGAAAGCGGTATTGATGGCACTATTGTGAGCAAACTCCACCCAAGGTAAGAGGTCTGACCAGTTGTTATGGTGGTCGGAAATATAACAGTGTAGCAACTGCTCCAAGGCTTGGTTGGCTCGTTCTGCGGCCCCATTGGACTGCGGGTGATATGCAGAGGAGAAGGAAAGCTGAATTCCTAACTCTGCACAAAAGGCTCGTCAAAACCTGGAGAAAAACTGGCTACCCCTATTAGAGATGATAACCTTGGGTAGCCCATGTAACCGAAATATCCCTCGAGCAAAAATGGATGCCAGTTCCTTGGATTTAGGCAACTTCTTTAGTGGTATACAATGTGACATTTTCGAGAATCGGTCAACCACCATGATAATAACTGTGTTTCCCTGGGAGTTGGGTAACTCCACAATAAAATCCATAGGTGTGTCCAAGGCCTCTCTCCATTGGGTATGGGTTGTAGGAGGCCCACTGGAAGGAGTTGTGGTGTCTTACACTGAGCACACACGGAACAAGCGGCGACAAAGGCGGTTACATCAGCGCAAAACTAGGCCAACAGAATTGCTTAGAAATAGCCCAAATAAGTTGATTCTTCCCTGTATGGCCAGCCACTTTGGGAGAATGGTAAGTCTAGAGCAAAGCAGTGTAGAGATTCTCAGGGACAAAGCAGCAGTCACCAGGTTTTTCGGGAGGAGAATGGACCTGAGTGGCAAGAATTCTGTCACCCAAAGGTAAAGTGAGACTGATACATAGAGTAGCCAGACTGTGATCGGGAGGTATCACAAGAACAGGCACTGACTCAATCTTGGAAGCGGAGGAAAACTGTTGCGACAATGCGTCAGCCCTTACATTTTTAGTACCGGGTAAAAATGAGACTATGTAATTGAGGCTTGACTAAAAAAGAGCCAATTGCCCTCTTCTGGGAGATAAGTGTTTTGCCTCAGACAAGAATGTGATATTCTTGTGGTCATGAGGACCGGCACAGTGGTACTTTCGAGGAGATGCCTCCATTCTTTAAGAGCTAAAATAATAGCTAACAATTCTCTGTCCCCAATCTCATAATTCCCTGTCCCCAATCTAACCAGGGTTGCCAAATCCGTTGAAATTTGTTGTATGTGTCCCCAGAGATCAGTTTCTCGTGGCTCTTTTGATAATCAGAAGCAGCAGCAGATCAATGCTTTCTCTGTGCTGAATGGCACAAAAAAAGGTGCATGCCACTCTACCCAGCAAATGAGGACAGCGCTTAGTCCCTCATGCGGTAAACTGGCATTAGCAGGAAATATGAAAGGTGCCCATCGCTGCACATATTGAGATAGCTCCTGGTAATTCAGCTCGACCAGTCTATTCAAGAGTCTTCAGAGAAGCCTAAGGCAAAGATACAGCTCTGTACTGGAAAACGTGGCTAACTTTTACTTGATGTCAGGAAAGAACCACAAGTGGATCCCAGTGCCTGAAGATGACTTCCAGGCTAAACCCACACATCTAGTCCAGCAGGGTTCAGGTACAGCACTTCACAGCTAGGCTGATAATTGGCCAGTCTTCATGGCTAGCAAAAGGCTAGCAAACAGTGGCTAGATTTTTGTCAGATGAAGAGGTGTTCATTCTTCTAGGACACCAGCAAAAAAGCTGAAGCATGCTGGGTAGAGGAGCGGCTATCCTGGTCTGGCCTACATTTATTTTTCCAGAGCCCAATCCCCCTGTAGGTGGCAGTATTTTTTTTTTTTTAATGTTTACACAAAGGGGTGATTTGATGAACTGAATATTGACATGGATGGCATAGGTTGGCTTCAAATAAACAGTGAAAGCAAAGGTAAATACACAAGATCAGTGTTTCAGTGTTTTTTTCAGCCAGTGAATAGCCAGACAGGGTTCAGTTATTAGCAATACAGGCAGTTCCCTGTGTACATCCAGGCATTATAAACACAGGAAAAATGAGCCAAATATATCAAAAAACAAAACTATATAACAAATAAACAACGTTATAAGCTAAAAAAAACTCCCACTTGGGATCACTGTCGATATCCATTATGGGCCTACAAACAACTCCCTTTGGAGATACTTTGGAGCTACAGTATAGATACTAGAGGATGCTCCTGTACAAGGGTCAGTGCAGGATCTTTCAGTTCTGAGTGCGAACCGGCAGACAGAATACATTCAACAGGTTTTATGCCATGTACACATGGGCGGATTTTTCGACGGGACTTCATCGAACCTGCAGCGGACTTTTTCGGGCGAAAAACAGACGGACTTTAGATGTGAAACATGTTTCAAATCTTTCCGACGGACTCGAGCCCGGTCAAAAAATCCGCTCGTCTGTATGCTAGTCCGACGGGCGAAAACTGACGCTAGGGCAGCTATTGGCTACTGGCTATCAACTTCCTTATTTTAGTCCGGTCGTACGCCATCGCGTACGAATCCGTCGGACTTTGGTGTGATCGTGTGTAGGCAAGTACGTTCGTTCGAAAGTCCGTCAGAAGTCCGTCAAAAGTCCACCGAAAGTCCGTCGGACCTTTGATGCCAAAAAGTTTCCCCGTGTGTACACGGCATTAGGCTTCACTCACCTACCTGAGCCATTACAAGCAGGATCACTGCACTTGATTCATTAAGCTTAAGCAGCACTTAGGGTACCTAAAGTAGCATCTCAGTCAGTATCATCATTTGTCAACCTAGCATGCCTGGGGCAGTATTTAGCATACCTTAAGTTCCACTGCAGCTTGATGATTTAGGACCGTTGTCACAATCCATATGGGAAATCCTACAGCTGGAGGTCTGGTAACATGCAAGAAGCCAGGGGGCCACTCACTCCAGCAGTGTGCAATCATAACTGAAATGCCAATTTTAGGTGTACTGATCCTTTAACTGCTACCTCTCCATAATAAGCCCGATATAATGGGGGTTACCTTACTTTATTAGTCACCTCCATCCTTCAGACTCTCAGTTTTCTTACAACTGAGATCACATCCCATCTGCTACCAGGAATCTCATTAATCAAGAAACTGATAAGGTAAAAAGAAGAAAAAAAAAAAAAGATAAGTAAATTGACATTTAAACAAAATGAATATTTTCTGCAAAGTCATTGTGGGCAAAAGCACAATAGTTCTGTTGCTATGGTTATCAAAGGAACTTTTCGCCAGTTTTGATGATTTGGATGTTCCCCCATGGCTTTCAGCTGCTTTATTGAAATCTATACAGGGAGATCGGTGCTTGTAACTCCCCCCCACCGCCGAACTGATCATCCCTGACTTTCCCCTGTGTACTTCTCTGTGTCCTCCTCCGTGCTCCTCCAGTCCTCCGTGCTCCTCCAGTCCCCCTCCGCGTCCTCCTTCCCCCCTCAGCGTCCTCTGTGCTACTCCGGTCCCCCTCCGTGTCCTCTGTGTTGTCCCTGGTGCTCCTCCGGTCCCCCACCGTGTCCTCTGTGTTGTCCTCAGTGCTCCCCCGGTCCCCCACCGTGTCCTCTGTGCTCCCCCACTTCCCCTCTGTGTCCACGCTCCTCCAGTCCCCCTCCATGTTGTCCTCCGTGCTCCTCCAGTCCCCCTCTAAATCCTCCGTGCTCCTCCAGTCCCCCTTCACATCCTCCGTGCTCTTCCAGTCCCCCTTCACATCCTCCGTGCTCTTCCAGTCCCCCTTCACATCCTCCGTGCTCCTCCAGTCCCCCTCCACATCCTCCGTGCTCCTCCAGTCCCTCCAGTCCCCCTTCACATTCTCCGTGCTCCTCCAGTCCCCCTTCACATCCTCCGTGCTCCTCCAGTCCCCCTCCACATCCTCCGTGCTCCTCCAGTCCCCCTTCACATCCTCCGTGCTCCTCCAGTCCCCCTTCACATCCTCCGTGCTCTTCCAGTCCCCCTTCACATACTCCGTGCTCCTCCGGTCCCCCTCCATGTTGTCCTCCGTGCTCCTCCAGTTCCCCTTCACATACTCCGTACTCCTCCGGTCTCCCTCCATGTTGTCCTCCGTGCTCCTCCAGTCCCCCTCTAAATCCTCCGTGCTCCTCCAGTCCCCCTTAACATACTCCGTACTCCTCCGGTCTCCCTCCATGTTGTCCTCCGTGCTCCTCCAGTCCCCCTCTAAATCCTCCGTGCTCCTCCAGTCCCCCTCCACATCCTCCGTGCTCCTCCAGTCCCCCTTCACATCCTCCGTGCTCCTCCAGTCCCCCTTCACATTCTCCGTGCTCCTCCAGTCCCCCTTCACATTCTCCGTGCTCCTCCAGTCCCCCTTCACATTCTCCGTGCTCCTCCAGTCCCCCTTCACATTCTCCGTGCTCCTCCAGTCCCCCTCCACATCCTCCGTGCTCCTCCAGTCCCCCGTCACATCCTCCATGCTCTTCCAGTCCCCCTTCACATACTCCGTGCGCCTCCGGTCCCCCTCCATGTTCCTCCAGTCCCCCTTCACATACTTCATACTCCTCCGGTCTCCCTCCATGTTGTCTTCCGTGCTCCTCCAGTCCCCCTCTAAATCCTCCGTGCTCCTCCAGTCCCCCTTCACATCCTCCGTGCTCCTCCAGTCCCCCTTCACATTCTCTGAGCTCCTCCAGTCCCCTTTCACATTCTCCGTGCTCCTCCAGTCCCCCTTCACATCCTCCGTGCTCCTCCAGCCCCCCTCCACATCCTCCGTGCTCCTCCAGTCCCCCTCCACATCCTCCGTGCTCCTCCAGTCCCCCTTCACATCCTCTGTGCTCCTCCAGTCCCCCTCCACATCCTCCGTGCTCCTCCAGTCCCCCTTCACATCCTCTGTGCTCCTCCAGTTCCCCTCCACATCCTCCGTGCTCCTCCAGTCCCCCGTCACATCCTCCATGCTCTTCCAGTCCCCCTTCACATACTCCGTGCGCCTCCGGTCCCCCTCCATGTTGTCCTCCGTGCTCCTCCAGTCCCCCTTCACATACTCCGTGCTCCTCCAGTCCCCCTTCACATTCTCTGAGCTCCTCCAGTCCCCCTTCACATCCTCCGTGCTCCTCCAGTCCCCCTTCACATTCTCCGTGCTCCTCCAGTCCCCCTTCACATCCTCCGTGCTCCTCCAGCCCCCCTCCACATCCTCCATGCTCCTCCAGTCCCCCTCCACATCCTCCGTGCTCCTCCAGTTCCCCTTCACATCCTCTGTGCTCCTCCAGTCCCCCTTCACATCCTCTGTGCTCCTCCAGTCCCCCTTCACATCCTCCGTGCTCCTCCAGTCCCCCTTCACATCCTCCGTGCTCCTCCAGTCCCCCTTCACATCCTCCGTGCTCCTCCAGTCCCCCTCCACATCCTCCGTGCTCCTCCAGTCCCCCGTCACATCCTCCATGCTCTTCCAGTCCCCCTTCACATACTCCGTGCGCCTCCGGTCCCCCTCAATGTTGTCCTCCGTGCTCCTCCAGTCCCCCTTCACATACTCCGTGCTCCTCCGGTCCCCCTCCATGTTGTCCTCCGTGCTCCTCCAGTCCCCCTCTAAATCCTCCGTGCTCCTCCAGTCCCCCTCCACATCCTCCGTGCTCCTCCAGTCCCCCGTCACATCCTCCGTGCTCCTCCAGTCCCCCGTCACATCCTCCATGCTCTTCCAGTCCCCCTTCACATACTCCGTGCGCCTCAGGTCCCCCTCCATGTTGTCCTCCGTGCTCCTCCAGTCCCCCTTCACATACTCCGTGCTCCTCCGGTCCCCCTCCATGTTGTCCTCCGTGCTCCTCCAGTCCCCCTCTAAATCCTCCGTGCTCCTCCAGTCCCCCTTCAATTCTCCATGCTCCTCCAGTCCCCCTTCACATCCTCTATGCTCCTCCAGTCCCCCTTCACGTCCTCCATGCTCTTCCAGTCCCCCTTCATGTCCTCCGTGCTCCTCCAGTCCCCCTTCACATACTCCGTGCTCCTTCAGTCCCCCACAGTGATTGTAAGTGTGGGGGGGAGGGCTGTGTGTGACACATCACTGATCACCGCTCCCGATCGCAGGGAGCTGTGATCAGTGTCCTGTCACTAGGCAGAATGGGGAAATGCTTGTTTACATCAGCATCTCCCCATTCTTCCTCTCCGTGAGACGTTTGCGGGTATCCCCGCAAACAACGAGTCCGCGGGACCCGCGATCACACTCACGGAGCTTGCGGCGGGCGCACGCGGCCGCAAGCCGCTTCTTAAAGGGCAACATACAGGTACGTGATTCTGCCTGTACGTGCCCCTTCTCCCGCAGTATATGTGCGTGAAGCGGTCGGGAAGCGCTTAAAGTAGCGCAGTGCTAAATAGCAAAAAATGGCCTGGTCGTGAAGGTGGTAAAAACCTTCTGGAGCCGAGGTGGTTAAGTAATTCACATGGCCTTGGTCAACCAAATTTATTTGCTGTTTCCTTTAAAGTAAAAAATGTAATGAGAAAATACATAGGCGGTCATTGCTGAATTAAAAAAAGAAAAGTTGGTTGGGAGTTTCAAATACTTCAATGCTTTCTGAGTCACTGACGAGGAACAATTATGCAAACCAGAAGTTCTGACTTCACTAGCTTCATGCTTGTTTTGCAATGAGAATGTATTGGGGGGGGGGGGGGGGGACACCTAGGCATTTGCAGGAGGACAAAAATGTACGCCCTCATTATCTCCATACAGTATATGTATGCAGGAAAACGTTTGACAGTTTTCAAAAGAACCACTAGATGGCACTATCCTACCAAAGCCAAAGAATATAATGCAAACAGATCAGCTTCTGTGACAAATTTCAATACATTGGGGGTTCATTTAATAAAGGCAAATAGGCCGTGCTCTGAACTTTGTAAACGAGGTGAAACTTCACTTTGAAAAGAATACCCAATCACATGCAAGGAAAATTTTTAATTTTTTATCAACTACAATCATTAAAAAGTAGAGCGGATGTGTTTTGTAGCGCATTGCGGCATATATGGGCAATGATAAATACAGCCTAATGGCACAAAGTGGCAAGATCTCTGTTTAACAACCCTGAACGATTTTGTTTTTTAATGCCTTTAGCAAAGTTATAAAAGCCCATATGACCATGAAAAGCATGTTGAGGTTTAGTCTGGGAGGGTTAGTGTTAAAGTGGTTGTAAACGTTTAAAGGGGTTGTAAACCCTGGTGTTTTTTATTAATGCATTATGGTGAAAAAACACCTGGCAGTCACCGGCCACCCAGCCCCTCCCCGTTTTACTTACCTGAGCCCCTTCATGTCTTCGGCGGGGACACGCTGTCCCTATCTCCACAGGGTCCCGGCTCTTGATTGGATAGATTGATAGCAGCGCAGCCATTGGCCCCCGCTGCTGTCAATCAAATCCAATGACGCCGAGGGCGGGGGCCGATTCCGGCATTCGTGTCTATGGACGCAAATGCTGAACTCAGGAGCGCGCACGCAAGGTAAACCCCCCTCGGGAGAGCGCTTCTCCTAGGGGGTTATCTGATGCGGGGTGGAGCCGCGAGAGCCGCCGGGGGGACCCCAGAAGAGGACGTTCGGGGCGCCACTCTGTGCAAAACGAGCTGCACAGTGGAGGTATGATATGTTTGTTATTTTTTAAAAAAAACGATCCTTTCAATCACTTTAATTAAAAAAAAAACAACAAAACAAACATGCCTATACTTACCTGCTCTGTGTAATGGTTTTACAAAGAGCAGCCCCAATCCTCCTCTTCTGGGATCTCCTGATGGTGCTCCAGGCCCCTCCTCTTCATTGGGTGCCCCCACAGAAAAGCCACTTTCCATGGGGGCACCCGTGCAGGCTTGCTCCTGAGTCCAACTGCTGCATCCATTGACACAGACAGCGTGACTCGGCCCTGCCCCCCCGTCTTACAGCTTTTGATTGACAGCTGCTAATCACCTTAATGTACTTTATGCATTAGTACAATGAGGAGAGCGACAGTGGCTGGAGCCACTGCGCCCATGCACATCACTGGATTGGATCGGGCTCAGGTAAGAAAAAGGGGGGGCCCCCTTTTTTCTTACCTGAGCCCCATCCGATCCAGTGATGTGCACGGGCGCAGTGGCTCCAGCCACTGTCGCTCTCCTCATTGGACTAATGCATAAAATGCATTAAGGTGAAAAATCTTAAGGCTTTACAACCACTTTAATTTGCTTCCTGGGTCTTCCTTGGTGGGCTTTCTTGGGTCAAACCCACTGATCCCGTGTTCTCTAAAAATGGACAGGGGTCCGGTCCAGAGAGAGACATGTTGTTGATGATGGGGTGCGCATAATACAAGACATTTTGCCTTCACCGGAGCCCGTCCATTTAGCCTATTCCTGAAGCCGAAGCCCCTATGGATAAGGAGCCTTCTACAGAGTCGGGGACCAGTGAGAGCTAAAAATTGCCTGAAGGCACCAAATCTGGAATGCTGCCATAACGGACTCTGTCCTGTGTGCAGGTATGCTGTGGCAGCTACCAGGCCTGAGTTAGGGATTAGGGATGTTAGGAAGAGACTGGGCGCTTTTGTTTTGTATGCTGCAAATTTACAGTAAAAGTTCTTAAAACGCTGTCCTTGCCTGGTCTGAAGCTACTACAGGGGTGTCATGCAAGTAACCGGCACACGTAGCTCACAGTCGGGTCAGCTAAACACAATGGGGTGTGAAGATAGCAGTACGAGAGTTATTACAGTTTGAAGAGACAAGCGGTTACCGAGGGTGACGGAGGTTTCACATGCAGTGTGTCCATGTGGCAGCGGGATAGTCCCCCCCCCCCCCCTGCAGGAGGAGTTGTTGTCGGCACTCTCTCCATGAGCGGTCCATCTCCCATAGTAACAGGAGCAGATCAGCAGATCAGCACCGCAGAGATTTATTTTTATTTATTTATTTCAGGTACTTATATAGCACCGTCAATTTACGCAGCGCTTTACATATACATTGTACATTCACATCAGTCCCTACCCTGAAGGAGCTTACACTCTAAGGTCCCTAACTCACATTCATACATATACTAGGGACAATTTAGACAGAATCCGATTAACCTACCAGCATGTCTTTGGAGTGTGGGAGGAAACCGGAGTACCCGGAGGAGACCCACGCAGGCACAGGGAGAACATGCAAACTCCAGGCAGATGGTGTCGTGGTCGGGATCCTCAGCCTGTGCACAGGTACGGAAAAGAAGGAGGTGAGAAGTGAGCGCGCGTGCATGGAGCCCCATTCCGGCACTGGGAGTGAGGTAGTGGAGATACGCTGGACAGGTGGAGTGGGCATCAGTTCTGCGTATCCCTCCTTAATGCAACAAGTGACAGTAATGGTGTACAATACATTACCATCATGGGAGTTAACTAAAGTTTAGTCATCTGTTCCAGTTGGTGAGCACGGCTCAAGTAAAGGCACCCCATGTGTAAGGCAAGTGACCCTGTGCAAGCTGCCTAGCGTAGCCCAGAAGCACCCACCCTGGGGCAGGCCTCCTATGTGACCCACACTTGGCACCCAATGAGGAGGCGAACAGGGAGGACGTGTCACTTGCCTACAACCCTGTTGGAAATCACGGGGCCCAATACAGCCTACCTGACAGGCCCCTCCCCAGCCGAAAGGGACTGATTTATCAGCCCTTTTCTCTGTAGCCTCAGCTGCACAGGTGAATGAATAGGAAGCCCTCTGAGGCTTCCTACTCATTCACAAACTGAAGCATAGTAAACACAATTTACTATGCTTCAATTACAAATCGACACAGGAGTGATTGGTACCGATCGCTTACTGTATTCATTCAGAAAAAGGAAGGGGCCAGTAAATTACATATTTACGTGCCCTTCCCCCCGCTCTCCATACTGAAACATCCCCCTGTGTGGCTGCAGCAGCTGCCGGCGGGAGAGAAGGGAAGTTGGCAGCATTGGGGGAAAGGAGCAAAAAAAGGGGGAGTCCGGACAGCAGATGGAAGGAGAACCTTGAAGAGGGAGGGAGATGAGGAGAAGGAGGAGGAGAAGCTGGCAGCGCTGCAGGGGGAGGCAGAAGAGGATGAGTGTCTGCAATAAGACAGCAGGTGCCCAGGTGCCCCCTTTAGAACTGATGGGGTCCAGGCCCACTACAGGAGGGTTGGTCGTACTGCCCTATCAGCGGCCCTGGCCATGCTGTCCCTCTTTGCTTCAATAATTTGATTAATAGGTGGGCAGAGCTTCTAAATTTGTGAATCGAACTCTGAAACCATTAAAAGCCCGTGCATCAGAATACCCAGACAGCAATTGCAGGTCAGCTATGGCAGCCTTCGTGTTCTCTCAGGAAGCTTTACTTGAAAGAGAACCAGTCACCATTGTGCTTTTACAGGATCAAAGTCACACAATTTCCAGTGCGACTTCGGAGCACAATTTCGATGCCATTTTGATCTGACTTTACATTCTCTAGGACCAAAGTCACATTAAAAGTCGCACAAGTAGTGCAGGCACCTTTTCAAAGTCAAAAGCAAAAAAGGAAGTTACGCTATGAGCTACATAGCGCAACTTCCTTTTTTTTTGCTTTTTACTTGTTTAGTGTGTATTTCACTTTTGAGCTGCATTTTTTTTTTTAAGTTGTTTCTCCAGCACAGTTTTTTTCTCCGAAACCTTTTCAAAGTGGCTACAACTTTAAGTTGCATCGTTTTGAATGGGTGCCATTGAAAAGAATGGGCTGCGACTTGATATGTGACTTTGATATCCAAAAGAAGCACAAGTGTGAATGAAGCCTTATCAAAGGCAAAATGATTCATAAGTTTGACAGAATCAGCATCTGTATAAAGGGGTTATTGGACTATTGGGTTATTGGACTATTTAGCCTTTTTATAGTCACCGAAGATGTATATTGTTCCACCCCAACCCAGTCCAGCTTTATTTACATGGATGCTTACTCTTGGTACTCTGGGGATAAGTTCTACCAAGATGGATGCTGGCTTTGGTTGCCCTGGTGACAGTTGCTACCAATCAGAGGCCTGACCTCACACCTTCAAGATTAGGCAGTTGAAAGCAAGTCAGTTAGGACTGCCTCTGTGACACGGATGGTCGTGCTGCTCCTTACATTGGTGCGTTTTAACCAATTTTGCCTATTTCTGGGTATTTAGAGCTAGGGGCGGACTGATAACTCATGGGGCCCCCGGGCAATAGGAGATTATGGGGCCCCCAGGCAATCAGAGATTATGGGGCCACACAGTATACACACAACACAGTATACAATCACACAGTATACACATACATGTACACACAGTATACACAGACAGATGTAAAAAAAAACACAGATTTATACATACATGTCCCTGGTTTTACTGAGGCTGGCAACCCTGATGGGGCCTCCTAGTGGCCCAGGGCCGTCGGGCAGTGCCCGAGTGGCTCAATGGTCAGTCCGCCCCTGTTTAGAGCCCTTTCACACTGGTACCGCTCTGCACCAGCGGTAAAGCACCGCTAGTTTTAGTGGCGCTTTACCGTAGTTTTACCGGTGCTTTTCAGGCGCTAGTGGGGGCGCTTTTAACCCCCCCGCTTTTGGTGTCAGACAGGTTTTTGACATAATGGTGTCAGGCATGTCAAATCGCATGCCAAATCGGCTGCTATTGCCGGCAACGCCGCACCGATTCCCAGAAGTAGTTCCTGCCAGTGGCGTCGCTAGGGGGTGGCTTTTGGGGCTATAGCCCCGAATCTGGGGCCCATAGCCCCGAGTCTCTGCAGGGGTCCCCAAGGGGAGGGGAGGCTCTCTGGGGACCCTGATGTAAGTGGGGGAGGGGCTCTCTGGGGGCCCTGATGCAAGGGGGAGGCTCTCTGGGGACCCTGATTTTAAGGGGGAGGCTCTCTGGACATAGACATTCACATTTCAATAGACATAGTAGTGCAAGAACCTGTACAGATGTCTATCAAACCGCCCCCCCCCCCCCCAAGTCAGACTGCATTCCCGGGTTGAAATCGTGTGCGTTTCTAACCCGTGGCAATGTAAAGCTAGGCTTAAGGAGGTCAACTGCAGGTAAAACGCGCCTGTCGGTGTCCCAAATTGATGCCATTGACACAGGCCCTTATAGGTTTACATCATTAGGACTAAATGGCAGGTAAGTAGTGGCTACATACGGTAACTGTTTTTTCTAACTGCTGCCTGTTGGTAGTTTGTAGTGCATTCACAGAGGTTATTACAGAAAGCTTTAGATCTGCGTTCCGATTACCTTTCAGAGGTGATTGATAGACAGGGAGCAGGCAATGTAACGCTTCCTTGCTGCCTGTTTTGACCCCATTTTTCTGACAAACATGCAACCACATGCATTGCAAGCAGCGTTTCCCCCTTCGCCCCAATGGGTTGTCTTCATCATGTTTTCGGCCCACCTATCGCTAAATGTTTGGTCGTTTTTGCTGCGGACGCAAAGCATTGTGAGGCATGTATACTGTACATCCCCGTCTGCTGCCACTTGCAGCTTAAAGTGATTCTATAGGTTGAAGGTTTTTTTTTACTTTCATGCGTTCTATGCATGAACATAAAAGACCTTTCGTATGCAGCTCCCCCTGCAGCCCCCCAATACTTACTCATGGTTGATCGCGATCCAGCGATGTGCACATGAGCAGCTGCTCTTCAGGGTCTCTGCCTCCTCATTGGCTGAGAGACAGCAGCGGGAGCCAGTGGTTCTTGCTGCTGTCAATCACTGCCAGTGGGGAGGGAGTGAGAGCAGGGGCCGGGACACATTCTGTGTGTCTTTTGGACACACACACAGCGGGGCTGGGGGGGGGGGGGGGCACTTGGAAAAGAGGAGGAGCCAGGAGCTTCGGTGGAAGACCCAGGAGGAGGAAGATCGAGGCTGCTCTGTGCCAAGCCATTGCATAACAAAAAAAAGTATAACATGTTTGTTATTTTAAAAAAAATACCTTTAATATCACTTTAAAGGGATAGTTCACCTTTACCACAAAACTGCCTATGCAGATAAGGGGCATCTATAAATAAAAAACAAACTATGCAGCTCTGACTAGTTGAAAAAAAAGACCTTGCTATAGGTATAGGCCATTTACATATACGTAGTGGTGTGTATACATCGGTGAACGTAGTGGTGTGTATACATCGGTGAACGTAGTGGTGTGTATACATCGGTGAACGTAGTGGTGTGTATACATCGGTGAACGTAGTGGTGTGTATACATCGGTGAACGTAGTGGTGTGTATACATCGGTGAACGTAGTGGTGTGTATACATTAATGAATGTAGTGGTGTGTATACATTGGTGAACGTAGTGGTGTGTATACATTGGTGAACATAGTGGTGTGTATACATTGGTGAATGTAGTGGTGTGTATACATTGGTGAATGTAGTGGTGTGTATACATTGGTGAACGTAGTGGTGTGTATACATTGGTGAACGTAGTGGTGTGTATACATTGGTGAACGTAGTGGTGTGTATACATTGGTGAACGTAGTGGTGTGTATACATTGGTGAACGTAATGGTGTGTATATATTGGTGAATGTAGTGGTGTGTATATATTGGTGAATGTAGTGGTGTGTATACATTGGTGAACATAGTGGTGTGTATACATTGGTGAACGTAGTGGTGTGTATACATTGGTGAACGTAGTGGTGTGTATACATTGGTGAACGTAGTGGTGTGTATACATCGGTGAACGTAGTGGTGTGTATACATTGGTGAATGTAGTGGTGTGTATACATTGGTGAACGTAGTGGTGTGTATACATCGGTGAACGTAGTGGTGTGTATACATTGATGAATGTAGTGGTGTGTATACATTGGTGAACGTAGTGGTGTGTATACATTGGTGAATGTAGTGGTGTGTATACATTGGTGAACATAGTGGTGTGTATACATTGGTGAACGTAGTGGTGTGTATACATTGGTGAATGTAGTGGTGTGTATACATCGGTGAACGTAGTGGTGTGTATACATTGGTGAACGTAGTGGTGTGTATACATTGGTGAACGTAGTGGTGTGTATACATTGGTGAACGTAGTGGTGTGTATACATTGGTGAATGTAGTGGTGTGTATACATTGGTGAATGTAGTGGTGTGTATACATTGGTGAATGTAGTGGTGTGTATACATTGGTGAATGTAGTGGTGTGTATACATTGGTGAATGTAGTGGTGTGTATACATTGGTGAATGTAGTGGTGTGTATACATTGGTGAATGTAGTGGTGTGTATACATTGGTGAATGTAGTGGTGTGTATACATTGGTGAACGTAATGGTGTGTATACATTGGTGAATGTAGTGGTGTGTATACATTGGTGAATGTAGTGGTGTGTATACATCGGTGAATGTAGTGGTGTGTATACATTGGTGAATGTAGTGGTGTGCATACATTGGTGAATGTAGTGGTGTGTATACATGGTGAATGTAGTGGTGTGTATACATTGGTGAATGTAGTGGTGTGTATACATCGGTGAACGTAGTGGTGTGTATACATCGGTGAAAGTAGTGGTGTGTATACATCGGTGAATGTAGGGGTGTGTATACATTGGTGAACGTAGTGGTGTGTATACATTGGTAAATGTAGTGGTGTGTATACATTGGTGAATGTAGTGGTGTGTATACATTGGTGAATGTAGTGGTGTGTATACATTGGTGAATGTAGTGGTGTGTATACATTGGTGAATGTAGTGGTATGTATACATCGGTGAATGTAGTGGTGTGTATACATTGGTGAATGTAGTGGTGTGTATACATCGGTGAATGTAGTGGTGTGTATACATTGGTGAATGTAGTGGTGTGTATACATTGGTGAACGTAGTGGTGTGTATACATTGGTGAACGTAGTGGTGTGTATACATTGGTGAATGTAGTGGTGTGTATACATTGGTGAATGTAGTGGTGTGTATACATTGGTGAATGTAGTGGTGTGTATACATTGGTGAATGTAGTGGTGTGTATACATTGGCTTTGACAGCTTCCCGGCAGGATAGCTTGGGAAGGTCAGACTCCTCTCAGAACAATCCTGAGCTCATCTCTGCTTATAACCCTTACTTCATACTTCCCCAACCCACCTTTCCTCTTCTACCTTAATTGCAACCTTCCCTATCTCTATATTCCTTCTCCAATGTTCTGGTTTATTTCTTGGGATTGCTTGGATTATCCTAACAAATGTACAGAGATTGTATTAAACACTCTATTGGAGATTTTGATGTCCTGTAACTACCATCTTTGTATCTACCTACTTTGCTCATAACTATTGTTTCCAAAGTACCTTGTCTGTATCCCTATTCATTTTTATTTTAGAGCCCTTTTACACTGAAAGCGCGGGGGGGCGTCGTCGGAAAAGCACCGCTAGTTTTAGCGGCATTTTACTGTAGTTTTAGAAGCGCTTTTCGTCCGCTAGCGTGCGCTTTTAACCCCCCGCTAGCGCCCGAATAAAGGGTTAAAAGCGCCCAAAAAGCACCACTGCCGAGGCACTTTGGCGGCGCTGCCCATTGATTTCAATGGGCAGAGGCGCTTTAGGAGCGGTGTATACACCGCTCCTAAAGCGCCTCAAAGAAGCTGCTTGCAGGACTTTTTTTGACGTCCTGCCAGCGCAGCGCCCCCGTTGTGTGAAAGCACTCGGGCTTTCACACTGGGACTGCAGATGAGGCAGTTTTCAGGCGCTTTCCAGGCCCTATTTTTAGCGCTAAAGCGCCTGAAAAACGCCTCCAGTGTGAAAGGGATCTTATAAAGAAAAAACAAAAACAGGTGTTAGGTGTTCTAACCCTACCCCACTCTAGCTGGACATACACTTTAAAGCGGAACTAAACTGTACCTGAGCACCAAAAACCAAAACACGATTTAGTTAATTTTTAATATTCAAAGCAAACTCCATCCATTCATCCATCCATGTCTCCATGCTTTATGTTGTTGAGAAATTGATGTGAAAAACACCCCCCCCCCCTAGCATTACTAGCCGTAGCCATCTTGAGTAAGGGCAGATGATTCATATAGCAATTACCTCTTGGAATCTATCTGCCCTTAGTTCAGGCATGCAGGCAGGAGGATGTGCTTAGCTAAGAAAGCCCCTCCTCCCCAAAATAGAAAAAAAATGCCATGAAGACTCCTGGGATGTATGACATTATTTTGGCCCAGGCCAAGAACCAACTCAAGAAATGTATAAAAAAAAAGTTTTTTAAATAAATATATTATACCTTCCTGTCTAATTACTAGGGCTAGCAGCATAGGGATTAAAAATAGTTAATGTCGATGAAAAGGGTTTAATTCTGCTTAAATGTCATTTTTGCAGAATACACTAAAACCTTCATGGAAAAAATAGGAAATGCCTACTTTGCCTAGCTTCCTACTTGTCTCCAAAACCAAAGAGTCTTTAACCCCAAAGTACCAATTCTTTTTTTTTTATTTTTTATAAGAGTCTGCTTGCCAATGTGTCTTGCCTTTATCTTGAATAGGGTTACAGATCCTCAAAGTAAATGGCTGAAGCTACAAGCAACAATGACATGTCAAGCATTGTGATATCTGTCGAAACAGAACAGGATGAAGGAGAACCGCCTGCCGTTTTCAACTGCCGCAAGGCCTGCCTGAAGCTCATAGACGATCACCTGTGCGTGGCCACGCTCAAAGATTTAGAAGGTTGGCTGGATCTGCTCAGGAAAAGTTCTTTTTTCATCAGCATTCTGCCCCCAAAAACATTGGTTGGTCCAGAATACATTAACACAATGCTTCTAGTAGACCCTCAGAGATACAAACATATCAAAGAAATGGGTACAGACCAGACCAAGCTGCAGCTGTTTCTCCTGCAGAAATACTTGGAAGAGATGAAGAAAAGCCGAACAGAACTGGTGGAGATGGTCCAGTCAAACGAAGGAGAATTCTCTCTGACAAAGCAGGAGACCTTCAGTCAATATCTGTCAGAGCTAAAACAAATCGTAAATGATTTCAGGAACATGTTAGTGCCTGGGCCACTGCACATTAAACACCAACTCATATCCTCAACTGCAGCCCGCCACCTTCCCTTCTTAAGGCTGTTCTTGAAAACGAAAGGGCCAGTCATTTTTGATCGATTTGGGTCAGCGGCTTTTGACAATTGGGCTCATCTGAGCTGGCATGTTTCTGGACAGCGACATCTGACAGATAGTTTTGAACTGCGCTTTCAACAAATAAATGTACCAGCAAATGAAGCAGGACACAGTGGTGAATTCATTGTGGAGGACAGCACCTTCAAGATCCACATCCTTCTCCCAGATAAGACATATGAGTTTTCCATCCAGAGGACCAAGGCGAGCAACCTAGTGTACGATGAGTGGCATGATGTCATTACACTGAGTACAAGGGCATCCTGGGAACATCCTGCCCCACAGCTTAACGCAATAGGTGACTACAAAACAGAATGTGACGCAACGTAAAAATATAAATAAAAGTAACCGAGAGAAGAAACATTCATGTCTGAGAGTTATTGTGCTACCCACAGGAAGGTAGACTTGTCTAGGGAAGCTGGAGTTACATCGCCTTTGACATTTCGTGTATATCCTCAGCATCTTAGAGATGCCGATAGTATACGCTGCAATGCTGATTGCATGTCATTGCTCGGGGCGGGCTTCCCAACAATGTGGAAGAGCTGCTGTAAGGACTTTATGGTCATTTTAGGGACATATTCCTTACTACATTTGGCTGCTGTTAACCTGGGACCTATTAGTGTTTTCTTGCACAATGACAAGTAACTATTTCTGACGGTGTTGCTGTCAGAGACTTCCCCTTCCTAAGTCATAACACTTTGCCAGCAGGACAGGAAGTGAGGGAAAATCTATCCAATGTAACCCCAGATAGCAAAAAAAAAAAAAACAACGGGTGGGTACTGTGTATAATCCTTCCTATAGTTGGTACTCACATTGCAATACTGGTTACAATGCAAAATTGGACTCATGTTAAGTTTTTCTTGGTTGCTTATAACTAAGGATGAGCTCAGGCATGTTTGGACATGAGTCTAAACCCGCCCGAGCTATCCCACTTTGAAACTGTCAAAGCAGCAGACAGCCAATCATAGGCGGACGAGACATTTCCCCACCTTGAAGCTGAACGTATGTAAGAGGCGTGTATACATTGGCTTTGCTAGCTTAGGAAGTTCAGACCCCTCTCAGAACATGCTTGAGCTCATCTCTGCTTGTAACCCTTACGTCACCCTTCCCCAACCCACCTTTCCCCTTTCTACCCTACTTGCAACCAGAGGCGTAGCTTGAAGCTTGTGAGCCCTGATGCAAAAGTTGACCTGGGCCCCCCCCCCCCCCCACTACCACCCACCACTTCCACCGCGTGTGCAGATACACCCACCGCACGCCAAGATACTCAAAGTGGCTTAAGAGTTTCGAGTTCCCAAAGTTCCTCCTTACATTAGAGGACAGGAATCACCCCTGGAGAATCAGAAGACAGGGATCAACCCTGGAGAATCAGAAGACAGGGATCACCCCTGGAGAATCAGAGGACAGGGATCACCGCTGGAGAATCAGAGGACAGGGATCACCGCTGGAGAATCAGAGGACAGGGATCACCGCTGGAGAATCAGAGGACAGGGATCACCGCTGGAGAATCAGAGGACAGGGATCACGGCTGGAGAAGCAGAGGACAGGGATCACCCCTGGAGAATCAGAAGACAGGGATTACCCCTGGAGAATCAGAAGACAGGGATCACCCCTGGAGAATCAGAGGACAGGGACCCCTGGCAGGTCATTTGGCAGAGCTCCTCTCCCATTCCAGCTCTGTAAACAGCCCCCCCCCCCCCCCCCCAACCCTACACTACACAGGGCTGAAATCACATTCCTTTACACACAGTCTGTCAGCCTTCACAGGGTGTATCTTGCTTTTTATGTTGCTGTTCTGACCTGTGAAATTCCCTGGTCAGAAGGGCAGTGTAGTTGCAGTAGGCAAATACGCCCTGTGCAGATCATGGCTGACTGGCTGTGTTGTAAAGGAATGTGATTTCCGCCCTCCGGAGGAGGAGTAGTATAGAGTGCTGTACTGGGAAAGAAGCTCAGCAGCGGGGCATAGCATCCACGGTGGAGGGGGTCATCAGGGGGTTTTGGGGGGGGGGGGCAATGCAAAATCTGGAGCCTGTAGCCCCTCAGGAGGTGTTAAGGGATTTTTCTTTAGCATTTTCTGAAGGTTTCTCTGTCAGTGTTGGCAGGTGTTGGGGGAAGGTCACCTCCTGGAGGTGCTTGTCTTTTCCCCAGTTGTCAGGGAAGTGGGGTAAGCAGACTATGGTTACCACCTCATCCCTTTAAACCCGAACACATATTAATTACACAGGTTCTGTGGCTGATTAAGGTGGTAATTAAAGTCACTTGGTGCCTTATCTGCATTTAATTAGCCTCAGAACCTGTGTAATCCATATGTGTTCGGGTTTAAAGGGATGAGGTGGCAACTCTAAAGCAGACATCCCCGGGTGGGGGAGGGGGGTACAGGGAATCATAGCTAGTGACTAGAAGACACTGAGCGGTGTCTTACCTCACCAGTGACATCGGTCCCATCGTGGCTACAGTATGGCACTCTCCTCCTCTTAAAGTGGTGTTCCAGCCGAATTTATACTTTTTAAATAAAAATACCCCTATAATACACAAGCTTAATGTATTCTAGTAAAGTTAGTCTGTAAACTAAGGTCTGTTTTGTTAGTTTATAGCAGTAGTTTGTTATTTTATAAACTTACAGCAGGCCGTGGCCATCTTAAGTGTGGGCATTTGAAGCCAGACTGTATTTCTTCCTGGATCTCATCCTTGCAGATCTCGCACATGCTCAGTGCAGCACAAGCAGTGTAATAGGTTTCAGGTCAGGTTTCCATAGCAATGGCAGTGTCAGAGGAAGTTTCTAGCCCTTCCCAGAAGGCATTGCAAACAGAAAATGATGCGATGGGCCACGGCCAGGGAGGAGGAAGTGGAAAATGAATACAGCAGATGTACAGTAGGTGCTGAGAAAAAAAATAAAAAAATATCCAATTCGTTTACAGTGCAGTTTAGTGAGGGATGCTAAAGAGTTGTGAAAGCGGGTGGAACTCCACTTTAACTTGGTTACCATTCCATGTTGCCAGCACACAGCACAGACACTTCCCCATCCTGGGCTGTTCTCACCCCATGCTCCTCTCCATTCAGGAAATGGCTCACAGCTTCTCCCCAGCCAATGAGACTGGAGCATGGCTGTGGGGCCCTAGGGCATATCGGAGCTGGACTTTGTGGAGAATATGATAATATGACAGGGAGGCTGCAGGGGCCGGGTTGCGATTGTGACCCCTGCAACCCCTTATGCTACGCCCATGCTTGCAACCCTTTCCTATCTCTATATTTCTTCTCCAATTTTTTTGGCTTATTTCTTGGGATTGCTTGGAATAATATCCTAACAAATGTAGAGGGACTGTATATAACACTCAATCAGAGATTTCGATGTTGTATGAATAAAAAAAAGGAAAGGCACTATGATGTAATGTCATCTTTTATTGTTCTGTAACTACCATCTTTGTATCTATCCGCTTTGCTCATAACTATTATTTCCACAGTACTTTGTATGTATCCTTTAACCCTTCCCCACTCTAGACAAAACTAAGAAAAAAGTTTTGTTTGGATATATACTTTAAAGCGGAACTAAACTGTATCTGAGCTCCACAAACCAAAAACACCATTTCATAAATTTGTAATATTCAAAGCAAACTCCATCCATTCATTCGTGTCTTCATGCTTTACGTTGTTAAGAAATTGCTGTGAAAAAACACCACCTAGCATTTTTAGCTGTAGCCATCTTGAGTAAGAGCAAATGATTCACGTAGCATTTACCCCCTGGAATCAATCTGTCCTTAGCGCAGGCATGCTGGCAGGAGAATAGGAGAATGTACTTAGCTGAGAAAACCCTTCCTCCCATAATAGAAAAAAAAAAATGCCATGAAGACTCCTGGGATGTATGACATCATTTTGGCCCAGGCCAGGAACCAACTAAAGAAATGTAGAAAAAAAATGAAAACAAGTAAATATAATATATCTTCCTATCTATTTACTAAGGCTAGCAGCATAAGGTATAAAAATAGTTAATGTTGATTGAGAGGGTTTAGTTCTGCTTAAAAGTATAGTCAAAGCTCGCTTGGCTGTACTTCTCATGTGGATCACAGGAGTGCAGTTTGTTCCGCACTCCTGTGACTTGTTCTCAGCAGACAGCGGGCTGACATCACAGAGCCGGTCCAGGCTGGGGCAAGATTGCGACAATGAAGTCAGGATCCGCCCACATGCCTGGAACAGGAGCCACTGAGAGCCTGAGCCGGCTGCTCCCGCCCCCCTCCACAGCCTAGAGCTCCAGTGAGCGAGGGGTTGGGGGGGGGGGGTTGGGGCAGAGCAGAAGGAAGTGACTGGCAGTCACCAGTTCTCTGCTCAGGGAGCTCTGAGAAGCAAGCGATCAGCGTTGTTTGATCGCTTGGTTCTCAGTCTTAGAGCCGGCGGGGGACAGAGGTCTGACCAATATCGGTACGTTTCTGACTGATATCGATTATTTGAAAAATGTGAATATCGCCCACCAAAATTCGGCCATTCCGATAATCGGCCTCTAGCGCGTGGGAGGCGCGTTCTGGGAGAATGCCCTTTAAGAACGAGAGAGCCATGCTGTAGCCACCTTTCGGCTATAGCGCAATATTAATTTGGTTAAAGTGGTCCTTTACAGGACTGCATGAACAAAGTACAGAGCTGTCACAATTTACAGCAACAGCATTACTTAAACAGCCGTCCTTAAACTGACTTTGATTGGATGATGTCACCAGCGTGCTGCAGACAAAGGGAAGCATTTCCTCCGTCTGCTCCCAACAGCAACATTGTAACTTTGTAGAAATTCACAAGGTGAGAGGCTGCAGCAGGGGACCAACATGTGCCAAGCATTTGTGAACACAGCAAAAAAAACAAAACTGCATGGACACCAGGAGTTACATGACATCTCTGAGCCGGCAGTACAGTCCAGCAAGATGGTGACGATAGCATGTTCGTTTCTTTTCAGAAATGTCTTTCAGGTAAATGATATCTAATAAATAAGAGGAATCCACCAAGACATAAATGTGGCAGCTGTTGTTTTTTTTTGGAGGTGCCAGTTCCATGCCGCTTACACCTTTGGCGTTGCCATAGCGTTTATTCTGATGATTTCCAGGTTGAAATTTGTACTTTCTGGATATACACCACACAATTTAAATGGTGGATTGGCAAAAGAAACCAAAAAAACATAACTCACTTCCGCATTAGGATGCCATTCCCACCAAGCTTTAGGTCACGATTACAAGGCAAGCTCCTTTTATACATGCCAATTACGGCTGGTACACACTTTCTGAATATCGGCCAGTATCAGTAGAAACCGGCCAGCATTCGTGTACAGCAGCCGGCTTTTGCCAAGCAGGCATGCTGGAAAACCAGCATCTGATTAGCGCACGCAGCCAATGTCTGCAGTGGCAGTGGTGTCTCCAGCTTTCATATTTAGGGGGGGCACATGGGGGGACAGGGACAAAAGTAGGGGGGCAACTATAAAATGCAATTACATATATATATATTCTGGGGCCCTTTACTACGATCCCACAACGGGCCCTTTCACATGTTCTGCAGTGAGCTCCCTTCCTACTGTATTGGGGCCCCCCCAGGGTGGCAAAAAACAAGAGATATATGTCACCAGCATACCAAGAAAATATAAGGGTCCAAAGCAGTGGGAGAACTATCAGGGTTGCAAAGGTTGTCTTGCCACCGGGCCCTGTTGTTCTGCCACTGTGGGGTTCCCCAGCCTCCTCTTGCTGTCCTGCCCCTGCTATTGACTGCGCTGGTCTGGCATCTCTTGGAATTTACAGGCTGGTTCTCCTGTCCTAAGGATAGGAGAAATCAGTCTGTTTTTTCAGTAACTGAGAGTCCTAGTGGAGTCCTTCCTGCAACTCGCTCTTCTCCCTGCCAATGAGGATGCAGGGGAAGGAGCAGATCGGGCGGCCGTGATTGTGTGAGTGCTCGCATTATGCAGTGTCAGCGAGCAGAGGGAGGGGAGAGGAATCACCCGCAGGAGCTGACTGGGGACGCTCTCCCTCTTAGACATTGCCTTTTTGTAAAAAAAAATTATTATTTTTTTTAAATTGGGGGGGCACAGCATAATGTTGGGGGGCCAGGGCCCCCTCTGGCCCCCCCTAGGGACTCCATTGAATGTCTGCAAGCACTGACTGGTGTGTTCTGGGGGGTCGGGGGGGGCATTTCCCTTTCAGAACACAATAGCTCAGCAGGGAGGGAGCTGTACTAACATCGCATAGTTAATATAGTGAGCGTCTCTCAAGCTTTTTTTTTTTTTTTGGTTCAGTCCACTGGGTTGAATGAGAAAAAAACGGTAAGTGTGCACTAAGCTTTAGGATGCAGCTATCTCAGTATGCCCAAAATAATGCATATAGCTTAAAGCATAAAAAAAAAAAAAAGAAAAAAAAAAAAAAGACGGAATCGCAACAAGTCTCTACAAAACACTTTATTAAAGTGGTAGTAAAACCCACCTTGTTTTCTTGTACCTACAGGTAAGCCTATGATAACCACCTGCTTACTGGGCACTTAAACCCCCCTTCCTGCCCAAAACAATTTTCAGCTTTCAGCGCTGTCACACTTTGAATGACAATTGCGCGGTCATGCAACACTGTACTCATATGAAATTTTTATCATTTTTTCACACAAATGGAGCTTTCCTTTGGTGGTATTTAATCACCTCTGTGGTTTTTATTTTTTGCTAAACAAACAAAAAAAGACAGAAATTTTTGAAAAAAAAAACAAAACATGTTTCATAAAATTTTGCAAACAGGTAATTTTTCTCCTTCATTGGTATGTGCTGATGAGGCTGCGCTGATGGGCACAGATAAGGTGGCACTGATGGGTGGCACTGATGGGCACTGATAGGTGGCACTGGTAGGTGGCATTCATAGGCAGAACAGGTGATGAGGAACAGATTGGTGAAATTTGTAGGTGGCACTGTGGGCACTGATAGGTGACACTGTGGGCACTGTTGTGCACTGGTTGTAAAGTGGTAGGTGGCACTAGCAGGTGGCACAGATGACTCTGCAGAGGCTCTACCACGATCGGGACCGATGTCCCTCTCATAGCCACCGGTGATCGGCTTTTTTTTTCCTCCTCACGCCATCAGCTCAAGGGAAAAAAATAGCGGATTACCCGACTCTGTTTACATCACATGATTAGCTGTCATTGGCTGACAACTGATCACATGGTAAGGGGTTTCGCTGATCACAGAGCGCGCCATGTGCACCAGAGGCTGCTTGAGCACGGGAGGACGTCCATTGACGCCCTCCTGGCAAAGCAGGTCCGCGCTGTAGCCGTCATTCGGCTATAGTGCGGATGGGAAGAGGATAAGGCTTACCTGCAGGTACAGTAAGTAAATATCTCCTAAATGTACACTGTTTAGGAGATATTTACAATAGCAGCAGCCAGTGACATCACCAGCGCATGCGCACTGCGCTCTCAATGTGGATGGTGTGCCGTCCATTGAGAGCGCCGTGCCGTGGTCGTGACGTCCTTGCGGCTCAGCCATTTAAAGTTACATAGTTGGTGAGGTTGAAAAAAGACACAAGTCCAACCTGTGTGCGTGCCTAAATACATACATACAACTGTATGTTGTGGTCATTTATGTGCCCATCTAATAGTTTGTTGAAATTATCGATGCTCCCTGCTGAAACTACTGCTTCTGGAAGAGAATTCTACATCCTTACCGCTCTTACAGTAAAGAACCTCTAAGCAGTTTAAGGATAAACCGCTTCTCTTCCAATTTTAGTGAATGGACACGTGTCTTTTTAAAATCCCTTGCGCTGAAAAGTTTTATCCCTATTGTGGGGTCACCAGTACGGTATTTGTACATTGAAATCATATCCCCTCGCAAGCATCTCTTCCCCAGAGAGAATAAATTTAATGCTTGCAGTGTTTCCCCATAGCTGAGACCCTCCAGCCCCTTTATTAGCTTTGTTGCCCTTCTCTGGACTCTCTCCATTTCCAGCACATCCTTCCTGAGAACTGGTGCCCAGAACTGGACAGCATACTCCAGGTGCGGCCGGACCAGAGTCTTGTAGAGCGGGAGAATTATCATTTTATCTCTGGAGTTGATCCCCTTTTTAATGCATGCCAATATTCTGTTGGCTTTGCTTGCAGCAGCTTGCCATTGCATGCCATTGCTGAGCCTGTCATCTACTAGGACCCCCAGGTCCTTTTCCATCCTAGATTCCCCCAGAGGATCTCTTCCTAGTGAGTACCTTGCATTCATATTTCTGGTACCCAAATGCATTATTTTAAATTTTTCAACATTTACAAGAATGCAAAGCCCACAAACCTGGAAGGAAGACCAGAGAAGAAGAAAGCTCTGTTAGCGGTGACAGCTCACTGCTGGAGGACTTCGTTCTAAGGTAAGTCTTTCATAATGTGCTAGTATGCAATGCATACTGGCACATTATGCTGTTATCCTGCAGGGGACTATTTTTTGTTTTTTTTGTGCTTTACTGCCGCTTTAAAACACTTTATTAAATAATTAACAAAATACATTTAAGGCCCCTTTTCACGCGGGCTGTCCGATCAGTTTTTTTAGGAGGACCTGATTGGACCCTGCATTGTCCTCTATGGAGTGGCGGATGTCAGCAGACACATGTCCGCTGACACCCGCCACCATTCGCTCCGATCCTGCCCGCCAAAAACAGAGGGATAGTGGTCCTATTCTCCATCCGTCCGGGGGATCGGATTGGATGGCATCAAATGGAAACGGACAAGTGGTCCGTTTCCATCTGATTGCCCCAAAGAGGAGAGCGGGACTGTGTCCGTGTCGGCTCTGCACAGCAAAGCGGACATGGACCTGTCATCTGCCTGCTCAACTAGGATCTGTGGCACAATCCCCCGCTGAGCAAGCAGCTTCCGCTCAGCGGAGCCGCCCGTGTGAAAGGGGCCTTATTGTGCAAGATTTGCTGTGCTTCTCTCCTTTTTCATTTGCAAAGAAAGAATACAATAATAAAACACATTGAGTTGGTGAATCCTAGTTTGCAGACTACTTTTGACCATTTTTACCATAATGAATAAATAACAATTAACCACAAAATAATGCATGAATCTGTTGAAAATAGAGTTTAAATTCAAACGATTTGATTTATGTAATGCTTGTTTACATTATTACTATTTTATTTTCTTTTTTAACACCTTCCTGCCCGGCCTATAGCAGAATGATTGCCTGGGGGGGGCAATGACTGGACGTCATTTGATCAGTGATGCCCACCAGTGATGTCAGTGTCCATTAGTATTGCCAATTAGTGCTGCCATTCAGTGCCCATCATTGATGCCTGTCAGTGCCTCCCCATCAGTGCCCATTGGTGCCGCCTATTAGTGCCCATCAGTACTATATATTTGTGCCTCATCAGTGCCCATCAGAACAGTCAACAAAGAAACTGAAGGCCAGGACAGGCAAGGACAACCCCTCCTCTATCCAGCATACCTCAGTTTGTAGAAAACAGTACCCAAAAGCATGATAGTAAACACAGATGGGGTGAAACCTGTGTCCATTAGTAGTCTACAAGAAAATAGGTCTAACCTCAGGTGGCAGGTCCATTGAAGTAATTAGGGCGTTCCCTGTTCTTGGCAGAGGATACCTGCAGCAGCACAGTATTGTATTCTACCTACCAACAGCCTGGGAAGACACAGGGCCCTCCTATGATATTACCAGCAAAGCAAGGACAGAGAGCACCTGAATGTATGAATGAGAGGAACTGGTTTCCAGAGGATTGCCATTAAAGGGAACAACATGGGTCAGACTTTGCCTTGTGGTATTGTCCACCACAAGGCCCAGACTAACTATTCAGGAAGAAAGAAGCCCCAGGGATAGTGCGGACATAGAGGAATAGAGAAATGGGGGTACACCTAGATAATGTAAAAAGATTTGCTTTATTGATACAAAATAATAAATATAATAATAGAAATGTACAAAAGGTAAAAACAATGGTGCATCTCAATGGGAAAAGTTGCTACATTTATATCACCGACATGTTTTAATAGGTTATTGTTTTTGGACAATACTTTCATACAATATTGATACATTACTCCCCCCTTTTCCTTTCTTTAATAGAATACGGAAAAGTGTGCTACTCTATTAACTTGAAGAAGGACACACAAATGTCAAAAGCATTTCTTTTTGGCTTCCGAAACATGTCGGTGATATAAATGTAGCAACTTTTCCCATTGAGATGCACCATTGTTTTTACCTTTTGTACATTTCTATTGTTATATTTATTATTTTGTATCAATAAAGCAAATCTTTTTACATTATCTAGGTGTACCTCCATTTCTCCATTCCTCTATGTCCGCACTATCCCTGGGGCTTATTTCTTTCTTCATTTGCAATTTTGGGATGTGACATAGAGTGAAGGGTTCCCCTAGTCCTGGTCGGTTTCCATCTGTTTTCTCCCTTCATTTTTCTAGACTTATGCCCCGTACACACGGTCGGATTTTCCGACGGAAAATGTGTGATAGGACCTTGTTGTCGGAAATTCCGACCGTGTGTGGGCTCCATCACACATTTTCCATCGGAATTTCCGACCCACAAAGTTTGAGAGCAGGATATAAAATTTTCCGACAACAAAATCCGTTGTCGGAAATTCCGATCGTGTGTACACAAATCCGACGGACAAAGTGCCACGGATGCTCAGAATAAATAAAGGGATGAAAGCCATTGGCCACTGCCCCGTTTATAGTCCCGACGTACGTGTTTTACGTCACCGTGTTCAGAGCGATCGGATTTTCCGACAACTTTGTGTGACCGTGTGTATGCAAGACAAGTTTGAGCCAACATCCGTCGGAAAAAATCCTAGGATTTTGTTGTCGGAATGTCCGAACAAAGTCCGACCGTGTGTACGGGGCATAACTGTTCAGAATCAAAGAGGACTCCTGCTCCCCCTCGGCAGTGAAGACAGCATTATTCCACAATGCAGACAAACAAAAAAAGAAAATTTGGGGAGGACCAGAATGCAGCCCCAGAGACAATAATTCTCCAATGAGAAAAAACCCCCGAAGATAGGGGAGATGAGCCCATATCAGCTATCTGTAAGGGAGGCTGAGTGTTCACACCAGGGACTACCTGATAATAGAGGTAGACTGCTTAGCAGAGAATGGGGAAAAGGAAGACTGAGAAGAGACGTGAGAAAGGAAGGCATTTTAAAGTGAAAGGTGCTTAACACCCAATGCACCTGCAAAGAAGGAGAGAAGAGAAACCCCCTGTCTAAAGACAAGGGACCTGTAGGTACACATGCTGTAGACCTTCCCAAAGAGTAGTTATAATGGCTACATTCTCCTACAGGTGAGATTTCAGTAATAAAACCTGACAAAGCTAGGTCCAGCCAGGCCTTGAAGATGTAAAGCCCGACAGGTATATGTTGTACGCTAAGGGCCAAGTTGAGGACAGGAGGTCATATGAGTGTCCCACAATGGGGATGCCAGGAAAATGACTGGGCCAGACACCAAGGTCAACACTCCAGAGAATTATCATCCATGAGCGACCCTGAAGAGTTAGAGGCTTATCAGGTTGAAGGACAGTCAAAGCTGGTCCTGATACACTTAATAGGTCATATTATTCTTCTGGAAGGGAAGACATTGAGACATACTATATACTAGGTGCCACTGAGCCTTACATGCCTGGAGGGAAGAGAATTTTCCTGAAGAAAAGAGAAGCAGCCTGCATAGGAACTATAGCAATTGTTGCTGGGGATTGGAGAATCCAAGGGGACCTGGGAAGGTATATTAATCTGTGTGGTGGCTCAGGGAAGTAGAGAGTAGGTAGCTGAAGACACTGCCAGAGACAGGGATTAGCCTATTAGCCTAAAGGGATGCTCTCTGCACCTGAAGAGCAAACTACCCTAGCACCAACAAGAATTAGCAGTCTCGCACTTGGAAAAGCAAGGGTGCACCCTAATGCTAAATGTTTCTCAGATGGATTAGCAGGTTTTTTGTTGATACCATTATGGACTGTTTGAGAACCAGACGCTGACGGTCTGGGAACATCTACTCCAGAAGTAGATTGGGAAGGGGGCTCAGCCTTTCTTGAGCTTCTTACCTTCAGGCAGGTGTACGCTGTGTGCATCTGTATGAACAGACCCAAAATAGAACACAAGTTTAGATGTGTTTAACAAACCATTGCAAATAAAGCACAAGACTCTACACCCACTCTATCAGGAAGAAATTCCTGATTTAAGGAGGATTTCCAACTTCTGGTCAGTAGAATTAAAGTGGAGCTCCACCCAAACAGGGAATCTCTACTTGTTCGCACCCTCCCCCACCACATTTGGAACTTTTTTTTGGGGGGGGGGGGGAGAGCGGGTATCTGGTTTTGTTACCTGCTCCCACTTTCGGATAAGATCGCCGAGTATTTCATCCCTCCTCCTTCCTACCGCTGCCTTCTGGGACACACACACACAAGTCCCCGAAGACAGTGGGGCCATTCAGAAAGCAAAGCACGACTCGTGCATGCACAGTAGGAAACCGATTGTGAAGTCTGAAGGCTATTCAGAGGGTATTAGGAGGTGGAATACTAAAAATTAGGGGAAGTAACAGTGCCCCATCACTGGTGCCAGTGGGAGGAATAGTGCCCCATCACTGGTGCCAGTGGGAGGAATGGTGCCCCATCATTGGTGTCAGAGGGAGGAATGGTGCCCTATTATTAGTGCCAGTAGGAGGAATAATGTCCCATCATTGGTGTCAGTAGGAGGAATAGTGCCCCATCATCTATTATTGGTGTCAGTCTGAAGAATAGTCCCATGTATTAGGAGGTGGAATAGTGCCAATTGCTGATATCAGGGGAAGGAATAGTGTCCCATCAATGGGGTCAGTGGAAGGAATGGTGCTCCACTGTTGGTGTCCAAGGGCCAGATAAAGGCAAGGAAAGGGCAGCAGTTTGGAGACCACTGTCCTAGGACACTAGAAATAAAAAATGGAGGCATGCTGGGTAGAGGAGGGGTTATTCTGGTCTGGCCTACATTTTTTTTTGTTTGCCAGGGTTCACTGCTCATGTAGATGGCAGTATAACCCAAAAGTATATGACCTCCTGTGTCCCTCAATGAACAAGAACGAACAAGTATTTCTAATGTCGCTCAACTATATTTTATGTTTAAACATAGGGGTGGTGTGATGAACAGAATCTTGACATGGATGGCATAGGATGGCTTTAAACAAACATTAAAAGAAAAGAAAAATCGCACAAGATCAGTGTTTCAGTGTTTTATTCCTCCTGTTACATCATCCAGTGACTCCATCCAGTGAATAGCCAGACAGGGTTCAGTTATTAGCAATACAGGCAGTTCCCTGTGTACATCCAGGCTTTATAAACACAGGAAAAATGAGCCAGATCTATTAAAAAACAAAACTATATAACAAGTCAACGTTATATCCTAACAAACCTCTCACTTGCATTGCTATAGAGATTCATTGTGGGCTTACAAACAGCTCCCTTTCCAAGATACTTTGGAGATATATAATAGAGCATGCTCTGGTAAAAAGGGTCAATGCAGGACATTTCAGTTCTGAGTGCGTACCGGTGGGCAGAATCCATTCAACAGATCCTAGCTTCCACTCACCAACCTGAGCCATTACAAGCACGTGATTCATCAATATTTAAGCAGCACTTAAGGTACCTTAAACTTGGCTTAAGACATGCTAATGTAGCATCTCAGTCAGTATCATCACTTGTAATCCTAGCATGCCTTGGGCACCATTTAGAATACCCTAAGTTCCACTGCAGCTCGATGAATCAGGACCGTTGTCACTTTAGATTTAACATTAAGGCAATCCATATGGGAAATCCTACGGCTTCAGTTCTTGCAACATGCAAGAAGCCAGAGGGCCACTGGCTCCAGCAGTGTGTAATCGTAACTGAAATACCAATTTTAGGGTGTACTGATCCTTTAACTGACATCTCTATATAATAAGCCCGATATAATGGGGGTTACCTTACTTTATTAGTCACCTCCATCCTTCAGACTGTCAGCTTTCTTACAACTGAGATTACATGCCATCTGCTACCAGGAATCTCGTTATCAAGAAACTGATAAAGTAAAAAAAAAAAAAAGAAAAGACATAAATTGTTGCTTCTTTTATATATAAATATGAAATTCAAACAAAATGAATATTGGGCATCAAAGGTACTTTGCTTTCCACCAGTTTTGATTATTTGGATTTGTTCTGAAAATTGATGGAGCCAGACAGAAAATTCTCGATCTGAATAGTGACTGTAGCAAATCAGATGCAGTCACTGATTGGGTAGTCTGACAGGTGTGGGAGCAGCAGCTGTAAAAAAAAAAAAAAATAACAGGTAGGAGGGGAGATTCCTCTATTTATGCTGTTTAGCATGGATGGGGGATTCCATTCATTTCTTTTGTGCAGCCCTGCTTAATGTATGGCTAGACTTATAGTACCTCCAGCTAAAACCTTTTTTTTTCTGTTTTAGAGAGCGTAGGGAAGAGTGGAGAACCTTTCGCTTCCCTATGTTGGGGAAATTTTCCTTCACTTTGTTTTTGCCAGGCCAGGAAGCAGGAAGAAATCTCCAAGACAAATACAACAGTAAAATCATTCTTTATTTGGAAGTGCAAAGGGGAGACTAGAACCCATGTTACTTTTTTAGGAAGTGATGGGCTGTCTTCCTTATGGAGGCTCAGATAGGAAGTGAGGGGCTGTCTCCCTTATGGGGGCTCAGATAGGAAGTGAGGGGCTGTCTTCCTTATGGAGGCTCAGATAGGAAGTGAGGGGCTGTCTTCCTTATGGAGGCTCAGATAGGAAGTGAGGGTCTGTCTTCCTTATGGAGGCTCAGATAGGAAGTGAGGGGCTGTCTTCCTTATGGAGGCTCAGATAGGAAGTGAGGGGCTGTCTTCCTTATGGAGGCTCAGATAGGAAGTGAGGGGCCGTCTTCCTTATGGAGGCTCAGATAGGAAGTGAGGGGCCGTCTACCTTATGGAGGCTCAGATAGGAAGTGAGGGGCTGTCTTCCTTATGGCGGCTCAGATAGGAAGTGAGGGGCTGTCTTCCTTATAGAGGCTCAGATAGGAAGTGAGGGGCTGTCTTCCTTATGGAGGCTCAAATAGGAAGTGAGGGGCTGTCTTCCTTATGGAGGCTCAGATAGGAAGTGAGGGGCTGTCTTCCTTATGGAGGCTCAGATAGGAAGTGAGGGGCTGTCTTCCTTATGGAGGCTCAGATAGGAAGTGAGGGGCGGTCTACGTTATGGAGGCTCAGATAGGAAGTGAGGGGCTGTCTACCTTATGGAGGCTCAGATAGGAAGCGAGGGGCTGCCTCCCCTATGGAGACTCAGATAGGAAGTGAGGGGCTGTCTTCCTTATAGAGGCTCAGATAGGAAATGGGGGGCTGTCTACCTTATGGAGACTCAGATAGGAGGTGAGGGGCTGTCTTCCTTATGAAGGCTCAGACAGTGAGGGGCTGTCTACCTTATGGAGGCTCAGATAGGAAGTGGGGGGCTGTCTACCTTATGGAGGCTCAGATAGGAAGTGAGGGGCTGTCTACCTTATGGAGACTCAGATAGGAAGTGAGGGGCTGTTTCCCTTATGGAGCCTCAGATAGGAAGTGAGGGGCTGTTTCCCTTATGGAGCCTCAGATAGGAAGTGAGGGGCTGTCTACCTTATGGAGACTCAGACAGGAAGTGAGGGGCTGTCTACCTTATGGAGACTCAGCTAGCAATGAAACTTGACAAAGGTTCTCCTCTACCCTACACAAAACAAAAAACAAATCCTGGAGGTATTCTTTAAGGCAACCATAACACCAAGTCTAAGAAATTTCAAAAAGCATACCCTCGCTAAGAAAAGGATTTATACTCGTCTGTCCAGCTAGCTTCCAGTTCCCCCGATCTCTACTCTCTTGCAGAAAAATGGTCTCTTCCTCTCTAACACATTTCCGGTGCCCCCCATCATGATCTGCTATTTCTCCACCCAGCGCCCCAGTCACTACAGGACCAAAAAAACCATAGGGGTTGACGGAAGGAACCACGGCACTGGGCAGGGGGACGCAGACACTCCTGAAAATGTTCAGTGTGAAGATTCTTCTGTAGCTTTAGAACAAAGTGAAGATCAGAAGAACAGTTGGCGGGATGGGTGGGACTATAACTCCTCTTCTCTTGCAGGCCATGCTTTTTGACATTTCTTTTGAAACTCGGCAACAGAGGGGTTGATTTACTAAACCTAGAGAGTGCAAAATCTGGTGCAGCTCTGCAGAGAAACCAATCAGCTTTCAGGGTTTTTTTTGTCAAAGCTTAACTGAACAAGCTGAAGTTAGAAGCTGATTGGCTACCATGCACAGCTGTACCACATTTTGCACTCTCCCATTTTAGTAAATCTCCCCCAGAGTCGCCTTAAATCATCTTGCAGTTTCTTATATCCCTTTGCTGGCTCACTGGTGAGATCTCTTGTAGGCAAAATTTCCCCGTTCTGCAATTGCTACAGCAAATAGGTACACAAGGTTGCGCACTCCCTGTTGAGACATTTAGAATAGCCCTGCTGTAGTAAAAGTGAAACACTAAAAGGTTGATGGGTTGGAATACCTCACCTTTACAGTTTTCTGTACTTTTTTAATATATACTGGTTGTCTGGCTGTCATACTGATCCAATCATGTCAATGCTTTCTAAGTCGCTTACTGAAACAAGCTTATCAAGAGTTAACTTCACGCTTTGCTGCCTTTTCATGCTGTGTGCTTGCTCCTTGTCAAAAGTTTAGCAAATATTGAAGCTACTGGTGGCCAGGCAACCAGAATTTTCAGGAGGCGTGTAATGGCAGAACCCATTGTTTCTCTCAGTATAAGTTTTTCTTGAAATCTCACATTCAAGTGGACACTGCTGAAGAACTAGAATAGAATAATGATTAAGAAACCAAACCATGAAAAGACTCCAAATCACCCTGTACTTGTTTTGGTGAACACCTCTCTAACAATACAAAATGCTGAAAAGTAGTCACATAAACAAACGATTTGCTTTTATTCGATAGAATATGACAAAGTGTCAAAGTGGCGTCTAATGTTAGATTTCCTATTATCGTGGGCATGTCAGCGGACAGATTTAAAGAGAAACTCTACCCAGAGACCTGGCTGTCACACTTTGGTGGGAAGATCTCAGACAGCAGCAAAGACCCAGTCAGGGATCAAAAGGTGCCTTACCTCACCCAATACCCATCTGTACGGGTTTTTTGGCCTATTTGTAAGCTTCCGGTACTCGGTCTCGTATAAAGTTGTTGACCCCTCGTTACTCTAAAAATTGATCAGTTATGCGTATTGGACGGAATCACCCAATGTCTTCTTAAAGCTATCTGGGGAGTGAAGCAGCTCAAAACAAAAATCCACTGAACTACAGCAAGTTCTCTGACCTCGACCCAACGCAGCTTCTCCAAACAGTGTTGTCTATTTAGTTACAGAGAAGCATTGACATCACTGGGTATTCACCAAGAATAGAGAGCCACTCAGAACCGTTGTTTGTGTCGTAGTTATATTTATAAAGAGGGGGTGAAAACTGACTGAATTGCTAAAAGCTGACAACTTTTTGGATGCTTAACATATATCGTTCACCTCAACCCTGTCTGCTGCTGCATATATTACTGGGGTAATAGAACCAGTATCCATGTGCATTTATGAAAGTCCCAGGCTTTACCAGCATTGTATTATACTAGCGGCTTGGAGATCACAGCGAATTGCAGAATGCAGATAGGATTTTAGTGCAAGGCTGGGCAAATCCAAGTAGGCAAAGTGCATCAAAAAAAAAAAAAAAAAAATCAGCTGGCACATACACTATATTGTCAAAAGTATTGGTTGCCTTTACATGCACATGAACTTTAATGGCATCCCAGTCTTAGTCTGTAGGGTTCAAAATTGAGTTGGCCCACCCTTTGCAGCTATAACAGCTTCAACTCTTCTGGGAAGGCTGCCCACAAGGTTTAGGAGTGTGTCTATGGGAATGTTTGACAATTCTTCCAGAAGTGCATTTGAGAGGTCAGGCACGGATGTTGGACAAGAAGGCCTGGCTCACAGTCTCCACTCTAATTCATCCCAAAGGTGTTCTATTGGGTTGAAGTCAAGACTCTGAAGGCCAGTCAAGTTCCTCCACCCCAAACTCGCTCATCCATGTCTTTATGGACCTTGCTTGCTGTTGGAACAGGAAGGGGCCATCTCCAAATTGTTCCCACAAAGTTGTAAGCATGAAATTGTCCAAAATATCTCGGTATGCTGACGCCTTAAGAGTTCCCTTCACTGGAACTAAGGGTCCAAGCCCAACCCCTGAAAAACAACCCCGCACCATAATCCCCCCTCCACCAAATGATTTGGACCAGTGCACAAAGCAAGGTCCATAAAGACATGGATGAGTGAGTTTGGGGTGGAGGTACTTGACTGACTCCTGACCTTAACCTGATAGAATACCTTTAAGATGAATTAGAGCGCAGACTGCGAGCCAGGCCTTCTCATCCAACATCAGTGCCTGACCTCACAAATGTGCTTCCGAAAGAATAGACAAACATTCCTATAGACAAACCTTGTGGACAGCCTTCCCAGAAGAGTTGAAGCTGTTATAGCTGCAAAGGGTGGGTCAACCCAATATTGAACCCTACGGACTAAGACTGAGATGCCATTAAAGTTCATGTGCGGTGTCCCAATACTTTTGACCATAGAGTGTATTTTGAGCCTTTCCTATTGGTTCAAAAAAACTGCCTGTTAGCTTAAATTCTAAACAAGTCCGTTCTCCACCTTTCTTATGAACACCATAAAGAATAAACCTGCATGATCCCATAAGGGCAGCTTTGATGAAAGCTGAAAGTCTATTGGGCTCCAGCATTCATGGAAGCTTCTTCATGGGTACCGGCAAATGGGGTTCTCACCTGGTGCAACCTAACGCTATCTACTTTGATAAATTTTGCAGGGCTGTCATATTCTGATACATTTAAATTCCAGTACAAGCTCCTAGTGGCTAAACTCATTGTACATTGCAGATATTGGATGATAACAACACTGAAGGTTTGGGGATTCCATCTTGGCCCCTTCTTTTAGAAAGCACAGCTCAGGCTCACATAGAAAAGCACCATAAGACTTTCCTAGGAGTGACCACAGGAAGATCTCACCACTAAGGCGTGAGGCCCTCTCTAATAATATTCAACATCCTGTTTAGTGCTAGAACCATCTACGGCCGTATTCTGTGCAATGTGCCGCAGATCTGTAAAGCACAGAACTTCCCTATTCCTTCTTTGGTTCATCAGCTTCCTCCAGCTAAGCTCCCATCATCCATCACAGTCACATGACACGTCCAAACTGTTAAGGTACCAAAAACGAGGCTTTGCATCTCTACTTCTGCATATGGTCTTCGGTCAGAGATGTCACCTCTATGGTGGTATGTTCATCCTCTCCATCCGCCGAGTCACAGGGCATGGCTACCAGGGTGCCCCCGGCTGACGCTAACTGTGCAAAGTTCTGTATGGTGCCCAGCCCTGGCAAAGTGAGCAGCTGGATGGGACTCATCATTTTGAGAACGGTGTTGCTGTCTTGCATAGCCGCTGTGCTCAGGACGGTGAGGTTGGAGGAGTCGGGGTGAATTTCCAGAGTGCTTGGGAAGGTGCTTCCTGAAGGGGCAAGGATAGTGTAGCCTCCCAAAACTGGGGAGGAAGGCGAGCTGCCTTGGGAAGTCGAGTTCTTGTTAATGGAGGTGGAGGAAGCAGACAGTACTTTACCAAATGGGATGCTGGTCAACTGAGAGAGGGACATTCCTTGGGGAAGGGTGATCTGCGTGGGCTGAGAAGACACTTGCGAGCTTATAGCAGCTGGGCCAGAAGTTGCGCGGGTTAAGCGTGGTCGCTTGGCCGGAGGGGGCATGCTGACTGGGGTCAATGTCATCAACACGTTGTTCAGATGTTGAGACTTGTGCTTCAGCTCCTTGGCTCGTCTCCTATGTTCATCGCACTGCTGCTCCAGCGCTGTGGAGAAAAGGATATCAACAACACTCAAGTGATTGTAAACTTTAATTTTTTTTTTTAATACCATACATGTTATTCTTAGCTGATCTGTGTAATGGTTTTGCATAGAGCAGCCTCTATCCTCCTCATCTGGGGTCCACCACGGGCGTGCTCCTGATCACATCCCCTCTGCTGAGTGCCCCCATGGAAAACCGCTTGCTATAGGGGCACTCGTGCAGGTTTGCTCCCAAGCTGTCTGTGGGTGTCCATTGACACACAGAGCATGGTCCCGCCCCCCCATTCCTTCCTCACTGGCTGTGATTGACAGCAGTGATAGCCAATGACTCCCGCTGCTATCTCTGAGCCAATGAGCAGGGAGAGAGCCGAGAGTGCTGCTGCTCCTTTGCACATCGCTGGATCAAAATCGGGCTCAGGTCAGTATAAAAGGTGGCCTGGGGGGGGGGGTGAGGATGGGGGGGGGGGGGGTAGCTGAGCATTGAAGGTTCTTTGTGCATATACTTTGGCTTCTAGAAACCATTAGAGAAAGAGTACCTGCTAGATCTCTGGTGTACTGCTCTCTAGAGCGGTCCATCTGGCTTTTGTGACTGGCCAGCACTTTCTTAATCAAATCCAGTAAGCCGAAATTCTGGACAATGTTGTTGAGCAGCACAGCGTCTGAAAAATAGAAGAGGATACCGGCTGAAAGAAAAGAAACAGATTCAATAGTGAGAGACGCGCAAGGGATCAAACATTAGTCCTTAAAAAGGCCCAGTCCCTGCTGCCTAATCACTTATAAGCCAACAGTGGCTCCAAATAAAAGGGTTCCAAAGAACACTCTCCTCCTGGAACAACACTCACCTCCGCTCCGGCACGGACCCCTGCACTAACCCCCCTTCGCCACTAGAGGTCTACAACAAACTGAGGACATACTGGCAGAACAAAGTATCATGGACCAGGCCTTTTTCTGACACTTTACAAGTGAAAATCAGTATTTTTTTTGCTAGAACCCCCCAAACATTATATATATATATTTTTTAGCACATACCCTAGAATATAAAATGGTGGTCGTTACTATTTTTTATATCACACTGTTTTTTTTTTGCGCAGCAGTTTTTCAAATGCAATTTTTTTTTTGAAAAAAAAAAAAATACATTATATACCCCAAATATTTTGTATAATATAAAAGATGATGTTACGCCGTGTAAATAGATACATGTCATGTTTTAAAATTGCACGCGCTCATGGAATGGCACCAAACTACGGCATTTAAAAATCTCTTTAGGCGATGCTTTAAAAATTTCTACAGGTTACCAGTGGAGATGGTACAGAGGGGGTCTAGTGCTAGAATTATTGCTCTCGCTCAGACGTTGGCAGCGATACCTCACATGTGTGGTGCGAACACCGTTTACATATGTGGGCGTGACCTATGTATGCGCTTACTACTGCGTGCGACCAAGCGAGGAGGGGGGCGCTTTAACATTTTATTTTTTGAGGATTTATTTTATTTCAGTTTTTTAATTTTTACACTGTTCCTTTAAAAAAAAATATTAATCACTTTTATTGCTATCGCAATGAATGTAAACATCTCTTTCGATAATAATACAGCATGTCAGGTCCTCCTTAAGAGAGATCTGGTGTCTAAAAGACCCCAAATCTCTCCTCTACCCTTAAAAACAAAAGATCAAAAAACATTTTTTTGATCTTTTTCTTAAAAAAAAAAAAAAGAAGGCGCGGCCTTGACTACATGTGGCCGGAACACGAAGTGCGGTCACAACGTTGCTCCGGTCCTCCTAGGGCAAAGAGATAAGCGGAGGCCATCTTTCCTTCGCTCATCTCTATGCCTAGCTACCGCAAGCAACGGATCGGTTTTCGGGCTTCCTGATCCGCCAGGTAAGCCTGGAAACCAGTGTAAAAGCAGGGGTTGGGGGGTACGGATGGGGGTGGGTGTCGGACGAACCCTCCCGCCCCTTCTAAAATTGATGCTTGGAGCATTTTTATTAGTAAGGCTCGGCGCCTGAGGGAAAAAAAGATACCGGGGTTATGCAATCTAGCTGCAGCCATAAACCCGATACTAAACATCAAAGTAATGACGTATTTTCCCAGTTAGGTAAACGGGCGCGCACACACAGCGGAAGCGGATCAGCGATGTCCTCCGCACCCGCTTATCGTTAGGAAGAGAGACAGAATGGTGATCTGCCTATGTAAACAAGGTAGATCGCTGTTCTGACAGGAGGGAAGGGATGGAGTTTGTGTCCCTGTAAAGCAGGGAAGAAATTCCATCTCTTCCCCTAGTAAAAGCACCACACACAGTACAGTAAAACACTGACTAGGCACAAAGTTAACCCCCCTTGATTGCCCCTGATGTTAACCCCTTCCCAGACAGTGTCATTAGTACAGTGACAGTGCATATATTTAGCACTGATCACTGTATTAGGATCACTGGTCCCCAAAAAGTATCAAAATGTCCGCCGCAATATCCCAGCCCCCCTATAAGTCACTGATCGCCATCATTACTAGTAAAATAAAAAAAATATCCCGTAGTTTGTAGATGCTATAACTTTTGCGCAAACCAATTAATATACGCTTATTGGAATTTTTTTTTTTTTTTTACCAAAAATATGTACCCTGTTTCCCCGAAAATAAGACCTAACATGATTGTCGGAGACGGCTGCAATATAAGCCCTGCCCCCCCCCCCCCCCCCCCCAAATAAGCCCTAGTTAAAGTCCTTGTAGGTCTTGATTTCAGGGTAGGGCTTATTTTCAAAGAAATATTGTAGGGCTTTTTTAGGGGGTAGGGCTTATATTGAAGCCATCACCGACAATCACGCTAGGTCTTATTTTCGGGCAAACAGGGTAGCAGAATACATATTGGCCTAAATTAATGAAGAAATTAGATTTTTTTCAATTTTTTTATTGGATATGTTCCATAGCAGAATGTAAAAAAATATTGCTTTTTTTTTTCACAATTGTCTGTCTCTATTTGTTTATAGAGCAAAAGGTGGGTGATCAGAAGTGATCAAATAACACCAAAAGAAAGCTCTATTTGTAGGGGGAAAAAAAGGGACGCATTTTATTTGGGTACAGCATCGCACGACTGCACAATTGTCAGTTAAAGTAACGCAGTGCCGGATCGCAAAAAAAATGGCCTTGTCATGAAGGGGGGAGGGTAAACCTTCCAGAGGTCAAGTGGATAAGGATCTCCTCCTACCACTATGTCACATAACTGACCTGAAGACTTTTGGAAAAAAGTATTAAAAAGCATACAGTGGGCTGGATAGTGGTTGTGGGACGCTGATCCCAGAGTTTAAGCTTTAAGCACGAATCAATCACATTGACAGATGAATTACCCTGTAGCTGGATGGGGGGAGTCTGCAACCGCTCTCTCAGTCCTTTCATTGTCTCCAGCAGTTCTCGATGAAACTCTTGAATAACATCACCGAGGAGCCCAGCGTCACGCAGCCCCTGCCAAAAGATCAGGGTGTCATCTGCATGGGAGACAAAACCGGGGGGGGGGGGGTCAAGCATGAAGAATGAAAATACATTTTACAAATGGTTCAGATACTTCACATCACAAGGCCTTCCTATCTTTCTCTTTTTAGAGCACATTTCCAAAAGGCTTGAGCTGTCACACAGAGCTGTTTGTGGCCGGATTTAACCACTTGCGGTCCGGACCGCCCCCAAATGGACTGTGCACAGGCAAAGTGACGTACCTCTACGCCGCTACCTGCCTTGGGTTTAGGGTGCGTGCCTGCGCAGGAGCTTGTCAGCGAGGCCAGGCCAATGATTCACGGCCAAGACCTGCTGACCGGCTGTGTGCAATCACAGCTCAGAGCCCTGGGTTGACAATTACCAGAGGGCTCTGTACAGAGGGGACAATCTGTGTGTTTATGATCTCTGCAAAGCAGGGATCAGAAACAAAGAGATCTGTAGTAAAAAAAACAGCACATAACACACACATTACACATTGTTGGGCACATATTTAACCCCCCCCCCTTGATCGCCCTAGATATTAAAGTGATTGTAAACGATCACCTTGTAAAACAACCCATTCAGTTTAAAATAGAAATGAAAGGCAAAACATTTTTTTATAGATATAAAAAACAAACAAAAAAAAACTAACATTATAAATATCTTTTTTACCTTTTTTTTTAATAAGTAATCACATTCCCTCTGTTCTCAGCTGCATAGGAGCTGGGGGGGGAGGAAAAGCAGCAGCACACCGAGCTTCCCAGTAAATGGCTGTGCAGTGGGGTCATGTCAGGACAAGTCTGATCATTGCATGAGAGCATACATAGTTCCCAGCATAGCTAGAGAACTGACCACGATGTGTTCTCCTGCTTAGTGTGGTCAGATTTAATAGGAAAGCAGAGGGAGTGGTAGGCTCACCAGGCATTTCACACAAAGGAAACCATACAAAGAGAACAGGAGACTTTCTCATACAAGTACCATGGTACAGCAGGCACATATAAGGAACATGAAGTGTTGAATAAACGCTTTAACCCCTTCCCAGCTGGGGTTATTAGTACAGTGACAGTGTATAGTATTAACACTGATCACTGTATTAGTGTCACTAGTGAGGTCAGTGGCTAAAAAAAGTCCTGCTAGCATCTTTGCAGCCGTGAAGGAGCGGTGTGTATACCGCTCCTCCACTGCTCCTGCCCATTGAAATGAATGGGCAGCGCAGCTATACCGCCGGCAAAGGTGCTAGACAGACAGAGATCTTATGTTTCTGCAGGGGACACGGATCTCTGTCTTTCTTCAGTTAAGCACATCCCCCCCACAGTTAAAAAACACTCCTAGGGAACACAGTTAACCCTTTGATTGCCCCTGATGTTAACCCCTTCTTCCCTGCCAGTGTCATTTCTACAGTGACAGTGCATATTTTTAGCACTGATCACTGTATTGGTGTCACTGGTCCCCAAAAAAAGTGCCACTTAGTGTCAGATTTGTCCGCTGCAATGTCGCAGTCCCACTAAAAAAAAAATTGCTAATCGCCGCCATTACTAGTAAAATAACTATTAAAAAAAAAAATAAAAAGTCCATAAATCCATCCCATAGTTTGTAGACGCTATAACTTTTGCGCAAACCAAATCAATATGTGCTTATTGGGATTCTTTTATACCCAAAAACACATAGCAGAATACATATTGGCCTAAACTGATGAACAAATTAGATTTTTTTACATTTTTCTTATTGGATATGTTTTATAGCAGAAAGTAAACATTTTTTTATTTTTTTCAAAACTGATGGTCTTTTTTTGTTTATAGAGCATAAAAATAAAAACCGCAGAGGTGATCAAATACCACCAATAGAAAGCTCTATTTGTGGGAAAAAAAGGGTATCAATTTTATTTGGGTACAGCGTCGCACGACCGCACAATTGTCAGATAAAGTACCGCAGTGCCGTATTGTAAAAAATGGCCTGGTCATGAAGGGGGGGGGTGTTAAATCTTCCCGAGCTGAAGTGTTTAAAGTAGCGCAGTGCTGAATAGCAAAAAATGGCCGGGTCATAAAGGTGGTAAAATCTTCAAAAAGAGTTCGCTCCATGCATAGATGGACCTTTCAATCTGATATATGAAACAATGATTCGTTAAGCGCGACAACATTTTCACCAGCAGACTGTGAAGTTGCAATCTCTTTCATTCAACTTTTCTTTTCACGGCAAACGAAAAATATCCATTATACCATTTGCAGAACTTACCTCCAATCACATTGCCCCAGTCTCCCGATCCGTCACACGTCTCTATAGTAATAGTTGCTGGGCTCCCGTTAACAGTAAAAGCTGTACAAGAGAAGAGATGGTTAAAAGCAGCTGAATCTATTATGTATGGCAGTGATGGAACGCTTTACCTGTCATGAGACTTCTGACATTTTTTTAGATGCCTGGTCATTATACTGACTCTCTTATACATTCTGCATACCCTGTTTCCCCGAAAATAAGACCTAGCGTGATTGTCGGTGATAGCTGCTATATAAGCCCTACCCCTCAAATAAGCCCTAGTTAAATTCCTTGTAGGTCTTATTTTCAGGGTAGGGCTTACTTTCGGGGAAACAGGGTAGGGCTTATTTGGGGGGTAGGGCTTATATTGCAGCCATCACTGACAATCACGCTAGGTCTTATTTTCGGGGAAACAGGGTAATTGTTTTATATATACAAGCCCTGTTCCTAGGACAAGGACAGCGGGGGGGGGGGGGGGGTCGCTTTATGTGATAAAGCGACATAAAACCCAAAAGCAAACATATTGCAGCTTACCAATTCTTTTGATGTGATGGCTGCATTCCTTTTCTTTTTAGGCTTTATTTCTTCTATTTTCATCTGGTAATTCAGCCAGTAAGTCTGTTTTTCACAAGCTCAAGGTCTCCAGCAGAATGTGGAGCAATAGTGATTATGGCTATTATTGTCAGTAGTAATCTCAATATTATTAATAATAATATTATTAAAAGCGCTGCGTAAACTGTCGGCGCTATATAAATCCTGTATAATAATAATAATCATTTTTTGGTTTACATTTTTTATTATATTTAAAAAAATAATAATTTTCCCTCCGTACAATTATATTCTATGATGTATGGCTCAATTTATACACATACCAGTTTCGAGTGTCTTATTTATTTTTTTTGTCTCTATTTATTAGGTTAACATTTCATTCATAATGTATCATTTTAATAATAGTGATGATTATTATTAGTGTTATTATTATCATCATTTTTTTTTTTTTTTCTTTTTTCTTTCAGCACCCATATTCTTATTTTGTTCAGCACTCATGTTCTCTTTTATGTCATTATTTTGACACTCCTTACACTGTTTGGTTTTAATAATATTCTTCTCATGTTATTTCTAGCCCTGATGAAGGGGGCATGTAGACCCCCCCGAAATGTGTTGTCTATTTCTTAATCTGTACCCCTGACCTTTAATGGAATAAAGCCTGGACCTCTTAGCAGTGGTGTGGCACTGAAATTTCAACCCTTCCAGCAGAATGTATCAGTTTACATGGATAAGACAAATCACTTAAAGCAGAGTTCCACCCAAAAACGGAACTTCCGCTTTAAGTGTTGGTGACCCCGACATGCCATATTTCCCTGCAATCTTCTGGGACACGTCACAGGTTCCAGAATATTGCCCGGCCATTCACAGTGCGCAGTGGAAGCCACAGCTGGGCGCCCACAGTAATGCCGCATACACACGGTCGGATTTTCCGACGGGGAAATGTTTGATGGGAGCTTGTTGTCGGAAATTCCGAACGTGTGTGGGCTCCATCGGACAGTTTCTGTCGGAATTTCCAACAAACAAAATTTGAGAGCTGGATCTCAGATTTTCCAACAACAAAATCTGTTGTCGGATATTCTGATCGTGTGTACACAATTCCGACACACAAAAATTCCACGCATGTTCGGAATCAAGCAGAAGAGCCGCAATGGCTATTGAACTTCATTTTTCTCGGCTCGTCGTACGTCTTGTACGTCACCGCGTTCTTGACTTTCGAAATTTCCAACAAGATTTGTGTGACCGTGTCTATGCAAGACAAGTTTGAGCCAACATTCCTCTGGGAAAAAAAACATGGATTTTGTTGTCGAAACGTGCGAACGTGTGTACGCGGCATTGGAATGCTGACGCCGCGGAGGGGAGCAGGGCTTCGTAAACCCGCATCGCTGGACTGTGGGACAGGTGAGTGTCTGATTAATAAAAGTCAGCAGCTACACTTTTTGTAGCTGCTGACTTTTAAATGGGTGGAACTCCGCTTTAACACTGGCAGGGGGTGGTTAAAATGTTCAACTTTTATGTAAAACCTTTATCCCAAAAAAGGAAGAAATTAATTGCTGTAACTAATTATAAAGTGTGAGCTGGAGTTTGGCTTCAATTTGTTAGTGCATCTAAATCTGCTAATATATTTAACCCCCCCCCCCTGTCTGCTGTGCGCTACCTATGCTCATTCCTCCAGAGTTGTGTCTCACTAATACAGGAGGTGTGTTCCTGGATAGATCACCAGGTGAAAAAGCCAAATAAAAAGAAAAAACTGATGCAGCCACCACATCTAATGATTGGTAAGCTGAAAAATACTACAATTCTGGTTTGGGGTTTAATACAGCTTTAACACCAGGTGGCAGTGTTCCTGATCCTGTGGCCATTGGGGATCCAGCTCTCAATCATAAGTTTAGTTTAGTCATTAAAAAAAAAAAAGAACACAGCACAAGGTACATAACTTACTGTTAATCCAATGGGTCTCTCCTGTTGCTGGCTCCTGCATTCATTGAAATCGATCTACGGATCTATGAATGGAGGAGGGTTGGAGCTTTCATGCACCCATTCTCCATTCATTCATAGAGCATTTTTCATTCATAGAAGCTATAATACAGCCTCTATGAATGGAGGAGCTGGCCAGAAAGGGCAAGCATAGTTGGGCACTCTTGATGAGTGCCTGTCTGGTCAACAAGGTGTTATCCATGTATAAACTAATGTACCCCGCCAGGGGTTGTCCTAAAACGTTCGACCAAACTTGGTCGGGATGGACGTCTGCAGTTTCGGGTGACAGAGGTTAAATAACTTTGGTCTCTTATACTGTATATATCTGTGACGTGACCCCTATCTATTGATGTTCTGATGGGCCTGCCACACATTGCTGGCAACGCTTGGATCTTTTTTGTACCTCGAGTTGTAAATTCACCAGCAGTTTCCTTTTTATTTGGGTATGTACCCGAGATGGGCATTTCTACACTACGGTTTATGTGTATACAAGGTGTGTCTAAAAAGTTTGGTGAATAGTCTGATATCTCAATGACAACATGGGCCAGGTGCACGCACATGTACATGGCAATCCAGAGAAACGTCAAGAAGTGCCACGTAGCGTGGAGTACACGCGACCGCCAGGGTAATAAACCCCGCTGTGGGCAGTCAATCGTAGTCAGTGTGAGAGGTAGGGTCACAGTGCACTGGAGCAATGAGTGAACGAGTTCTGCTACAAATTGTGGAAACCGGTGACAGAGACGCATGAAATGTTGGTGCAAGTGTACGGGACGGAAGCCGTGAGCAGAAAATGTGTTTACAGTTCTAACGCTTTCGCGACAGGAAGGAAATGACTGAGGATGAGCCACGTTCGGGTCGGCCGTCGACAAGCAGAACCCCAGACGTGATCGAGCGAGTGCAACAAAATGCTGGCCCAAGATTGGCGACTGACGCTACGATTGATGGTGGAGGAACTGGGCATTAGCAAGGACACGGTGCGCACCATCATCCGCAAAGATTTGGGCAGGTGGAAGATCTGTTCCCGGTTTGTGCCGCAAAAAGCTGACAAACAGAAAGCAAAAAACGGAAACCTTCTGCCAACCATAGTCACAGGGGATGAGACCTGGTGCTATTAGTTTGATCCGGAATCCAAGCGACGTACCTATTCTCGAGATGATGTGGGATCCTCCGCTCAAAGAGGGGCTTAAACCAGAGTGCTTGTGTCCCATTACCTCCAGGAAGAGAAGAGCCCCAGGTGCTGGCTAAATGCTGATGCAAGTAGAAGAGAACAAGAAGACCTGGACAGCCGCACACCGGAATGGAAAAATCCGTCTTTTTATTGAAAATACAGGATCATGGGGTACACAAAACACGACTGAGGGGTGGTACAAGAATAGCTGACGCGTTTCGCACTTATACCAAGTGCTTAGTAGGCACTTGGTGTAAGTGCGAAACGCGTCAGCTATTCTTGTACCACCCCACAGTCGTGTTTTTGTACCCCATGATCCTATATTTTGAATAAAAAGACGGATTTATCCATTCCGTTGTGCGGCTGTCCAGGTCTTCCTGTTCTCTTGTACTTGTACCTATTCTCGATCATCCATCGTAATCCCCTGTTCTGGCGCCTGTGGACTTCTTTCTATTCCCCTGCCTTAAGAGCGTCATGAAAGGGGCACATTTTGCAGACGTGGCGGAAAACCAAGAATGTGCGACATCGATTCCTAAAGAGGATTTTGCTGACAGTTTCCAGAAGCTTTACGAACGTTGCCAAAAGTGTGTTGTGAAAAAAGGCGATAGTTTTGAAGACCAATAAAATGAATTTTTTGTATCTTCTGTTTTGTTTGTTTTCTGATACCATTCACCCAACTTTTTAGACACACCTTGTATGTCTGCCTATTCTTTTATACAGGCTGTATTGTTAGCCTCTGACTATGTACCCCCTGTTTCGTGTATCTTGTTTTGCTTGATGTATGTATATGTAAAATAAAATTTAATTAGGCTCCATGCACACTGGGCGTTAAAATAATGTTATAAAAAACGCCAGTAGCTTTGCAATGAGTCTTTCAACGTTTTTGCAATAGCGTTTATTAGCGTTTTTCCGCGTCAGCGGTTTTTACAATAGCTCAAAAACGTTAAAACGCTGGTGAGCCACGTTTTTGAGCGTTTATCGGCATTTGAGCGTTTTTTTGTGGTCAGATAAACAACTCGATTTTATGGCGTTCAGAAAACGGCCCATAAACTCCACTGCTGATAAACCTCCAAAAACGTCCATGTGTGCATGGACACATAGGATAACATAGAGGGGAGTTTATGGGATGTTAAAAAAAAACACCCAAACTCCCAAAAACAGCCGTTTATGAGCTTCAGTGTACATGGAGCCTAAAGATACCTTTAAAAAAAAAAAAGTATTAGATGAAAGAAGCGTTAGTCTCGAGTCTCCACTCACTGTCGCTGGATGTGGTGATGGGAATATACTCCGTGGACACCTGGCTGCAGAGCGACACGCGGTTCCCGGTCACGTCAATTTTGGTACTTCGACAGGTGTTAGAACAGACCTTGGAGTGTTGATAAAAATCCAGCTCCCCTGAATCCATTATTTTCCTGATAAAAAAAAAAAAAAAAGTAAACAGGACTTTACAGATACACTCGACCTAAACATTAAATGATTGCATTTAAAGAGGGTACACAACTTTGCTGTTAAGTTTGCTCCACTGGTTATATCACTGGGGTTGTCAGTATGATCGACCTGAATCTAGCACTGAGAAAATGCCACTAGAGTGTGTTTCCTGGTTCCAGCACTCTAAAGCAGGGGTCTCAAACTGGCGGCCCTCCAGCTGTTGCGGAACTACAAGTCCCATAATGCCTCGGCCTATGCTTGTAACTTTCAGGCTTGCAAAGCCTCATGGGAATTGTAGTTCTGCAACAGCTGGAGGGCCGCCAGTTTGAGGCTCATGCTCTCTAAAGGCTTGTACACAGGCTGAATATCGGCCGCTTCAACAGCCTGTCCGGCTTCTGTCGAACAGGCATGCTGGAAAACCAGCAGCCGATTGGCATCCAATCAGCACTTGCAGCTACGGTTGCAGCAATGTCCATATCGGTGCTGATACTAAGTATATGCAAGAGTATCGATACTCATGCAAATGCTCTGATACTTTCAGGCTTGGTTCTTTCAGCTGTGGCATTCCCAAGGGGGAGGGGAACCAGTGGACTCATTCAGCTGTCAGTGGGGTTCCCTTGTTGACAGCTGAAGTGTAAACAAAGTCCCGGTGTTCTGTCAAAGGAGCCAACTTGTCAAAATCTCCAATTACGTCAATCCCGGTGACTCTCAAGCAGCAGCAATTGCAGTTTTCGACGACTTGACTATTTTCACAGAACACCTGCAGCGTATACACTACGGTACACGATATAATGAGTGGACATTGTTAGTTCGACCGCTAGTAACCAACAAGGCCACCTCCAAGGCGGCGACAACTTTTTAGTCCTTAGCCGCTGTTCTGTATAAAAAAAAAAAAAGCCAACATGTCGCGTACCGTAGTGTATGCACTGCCGGTGTTCTGTGAAGACAGCCAAGTAGTCGAAATCTGCAATTACTGCTGCTGGAGAGTCACTGGAAGTGACGTAATTGGAGATTTTGACAAATTGGCTCTTTTGACAGAACACCGGCAATTGGAGCTGTAAAAAAAAAAAAAAAAAAAGCAGTCGGGCAATGTTTATCAACAACATTGCTCAGCAGCTGAAACAGGAAGATAGAAAGAAACATCGCTTATCTTTGTATCTGTTTATTCATCTACAGATCAAAGGGATGAACTTCCATCTGCAGATGAAGTCAGTTTAACCGCTTGCCGACCAGCCGCCGCAGTTACACTGCGGCAGGTTGGCTCGGCTGCGCGAATCGCCGAACCGGTACAGCGGTCCCTTTAATGGCAATAGCAGGCCCGCGGCGCACCGCTGGAGCCGATGCGCATGGCCGGTGGCCGCGATGTCCGCAGGCCACCTCTGATCACTCCACAGAGAGGCAGAATGAGGATCTGTCAATGTAAACAAACAGATCCCAGTTCTGTCAAGGGAGTAGTAGAGAGAGATCGTGTGTTCCTAGTGATTAGGAACAGCGACCTCTCTCCTCCTCCAATCAGACCACTCCCCCCACAGTTAGAAACACCTCCCAGGGAACACATTTAACCCCTTGATCGCCCCCCTAGCATTAACCCCTTCCCTGCCTTTGTAATTTATACTGTAATCAGTGCATTTTTATAGCACTAATCGCTGTATAAATGGCACTGGTCCCAAAAAAAGTGTCAAAAGTGTTCAATCTGTCTGTCGCAATGTCGCAGGCCCACTAAAAATCGCTGATCACCGCTATTACTAGTAAAAAAAGAAATTTATAATAAAAATGCCAAAAATCTATCCCCTACTTTGTAGATGCTATAACTGTTGCGCAAACCAATCAATATACGCTTATTGCGATTTTTTTTTGATCAAAAATATGTCCTTTACTGTAAGAGCGGCAAGGATGTGGAATTCTCTTCCACAGGCGGTGGTCTCAGCGGGGACCATCGATAGTTTAAAAAAACTATTAGATAAGCACCTGAACGACCACAACATACAGGGATATACAATGTAATACTGACATATAATCACACACATAGGTTGGACTTGATGGACTTGTGTCTTTTTTTCAACCTCACCTACTATGTAACTATGTAAAAGAATACATATTGGCCTAAACTGATGAAGATTTTTTTTTTTTGGGGGGGGGGGATATTTATTATAGCAAAAAGTAAAAAACATTGTTTTTTTTTTTCAAAATTGATGGCTTTTTTGTTTATAGCGCAAAAAAATAAAAACCGCAGAGGGGATCAAATCCCACCAAAAGAAAGCTCTATTTGTGGGAAAAAAAGGACATCAATTTTGTTTGGGTACAGCGTTGCAGGACTGCGCAATTGTCAGTTAAAGCAACGCAGTGCCTTATCGCAAAAAATGGCTTGGTCATTAAGGGGGTAAATCCAAGAAGTTTCTTGTCTGGTCAGTAGCCTAGGCTTATGACATCATGTACAGCTCTCTCTCTTTCACTCTGGCAAGAGTTTGCCAGGAAGGGAGGGGGGATGAGTGATAAGAGGGCCAATGAGAGCTGCAGAGCTGGAGGTGTGTGTCTGTGTAAATCCAGGAAGTGAACAGGCAGCAGCTTCAGCTGCCCACAGTTAATATGGATGCAGCCAGATTCAGTGGAGGGAGATTTCTGCAGCATATTTGGCAAGTACAGAATCACAGTATATATAAAACAATATGCAAAGTGGTTGGAGGGAAACTTCAGAATGTCAAAGGTGTTTTCATTACAAATTATGTGAGCCAACTGCGGTTCTTCTTTAGGTAATGACAAAATTATCACCGAATAAACAGGCTCATAGCAGAAATTTGGAAATTGCTCTGGTCCATAAAAAGTAAACAGGTTTGAGAGCCGAAGCGGTTAAGGTGCTTTTACTTTACACATACTGAAGGAGGCTGTGATGTCTGACACAGTCCAGAGTAAAATACACACACAATTGTTGACAGGAAAAACAAAAAAAAAAACAAAAAACAATTTTAGGGTGAAGTTCCGCTTTAACATAAAACAGCACAGTAAAACAAAGATAATATACATGCAATTGTAGGTACTGCAGAGTCAACAAGGAGTACACATTATCATTAACCAATTATGTGCTGACCTGAGCATGACTCCATTCATCCTGATGGCTCTCTTCCAGTCCTTCAAGGTAGATTTCCCAGCCAAATGCACAAATTCTTTTGGACTGATCAGATGTTCATTATACTGAAAATTTAAGAAATACAGAGTCCAATAAGATATTAGATAGCGGACTTGTGGTGGAAATAGGAATTTCCACCACAATACAGTGGGCACTATGTACAGGAGGGGAGTGTGGAGGGTATGATCGGGGAATTATGTACAGGAGAGGAGTGTGGAGGGTATGATCAAGACAGTATGTACAGGAGAGGAGTGTGGAGGGGATGACAGTGAGCAGTATGTACAGGAGAGGAGTGTGGAGGGGATGACAGTGAGCAGTATGTACAGGAGAGGAGTGTGGAGGGTATGATGGGGCAGTATGTACAGGAGAGGAGTGTGGAGGGTATGATGGGGGCAATATGTACAGGAGAGGAGTGTGGAGGGTATGATGGGGGCAGTATGTACAGGAGAGGAGTGTGGAGGGTATGACAGTGGGCACTATATACAGGAGAGGAGTTTGGGGGATATGACAGTGGACAGTATGCACAGCAGAGGAGTGTGGAGGGTTGACAGTGGGCAGGAGAGGCTTGTAGAGATTATGATGGGGCAGTGTGTACATGAGAGGAGTGTGGAGGTGATGACAGTGGGTGGTATGTACAGGAGAGGAGTGTGGATGGTATGATGGGGGCAGTATATACAGGAGAGGAGTGTGGAGGGGATGACAGTGGGCAGTATGTACATGAGAGGAGTGTGGAGGGGATGACAGTGGGCAGTATGTACAGGAGAGGAGTGTGCAGAGAAAGACTGTTGGCAGTATGCACAGGAGAGGAGTGTGGAGCGTATGACAGTATGCAACATATCTCCTCCCTCCCTCTCTCATGTCCCTACACCCAACACTTCCCCCATCTACCTGGGGGGGAGAGCTCCGGCTGCCCTAACATAGTGCACCCCCCCCCACACACACACACACTGATTTTACCAGCACAGAATAACAGTTAAAGCTGTAGTCAACCCCTGTTTTCTTTTCTTCTTTTAAACCTGCAAAGCAAAGTTATAATGTGCTAGTGTGCATTCACCCAGTCTTCATTCCAGGTTGGCGGGCTCCGGTCCTTTGATTGGACGAGCCGCGATGCCGTCACTCCCACGCATTCGCAAGGGAGCCGCTGTTCACAGCACAGGAATCTGAAGGAACGGCACGGTATGCCGTTTCTTCAGAGCGCATGCGCCAGTGACGTCACCGGCGGCTTCACAAGTGAACGTCTCCTAAACAGTGCACGTTTAGGAGATATTGACTGTACCTATAGGTAAGCCTTATTATAGGTAAAAATCATCCATGGGAGTTTACTCCCACTTGAATGTGGGGTGTATCACTTACTTTAATTGTGCTACACTTCATTAGTACACATGTACTTGATGGACCCAAAAAGAGATCATTATGCTTTATATGTCACCTATACTATACAAATTTTCTGTACCACCGTGTTCATCTCTTATATGCAACTCTCAACCAATGCCACTTATGAACATTACATTGGATGTAAACTGTACCACTTCCTGATGCCATTTTTCTTTAAAAAAGAGCTTATTAAAAAAAAAAAAAAAAAATGAAAAAATCTGCATTGAGTTCTAATATTAATAAAAAATACAGACAGGTCAGGGTTGGCAACAAACTTTGTGGAATCATTCAGTGCTTTAAATGACAATAATGCTCAGTAAATAGAGTGCAGGCTCCATTATAAGTGAACTCGTACTCACCTGCACACACTTGACATTGATCCCCGGGCACACAAACTTCCTCCAGATCAGGTTGGCCTTGCTCTCTCCACAGGTGATGGCGTATGCAATCTCTGCTTCGAGAGTTTCCTCTTCCTCATCCTCCATCTTCACTTCTCAGCCAATGTCATAGATAAAAGCAAAAAAAAATAAAAATCAAGATTTCTGTGAATCTCTAATTCATGAAGCACCGCTAAAGAAAGCTCCCACAACAGCCCATGGCTGTGCATTATGTGAATGGCCAAGCGGTCAGGGAGGGGAACGAGACAACACCAGCGCTGGGGACCTGTAGCGCTCATGTCTGGAGCTGTGTTATGTAGGATAGCTGAAAGATCTCTTTTTTAACAGTTTGAAGACAGCCTACATGACATCACTTTCTAGCCACGTTTAAAGCCGAATTCCAGGAATTCAGCAACTTTGCAAAATATACAGGCACATTTTTTTAAGTTGAGTCTAATTAGGTGCATGTCACCTCTGAGACTTTTCTCTATTAGTATATATTATAGTGTAATACTACTTTATTAATAGGGAAACGCAAGAAAAGATCACAACAGTTGCACTCACATTTGGAGTAGTAAAAACAGGCGTGTGGTATAATTTGCTCCCCCCTCCTGGAGCGGCACTACAAGATGTATCTACAGACATCCAGTCACCTTGGAGCCGGATGACAGATCACAGATCACCCGACCCAGGGTCTGGCGTGCACAGTGGACTGCAAATGCACCTGGACCAGCCGGCGCCATGAATCGGTGTTTCTTTTCCACTGCCCAGTGGATCAACAGGAGAGCTGCAACGCTTTAGTAATAGAAGTACCATACACGTTATTACCAGCCTGCCTCGAGGGCGTTTTGATCAGCGCATGAACTGGTGATTTTTTTGTTGCTTTTGAAAAAAAAAGAAAAAAAAAAGTGCATTTAATATTTTATTAGGAGCCTGCAGAGCATTGCACCCATGATTAGCAGATAACAGGTGCAATCACAGGCACCTGTAGACAGTCAGTGTAGCGGTCTGCCCTACCGCATATGGGAAGGCAATTACTGAATGGCAGGAAGCATCAATGAACTTCCTAGAGCGCTCACCAGCGCCCTGGTAGATCATTGAGAACTACAACCTGTGGTTCTCCCATTAACTTTTTAAAATGGCTTGCGACAGCGGGTGCGGGGAGAAGATCCCTGGCCCGCTGTCACAAGGGGGGGGGGGGTGTTCGGGGGCTGCTGCATCAGTAATATGTTACACCCAGGATACAGGCAAAACATATTAGGAAAGGTGAACTTATCCTTTAATGAATATGTTTATAGTATATTACTATTACTTTGTTTATCACAAAGTTTTTAAAGGTGCCTATAAAATGTTTACCTCCATTGGTGGTACAACAATATCGAATCTCTTCAAAAAGCCTAAAAATATTGTTTGTTTTTTGCCCAGATAGTATGGCTCTCGCTGTACCTCCTATCAACATATTACAACAGATTAGTGTCATGTCTACTTCCCCATCTACTCTAAATGGAGGTGGAGACACAACACCGGCGCTTGTATTGATCATACAGAAAGAAGTAATGTTGACAGGGGAGCTTTATCTATCATACAGAAAGAAGTAATGTTGACAGGGGAGCCACCCTGTGTAAATTCCCAGTCTCCTCACTCTAGTGGGCAAATGAAGTAATGGAGGAGTAAAAGGAAAGAAAATATTTACAGCTGCTGGGGAGGGGGGGGGGGGACAACAGCATTTAACCTCTTGTTTACTGGGCACTCAAACCCCCCTCCTGCCCAGACCAATTTTCAGCTTTCAGCGCTGTCACACTTTGAATGACAATTGCGCGGTCATTCTACAGTTTGCCCAAATTAAATTTTTATCATTTTTTTCACATAAATAGAGCTTTCTTTTGGTGGTATTTAATCACTGGGGTTTTTATTTTTTGTTAAACAAACAAAAAAAAGACAGAAATTTTAGAAAAAACAAACAAAAAAAAACACGTTTCATAGTTTGTTACAAAATTTTGCAAACGGGTAATTTTTCTCCTTCATTGATATTTGCTGATGAGGCTGCACTGATAGGCACAGATAAGACTGCACTGATGGGCACTGATAAGATGGCACGGATAGATGTCACTGATGGGCATTGGTAGGTGGCACTGATGGGCACTGGTAGGTGGTATTGATAGGCAGCACTGGTGATGATGCACTGATTAGTGATTTATAGGTGGAACTAATAGGTGACACTCTGGGCACTGATGGGGGACGCTGGTGGGCACTGGTAGGTAGCGCTGGTGGGCACTGGTAGGTGACGCTGGTGGGCACAAAAGCCTCTCCACGATTGGGACCGATGTCCCTCTCGCAGCCGCCGATTACCGGCTCTGTTTACGATTGCGCTCTAAATGATTACCGGCTCTGTTTACGTTACATGATCAGCTGTCATTGGCTGACAGCTGATCACGTGGTAAGGGGTCGGGATCGACCCCTTACTCCGATCTGTGATCAGCCGAGTCTCATAGACTCGGTGATCACAGAGCGTGCCGCGCGTCCAGGGACGCCCTCCCGGCAAATTAAGTCCGCGCTGCAGCCGTCTTTCGGTTATAGCACGGACGGGAAGTGATTAAGAGAACCTGTTTGAATGAGCAAGGCAAAGGTTGACTTTCAATCCAGTAGAGGGTATTGCATCTTTGAACAAAAACAAGCAAATCCACTGCTGTTGAGCAGAAGATATAATAAGCAGAAACTTTACATACCTAACACAGCTTCTTTCAGTTCTGTTGAGGCGCTGAAGGCAGCTGCAGCTGCTGCCGCCACATTTTCTGACTCCATGGCTTCTTCTGCTAGGGTCCTGCACCCAAAGGAGAACAGAGGGTTAGGACAACTGTCAACTTTGCTTTCAGCTTTGAGGACATCAGCATAACAGGCACACTACAGTTTTATCCCGCTACAGCCCAGGGTATTGAAGTTGACATTTTAGCAAGCATATAACATTAGGAAAGAATGAAAAAAAAAATACAAATTCCCAAAATAACTCTAGAGTTACACTATTTTTCTCTTAAAACAGTAATAAACACTGCTTGCTCACTTGTACCTACAGGTAAGCTCATAATAAAGCACACGTGTAGGTACAAGGAATATCTCCTAAACATGCACCCTTTAGGAGATACTTTCTGGGGACGTCACCCTTACATGTGCACTGAAGAGACAGCATGCCGTCCCTTCAGAGAATTGTGCCGCGACCGTGGCTCCCGTGCACACGGGAGTGACGTCATCGTGGCTCAGGCCATTCAAATGGCCGGAGCCCCGCAAACCTGGAAGGAAGACCAGGTGAAGATGGAAGCCCTGTCAGCTGTGACAGCGTGCTGCAGGAGGGCTTCATTTAAAGGCAAGTCTCTCAAATAATGTGCTAGTATGCATACTTACATCAACTTGCAGGGGGAAAGTTTTCTCTCTTTATTTTTGACACTTTACTACTGCTTTAAAACTAAAGCCAAAACTTTTTTTCCCCTCCTATTAGTTTTTTTAAATTATTTAAATCTTTTATTTTATTTTTTTTTGCCGTGTCCTGATTTTCCTTCACTTCCTGTCCCGCAGCCACAACAGGAAGTTGTCTCCAAAGTGAAGGAAATCCACTCAGACAGTTGTCTCCAGAGCTAGTATCCTCATTGGAAAAATTTCCCCTCTTTTCCTGTTCTGGTGACAACTCAAAATTTCACTTTTTGAGTAATGATGGTCACCGGTACAAATAAAAACAGTTAAAAGTATTGTTTTCTTTTTTTTTTTGGTTAACAATACTTACTTAGGTAGATGGAGCATCAGACCGATGCTGCATCTGTCCTCCGCCGCCTCTGCACCGAGAACCGAGCCACCGAACATCGCGGATGGCTCGGTTCCCACTCAAAAAAAAAAAAATTTAAAAAAAATTGTGCCTTTAATGACACAGACTAGAACAGGGAAAATGGTGTCACCCTTCTGGCTGTGCGGTAGAAGTGTATTTAAAACATATAAGCGGCTGGTTAGAATTACAAAAAAATCTTTTGGCAGATAAGACATCAAATATTTCAACATATAAAATTTAAAAATTTTGAAAGCAAAGACAATTCACAAAAAAATAAATAAAAATTTTTTTTTAACTGTTTTATTGGAACTTTACAAAGGAAAATAAAGAGGGGGGGGCAGGTTAGGGCAGATATACTGTGAATTCAGGACAGAAGCAGCCAGGCTCCTTAATGCTCCCCCATGTGATCATGCTTGGCACAGGACCCTGGCGGCAGAAAGTCTCAATTGCCCTATTAAACAAAACTGGCAAAAACAAGGAACACTTCGCTTCCCCTCTTATGCAATTTAAAATTTTCTACCTGGCCAATCAGGTGTTAACATCCAGGAAATGCCTGGTATTTTTAGTGTCTCTTTAAATCCCTAACCTGCTCTACATTCCTTATAACGTGATTGGTCCAGAGAGAAAGGAATATGTCAGCAGCCCCCGGCTGGAGGTGTTTGATGTCGGCCCCAAGTGTACATGTCGGAAGCAGGCCCTTGCTTGTTGCCATGGCAAAACTGTGGGAGGCAGATGGGTGCAGCCAGTTAAAGCCTTGTTATCTACCGTCTGGACTGAAGATGGCATTTCAGGACAGCAGTGAGCCCAAAACCTCACATATCCTGGCTGGGAGATATCACCCCGTGTAATGCGCATCACTGAGATCAAAACCTTTGGGAAAGAACGGCTGCAGGCCTGATAAATTATTTATGTACTGCAAGAATACAGTTAAGAAATGCTGCACCTTAGGAATGAAACAGTCTCTAATTGCCATCTTTTTAGGGTGCGGATGTCCAGAGTGTTAAAGAGACATTGGCAGTTTGCCCATAGCCCACCTAAACTCAGTGCCCCCCTTACCCAGCTATGCTCCCTCCCTTTGCAGTTTCCCAGCTCCGGGTAATGCTTTGGTGGTCCTATAGCCCCCCCTTACCCGGTCATGCTCCCTCCCACTGCAGCATCCCAGTTCCAGAGCAATGCTGTAATAGTCCTATAACCCCCCTAAACCCAAAGCCTTCATTACCCAGCCACGTTCTCTCCCCCTGCAGCATCCCAGCTCTGGAGCAATGGTGTGGCAGTCCTACAGCCCCCTAAATCCAAGGCCCCACTTACCTAGCTACACTCCTTCCCTCTGCAGCACCCCAGATCCGGGGCAGTGCTGTAACAGTACTACAGCCCCCCTAAACCCAGAGCCTTCCTTATCCCAATACAATCCCTTCCCTCTGCAGCATCCCAGATCCGGGGCAATGCCTTAGTGGTCCCATAGTCCCCGAAAACCCAGGGCCTTCCTTACCCCAATACATTCCCTCCCTTTGCAGGATCCCAGCTCCGGTGCAATGCTGTAGTGGTCCCATAGCCCCCAAAACCTGGGACCCTACCTAACCAGCCACACTTCCTCCGCTCTGCAGCATCCCAGCTCTGGTGCAATTCTTTACTGGTCCCATAGCCCCAGTAAACCCAGGGCCTTCCTTACCCCAATACACTCCCTCCGCATTGCAGGATCCCAGCTCTGGTGCAATGCTGTAGTGGTCCCATAGCCCCCTAAACCTGGGATCCTACCTAACCAGCCACACTGCCTCCCCTCTGCAGCATCCCAGCTCCAGAGCAATGTTGTAATGGTCTGCGCTTCAGATTTGTAATAATAGGGTCTAATTATGCAGGATCCCAGCTCTGGTGCAATGCTGTAGTGGTCCCATAGCCCCCTAAACCTGGGATCCTACCTAACCAGCCACACTGCCTCCCCTCTGCAGCATCCCAGCTCCAGAGCAATGTTGTAATGGTCTGCGCTTCAGATTTGTAATAATAGGGTCTAATTATGGGATTTTTTCCCCGGACATTCTGGTTAGAACAGGATTGGAAAAAATGGCAAGTGCCAAAAAGAATAGTTCATACTTACCTCCTCCTACCACTGATCTGCGTTGTACTGCAGAGCTACCAATTGCATGACCACTCTTCAGAATCTGACACTTCTGGGAGTGTCAGATTCTCATTCATTTTGTGGTTCCTGTTGCTGGTCCATATGCCTTTACTGTGTTCTGTAGCAACATAGGCCCCCAGAAGTCTGGGGAAAACAGAATTCCGATACTCCTAGAAATGTCATATTCTGCAATTATCGCACAGATCAACAAAAGATACATGTATGACCTCCCTGCCCTTCAAAGAGTGTCAGAATTCTGGTCCCCCCATTACGCCATCCCCACATTGCTACAGGGAACATTAATGATATATGGGGCCAGCAACAGGAAGCGGTTTGCTTTTCATTTGTCTACTAGGGACAAAAGAACAATCTTACAAAAAAGTCTGATGTTCACAAGTCTCAACCCACTGATCAAGAAAGTGAACATATCCCACCCATGAGGCTGATTGCCGCTTTATCCTGAATTCAGATACTATGGAATTAAAGGGTTACTAAACCCAGGAGCCTGCAGTCACTATATCTGGTCTCCCACAGTACACAGAACAGGGAAATGTAATCGTTTTAGTAAATATAAACTGCTAAATACCTTTTCTCATCAGCAGTATATAGCAGTCTTGTGACTTCTATCAGTGTCTGGTAGGGTTGCACCAATACTAGTATCGGTACCGATACCGAGTATTTGCACAAGTATCGGTACTTACTCGTGCAAATGCACCGATGCCTGAAATCGATACTTTCAGGCTCGGTTCTTTGAGCTGTCAGTGGGTCTCCCCTGTGTTAAAGAAATCCGGTAATTGGAGCTGTCAAAAAAAAAAAAAAAAAAAAAAAAAAGCAGCCGGCAATGTTTATTAACAACATTGCTCAGCCCTGAAACACTAAAATAAAAAGAAATATTGTTTTTTTTTTTGTATCTTTCTGTTTCTTCATCTGCAGATCTAAGGGATGAACAAATGTTCCTCTGTTTAACCCCTAATTTACTCTAATCAGCCTTAATTAACTCCCCTATTCTCCTCCATTTAAATGTTATTTTCCTGCTTTTTTTCTTTTGTTCACATCTATTTTATAAACGATAAACAAATAAAGCTTTGTTTAATGTTTACTTTGTTAGTGAATATTTTTAAATATATATATTAACATATATTTACACATTTCACATTGAAAAGGCGTTAAATTAAAAACAAAATCTATTTATTTCATTTGTAAATAACTTTTCAATGCTTTGTACCATTGCTGACAGCAGAAGTGAAAACAAAACAGTTGCGGTAGGTATCGGTAATTGGTATCGGCGAGTACTAAAAAAAAAAAAAAAAAAAAAAAAAAAAAAAAAAAAAGTATCGGTACTTGTACTCATTGTTAAAAAAAATGGTATCGGTGCAACCCTAGTGTCCGGATAAAGCTAGTAGGAGGAGTTTTTATTCTACTTTGACTGTCCTTTGAGGCTGCATGACCCCTAACCCTCTGCCTGGACAGTGCTGATTGGCCCTGTGCTGATCACATGCACCCTCCAAAAGAAAAAAAAAATCTCTCTAGCAATACGCACCAAACTGAGCACGTGCAGCATGCCCTCAAGGCTTTGTTCTATCAGGAGAGGGATTGGGGACAGTGGAAGAAGGGGAGGGTCAGAGAAGACAGAATCAAACAGCCTTTTTACACAATGCAGAGGAATAACCCCTTAGGTTCCACAGGGAGTATAACAAGCATGCTTTACTGCATATACAGACTGATTTTACTGATGTGGGTTTAGAAACCCTTTAAGTGCAGAGTCCTACCTGTTGGTGGTCACAAGAACCGCTTTCACCTCCTCCATGCTGCCATCCATTATATTATCCGGTGTGGTCACCACCACCACCTCTTCTACATGCACGCTGACGTCTGGGGTGGCCATGGTTTCTGTGGTTAGTCTGGATTAGAAAAACAACACCAAAAGTTCTTTAAAAAAAATGACAATGAATTCATATAAATCAATAGTATGAAAATCCTGCTGCATTTACTGTAGATCTCTATACCCTGCAAATTCGTATGTTGGCACAAAATTAAAAAAACAGATAAAAAAAAACACACACATATGCTGTACATCCATCTCATCAATATATACATTCACATTTCCATGGTTTATCCCTTTAAAAAAACATTTCAATTACACCACATGGACTGAAATATACCTGATGATTTGCCAGAAAACAGGTTAACGCTGACCGGGCTGACCACGCTCCATCTGCTGCACTGAAATCCCCAAGAGTGGTCAGTCCTGCCTGCTGGACTACAGAACTCTCCCCGCCCCTCTCTGTCCCTCTTCAAGGGCATACCTCCATTTCTTTCTGTGCTGCTGACTTGCATTAACAAAAGCCTGCCCACACACTGGGGGGAAGGTTGGGGTGGAGGGGGGGGGGGGGCAACATCTGCCCCTAAAAGATTTTTACAAGCCAGGCAATTATATAACAGGGAGAGCGCTAAAAATAAATCAGCAAGGAGGAACAACAGGGGGGAACCAGCCACTGGGCAGTTACAGTACAAAAAAAAATATAGAACTATTTTTAATAATAGAAAGATAAAAGATTGCAGAGAAGGCACATTCTAAATGTTCCTCAAAGACCACAACATCATTAAAGCAAATCTCTAGCCATTAAAAAAACAAAAAAACAAAAAAAAACACACATTAGCCCAATAAAGGATGAATGTAAAAAAAAAAAAATTACCCCAGAGCTGTCACCCGCAACACTTATTTTCCGCCACTAGATGTCCTCAGTCTGACTTCGTCATTGACCTGCCCACATCCTGTGACTGGATAGTGAAAGGAGAAGCAGCACAGTGATGAGCTCACCTATCTGTCACTCTGCTTTCTCATACTATCACCATGAACTTTGTCAGCACACGCTGATTGGCCCCTTGTGCTACTGCTTTTTTCTCCCTCACTCTGAGCTCTGTCGTACGCAAGAAGATAATACCCGGTACATACACTGCTTGCATTTAACAAAAAAAATAAAATGCTTAGCAAATTAACCCCACGTACATTTACTGCGGGGTGGCGGCTCCTGTGCGCAGAATCACGTACAGGTACGCGATTCTGCACTTCTGGGTCTGGGGTGCGCACACGCACCGCCGGCGTCCCGCTGTGATTGGACACAGCAGGAGCCAATCAGCGGGTCTGGCAATGTCCACCGGGCCCTGCCAGTCGTTCTCCCACCGGCGTCTCGCTCCCACTGCGATTCTACACAGCGGGAGCTCATCAGCGGGTCCCGCAGACTTAAAGTCTGCCAGCACCCGCTGATCGTTCTGTACACAGGCAGAACGGCAGTCTGTCTATGTAAACAAAGCAGATCGCCGTTCTGTTAGTAGGGAAGACAGAGATCCCGTGTTTCTGCACAGCTCTCTGTCTTCCCACAGTTAAAAGCACCTCCTCCACACAGTTAGCAAGCACTCCCTAGGCCAGTGATGGCGAACCTTGGCACCCCAGATGTTTTGGAACTACATTTCCCATGATGCTCGTGCACTCTGCAGTGTAGTTGAGCATCATGGGAAATGTAGTTCCATAACATCTGGGGTGCCAAGGTTCGCCATCACTGGCCTAGGCACACATTTAACCCTTTAATCGACCCCGACGTCAACCCCTTCCCTGCCAGTGTCATTAGCACAGTGACCGTGCATTTTTTATAGCACTAAGTGTCACTTAGTGTCTGATTTGTCAGCTACAATGTCGCAGTCCCGCTATAAGTCGCTGATCGCCAACAGTACTAGTAAAAAAAAAAAAAAAAAAACAATAAAAATATCCCAGTTTGTGGACACTATAACTTTTGCACAAACCAATCAATATACGCTTACTGGAATTTTTTTTTAACCAAAAATATGTAGCAGAATACATATTGGTCTAAATTGATGTAGAAATTCGATTTATTCCATTTTTTATTGGGTATGCTTTATAGCAGAAAGTAAATTTTTTTTTCTTTTTTTTCAAAATTGTCGCTTTTTTTTTGTTTATAGCGCAAAAAATAAAAACCGCAGAGGTGACCAAATACCACCAAAAGAAAGCTCTATTTGTGGGGAAAATAGGACATTAATCTGCAGCAGGGCAGCCCTTGAGCGCAAAATAGCGCAACTGTACGCGATTCCTTCTTCTGGGTCTCGGGGGGGGCGTGTGCGCCACCAGAGACCCGCTCCCGCTGTGATTAGACACAGCGGGAGCCAATCAGCGGGTTCGGCGGATGCGATGTCCCCTGGGAACTCGGCGATAGTTCGTGGAGAGGCAGAACAGCGGTCTGCCTATGTAAACAAGGCAGATCGCCGTTCTGCTAGTAGGAAAGACAGAGATCTTGTGTTTCTGCTAAGCAGGAACACGGATCTCTGTCTTTTTTCAGTTAAGCACACAGTTAGAAAACACTCCTAGGGAACACAGTTACCCCTTTCACTGACCCTGACCCCTTCCCTGCCAGTGTCATTTATACAGTGAGAGTGCAAATTTTTAGCACTGGTCACTGTATTGGTGTCACTGGTCCCCAAAAAGTGTCAGATTTTCTGCCGCAATGTCGCAGTCCCGCTAAAAATTGCTGATTACCGCCATTACTAGTGAAAAAAAAAATAATTAAAACAAAAATTCCATAAATCTATTCCCATAATTTGTAGACGCTATAAAACTGTAGCGTAAACCAATCAATATATGCTAATTGGGTTTTTTTTTTTTTTACCACAAACGAGTAGCAGAATACATTTTGGCCTAAATCGATGAAGAGATTCGATTTTTTACATTTTTTTTTTTTTGGATATGTTTTATAGCAGAAAGTAAAACTTTTTTTTTTTTTCAAAATTGTCGGGCCTTTTTTTTTTTGTTTATAGCGCAAAAATTTAAAACCTGCAGAGGTGATCAAATACCGCTAAAAGAAACATATGAAGTTCGAAAAATATTTTGGGATTTTTAAGGTGCATATTCACAACAAAATAATTTAGAAAAATATAAATTTATTAGAAAAGCATTAAAAACAAAACATCAAAAGATGAGTATTTGATATTACAGTACTTTTACAAGTGCAAACTGATTTCATCTCTACATGTTTCGCCTTGATTATTGGCTTCTTCAGGAGGGTTTATTGATATCAGGCACAGTAAACACTGGAAATAGACAGAATTAATAAAAAAAAAATAACAAAATAAACAATGAAAACACATCATAAGTGTATGAACAAATTCTCTCTATTTCCAGTGTTTACTGTGCCATAAATTCTCCTAAATTCTCCAAAGCTGGCCATACACAGTCTTCTTTTCGTTCTGCTGCTGGGCTGAGCACACTGTAATGGAGTCACAATCCCTATTAATACAAAATACCATCAGCGTATCTGGTGCAAAACTCTCCCCCCCCCCCCCCCCCACGAACTAGGTAATGGCCACTGTAGTTGCAGCCCTCATACACTTAATGAAGGAACTCTGTAGATTACACAATGGACTAGTTGTAAAAATTCCACCCCCCCTTCATTACAGACAGGAAGCCTGCTTCATAATCTCGTTAGCCTTGGCTGACCGGGTCAGAATAGGAAAAGATGAGCAGAGAAAATGCTGGCAGCCTTCCATAACAGGCAGCTTGTTCTTGGTTGATCAACATCAGCTATTCATAAATTTAAGAAAAAAGAGAGACCAGGCAATTAATTTAGCCCACCAATAATGCTGGGTGTCATGCAACCTGGAAGACTAAGGACATCGTGTGGCCAAGAAAAGGTACTGCAGGGGACAGCTTCAGAAATAAAAAAAAAAAGTTTCGCAGTCAGCACTGTTATTTCTTAAAGTGGAGCTCCACCCAAAAGGGGAAGCTCTGTTTGTTTGCTTCCTCCCCTCCCCCTCCAGTGCCACATTTGGCACCTTTCTGGGGGGAGCAAGAACCTGTATATATATATATATATATATATATATATATATATATATATATATAAAAAATGTTACACTGAGTAAATAGATACCCAACATGTCATGCTGTAACCACTTCAGCTCCGGAAGGAAGATTTAGCCCCCTTCCTGTCTAGGCCATTTTTTGCTATACAGCACTGCATTACTCTTCAACTAACAATTGGATAGTACCCAAAGAAAATTTTTGTTCTCCCCCCCCCCCCCCCCCCCACAAATAGAGCTTTCTTTTGGTGGTATTTGATCACCTCTGCGTTTTTTTACTTTTTGTGCTATAACCGCTTCCGGACCAGCCGTCGTAGTTATACTGCGGCAGGTTGGCTCCCCCGCGCGAGCCGTCGTACCTGTACGTCGGCCCTTTAAGGTGCCTCCGGCGGCGCACGCCTGAATTGTGTCCCCGGAGCCAATGCGAGTGCCCGCCGGGCACCTGTGATTCCTTGTTACAGAACGAGAACGGGGATGTGTGCGTGTAAACGGGGATGTGTGTGTGAGCACTAATCGCTGTATAAATGTCACTGGTCCCAAATATGTCAATTAATCGCCGCCATTACGAGTAAAAAAAAATAAATAAAAAAAATTAATAAAAATGCCATAAATCTATCCCCTATTTTGCAGACGCTATAACTTTTGCGCAAACCAATCAATATACGCTTATTGCGATTTTTTTTTTTTTTTTTACCAAAAATATGTAGAAGAATACGTATCGGCCTAAACTGAGGAAAAAAATGTGTTTTTTTTTTAAATTTAGGACATTTATTATAGCAATAAGTAATAGATTTTGTGTTTTTTTCAAAATTGGCGCAAAAACAAAAAAAAAACAGAGAGATGATCAAGTACTCACTTTTGTTTCCAGTGGTTTAGACATTAATGGCTGTGTGTTGAGTTATTTTGAGGGGACAGCAAATTTACACTGTTATACAAGCTGTACACTCACTACTTTACATTGTAGAAAAGTGTCATTTCTTCAGTGTTGTCACATGAAAAGATAGAAGAAAATATTTACAAAAATCCGAGGGGTGTACTGACTTTTGTGAGATACTGTATATGTGATCCTGCACAGCGTGACTGCCCTGTAGCAGTAAAACTACTATAGGGCGGTCGGCAAGTGGTTAGAATTGCGCATGAACGTTGATTGGCGACAAATTATGGTATCCACAGGCAAAGCTTTAACCACTTCAATACCGGGCACTTATACACCTTCCTGCCCAGACCAATTTTCAGACTTTAGCGCTGTCGCACTTTGAATGACAATTGCGCGGTCATGCTACACTGTACCCAAATGGGATTTTTATCATTTTGTTCCCACAAATAGAGCCTTCTTTTGGTGGTATTTGATCACCTCTGGAATTTTTATTTTCTGCTAAACAAATAAAAAAAAAGACCGAAAATTTTATAAAAAAAAAAGATTTTTTTTTGTTTCTGTTACAAAACTTTGTAAATAAGTTTTCTCCTTTACTGATGGAGCTGCACTGATGAGGTGGCACTAATATGCGGCACTGATGGGTACACATAGGTGGCACTGATGGGCACTGAAAGGCGGCACGGATGTACACTAATGGATGGTGCTGATGGGCATCACTGATTTGCAGGCATTATTGTTTGGCACAGATTGGCATCCATTGTGGGCACTGATTGGCATCCATTGTAGTGACTAGTGGTGGGCATCCCTGGTGTCCTGGTGGCGTCCCTGGTGGTCCTCCGGGGGGCTGCGCTGATAATCGATCAGCACAGACCCCCCCCCCCCCCCCGTCAGAGGAGCAGCCGATCGGCTCTCCTCTACTTGTGCCTGACAGACGCGAGTGAGGAAAAGCCGATCACTCTTCCTGTTTACACTGTGATGAGCCGTGATTGGACACGGCTGATCACGTGGTAAAGATTCTCCGTCAGAGACTCGTTTACCTAGATCGGGGTTGCGGTGCGTCAGACTGGCACACCGCAACAACGATCGCCATGATGCGCGCCCCCTGGGGGCTCGATATCCTGAAAGACGTCATATGACATCCGGTCAGGATAACACAATCACTTTGCCAACGTCATTTTGCTATATGGCGGGGGGCAAGTGGTTAAAAGCCTTTACTAGTTACTAATTTAGAGTCACACTGCCCTACGCAAACCCCTGTGGGTGTCAATACAAAGTTACTGACACCCCCAGATCAGTTTGCATATCGCAGTGGGAAATGTCAAATGGTGCCGGAATCGGATCGCAAGGGTGTGAACATTCATACGCTCCGGTTCCAGTGCGGACCAAAAAAAAAAAGGATCCTACACCGCTTTGGTGCGAATGCCATGCAAATTCAGCCATACAATCTGTATGGCTGAATTCGGATCGCCCAGACATCGCATGTGATCTGCACAGCAGTGCCAATCACATGCAATGTCTTACATGGCACCAGTGTGAACCCAGCCTCAGACAGGGTCCAAAAGGTCAAACCATTGGACATTGATCACCTAGTAAATCAACTAAATACACTGCTTGGAGATAAAAAAAGGTACCGTATATACTCGAGTACAGGCCGACCCGAATATAAGCCGAGGCCTATACCTGATTTTACCACAAAAAACTGGGAAAACTTATTGATTCGAGTATAAGCCTAGGGTGCGAAATGCAGCAGCTACTGGGTAAACAATGCCCATCTGCAGCCTCACTGTGCCCATCTGCAGCCTCACTGTGCCCACCTGCAGCCTCACTGTGCCCACCTGCAGCCTCACTGTGCCCACCTGCAGCCTCACTGTGCCCATCTGCAGCCTCACTGTGCCCATCTGCAGCTGTCTCACGCTGTGTCATGCAGTCTGTTCGGCAGCCGTCCATTGTAACAAAGCCCCGCCTCCTCCTCGTCCATGATAGACGGAACACTGATTACAGTTTCCCGCATTGTATCAGTGTCCTGCCTACCACGAACAAGGAGGCGGGGCTTTGTTACAATGGACGGCCGCCGCACAGACTGCATGACACAGCGGGAGACACCTACTGTTTTAGTTATCAGAGGTACAGCTGCAGATGGGCACAGTGAGGCTGCACCCCCACTCGAGTATTAAGCTGAGGAGGGGGGTTCAGCCTAAAAAATGTGATGAAAAACTCGGCTTATATTCAGGTATATATGGCATCTGCATTCCGAATCCATAATCTTGGCAACAAAAATGTTTCCTGATCGAAAATGAAAGGGAAAAAAAAAAAAAAAAGGACCGCACATGATTTACAGCCATCCATCGCACATACTTTCAATCATCTTAGAGTTCCAAGAAACCAAACAAAAAATTTTTTGGGGGGGGGTGAATGTTGACTGAAAAGAGCTTTTAGTGAGGACTGTAGCGATTTTCATTCAATTCCACTGCAATTCGGACCGTTTGCTTGCTTGGAAAAACAGGAAACGATTGAAACAGCGGGATGCAGATTGTTCAGCACTCTTCATCTCCAAGTAATTGTTTCTTTTTCTGACAGAAACTGATGGAAAGCTTGTAAGACCAGCATTAGCTCTTTCCATAGACGGGCCTTAAAAAGAGGAACCCGGCATTATCCCCTCCAGTTTCCAACATTACAGCCATGAGCACCCAGCATGGCATTCACTTTACTCCGGATTGTGGGCATACAGTGATTGGCTTCATTGGAGGCTGCCTTGTCCTTTTGTTTTCATTGGTTTCCCTGCCTGGCTGTGCCCTGGAAGCTACACGCATTGCATTTATTACAGCATCCAGCCTGTCCACAGGTCTTGGACCCCTTTCACATTGAAGGCGCTTTTCAAGTGTTTTAGCGCTGCAAACAGCGCCCTGTAAAGCGCCTCTCCAGTGTGAAAGCCCGAGCGCTTTCACACTGGGGCGGCGCCCTTGCAGGATGGAAAAAAAAAAAAAGTCCTGCAAGCCGCATCTTTGGGGCGGTGCGGAAGTGCGGTATGCACCGCCCCACCATTGAAATCAATGGGCAGCGCTTCGGTAGCGGCGCTTTTAACCCCTTCTTTGGGGTTAAAAGCGCCCTGCACCCGCCCGCATAGCACCGCTAAAACTAGCGACGCTTTACCGCTAACACTCGGGGGGGGTCTGGGTGTGAAAGCAGCCTTATTATCAAGAGGAAGGACACAATGGGGGGAGATTTACTAAAACTGGAGCACACAGAATCTGGTGCAGCTGTGCATGGTAGCCAATCAGCTTCAGCTTGTTTAATTAAGCCCAGGTTCACACTGACAGCGGGAATGAAAGCGTGCGAGTTCATCTCATTCCCGCATGTCTGTCCCGATTTCAGGGGGGCGATTTCGGAGACATCTGTGCAGGTTTCTGCACAGATGTCTATGGGAATCGCACCCCGAAGTCGCCAAAAGTAGTACAGAAACTCATTTTGGGAATCGGTGTGGCATCTCATTGATTCGGACGGCGCCATTCCTGGCAATTGCCACCATTTTGGCATGCGATTTGACATGTGAAATCGCTCCAATGTGAACTTAGGCTAAAGGGGAGTTCCAGGCTGAAATCCTACTAAGCAATAGATGCTAGTTCTATTATATATTTTTTTATTTTTCAGTCTTTTTTTTTTGTCTTTTTGTTACCTTTTCTGCCATTTCTCAGGTGGATTTCCATCCTACCTTGCCGTGGCGAGGTACGTGACGTCCGCAATTGCATCAGGCCCGCCCTTCTTCCCCCAGCTGCCTTCTGGGATCCTGTGTGTGTCCCAGAAGACGACGGGACCATTTAGAAAGCGCAGCAAAATTCGCGCATGCACATTAGGAAACCAGCTGTGAAGCCTGAAGGCTTCCCTGTGAGGTTTCCCTTACTAGCAATGCCGCCGCCTGCACCCGAAGTCAATGGACGGATCGGCTTAGGGTGCCGACATCGCGGGCTCCCTGGACAGGTAAGTGACCTCATATTAAAAGTCAGCAGCTGCAGTATTTGAAGCTGCTGACTTTTAATAGTTTTTTTTTTTTTGTTACAGGCTGGAACTCTGCTTTAAGCTTTGGCAATAAGAACCCTTTCACACTGAGATGCTTTGGCGCTAAAAAAAAAAAAGCGTCTGAAAGGCTCACGAAAACCTAATCCCATTAAAATCAATGAATGCTTTCACACTGGGACAGTGCACTGGTGGGCGGTTTAGAGCCCTTTCACACTGAAAGCGCCCGGGCTATTTTTAGCAGCACTTCACTGTCGTTTTAGCGGTGCTATTTGACCGCTAGCGGCCGAAAAAGGGTTCACCCATTGATTTCACCGCTGCAAAGAAGCTGCTTGCAGGACTGTTTTCGTGACGCCCTGCCAGCGCAGGATTGGAGCTGAGGCTTTTTTCAGGAGCTATTTTTAGCGCCTGAAAAAACGCCTCCAGTGTGAAAAGGGTCTTAAAAATTCCTGGAGCGCTAAAAAAAAGCGCCTCAAAAACGCCCCTCTCCATTGAAAGCGCCTCAAAATGGTTCTTGAAGCAGTTTTTGAGTCACGTGCCAAAAAAAAAAAAAAAAAAAGAGCACCACTAACGCCTCAAAAGTGCTATGCTGGCTAACTACAAAAAAAATAAATAAACATGTATATACTCACCTACTTTCAGCCCACTCTGGTCACATGATCCCCTGTGTCAGTCAGTAGGGAGGAGTGGAGAGAGCGCTTGACGACGGCTGGGAATTCCCCGCGCGGTGGCGTCTCCCATGTCCCAGCAGTGGTCGGCGTTCCCTCCTCTCCCCTGCAGCCACTACTGGCCAACACATCATGTGACCGGAACAGGTTGAAAATAGGTTAAAGAGTTCCACCCACTTTTACAACTCTTCAGCATCCCTCCCTAAACTGTGCACTGTAAACGAATTGGATATTTTTAAATTTTTTCTCTCAGCACCTACTGTATATCTGCTGTATCCATTTTTCACTTCCTCCTCCCTGGCCGCGGCCCATCGCATCATTTCCTGTTTGCAATGCCTTCTGGGAAGGGGCGGCAACTTCCTCCGACACTGCCGTTGCTATGGAAACCTGACCTGAAACCTATTACACTGCTTGTGCTGCACTGAGCATGTGCGAGATCTGCAAGGATGAGATCCAGGAAGAAATACAGTCTGGCTTCAGATGCCCACACTTAAGATGGCCACGGCCTGCTGTAAGTTTATAAAATAACAAACTACTGCTATAAACTAACAAAACAGACCTTAGTTTACAGACTAACTTTACTAGAATACATTAAGCTTGTGTATTATAGGGGTATTTTTTATTTTAAAAAGTATAATTTCGGCCGGAACACCACTTTAAGTGCATACACCTTCCTTAGGCCCCTTTCACACGAGCGCTCCGATCGAGTCCACCTGTCAGATGTTCAGGCGGACCCTCCATTCTCCTCTATGGAGGGGCAGACGGACTTGCTTCTGTTTACATCCAATTAGATAAAAACAGACCATCCATCCAGTGGATATAATCTAATTGGGTCTAAGTGGGGTCCGCCCACAACACAGCCACGTCATTCATTCAGAGTTCTGCGAATGAATAAACCACAAGTCCAGCCATCTGCTGATCATGGCTGCAGAGTACAGAAATTAATTATTAAATGTACTTTTTTATAACCAGCAAAAGCATCTGCATACATTTTTTTTTTTTTTTTTTTTACAAAACATGAACTTATCCTTCAAATATTTCCTTTTCTATCAACAGCTTCAGCACACAAAGCAGAACACATCGTTGTTTTTTTTTATTACTGTGTCTTAGTTGCTAGATTTATTTTATCATGTTTATTCTCTAATGAAATCCAATAAGGGCCCCTCCCCCGTGTGTGCATGGTTTTCCCACATTGCATTTTACTCGCCCATTACATCTTGGCCTTAAAATGTTTTAAACCCCAAACATCATATATTGCAGCTAACCAATCAGATGTGGCGGCTACATGAGTCGCCCCCCCCCCCTTTTGTTCTGGCCAGGTTCCTCGTCGCCGTTGGGGGGGGGGGGGATTGGGGAGAATGACTACAAGTCTCAGCATCACCTAAGGCAGTACACAGCACTATACAGTCTGTCCATACCTAGGAGGACTACAAGTCTCAGCATTCCCTCTATAAAGACTGTCCATCACTGGGAGGACTACAAGTCTCAGCATGGTCTCTATACAGGCTCTCCATCACTGGGGGGACTACAAGTCTCAGCATGGTCTCTATACAGACTCTCCATCACTGGGAGGACTACAAGTCTCAGCATGGTCACTATACAGGCTCTCCATCACTGGGAGGACTACAAGTCTCAGCATGGTCTCTATACAGACTCTCCATCACTGGGAGGACTACAAGTCTCAGCATGGTCTCTATACAGACTCTCCATCACTGGGAGGACTACAAGTCTCAGCATGGTCACTATACAGGCTCTCCATCGCTGGGAGGACTACAAGTCTCAGCATGGACTCTATACAGACTCTCCATCGCTGGGAGGACTACAAGTCTCAGCATGGACTCTATACAGGCTCTCCATTACTGGGAGGACTACAAGTCTCAGCATGGACTCTATACAGACTCTCCATCACTAGGAGGACAACAAGTCTCAGCATAGACTCTATAGAGACTGCCCATCACTGGGAGGACTACAAGTCTCAGCATGGACTTTATACATGTTCTCCATCACTGGGCGGACTACAAGTCTCAGCATGGTCTCTATACAGGCTCTCTATCACTAGGACTACAAGTCTCAGCATTGACTCTATACAGGCTCTCCATCACTAGGAGGACTACAAGTCTCAGCATGGACTCTATACAGGCTCTCCATCACTGGGAGGACTACAAGTCTCAGCATAGACTCTATACAGGCTCTCCATCACTGGGAGGACTACAAGTCTCAGCATGGACTCTATACAGGCTCTCCATCACTAGGAGGACAACAAGTCTCAGCATAGACTCTATAGAGACTGCCCATCACTGGGAGGACTACAAGTCTCAGCATGGACTCTATACAGGCTCTCCATCACTAGGAGGACAACAAGTCTCAGCATAGACTCTATAGAGACTGCCTATCACTGGGAGGACTACAAGTCTCAGCATGGACTCTATACAGGCTCTCCATCACTAGGAGGACTACAAGTCTCAGCATGGACTCTATACAGGCTCTCCATCGCTAGGACTACAAGTCTCAGCATGGACTCTATACAGGCTCTCCATCACTAGGAGGACTACAAGTCTCAGCATGGACTCTATACACGCTCTCCATCGCTAGGACTACAAGTCTCAGCATGGACTCTATACAGGCTCTCCATCGCTGGGAGGACTACAAGTCTCAGCATGGACTCTATACTGGGAGGACTACAAGTCTCAGCATGGACTCTATACTGGGAGGACTACAAGTCTCAGCATGGTCTCTATACAGGCTCTCTATCACTGGGAGGACTACAAGCCTCAGCATGGACTCTATACAGGCTCTCCATCACTGGGAGGACTACAAGCCTCAGCATGGTCTCTATACAGGCTCTCCATCACTGGGAGGACAAGTCTCAGCAAGGACTCTATACAGACTGCCCATCACTGGGAGGACTACAAGTCTCAGCATGGACTCTATACTGGGAGGACTACAAGTCTCAGCATGGACTCTATACTGGGAGGACTACAAGTCTCAGCATGGACTCTATACTGGGAGGACTACAAGTCTCAGCATGGACTCTATACTGGGAGGACTACAAGTCTCAGCATGGACTCTATACTGGGAGGACTACAAGTCTCAGCATGGACTCTATACTGGGAGGACTACAAGTCTCAGCATGGACTCTATACTGGGAGGACTACAAGTCTCAGCATGGACTCTATACTGGGAGGACTACAAGTCTCAGCATGGACTCTATACTGCGAGAACTACAAGTCTCAGCATGGACTCTATACTGCGAGAACTACAAGTCTCAGCATGGACTCTATACAGGCTCTCCATCACTGGGAGGACTACAAGTCTCCGCATGGACTCTATACAGACTCTCCATCACTGGGAGGACTACAAGTCTCAGCATGGACTTTATACATGTTCTCCATCACTGGGCGGACTACAAGTCTCAGCATGGTCTCTATACAGGCTCTCCATCACTAGGAGGACTACAAGTCTCAGCATGGACTCTATACAGGCTCTCCATCACTGGGAGGACTACAAGTCTCAGCATGGACTCTATACAGGCTCTCCATTACTGGGAGGACTACAAGTCTCAGCATGGACTCTATACAGGCTCTCCATCACTAGGAGGACAACAAGTCTCAGCATAGACTCTATAGAGACTGCCCATCACTGGGAGGACTACAAGTCTCAGCATGGACTTTATACATGTTCTCCATCACTGGGCGGAGTACAAGTCTCAGCATGGTCTCTATACAGGCTCTCCATCACTAGGAGGACTACAAGCCTCAGCATGGTCTCTATACAGGCTCTCCATCACTGGGAGGACTACAAGTCTCAGCATGGACTCTATACAGGCTCTCCATCACTGGGAGGACTACAAGTCTCAGCATAGACTCTATACAGGCTCTCCATCACTGGGAGGACTACAAGTCTCAGCATGGACTCTATACAGGCTCTCCATCACTGGGAGGACTACAAGTCTCAGCATGGACTCTATACAGGCTCTCCACCGCTGGGAGGACTACAAGTCTCAGCATGGACTCTATACAGGCTCTCCATCACTGGGAGGACTACAAGTCTCAGCACGGACTCTATACAGACTGCCCATCACTGGGAGGACTACAAGTCTCAGCATTCCCTCTATAAAGACTGTCCATCACTGGGAGGACTACAAGTCTCAGCATGGACTCTATACAGGCTCTCCATCACTAGTAGGACTACAAGTCTCAGCATGGCCTCTATACAGGCTCTCCATCACTGGGAGGACTACAAGTCTCAGCATGGACTCTATACAGGCTCTCCATCACTGGGAGGACTACAAGTCTCAGCATGGACTCTATACAGGCTCTCCATCACTGGGAGAACTACAAGTCTCAGCATGGACTCTATACAGACTCTCCATCACTGGGAGGACTACAAGTCTCAGCATGAACTCTATACAGGCTCTCCATCACTAGGACGACTACAAGTCTCAGCATGGACTCTATACAGGCTCTCCATCACTAGTAGGACTACAAGTCTCAGCATGGACTCTATACAGACTCTCCATCACTGGAAGGACTACAAGTCTCAGCATGGACTCTATACTGGGAGGACTACAAGTCTCAGCATGGTCTCTATACAGGCTCTCCATCACTAGGAGGACTACAAGTCTCAGCATGGACTCTATACAGGCTCTCCATCACTAGGAGGACTACAAGTCTCAGCATGGACTCTATACAGGCTCTCCATCGCTGGGAGGACTACAAGTCTCAGCATGGACTCTATACTGGGAGGACTACAAGTCTCAGCATGGTCTCTATACAGGCTATCACTGGGAGGACTACAAGCCTCAGCATGGTCTCTATACAGGCTCTCCATCACTGGGAGGACTACAACTCCTGTCATGTCCTCTCTATGTGACTCTGGCGCCCCCTCAGGACACTCTGGGATATGTCGCCCCCCCTTCCCGCGCTCTCAGGCCCGGCTCCCTCACACTCGGGCTCCCCCGTACTCTCCTCTCCCCCCAGGTCACCATGGACGTCTCCCTCCTCGCTGTCCACACGCCGAGGTGACGCTTATAAGGCGGCCTCGCGCTCTCCCTCCTCCCCCCGGCGCCGCCGTGAGCACGGCCCGCCGTCACGTCCTGACGCTCCGCAGGGACCCGGTGCGTGCTGAGGGGGAGGGGAGGAGAGAGGCCGCGCCGCCGTCTGGGACGCTTCACTCACCTGCTCTCCGCCGCCGCTGCTGGGCCCGGAAACTCCCTCCGCCGTCCGCCCGCCGGGATAATCGGACGCCTTCCTAGGAAAAGGAGGAGGGGCGGTGGGGGGGTCCGAGAGGAGAAGGCCGCGCGCGTTCACGGGCTGAGGCAAAGAGGGAGGAGGAGGGGGTGTGCGCGCTCACGTGACGTCTAATATGGCCGTTCGGGGGAAAGGGCTACCGCGCATGCGCGGGTGTGGCCCTGACCGAAAGGTGGCGCTGTGTGCAGAAGTCATACTGTATTTTTAATGATGGCACATAGTATGCTTATAATAATAATATTTTGATAGTTCAAACAAATACATCATTTAATTTAATCACATTTTATAATATTTTTTCTTCTAATTTTTTTAAAGAATATAACATAGTCTTATAGTTTAATAGTAATAATATTAATGCTGTTATATATTTGTTTATAATAATATTTTTTAAGAGAATAATATAATCTTATATGCTATTATATAGTTATTAGAAAAATAATAACCTAGTCTTAAAATGTTATTTTATTAGTTAATATCATTCATAATAGTAGATGATAATATAGTTTAATTATATTAATAGTTAAAAAAATCAATATAGTTTTATAATATATTATTAGTTAATACAAATGGATAATACAATGTATTAATATTTATAATAAAATATATATATATCTATATATAGATATATTTCTATTAATATTTTTCAAGAGTACAACATTATATTCTTATAATTCTTATTCCTTCTCTCCATTCCTTTCTTTTACCTTACCCACCCCCTCTCTTGATCCCTCCCTCTTTCGTCACCACTTACTCTCTCTATCCCTTTCTCTTCCATCCACCTTCCTTTCTCCCCCCTGCTCCCCATCTCTTTGCTATTCCTTCCCCTCTCTCTAACCTCTCTTATTTTTTTTCTCTCTCAATTCTTCTTTCTCCCTCTTCCCTTTCCACTTTTCTGTGTCTCTTCCTCTTTCCTTCTCCCTCCCACTCTTCTTTTCTCTCACTCCCTCCCTCTTTACCTGTCTCTTTTTTTCAGTCTCTCTCCCTCCATCTCTTTTCCTCTTTTTTTCTTTCCGCTCTTTCTTTCTCCCTCCTTCAACCCTCTCGTTCTTTCTCTCTCTCTCTCTCTCTCTCTCTCTCTCTCTCTCTCTCTCCACCCCTCTCGTTCTTTCACTCTCTCTCTCTCCACCCCTCTCGTTCTTTCTCTCTCTCTCTCCACCCCTCTCGTTCTTTCTCTCTCTCTCCACCCCTCTCGTTCTTTCTCTCTCTTTCTCCATCCCTCTCGTTCTTTCTCTCTCTCTCTCCACCCCTCTCGTTCTTTCTCTCTCTCTCTCCATCCCTCTCGTTCTTTCTCTCTCTCTCTCCACCCCTCTCGTTCTTTCTCTCTCTCTCTCCACCCCTCTCGTTCTTTCACTCTCTCTCTATCCCTCTCGTTCTTATTCTCTCTCTCTCCATCCCTCTCATTCTTTCACTCTCTCTCTCTCCATCCCTCTTGTTCTTTCTCTATCTCTCTCCATCCCTCTGGTTCTTATTCTCTCTCTCTCTCTCTCTCTCTCTCTCTCTCTCTCTCTCTCTCCATCCCTCTCATTCTTTCTCTCTCTCTCGCCATCCCTCTTGTTCTTTTTCTTTCTCTCTCTCTCCATCCCTCTCGTTCTTTCTCTCTCTCTCCATCCCTCTCATTCTTTCTCTCTCTCTCCATCCCTCTCATTCTTTCTCTCTCTCTCCATCCCTCTCATTCTTTCTCTCTCTCTCTCCATCCCTCTCATTCTTTCTCTCACTTTCTGTCCCTCTTGTTCTTTCTCTCAATCCCTCTCATACTTTTTCTCTCTCCCCATCTCTCTCGTTCTCTCTCTCTCAATCCCTCTCGTTCTCTCTCTCTCAATCACTCTCGTTCTCTCTCTCTCAATACCTCTTGTTCTCTCTCTCTCAATCCCTCTTGTTCTCTCTCTCTCAATCCCTCTTGTTCTCTCTCAATCCCTCTTGTTCTCTCTCTCTCAATCCCTCTTGTTCTCTCTCTCTCAATCCCTCTCCTTCGTTCTCTCTCAATCCCTCTCCTTCGTTCTCTCTTAATCCCTCTTGTTCTCTCTCTCTCAATCCCTCTCCTTCGTTCTCTCTCAATCCCTCTCCTTCGTTCTCTCTCTCTCTCCACCCCCCTCGTTCTCTCTCTCTCCACCCCCTCGTTCTCTCTCTCTCCACCCCCTTGTTCTCTCTCTCTCTCCACCTCCCTCGTTCTCTCTCTCTCTCCACCCCCCTCGTTCTCACTCCACCCCCCTCGTTCTGTCTCTCTCTCCACCCCCTCGTTCTCTCTCTCCACCCCCTCATTCTCTCTCCACCCCCCTCATTCTCACTCCACCCCCCTGTTCTCTCTATCTCCACCCCCCTCGTTCTCTCTCTCCACCCCCCTCGTTCTCTCTCTCCACCCCCCTCGTTCTCTCTCTCCACCCCCCTCGTTCTCTCTCTCCACCCCCCTCGTTCTCTCTCTCCACCCCCCTCGTTCTCTCTCTCTCTCTCCACCCCCCTCGTTCTCTCTCTCTCTCCATCCCTCTCGTTCTTTCACTCTCTCTCTATCCCTCTCGTTCTTATTCTCTCTCTCTCTCCATCCCTCTCATTCTTTCACTCTCTCTCTCCATCCCTCTTGTTCTTTCTCTATCTCTCTCCATCCCTCTCGTTCTTATTCTCTCTCTCTCTCTCTCGCCATCCCTCTTGTTCTTTTTCTCTCTCTCTCTCTCCATACCTCTCTTTCTTTCTCTCTCCCTCCATCCCTCTCGTTCTTTCTCTCTCCCTCCATCCCTCTCATTCTTTCTCTCTCTCTCCATCCCTCTCATTCTTTCTCTCTCTCTCTCCATCCCTCTCATTCTTTCTCTCACTTTCTGTCCCTCTTGTTCTTTCTCTCAATCCCTCTCATACTTTTTCTCTCTCCCCATCTCTCTTGTTCTCTCTCTCTCAATCCCTCTCGTTCTCTCTCTCTCAATACCTCTCGTTCTCTCTCTCTCAATACCTCTTGTTCTCTCTCTCTCAATACCTCTTGTTCTCTCTCTCTCAATCCCTCTTGTTCTCTCTCTCTCTCAATCCCTCTCCTTCGTTCTCTCTCAATCCCTCTCCTTCGTTCTCTCTCAATCCCTCTCCTTCGTTCTCTCTCAATCCCTCTACTTCGTTCTCTCTCTCTCTCTCCACCCCCTCGTTCTCTCTCTCTCCACCCCCTCGTTCTCTCTCTCTCCACCCCCTCGTTCTCTCTCTCTCTCTCCACCCCCCTCGTTCTCTCTCTCTCTCCACCCCCCTCGTTCTCTCTCTCCACCCCCCTCGTTCTCTCTCTCTCTCTCCACCCCCCTCGTTCTCACTCCACCCCCCTCGTTCTCTCTCTCTCTCTCCACCCCCCTCGTTCTCACTCCACCCCCCTCGTTCTCACTCCACCCCCCTGTTCTCTCTCTCCACCCCCCTCGTTCTCTCTCTCTCCACCCCCTCGTTCTCTCTCTCTCCACCCCCTCGTTCTCTCTCTCTCTCCACCCCCCTCGTTCTCTCTCCACCCCCCTCGTTCTCTCTCCACCCCCCTGTTCTCTCTCTCCACCCCCCTCGTTCTCTCTCTCTCTCTCTCCACCCCCCTCGTTCTCTCTCTCTCTCTCCACCCTCCTCCTCTCTCTCTCTCTCTATCCCTCTCTCCTCTCTCTATCCCTCTCTCCTCTCTCTATCCCTCTCTCCTCTCTCTATCCCTCTCTCCTCTCTCTATCCCTCTCTCCTCTCTCTCTCTATCTCTCTCCTCTCTATCTCTCTCATCTCTCTATCTCTCTCTATCCCTCTCTCCTCTCTCTCTCTATCCCTCTTGTTCTCTCTCTCTCTCTCTCCCTCTTGTTCTCTCTTTCTTTTCTTTCCGTCTCTCTCTCCCTCAAATCCTTTTTTGAGATGCCATTAGATACAAGGGACTTGAATCCAACCCTGAATCGTCCACACCCACTTCCTGTGCTGAGAGGAAGTTGCTCTTACTTTCTTCATAATAACAAAGCATCCTCCGGAACGAAGCAATTAATTATCCAAGATAAATTTTTCCTGGCTAAATGTTCTTCTCCCCTCCCTTTTATAAAGGAAGACTCAAGTGTTTCCACCTCTCTATCAGTAGCCAACAATGAATGTTCATCTGATGCGAAGGCCCATGGTTTTGAAATGACCTTTCATATGAAATGGGTAGTACATTGGCTTAGTGGTTAGCATCAGGGGTCAAGCCCTGGGGAAAAAAAAGTGTGGGAACTTACCCAAGATTCCCCTCACTGTGCCCATCAACACAGCTTCACTGTGCCCATCAGCAACACAGCCTTACTGTGCCCATCATCAACGCAGACTCACCTGTGCCCATCAAATGCAGCCTCACTGTGCCCATCAAATGCAGCCTCACTGTGCCCGTCAAATGCAGACTCTGTGCCTGGATTATACACAGCGTGGCTCTCCCGGACTTTGTTACGGTGGCCGGCCCGCCAAACATTGCAGTGTGTGAGGTATACAAGAGGAGAGAGGGGAGGATTCTGCACCTGAGCCACCCAGCATCGGCCCTCGGCACCGCTGCAGCCACAGAGCAAAGTGGCCCCAGAGCAGGCGGCTTAACGGGAAATATCCCGGTAGGCCAGTCCGGCCCTGCTGCTAATAGGAACGGCGTTCTTGCTGTGGAAAAAGTACAGGAACGCCGTTCCTATGCGTTCCTTTGGAGAAACCTTGGTTGAGAATGGTTGACCTAGTGAGTCACTGACAGCAAGCATATAGACAGCAAAGTCAGACTCCCTTTTAAGTATGCCTGTGCCTGGTCTGTAAGTCACTTGGTTTTGAAGCCAGGATCTGAATGACCTCCTCAAAACCTGAACTTTCAATAACAAATTAGCAGTGGTACCTCCCATATGTCTACCCTCAGGAGTTTTACTTAAAGCATACCAAAATGTAATTATTTTTAGTGTTGGATGGAGTAAGGAAGGGGTAGAACCTCTGTCATTTGGGAAGGTTGATAAAATACCTAGTGACCTATTTCTTAAAAAAAAAAATTGCGAGGAAAATTCTATGTGAAAAATCTTTAAAATGTATCAAACATGGTGCCCAGAGAGCTTAAAATCAGATACTGAATAGATACTTACGTGCACACATTCGTATGAAATATTGAGGACTGTATCATGCATGCATTGGTGACCACAATATGATGTTTGTAGGCAGCTCGTCCCATAGAAGTTGTTTCCTGGAGGCTTTAGGTCTCGGGGAGAGACTGAGAAAATCAATTAATCGAGAGTCAATTGGAGAATGCCCCTTACATTGGCAGTCAGTGGGAAGAATGCTCCTTGCATTGGTGGTCATTGGGAAGAATGTCCCTTACATTGGTGGTCAGTGGGAAGAATATCCCTTACATTTGTGGTCTTTGGGAAAAACGTCTCTTACATTGGAGGTCAGTGGGAAGAATGCTCCTTGCATTGGTGGTCAGTGAGAAGAATATTCTTTACATTGGTGGTCAGTGGGAAGAATGCCTCTTATATAGATGGCTAAATTGATCATTGGTGTTATACAGTTGGCTTTGCCAAGTGGTGTTGGCCTTGGAACTATGCAGGCACCATCAAATGAGAGGTCAATCAACCATAGTTTAAGATACCCCTAACAACCTCTGGAGAAACCCTGGTTGAGAATGGCTGACCTAGTGAGTCGTTGACACGTACATAGACAGCAAAGCCTGACTTCCCTTTAGGTATGCCAGTTCCTGGTCTGTGAGTTGGTTTTAAAGCCGGATCAGAATGATGTCCTCGAAATGTAAACTTTCAATAACAAATCGGAAGTGGTACCTCCCATTTGTCCACCTCTCACAAGTTTTATTTAAAGTGTACAAAATTTTTTTTTTGTAATCGTTAAGGAAGGGTTAGAACCTCTGTCATTTCTTTTTAAATGGCTGTTTGTGTCCCCACTGAGTAGATCCACCCTCTCTGTTTGTCCTGGAAGCTGTTGTCACCAGGACTAAAACTTGGAGAAAATCCCAAATGTGGATAAGCTTTGAAGACCCCAATTTTCTAGCTTCAGTCGGGGAGTGTAGGGCGTAACCAGGAATGCAGATAAAAGTTCTTGACATTAGTTGTAGATGTCTTGCACTAACCTGGCAAGTGTTTGTAAGAAATAATTATTTCCAAAACCACCGTGCTGGTATTAAAGGGGTTGTAAACCTTCAAGGTTTTTCACCATAGTGCATTAAGGTGAAAAACCTTCAGTAGTGCAGCCCCCCCCCCCCCCCCCCTTTTACCTACCTGAACCCGGTCGTTCCAGCCACAGGGACGAGCACAGGAGCTTCAGCTGCTGTCTCAGGTTCTCATTGGATAGATTTATAGCAGGAGGAGCCAATGGCTCCTGCTGCTGTCAATCAAATCCAGTGACACGGGGGGGGCGGGGCTGAGTCCTGCTGTCTGCGTCAATTGACGCAGCAGCAAGACTCGGGCGAATGCCCGCACGAGTGCCCCTATGGGCAGAAGAGGAGGATCGGGCCTGTTCTGTGCAAAACCCTTAGGTATAGGCATGTTTGTTATTTAACAAAAAAACTTTACAACCCCTTTAACCCACTCATTACACTACACTACACTCATCTTGCCTATATCCAGACCATTTAGCAGCTCTTCTCTTCCTGTAATGAATGTCAAATGGTACCTTACCATGTGGCACAATATCTTTGTATGATTATGGTCTGCACACCATTATCTGTATGTAACCATTTTTGTTAACTTCTTCATATGCCGTCTACCACGCCGTGTCTTGGTGGCCTGTGTTTTCCTTTCTTTTTTGACAATTCAATAAAAATCTATTGTGAAAACAGGGTCACGTATAACTTTCTCTGTACTATGGTGTTCAAAATGAATGTCCTGTTTTAACCTCCCTGGCGGTATGATTATGTCAGATTTTTGATGCTGAAAGCGGTACAATTGTTTCGCATGGAAATTTGGCGTTTTATATTGTAGGCCTGTACTTCTTAGGAAAAACTCACTTAAAACGGTAGTAAACCCGCTGACTTTTTTTTTTTTTCCCCCCTACACCTGTAAGGGAAAAGGCATAATGAGCTAGTATGCACCGCACCGCATACTAGCTCATTATGAGATACTTACCTTAGAACGAGGCGCCGGCATCTCACCTGGTCCACACCGAGGGAGCTGACATTTCCCCTCGGCGTGTCTTCCGGGTATCGCGGCTCCGGCGCTGTGAGTGGCCGGAGCCGCGATGTCGTCACTCCCGCGCGTGCGTGCGGGAGACTTCTCTCCGGCAAGTTCCGGCATCTGCCGGGCTTTCAGCCGAGAATCCCCTGTGCGCATGCGGTGCTGCAGTCAGCGGCTCATTGCGAGGGGAATATCTCCTTTTTTTTACCTACAGGTAAGCCTTATTATAGGCTTACCTGTAGGTAAAAGTTTAAAAAATAAAGAGTCTAGTAGACATCTCAGGTATGGTAATGTTTGAAACACAAAATCATAAAGTGTAATATAAATAACTATAAATAATTATCAAAAATAATAATAATAATAAAATTATTCAATAATGTAATCAACTCAAAAACACTGAAATTTGCTCATTTGCAGAATTGTTGCTGTCGTCACTTTCAGTTTTTGATGACGAATTTCCCCACAAATCACTATCGCTCAATTCTGCGAGTCATTCTAATTTATTATCGCTGTTTTCTAGCTGGTCTAAAACCACTTTTGACGTAAAGGGGCGCTTTTTGGTTGCCATGGACATTCCCAAGTTTCCAGGCAGAAAGAACAGTATATATAATATAAAAGTGCATGCAGGGCATTGGACAAAGCACTGGAGACAAAAGGCAGGTGAAATTATTTGATACACTAATGTAATCTTACAGATTACAGTGTACTATGTGTTTTGCACTTTTTGAATTTCCCGCCGGACTCCGTCCCTGTGCGTCGCGCCGCTCGCAGGGAACGGAGCCCGGCATACAGAACATCGGGCAGAGGACACAGCAGGGAGACATCGCAGGATCCTGGGGACAAGGTAAGTTACTTTCCCTGGATACTGCGATGCAGCCCCGAGTGTGGCTCGGGGGTTACCGCTCTTGGTATGGAAAATTCACCCCGAGCCACGCTCTGGATTACCGCTAAGAAGGTTAAAGACATAGGGGTTGATTTACTAAAGGCAAATAGACTGTGCACTTTTGCAAGTGCAGTTGCTCCAGAGCTTAGTAAAGGAGGAAAAGCTCTGCTGACTTCCATTATCCAATCATATGCAAGCAAAAATGCAGTTTTTTTTATTCTCCTTGCATGCGATTGGGTGTTTTTTGTATAGTGAAGCTTTACCTCATTTACTAAGCTCTGGAGCAACTGCACTTGCAGAAGTGCACAGTCTATTTGTCTTTAGTAAATCAACCCCGTAGTCTACTTTTTGCAAAAATGTAATAACTGCACCTATATTAATAAAATAAAAAAATGTGTATTTATTACATTTTTTACTTTCAGGCCTGCAGAGTTTTACAACCGTGATCAGTGCATTGGCGGTGCGTTGCACAGGCACTTGCACCTAAGTATGGGTGTAGCATGAAAAATGGGTTCTTTACTAAAACTGGAGAGTGCAAAATCTGGTGCAACTCTGCATAGAAACCAATCAGCTTCCAGGTTGTATTGCCAACGCTTAATTGAACAAGCTGCAGTTAGAAGCTGATTGGCTACCATGTACACCTGCTCCAGATTCTGAGCCCTTCAAGTGGTTGTAAAGCCTCAAGGTTTTTCACCTTAATGCATTGGTGAAAAACCTTCTGTGCTGCAGCTCCCTGACAGGGCCCCCCCCCCTTTTTCTTACCTGAGCTGATCCGATCCAGCGATGTGGACGAGCACAGCGGCTCTAGATGCTGTCTCTCCCCCTTAAAGGACAGATTGATAGCAGCAGGAGGCATTGACTCCCACTGCTGTCAATCAAATCCAGTGACTGGGGGTGCAGAGCCGAGCCCAGCTGTTTGTATGAATGGGTGGGACTCAGGAGCGAGTCAGCACGGGTGCCCCCAGGGAAAGCGGCTTTCTGTGGGTGACACCCGCAGAAGAGGAGGGGCACCCCACAAAAAGAGGATCGGGGCTGCTTTGTGCACAAAATGACTGCACAGAGCAGGTAATCATAGGCATGTTTGTTATTTTTATTTTTTTTAAAAAGCAACAACAATGGTTTTCACCTCCTTTAAAGGCATAGTCTACTTTTTGCAAAAATGCAACATCTTCACCCATATTAATAAAGTACAAAATGTGCATTTATTCAATTTTTGCTTTCAGGGCTGCAGAGTTTTGCAACCAGTGGTGCATTGCAGAGGCTCTTGCACCTGAATATGGGTGTAGCATGAAGCATGGGGGGGTTATTTACTAAAACTGATGAGTGCAAAATCTGGTGCACCTCTGCATAGAAACCAATCAGCTTCCAGGTTGTATTGCAAACGCTTAACTGAACAAGATGAAGTTAGAAGCTGATTGGCCACCATGCACAGCTGTACCAGATTCGGAGTGCTCCAGTTTTAGTAAATCTCTCCCGTAGTATAAAGGGTGTACTATGCCTTTAAGGCAGGACACCTTAAAGTGATTGAAAAGGCTTGTTTTTTTTTTTTGTTTTTTTTTCAAATAACAAACATGTTATACCTACCTGCTCTGTGGAAGGGTTTTGCACAGCCCCGATCCTCCTTTTCTGGGGTTCTTCTCATCGAGTGCCCCCACAGAGAGCTGCTTTCCATGGGGGCACTCGTGTGGGCATGCTCCCAAGTCCTGCTGCTGCGTCTATTGACACAGACAGCAGGACTCGGCCCCGCCCCCTGGCTCCCAGGGGGCCGGGTGAAAACCCCTGAGACTTTACAACTCCTTTAACACAGGAAAACAAGTTGCACTTACAAGGGTGACTCGGCAGCTCAGCTTTCCCAGTCCCCCCCCCCACCCCCAGCAGTGATTTTTCTTACCCTGCTCCAGCTTTCCAGAGCCCCCGCTCTGTGTTTACATTAGAGATTAGAAGGCTGGAGAGTTGCCATGTCACTGCTGGGAGGAGGGAACTTAGTTCGTTTTGAGGATTAATTCCTCCACAGAGCGTGCAGCTACAGAGGTCAGTGAAGGCTTGTTTTGAATTTCATTCACTGCTTGGCATGGATATACAGTGATACCTCAGTTTGAGAGTAAGGTAGTATACGAGCATTTCGCAGGACGAGCTATGTTTTTTGTTGTTCATAGGAGACAGCGGTCCTACACATGCAGACGTGGTGTCTAGCTGGATGCCTTTCCCTCCATGGCTGGCTACCTATAGAAGTCTCGGAGTCTGCCAATTAACATTGCATCTACTTAAAGCGGAGTTCCACACAAAAATGGAACTTCCGCTTTTCGGAACCCTCCCCCCCTCCGGTGTCACATTTGGCACCTTTCAGGGGGGAGGGGGGTGGAGATACCTGTCTAAGACAGGTATTTGCACCCACTTCCGGCATAGACTCCCATGGAAGTCTATGCCTCTTCCCGTCCTGACCGCGCTGTCTGCTGGGAACACACAGCTCCCAGGAGAGAGCGGGCACCACTAGGGACGCGCAGCACGACTCGCGCATGCGCAGTAGGGAACCGGGAAGTGAAGCCGCAACGCTTCACTTCCTGATTCCCTCACCTAGGATGGCGGAGAACCGAGCGGGTTCTCGGCGTCCCCTGCCGACATCGCTGGACCCTGGGACAGGTAAGTGGCCATGTATTAAAAGTCAGCAGCTGCAGTATTTGTAGCTGCTGGCTTTTAATATTTTATTTTTTTTGGCAGTGTGGGTGAACCCCCGCTTTAAGGGTGTCCTGGCCCCAACCCTCTCTCCCACAGTTCTGTTCAAGAGACAATAAATCTCTTTGCATTCAAGAAGTGTCTGGCGCCCATCAATCCACCTTGCATTACACCCACCACGCCTTGTAAGACACTCTACATAGAAGGATGTCGGCTGTCCCTAACTCTGGAGGTCACCATTAGGCCTAAAGAGGCCCGGGACTTTGCTACACCTACTTAACTCCTTCCTCCTCAGCTATTTTTTATGCTGATTTTTTTTTAACCATTATTATGACTGAAGAAGGAATTTAGCAATTAACCCCGAAACATGTTGGGTCTTCTGAAAACCATATGATTGATTTGGGCTTCTTACTTGGTGACCTTCTCTTATGCTTCAGAATATAGCTGTATATCGTATTGTATATACGACCAGCATCATTGTTTTTATAATAATGTTTTTTATGTATATTTTTGTATAAATACATTTTGAATAGCTTTCTATACACTTGTTTTCTCACCACCTTACTCTCAACTAAACCCTTACCCATACAATCCCTGGGGCTTCCCTCCCAATCTTTTTCTTTATTGTGGGATGTGGTTTGGCTTTTACTACTGTTATAATTTCAGGTCGTGTCAAACTTTCTATGTTTCAACAGACATCAATGGGACTGCCTGCATGCGGATGCACGGAACATCTGTGCATCCCCATGTGGGTAAACATGACCCTTGCATGGGTGTATGCTGTATTATGTCAATGTGAACACGGCCTTTAACCACTTCCAGACCGCCTGCCGTCATTATTTGTTGGTACTTTGACGTTGAATAGATAGCTACCATAACCTCGATATTTTCTGAAATGACGGGCGGTTCCCTTTTAACCACTTAAGGACCAGCCTCGCTTTAGATTTTAGGTGTTTACATGTTTAAAACAGGGTTTTTTTTTTTTTTGCTAGAAAATAACTTAGAACCCCCAAACATTATATATTGTTTTTTTTTTTTCTAACACCCTAGAGAATTAAAATGGCGGTCGTTGCAATACTTTTTTTGTTGCACAGTATTTGCACAGCGGTCCTATAATCGCACTTTTTTTGGAAAACAAATTTGAATAAAAAAATAAGACAACAGTAAAGTTAGCCCAATTTTTTTTTTATATTGTGAAATTGTAAATTGATACCCAACATGTTACACTTCAAAATTGCGCAGGCTCGTGGAATGGCTCTTTTACCCTTAAAAATCTCCATAGGCGACGTTTAAAAAATTCTACAGGTTGCATGTTTTGTGTTACAGAGGAGGTCTAGGGCTAGAATTATTGCTCTTGCTTTACTGGTCGCGGTGATACCTCACATGGTTTGACTACTGTTTTCATATGCGGGCGCTACTCACGTATGCGTTCGCTTCTGCACGTGAGCTCGTCGGGACAGGGCTCTTTAAAAAAAAAAAATTTTTTCCTTTTTATTTTAATTATTTTTTTCACTGTTTTTAAAAAAGAAAAAAATTTGGATCACTTTTATCTCTATTACAAGGAATGTAAACATCCCTTGTAATAGAAAAAAGCATGACAGGACCTCTTAAATATGAGATCTGGGGTCAAAAAGTCCTCAGATCTCATATGTGGACTTAAATGCAAAAAAAAAAAAAAAAAAAGTCATTTAAAAAAATGACAAAAAAAAAATATGCCTTTAAGACAAATGGGCGGAGCTGACTTTATGACGTCGCTTCCTCCCTCCTATGGTATGGAGACGGGTGGGGGCCATCTTAGCCTCACTCGTCTCCATACCGAGGAAGTGACAGGTCCCGATCGCCTCCGCCGCTACCGATGGCTCCGGTAAGCGGCGGAGGGGGGTGGCCCCTCTCCCGCCGCCGATAACGGTGATCTTGCGCCAAATCCGCCGCCATTATCGAAAACCATTATCGAAAACATGACCGGCTCCTGTAAAGATGGATACCTCGGTTGTGGCAGCAGCTGCTGCCATTACCGAGATATCCACCTTCAAAGTGCCGACGTATATGTACAGGAGCCGGTCGGTAAGTGGTTAAGTTAAAAGTGGTCTCCGTGGCGGATTCACCGCAAGATCACTTTTATCGGAGGCATGTGAGGTGCCCCCCTCCGCAGCATTCCGGTCATCTCCGCCACTTACCGGAGCCGTCGGTAGCGGCGGAGATGATCCTTTCCCCTCAGAGGCACTGTGTCGAATGACTCAATGACGTTGGATGAAGGAAGCGATGTCAAACGTCACTTCCGCCCAACGGCCTTAAAGGGACATTTTTTTAAAATTTATTTTATTGCATTTAAGTGTAAATGTGAGATCTGAGGTCTTTTTGACCCCAGATCTCACATTAAAGAGGTTTTGTCATGCTTTTTTTCTATTACAAGGGATGTTTACATTCCTTGTAACAGGAATAAAAGTGATCCATTTTTTTTTTTAAGGGACAGTGTAAAACAAAAAAATAAAATAAATAAGAAAAATAAAATACAAAAATTTTAATCGCCCCGTCCCGCCGAGCTCGTGTGCAGAAGCCATACGTAAGTCGCACCCACATATGGAAACGGTGTTCAAACCACACATGTGAGGTATCGCTGCGATCGCTAGAGAGCAATAATTCTAGCACTAGACCTCCTCTGTAACTTAAAACTGGTAACCTGTAGACATTTTTGACCGTCGTCTATGGAGATTTTTTTAAGGGTCAAAGTTTGTCGCCATTCCACGAGCAATTTTGAAGTGTGACATGTGGGGTATCAATTTACTCGGCATAACATCATCTTTCACAATATAGAAAAATAAAAATGGACTAACTTTACAGTTTAATTAAAAAAAAGTGTTTGTTTTTTTTTTAAATTGCGTTTGTAAGACCGCAGCGCAAATATGGTGTGACAGGAAGTATTGCAACGACCGCCATTTTGTTTTCTAGGGTGTCTGGAAAAAAAAAAAAAAAAAATATATATATATATATATATATATATATATATATATATATATATATACATACAATTTGGGGGTTCTAAGTAATTTTCTAGCAATTAAAAGATTTTAAGTTTGAAAAACAGGCCTGGTCCTTAAGTGGTTAACCACATGCCGACCAGCGCACGGAGATATACGTCGGCACAATGGCACGGCTGGGCAAATAGGCATACAGGTACATCCCCTTTAAATCGCGGCATTGCCCGCGGGTCCCGTGGACTCGATGTCCGCTGGGGACCCGCGATCGTGTCACGGAGCGGCAGAACGGGGAGATGCCTATGTAAACAAGGCATTTCCCTGTTCTACCTAGCAACATGACAGAGATCACCGCTCCCTGTCATCAGGAGAAGTGATCTCTGTCATGTTCTAGTGAGGCAACCCCCCCCCCCACAGTTAGAATCACTCCCTAGGACACACTTAACCCCTTGATCGCCCCCTAGTGTTTAACACCATTCCCTGCCAGTGTCATTTACACAGTAATCAGTGGCTTTTTATAGCACTGATTGCTGTATAAATGTCACTGGTCCCAAAATAGTGTCAAAAGTGTCCGATCTGTCTGCCATAATGTCGCAGTCACGATAAAAATCGCAGATCGCCGCCATTACTAATAAAAAAAAATGAATAATAAAAATGCCTTAAATCTATCCCCTATTTTGTAGACGCTATAACTTTTGCGCAAACCAATCAGTTTATGCTTATTGCGATTTTTTTTTTTTTTTTACCAAAAATATGTAGCGTAATATATATCAGCCTAAACTAAGAAAGAAATTAGTTTTTTTATATATTTTTTGGGGATATTTATTATAGCAAAAAGTAAAAAATATTGCTTTTTTTTTTTCAAAATTGTCGCTCTTTTTTTGTTTATAGCGCAAAAAATAAAAAACGCAGAGGTGGTCAAATACCACCAAAAGAAAGCTCTATTTGCGGGAAAAAAAAGGACGTCAATTTTGTTTTGGGGCAACGCCGCACGACGGCGCAATTGTCAGTTAAAGCGACGCAGTGCTGTATCGCAAAAAAGTGCTCTGGTCAGGAAGGGGGTAAATCCTTCCGGGGGGGGGGTTGGGCTGAAGTGGTTAAATGAGGAGAGGTAGACAGGAAAGGAGACAATAAAGACTCGGGACGCCAGGTGGTCGAACCATCGTATTTTTATATGGTTTAAAAATAAGATATGCAAGGGGCGTTCTCCTTCCGGGAGAATCTGCTGTCGTGCGATCCAGATGGCGTTATCGTATGGATGTCGTTACCCCACGGCGGCGGGGGGGCCCATGAAGGTAAGAGGGGAGGATGGGAAGGAAGGGGCTGTGTGATGAAGTGACAGATGACATGTACGTAAAACAGTTTTCCTTTGCTGTTTCCAGGAGACAACATGGAAGATTGCGGCAGTGGCGGCGTTTATCCGGACATTTCCTCTCGCTGCTCCTTGTTCTTGCGGACTTCAACAGCATGCAGCTCCTGGAAGGAAACAACAGCGGGGTCCGTGAGGGTGAATGAAATAGCGCGACTGAGATAAGGGGGTACAAAACCTTAAAGTGGAACTCTAGGCCAAAAGCACAAAATACATACATGGGATTATCACTTTGCTCTCTCCCCCCTGTCAGCATGTTCTTTGTCAGCATATCTGCATGCTGGATATCTGATCGGCCCCTAGTGCAGCCTTCCCTCTCTCTATTGTACAGAGAGCAAGCCAAAAATGACATACTAATGCCCCGTACACACTATCGGACATTGATTGGACATTCCGACAACAAAATCCATCGGATTTTTTCCGACGGGTTTTGGGACAAACTTGTCTTGCATGCACGCGGTCGCACAAAGTTGTCGGAAAATCCGATCGTTCTGAACTCGGTGACGTAAAAACACGTACGTCGGGACTATAAAACGGGGCAGTAGCCAATAGCTTTCGTCTCTTAATTTATCCTGAGCATGCGTGGCACTTTGTGCGTCGGATTTGTGTACACACGATCGGAATTTAAACGATCGGATTTTGTGGTCGGAAAATTTTATAGCCTGCTCTCAAACTTTGTGTGTCGGAAATTCCGAAAGGAAAAAGTCCGATGGAGCCCACACACGATCGGAATTTCCGACAACACAATCCGATCGCACTTTTTCCATCGGAAAATCCGACCGTGTGTACGGGGCATTATACTAGCTGCATTAAAAAAAAAAAAAAAACAATGTAGAACTAAAAGCAAAACTTTTTTTTTTTCATTTTTTTGTATAGTGTAAGGGAGGGTTATAAACCCTGACAGTTTTATTTTTGCCACCTGTGTCCCATTGTAGGGCTTTCCTTGTCACTTCCTGTTCCTTAGCCAAAACAGGAAGTGAGAGAAAATTCCTCCCACAATGAAGGTATTTCTGGTTGTCACTTGTCAGAACTAGTGTCCCCGTTGGAAGGTTTCCCCTCTAACGCCTGTTCTGGTGACAACAAGATTTGTGAATTTCTTTCACCTTTACTTTCAGTAGTAACAGTGCACAGGACAAATAGGGTGAAAATCCCTAACGGGGGCACAAAAGGCAATAAAAGCTGACAGGTATCCTATTACTTCTCCACTCTAAAACGAAAACAACTTTCTAAACAAGGGGCCAGTTTACTGTCCTTCAGACTTTAGGGGGGCGGACTGGACTGTGGACAGTGGGGGGCTGATAATGCCTCAGGCTTGGTAGTCAGTGGGGGTACAAAATTACAAAGTACCCCTGTGGTTAGGTGGAGGAGAAATAGTTCTCAATCATTGATTTTAATGGGAGGAATAGTGCCCCATTATTGGTGTCAGTGGGAGGAATAGTGCCCCATTATTGGTGTCAGTGGGAGGAATAGTTCCCCATCATGGGTGTCAGTCGGAGGAATAGTGCCCCATCATTGGTATCAGTGGGAGAAATTGTGCCCCATTATTGGTGTCAGTGTGGGGAATAGTGTTCCATCATTGGTATCAGTGGAAGGAATAGTGCCCCATTATTGGTGTCAGTGGGAGGAACAGTGCCCCATTATTGGTGTCAGTGTGGGGAATAGTGTTCCATCATTGGTATCATTTGGTTGAACTGTGCCCCATCATTGGTGCGAGGAATAGTGCCCCATCATTGGGGTAAGTGGGAAGAATGGTGCCCCATTATTGTTGTAAGTGGGAGGAATAGTGCCCCATCATTGGTGTCAGAGGTAGAATTTATGCTCATCCATCATTGGTGTCAGTGGGAAGAATAGTGTCCCATTATTGGTGTAAGTCGGAGGCATAGTGCCCCATCATTGGTGTCAGTGGGAGGAATAGTGCCCCATTATTGGGGTAAGTGGGAGGAATAGTGCCCCATTATTGGTATAAGTGGGAGAATAGTGCCCCACCATTGGTGTCAGTGGGAGGAATATTGCCCCATTATTGGGGTAAGTAGGAGGAATAGTGCCCCATTATTGGTATAAGTGGGAGGAATAGTGCCCCATAATTGGTATCAGAGGTAGAATTTATGCTCATTCATCATTAGTGTCAAGTAGAGGAATATAATACCCTGTTGTTGATATCAGAGGGGGGGGGGGGGGGGATATAGTGTCCCAAGGGCCAGATAAAGGCAAGCAAAGGGGCGCAGTTTGGAATACCACAATCTTAAAGTATAACTAAAGGCAAAACTTTTTTTTTTCAGTTTTGGATAGAGCAGAGAGGGATTAGAACCTCTGTCAGTTTATATTGCTGTCTGTACCCCCATTAAAGAGATTCACCCTCTCTATATCTCCTGTTTACCATTATCATTGAAAGTGAAAGTAAAAAAAAAATCCCTGCCCTTATGACCCCTCTTCTTTTCCATACTGACCTCTGTCCTCTGCACTGCTGACCCCCTGTACACTGACCTACTAACCCCTGTCCTCTGCCCTGCTGACCCCTGTACACTGCACGGCTGACCCCTGTACACTGCACGGCTGACCCCTGTACACTGCACGGCTGACCCCTGTACACTGCGAGGCTGACCCCTGTACACTGCACGGCTGACCCCTGTACACTGCCCTACTAACCCCTGCCCTCTGCACTGCTAACCTCTTTATCTCTGCCCTATGACCCCTCTTCTTTTCAATACTGACCCCTGTACACTGCACTGCTGACCCCTGTTCACTGCCCTACTGACCCCTTTCCTCACCCTCTGCTGACACCTGTACACTGCCCTACTGACCCCTTTCCTCTCTCTCTGCTGACCCCTGTACACTGCCCTACAGACCCCTGTCCTCTGCACTGCTAACATCTTTTCCTCTACCGTGTGACCCCTCTTCTTTTCCATACTGACCCCTGTACACTGCCCTGCTGACCCTTGTCCTCTTTACTGCTGACCCCTTACACTGCCCTGCTGACCCCTGTCCTCTGCACTGCTAACCTCTTTTCCTCTGCCCTTGTGACCCCTCTTTATCATACTGACCCCTGTCCTCTGCACTGCTGACCCCTGTCCTCTGCACTGCTGACCCCTGTACACTGCCCTACTGGCCCCATCCTCTGCCCTGCTGGCCCCTGTCCTCTACACTGCTGACCTCTTTTCCTCTGCCCTTGTGACCCCTCTTCTTTTCCATACTGACTCCTGCCCTGCTGAACAATGTCCTCCATCCTGCTGACCCCTATACACTGGCCTCCAGATCCTTATCCTCTGCCCTGCTGATCCCTGTTCTCTGCCCTTGTGACTTCTGTCCTCTGCCTTGCTGACAACTGTACACTGTCCTACTGACCCCTGTCTTCTGCCCTGATAACTCCTGCTCTCCACCCAAATGACCCCTGACCCCTGCCCTGCTGACCCCTACCCTCTGCTCTACAGATCCCCTGTAGACTGCCCTACTGACTCTTGTACACTCATCTGCTGACCTCTCATACTTTGCCCTGCTGACCCCCTGTACACTGCCTTTTTGATCCACTGCATACCGCCTTGCTAACTCCCTGTCCTCTGTCCTGTTGACCCCCTGTCCCCTGTCCTGTTGACCCCCTGTCCTCTGCCCTGTTGACCCCCTGTCCTCTGCCCTGTTGACCCCCTGTCCCCTGTCCTGTTGACCCCCTGTCCCCTGTCCTGTTGACCCCCTGCCCTCTGCCCTGATAACTGTACACTGCCCTACAAACAAATATTCTTTGTACACTGCCCTACAAACTGCTGACCCCATCCTCTGCACTGCTAATCCTCTCTACACAGCCGTACTGCATCCTATACACTGCCCTGCTGACCTCCCATGCCCCCCCAACATTTTTTACTGCACCCCCAGATCAGGCAGGCTTAATCCAGCTCTGGTGACTGCAGGAGTTGCCAATGTCATTGCTGACCATTTGCCCATGACTTCCATATGTTAAGCTTAGCATAAGGTGACTGCTGGCTTTAAACCAGAAGTGAATTCTTCTGATTTGGGGGTCACAGGAAACTTGCCACAGACAATAACTCCTCTACTCCTCTCTACATTTACCCCAGGGATAGCTAAAGGGATGTGCCTATGCTTGTAACTAGGATTACTGTAGGGGTGAGGGCACCTTCCTTCTGTTACAAGGCTGACAGGAGTAGTGACAGCAACCTCACTACTCCTGTCAGCCCACTGGGATCCCTAAGCTTGAACATCATTAATAGGGAGAAGTGGAGTGGAGGGGGCGCAGTTTGGCATCTTTGCCTTGGGCACTGGATGACCTTGTCCCAGCACTGCTCACATTTGCTATGCAACATTTGATTATATCATGCTTTTCAGCCTAGTGATATTTTTTTTTTTTTTACAGGATGTCCTGTTATGCTCCCAGGAGACCCGTACCTTTTCACGGAGGCGCTCCCTGAGAGCGGACAGATGTGCGTCACGGATCTCCTTGCTGAGCTCCATCTTGTAGTTGAGTTTTTCCTCAGCCATTCGGCTGAAATTGTTGTTGTCTTCTATTGCCCGGTGCAGGACGTCTCGCTCGTGCTCCCGCTTCTCGGCAAGCTGTTTCAGCACCTGAGCTTCCTGGGACTGATGGGGAAAAAGAACACAAGTTCTGAATTACAAGGAATTTATTTGAAGGAATAGTCTGTGGATCAAAGCTGTGTGCAAGATCAACCCCTGAGCCGGTCCCTGGCCAAGCCACCTCCCCGAGAGACCAATCAGTGAGCAGCCACCATCAACCCAAGCACCCCCCACTATGGACAATGTCCGTTGTGCCTCCCGGATCCAAGAGAGCACCAAGTTCAGTCTCCCCAATGGCGAATCGCCCTCACCACACACACACCTGCAGACTGTGGGACCAGAGGGGCCAACTTCTCGATGACATGCGTCAGCCATGCATTCTATGTTGGCAAAGCAATCAGGAAACTCCGCCAATGCACCGGTGATTACTTACACCATTCACCAAATGGTAGACCTTTGATCCACAGACCATTCCTTCATTCGTTTTTTGGATCTGATGATTAGAATCCATCCTGATGGCCAGTTAAGTACAGACCTATATCGAAAACCCACGGCGGGTAACACTCTAATACATACCTCCAGTGCACACCCCCATCCCCTTACCAGCATTACCTATGCGTAGTACTTGAGACTGTGCAGAATTTGCATGGATGAGGTTGATTTTCACCAACAGGCCAATGCCCTACATGAACGCTTCCTTCAGAGAGGTTTTTTTCTGGGCCTACCTTGAAAAAAGCATTTAATAAAGCCTTTGGACATGACAGAACCTCCTTGTTATATGACCTTCCTCATAAAACACAAGGAAATTATTTAACATCTGTCTGGTACCTTATGGTGCCCTATTATACACTTGGGAGCTTAGTTCTACAGGTTTTGGAGGACTGCAGATTTCATTTTAGGTCAAAGTAAGAAGTTCATTTTGATGCTGGTGGCCCCATCAGCAGCATATCTCCATCTTCCCTTTGATCCCCCGATGCTTTGTTCAGCCACTGGGATTAGGGGAGCATTTGACTTCCTCCCATCCAACGGGACTGCCTGGTGTGTGTTGAAATATAATGAAAGGAGGCTAACTGTCTTTGGTCCTGAACAGTGCAGCTAAAGTAGTGAACAGAAGGGGTAAGTATGTGTAGCTATAGGAGACACCATTTTGCATTTCTCTTGCCAGGTTCATTTTAAAATGCAACTTTGGTGTCCCATGTAACAAATACTGTATACAGTGGAACCTCGGTTTGCGAGTAACGCGGTTAACGAGCGTTTCGCAATGCGAGCACTGTATTTTTAAAAATCGTAACTCGGTTTGCGAGTGTTGTCTCGCAAAATTAGCACAATTCAGGCCAAAGCGGTGTGCAGTACCGCTTTTGGCCTGAGGAGGGGGGGGCGCCGGAGCTAAGCAGAGCCAAATGTCGCCGATCGCAGCTGATCGGCGCCTTTTGGAAATGCACGGAAAGGCCCGAGGACAGCGCGGCTGACCTCGGCAAATCTCGGGTAGGAAGTCTTTCCGAGGTTTGCCGATCTCAGCAGAAGTGTCCTCGGGCGTTTTCGGCCGTTTCCGAGGCTCTCCGGCGCCCCCCCCGGCCTCTGGCCGCATGTGGTATTGCATCCTATTGAAGTCAATGCGGAACAAATTATTTTCGTTTCCATTGACTTCAATGGGAAAACTCGCTTTGATATGCGAGTACTTTGGATTACGAGCATATGCTCCTAATCTGAGGTTCCACTGTATGTACTTGTAAACCCCTCACCTCGTAAAACAAGCCATTCAGTTTACATTAGAAATGAAAGGCAAGGTTTTGGACCGCTGGAGATAAGGTACAGTGCCTTGAAAAAGTATTCATACCCCTTGATATTTTCCACATTTTGTCATGTTACAACCAAAAACGTAAATGTATTTTATTGGGGTTTTATGTGATAGACCAACACAAAGTGACACATAATTGTGAAGTGAAAGGAAAATGATAAATGATTTTCCAATTTTTTTTTTTAAATAAATATGTGAAAAGTGTGGGGTGCATTTGTATTCAGCTGAGTCAATACTTTGTAGAACCTCCTTTCACTGCAATTACAGCTGAAAGTCTTTTCCCAGCTTTGCATATCTAGAGAGTGGCATTTTTGCCCATTCTTCTTTTTAAAATATCTCAAGCTCTGTCAGATTGGATGGAGAGCATCTGTGAACAACAATTTTCAAGTCTTGCCACAGATTCTCAATTGGATTTAGGTCTTGACTTTGACTGGACCATTCTAACACATGAATATGCTTTGATCTAATCCATTCCATTGTAGCTCTGGCTGTATGTTTAGGGTCGTTGTCCTGCTGGAAGGTGAACCTCCGCCCCAGTCTCAAGTCTTTTGCAGACTCTAATGCCGCATACACACGGTCGGACTTGCGAATGGGCTAAACTCCGTTGGCATTTCCAACGGAAAGATTTAGAGCATGTTCTATATCTGAGTCCGTCGGAAATGCCCACAGAAAAAGTCCGATGGGGCATACACACGGTCGGAATGTCCGACCAAAAGCTCCCATCTGACTTTTTCTGTCGGAAAGTCCGGCCGTGTGTACGCTGCATTACAGGTTTTCTTCTAAGATTGTCCTGTATTTGACTCCATCCATCTTCCCATCAACTCTGACCATCTTCCCTGTCCCTGCTGAAGAAAAGCATCCCCACAACGTGATGCTGCCACCACCATGTTTCACGGTGGGGATGGTGTGTCCGGGGGGATGTGCAGTTTTAGTTTTCCGCCACACGTAGCGTTTTTCTTTTAGGCCAAAAAGTTCAATTTTGATCTCATCTGACCAGAGCACCTTCTTCCACATGTTTGCTGTGTCCTCCACATGGCTATTAGCAAACTGCAAACAGGACTTCCTGTCGCTTTCTTTCAACAATGTCTTTCTTCTTGCCACTCTTCCATAAAGACCAGATTTGTGGAGTGCACGACTAATAGTTGTCCTGTGGACAGATTCTCCCACCTGAGCTGTGGATCTCTGCGGCTCCTCCAGAGTTACCATGGGCCTCTTGGCTGCTTCTCTGATTAATGCTCTCCTTGCCCGGCCTGTCAGTTTAGATGGACGGCCATGTCTTGGTAGGTTTGCAGTTGTGCCATACTCTTTATTGGTTAGGTGACTTCTGAAGGCAATTGATTCCACTAGATTTTAGTTAGGGAGTATCAGAGTAAAGGGGGCTGAATACAAATGCACGCCACATTTCACATATTTATTTGTAAAGAATTTGGAAAACCATTTATCATTCTCCTTCCACTTCACAATTATGTGCCACTTTGTGTTGGTCTATCACATAAAATCCCAATAAAATACATTTACGTTTTTGGTTGTAACATGACAAAATGTGTAAAATTTCAAGGGGTATGAATACTTTTTCATAGCACTGTAAGTATTGAGGACTTAGTTCTACTTTAAGGGACGGTTCACATCCCATGCAGTCCAGTGCGTTTTTTTCTGCATCAAAAACGCATGGATAGCAGTTTATATGGTTTCCAATGACATAGTTCACATCAACGCGGCTAGTTCCAGTGCGTTACAGTTCCAGGAAAAAGAGTAGAGCATTTTTTCCGCACGGAACTGTACTGGAATGCGGTAAAACGCATCAAAATGCACCGGAAAGCACATGTCTTTATTTAACCGCTTACCGACCATATAACATAGATATACAGTGGCAAGGCGGCTCGGCTGCACCAGATCGCGTCCTAGGAACATGATCTTGCATCTCTGGGTAAGGGGTGTGCTGTGATTAAACACACCCGGGGCTTTTTTTTAGCGGGAACGTGGGGGAACGCAGTTCCGGCACTTCCAGCACTGAATGTATACAATGGCAAGGGGTGATGGGGTGTGATGGAGGGTCTACTGATGCTGGCTGCTGGGGTATCTATTGTTGCTGGAGGGGATCTATTTTTGCAATCTATTGTTGCTGGTGGAGGATCTGTTAATACTGGGGGGGTCAATTGTTGGAAGGGATCTCCTTTTTAGGGAGGGGTCTATTGTTGCTTGCTGCTGGAGAGTCTATTGATGCTGGCTGCTGGGAGATCTGCTGTTGATGCTGGGGGTCCATTGTTTATGGGGGTTCTATTGCTGCTGCCTGCGGAGGATCTATTTTATTGCTTTTCTTGTTATCATTACCAAATTGCATACTAATTACTTAGCACTACAAAATGAACAAAATGATACTTGGCTCCGTATTCTCTAAAAGGGGCCATACTGGGAACTGGGTAGAAGGTGGAACCAAGGGTTGGTGCTCAGAGGTGGGTAGGGGGTGGAACTATGGGTCGTGCTCAGAGGTGGGTAGGGGTGGAACCAAGGGTCGGTGCTCAGAGGTGGATAGGGGTGGAACCAAGGGTCGGTGCTCAGAGGTGGGTAGGGGTGGAACCAAGGGTTGGTGCTCCGAGGTGGGTAGGGGTGGAACCAAGGGTTGGTGCTCCGAGGTGGGTAGGGGTGGAACCAAGGGTTGGTGCTCAGAGGTGGGTAGGAGTGGAACTAAGGGTTGGTGCTCAGAGGTGGGTAGGGGTGGAACCAAGGGTTGGTGCTCAGAGGTGGGTAGGAGTGGAACTAAGGGTTGGTGCTCAGAGGTGGGTAGGGGTGGAACTAAGGGTTGGTGCTCAGAGGTGGGTAGGAGTGGAACTAAGGGTTGGTGCTCAGAGGTGGGTAGGGGTGGAACCAAGGGTTGGTGCTCAGTAGGTGGGTAGGGGGTGGAACCAAGGGTTGGTGCTCAGAAGTGGGTAGGGGTGGAACCAAGGGTTGGTGCTCAGAGGTGGGTAGGGGTGGAACCATGGGTTGGTGCTCAGAGGTAGGGGTGGAACCATGGGTTGGTGCTCTGAGGTGGGTAGGGGTGGAACCAAGGGTTGGCTCAGAGGTGGGTAGGGGTGGAACCAAAGGTTGGTGCTTAGAGGTGGGTAGGGGTGGAACCAAGGGTTGGTGCTCAGAGGTGGGTAGGAGTGGAACCAGGAGTTGGTGCTCAGAAGGTGGATAGGGGGTGGAACCAAGGGTTGGTGCTCAGAAGGTGGGTAGGGGCGGAACCAAGGGTTGGTGCTCAGAGGTGGGTAGGGGGTGGAACCAAGGGTTGGTGCTCAGAGGAGGTAGGGGTGGAACCAAGGGTTGGTGCAGTGGCCTCACATGGGGGGGGGGGTTAGCTACTGCTGCCACAACATGCTCCAATCAACCACAACCAACAGGAAAAAACACACCATACATGTACAACCACCCCCAGCTGGTAGAAAGCCAGTGAATAGCCACGCATGTACAGTGCGCCCTCGATGCCAACTATGCTCTGCATCTTCACCCTGGGCGCTGAAGGAACTTGCTTGGTATTGGGTTAGCTTACAATGGGTTGTGGTTTTCTGCTAAAGGGAACCTGTCCCTTAATCTAAAGAGCAGGGCCCTCTAATTCCTCCTGTATTGAACTGTACTGTAACTGTACTGCACTGTACTGTCTGCCCTCATGCTGTAACTAGGGTTGCCACCTTTTCTTCAAGTCAAACCCGAACACTTTAGCGGCGCACAGCAATTTTTTAATTTTTTTACAATACATACTATTTTGTGATTAACATTTATAATCATATGAAGTTAATCACAAGAGTCCCCTCTTACATCAAAGTCCGCAGAGTTCCCCTTTTAAACCTGAATCCGCAGAGTTTCCCTTTTAAACCTGAATCTTCAGAGTTCCCCTTTTTCATCTGAACTTGCAGAGTTTCCTTACACTGTAAGGGGGGACTCTGCAGGCTCTGATGTAAGGGAGAACTCTGGGGACTCTGACCTAAGGGATGCTCTGGGAACCCTGATTTAAGGGGGAACACTGAGTCCACATTACACTCTTGGCTTAGACAACTGCAGATAGCAACCCTGCTGGGAAACCAGAGTCTGGTCTGCATAATGTGTCCAGGTTTAGGTGGTCTGAAACCCGGACACATGATTCAAAACCTAAACTGTCCGTGTGAATCCCGGACAGGTGGCAACCCTAGTTGTAAAGCGTTGCGCAAACTGTTGACGCTGTATAAATTCTGTATAATAATAATAATAATAATAATAATAAATGTTATGCACAAGCAGAAGTTGTCAGATGCATGCTGCATGCGTTTCCTGCTTTAAAACTCGGCAATGTGTTTATTTTTCTTCCAAATAAGAATGAAAAAAAAAAAAACCAAAAACAATTTTGAATGAATATCCCCTCTTAATAATTATGATAGACTTTGGGTCCCCACCCCACCCCACCCCATTGGGATCCTGCAGTAGTGGCAGCATACCTTCCTCCTCTCCTCGGCTGCCTCCAGCCTCTTCTGCAGCTCCTCCAGAGAGATTTCCTTCTTCCGGGGAGAGGTGGCCAGAGGAGGACTGTCCGGGGACAAGTCTGAAGGAGACTTCAGGATCACCTCGAAGCTCTGCCCTGACGCTCTCTTATTCAGCTGCTTTACCTCCATGTCTGTGAAAGGAAAGATTCAGAAATCGCAGTTACAATGACATATCAGGCATCGCTAGTAGCAGTTCGTCACATTCATCTGGAGTTGTTCCTTAAGGTTCACAGCTATGCGTTTTTTTAGTGCGTTTTGCAGTTTGCAGAAACGCACTACAGGCCACTTAACGTGGTTTGCTATGGTACACGTTCACATCTATGCGTTTTTAAGCCGGTGCGTTTGTGGAAAGGGTCAGGGACTTTTTTTCCCCACAGCAGATTGCATTTTGCGTGTAACAGACTTCGATGGACTTGCACCAAGAACGCAAGTGCTGCGTTTTTGATGCATTTTTTTTCTCTCCATAACAAGCTGGAAATAGCTGGTTGTTTCGGGGGGGGGGGGGGGGAGCAGATACCTGTCAATTCCAGGTATCTGCTCCCACTTCCGGGCATAGATCGCCGAACTTTGTGCTGGCGAACTGTGCAATGACTGGCTCCCCCCCCCCCCCCGCTGTCTTCTGGGAGACACACAGGTCCCAGAAGACAGCAGGGACCATTCAGATCGCACAGCGTGACTCGCACATGCGCAGTAGGAAACAGGCTGTGAAGCCGCAATGCTTCACTTCCTGATTCCCTTACTGAAGATGCTGGAGCCGAGGGACAGGACGGCTTCGAGTGAGGACATTGCGGGCTCCCTAGACTGGACTGTGCGTATAATTATGCAAGTACCGGTATATACCTGTGTACAACTACATCCTGTCCTTGACTACTATGGGCAGCTGTACACAGCAACTCTGGCTCCAGGGGAAGATTTTTTTGCAAGCTCTGTATGCTTTTGCATGCTGTACGGCCCCCTTGTGGCCATGTTCTTCCTAAAGTGTAATTAAACCCCAACAATGACCTTCTATTAGTTATACAGACAAAAGCCTTTTGTAGTATGTGTTTATAAAATCGGTGTTCCATTTTTTTTTTTTTTTTTAAAGCCAGCAGCTACAAACACTGTAGCTGCTGACTTTTTTAATAAGAACACTTACCTGTCCAGGGAGCCTGCGATGTCAGCCCCCGAGGCTGATCCGTCCATCGGATCGGGTGCAGGCGCCGCCATTCCAACTAAGGGAAACCAGCAGTGGAGCCTAGCGGCTTCACTGCCGGTTCCCGACTACGCATGCGTGAGTCGCGCAACGCTTTTTGAATGGTCAGCTTGTCTTCTGGGACGCACACAGGTCCGGGAAGACAACAGGGGGGGGGCTCGCCGCAGAAGAGGATGTGATGTCCTGGGCCACGGCCTGGCTGGATTGAAAGGTACTAGAGAAAGTAAAAATTTTTTTTTAAATATCTAAAAACGTGTGGAGAGGGGTGGTCTTTCGTTTAAGACCACCTCTCAAAATTGGTTGGAACTTCGCTTTAAAAAAATACCAGTTGATCCTGCCAGAAATCTTGTCAGCTGATAACTTCCTGTGCTCTCTGCCTGTTTTCAATTACAGGGGTTTATTTACTAAAACTGGAGAGTGCAAAATCCAAATCCAACCAATATTTGGTGTGACCACCCTTTGCCTTCAAACCGGCATCAGTTCTTCTAGGTAGTTTTGCACACAGTTGTTGAAGGAACTCGGCAGGTAGGTTGTTCCAAACATCTTGGAGAACTAATCACAGATCTTCTGTGGATGTCGGCTGCCTCAGATCCTTCCGCCTCTTCATATCATGCCAGACAGACTGCATGAGGCTGAGATCAGGGCTCTGTGGGGGCCAAACCATCACTTCCAGGACTCCTTGATCTTCTTTACACTGAAGATAGTTCTTCATGGCATTGGCTGTATGATTGGGGCTGTTGTCCTGCTGCAGAATAAATTTGGGGCCAATCACACGCCTCCCTGATGGTATGGCATAATGGATAAGTAGCTGCCTGTATTTCTCAGCATTGAGGACACCATTGATCCTGACCAAATCTCCAACTCCATTTGCAGAAATGCTGCCCCAAACTTGCAAGGAACCTCCACCATGCTTCACAGTTTCCTGCAGACACTCATTATTGTACCTCTCTCCGGCCCTTCACCAACAAACTGCCTCCTGCTACAGCCAAATATTTCACATTTTTTACTCATCAGTCCAAAGCACCTGCTGCCATTTTTCTGCACCCCAGTTCCTATATTTTCCTGCATAGTTGAGTTGCTTAGCCTTGTTCCCACGTTGGAGATATGGTGTTTTTTTTTGGTGGCTATTCTTCCATGAGGACCACTTCTGGCCAGACTTCTCCGGACAGTAGAAGTGTGTATCTAGATCCCACTGGTTTCCCCCAGTTCTGTGCTGATGGCGCTGCTGGACATCTTCCAATGTGGTAGAGCATTGTTACCTTGGCTGACCACTGCGTCTACGGTCTTCAACGTTTTTTTGTGCTTCTTCAAAAGAGCTTGAATGGCACGTCTTGAACCCCCAGTCTGCTGTAAAATCTTTGCCTGTGAGAGACCTTGCTGATGCAATAGACCTACCTTGTGTCATGTTTCTGTGCTCAGTCTTGCCATGGTGTATGACCTGTGACCTGAAACTGTCTTCCACAACCTCACCTTAGTAGCAGAGTTTGGCTGTTCCTCACCCAGGTTTAAGCCTCCTACACAGCTGTTTCAGTTAATGACTGAATGTTACAACCTACATATGACATTGATGATCATTAGCACCTGCTTGGTATATTTGGTTAATCATACACCTGACTCTAATCCTACAAAATCCCTGACTTTGTGAAAGTGTACAAGTGTACGAATTGATGCTAGTTTCAAGCCAAAGGGTGGTCACACCAAATATTGATTTGATATAAATTTGACTTCAGTTTGCGCACTGGTAAATTGATAAAAATAACCATGATTGCCAAATATTCCTCAACACAAATACGCTTGAGGCTGCTTATAAGATCCTCCTGAGGTGGTATTGGGTCCCCACCCGGGTTGCCCACGGCTACCCTGATACAGTGACAGCTGCTTTCCAAATTTTGGTCAAATTGGGGGACGTGTTGCACACGTGGTGGTCCTGCCCGAGATTGGTAGGGTTTTGGTCTAGGGTGTTTAGCCTACTTCCAACTCTGTTCCGTGTGACGGTGCGCAAGGATGCCCAGTTGGCCCTTCTGCATTGTCCCATACTTGGCCTTTATGTTTACCAACAAAAGTTGGCTGCCTATCTCTTTATCTCAGCTAAACAGACTATAGCCCAGACCTGGAAGACCTCAAGTGTTGCCTTCCAGGGGGTGAGGGCTCTGATGCTCATTGAGTGTATGTCCAGCATTTTGAACGACTCCCACTCTAAATAAGGTTTGGGAACCGTGGAATTCCTACGCGTTCCCCGCATTTCTTACGGCTTGCTTGGGCCGTCTAATGATTATCACCTGTGGTGCTTCTGAGTCTGAGAGTCTCCTTTTTCTCTATTCTTCCTGATCACTTTTTTTTTTTCTTCTGCCTTCTTTCTTTTTTCCTCCTCTGGTTTCTTCCTACCCATGTCTTTGGGCGGCTGTAATCCTCCCGGGGGCTTGCTCCCTCGGGTAGGTCCTTCCTGAGACACCAGCAACCCTGCCCTAGTGGTGTATTTTAGTTTTGTGCTGCCCTAGGCAAGTCTAAAATCGTGTGCCCCCCCCCATCTAAATTGGTCCCACCCCAGTTGCGGTATACCGTTTTTGTCTCAGGGTCTGATAGGGGAGCTGCAGCTTCCTCATCAGACCCTGAGACATGATTCATCCAAGTGCCATATAAAGAATTACTGCCTGTCAGCGGTGGCCGGTACATAAGTGGCCGGTACATAAGAGACGCAGGGGCGCCGCCCCTCTAATATCCATGCGTTTTTTTTTGTGACGCACATGATTAGAGCCTGAGGCTCTAATTGGCTGCAAAAAGGTTGGGCTCTGCGCCCCGAGCCCACCCACTTGTGACATTAGCGAATGTTGATTTGCTATTGTCTTTCTGCTTCTCCCGGGCCAATCCGGACAGGAATCGGGTCCTAAGACTGGATTGGCCGGGATGAAAAGCTACCGGATTGGCCGGGAGAAGAAGCCACCTGCGACCTGAATGGGGTAAGTGCAGGGCTGGTGGACGAGCGAGCCCGGCGGTTTGTTTGCCGCCCCTCCCAAAAAATGGAGCACCAGTCCTCACTGCTGCCCATGATCTGACGTTCATGGTGATACTCTACATGTGTGGGACGATTGCCGTTTGCATGCGTGTGGGACCAACACATGCGTTCGCCTTTGCGCGTGAGGACAGGGGCACTTTAAATTATTTTTTAATTATCAATTTATTTTCTTTTTATTATTTTTACACTGTTGCTTTAATTTTTTTTTTCTTATCACTTTTATTGCTGTCTCAAGGAATGTAAACATCCTTGTGACAGCAATAAGCATGTGACAGGTACTCTTTATGGAGCGATCTGGGGTCTTTAACCACTTCAGCCCCGGAAGATTTGGCTGCTGAATGACCAGGCCATTTTTTTGCGATCTGGCACTGCGTCGCTTTTACTGACGATTGCGCGGTCGTGCGACGTTGCACCCAAACAAAATTTATGTCCTTTTTTTCCCACAAATAGAGCTTTCTTTTGGTGGTATTTGATCACCTCTGCGGTTTTTATTTTTTAACAAAACAATAAATAAACAATAAACAAAAAAAGACCAACAAGTTTGAAAAAAAAAAACCACAATATTTTGTACTTTTTGCTATAATAAATATCCCCATTTTTAAAAAAAAAAAAAAAAAAAGCACATTTTTCTCAGTTTAGGCCGATATGTATTCTTCTACATATTGTTGGTAAAAAAAAATCACAATAAGCGTATGTTGATTGGTTTATGCAAAAGTTATAGCATCTACAAAATAGGGGATAGATTTATAGTATTTTTATTTATTTATTTATTTATTTTTTACTAGTAATGGCGGCGATCTGCGATTTTTATCATGACTGCAACATTATGGCGAACACATCGGACAATTTTGACACATTTTCGGGACCACTGGCATTTATACAGCGATCAGTGCTATAAAAATGCATTGATTACTGTAAAAATGTCACTGGCAGAGAAGGGGTTAACACTCGGGGGCGATCAAGGGGTTAGCTGTGTTCCCTAATGTGTGTTTTAACTGTAGGGGGAGGGGACTGACCTAGAGGAAATGAAAGATCGTGGTTCCTAGCTAATAGGAACACACGATCTGTCACTCCTCTCAGAACAGAACACGGATTTGTGTGTTTACACGCGCTTCTGTGTCCTGTCCCTCGTGCTCGCGATCGCTCGTGGCAGGCACTCATCGTGGTCACGGGCTTCGGCACCCCCGCGTGCGCGCCTGCTATCCAGATCCCGCGAGCCAAAGTATAGCTACGATAGTTTGCGGGATCGTGCCGACCCGCCGCAGTAAAATGACGGCAAATGACGGCAAGCGGTTAAAAGCATTCATTTACCAAGATCTGTGTTTTTGAATGCTTTCGATTTTGAAAAACTGGCGGCCGATGTTTTCTGGATAAACCGGAAGTGATGTCAAGTCATTGCCTCCGGTTTACTGTTACGAACAGCTGATCAAAGCCGGTCCTGGCTTTGCATGGCTGTCTGGCCAGCCGGCGGACGCGCCAGCTGGTCCTTTGGGTCTCCCGGTGGGACAAGAGAGCTGAGGAGGTGGGGGTGGACATCCTCTCTCGCTGCTTGTAATAGCAATCAAGCAGCTAGTAAGCCGCTCGGATTGCTATTACAAGGGAGCTAACCGCCAGCTCTAAAAAAAAAACAATACCGAGATGATGCCTGAAGCTGCAGGCATCATCCTGGTATAACCACCGAAACAACATGAAATAGTTAAAGAGCTGCCTCTGCCCCTCTGCCTGGGGGCGGCGCCGCCCGCCCCCCTGAAAAATGCCACCCAAAGCAAATGCCTTGTTTGCCTCGCGATAGATACTCCCCTGGTCACGATTTTTGCCTATTGTCACATATCAATTGCCATCCCTGTGACCCAGTGTTGCTTAATATTGGCCACCATGTATATGACTCTTTCTACTACCCTAAACACATTGTACACATTTTTTCACCTAGATCCCCCACCGGGGTCCTCACCCCCACCTCCCACTAGGGCTTTTCAACCACATTCACAGCCTTAGGATCTGTCTGTGCCGGTTGTTTTCACCTCTGAAAGCCTTCACAGCCCCCCGGAGATGAGACCCTGCGGTGTATTGGCGACTCGTGATGCCGCATCGCCGCTGCGCGGATGCGGATGTAAGTTGGACATACAACCTTGCACAATGCTCCCCTTATATTCTTCCCTTTAAAAAAAACTTCCTTGTTCCTTTTTGTTTTTGTTTTTACCCCCATTTTTCAATTAATATTTTTTGAGACTATGCAGAAATTATGTTCTCTGTTTATAGATATTTCCCATGGTTTATGCTCCTGATGAGCGGCTACAAGGCCGCGAAACGCGTCGAGCCATCAATTACTACTCTTATCTTACCATGGATTAACCAATATTCCCTATGGTTCAACTAATGTTTTTAATCATTTATCATATTAACCATGTTAATTCCCTTTTTCTTCCCCTCCTCTTTTTTTTTTCGAGAGAAAGAGTATCTAGGCCATTCAGGCATTAATCTTATCTTGGCTATGTTTACAAATATATCTATTGCTTGTTCTATTTCCAATACATGAATGTCTACTGGATTGTGGATTACTATGTAACTTATGTTGAAAATGATCAAATGTTCTTAGAGGTTGTATGCCCAAAATTTTTTATATAATGATTATTCAATATAAATAAACATTATTTCCCAGTCACTCGACTTCCTTCATTGCTGCTGTGTGCTTCATATAAAGTCCCGCCACTCGCTCTTATTTTTAATATTTTTTTTTTTTAAAGCATTCTTACTTTACAGCATTTCTTCAGACCTGCCTAAAACTTTTGCACAGTACTATATCTCTAAAGGACTGAAGAACCACACCCGCCTGTTATGAAGAATATGGGTGGGGTTCCATAGTCCTATCTTCTTTCTATTGTCCTCATACAGTATGGTGAGTGAACACAACTATCACCTTAGGACAGAAAGCATGTTAGAGGACTACCAGGTAACAATAAAGAAAAAAAAAAGCAGGAAAATGAAAACGAATGCAGCCACCACAACTAAGGACTAGTAAGCTGCAATATATTACATTTGCTTTTGGGTTTAGATAAATGTAATCTCTGTCTTTTTATTAACTTTTGCAGTATAAATATAGCATTGTGACAAAGTTTCAGAAATATCCTACACTGTATCATTTTTTTAGATACATTTTAAAGTTGCAGATATTCTGCTGGATGTCCTCCAGCTTCTTTAGCTTTGAGTCTGAGAAACATATCCCAGTATTTAGAACCCCACTGATAAAATGGTCACTTTAAAGCAGGGGTCTCAAACTGGCGGCCCTCCAGCTGTTGCGGAAATACAAGTCCCATCATGCCTCTTCCTGTGGGAGTCATGCTTGTAACCGTCAGCCTTGCAATGGCTCATGGGACTTGTAGTTCAGCAACAGCTGGAGGGCCGCCAGTTTGAAACCCCTGCTTTAAAGAGTAACACCACTTTTGTTGAGAAAAAGAAACAACCCCCTAGGTGACCTCTGTACATTGCACTGATTTAAAAAAAAATTGGTGCAGATTCCTACGTTTTGTAATTCTAAAGATAACGTTTTTTTGTCTGTGTCCATGTGCTCAGTGAATCCGCATGGGATTGGTTCTATAATTATCAGCTGCTGCCCCTGCAGGGTCTGCATCCCTTTAGACATGATTCCCTTTTGGAGTGTCTCACCAAAAAAATGAAATTTTTTGCTGCAGGGGATGCCCAAAATCTGACTTGTATCTTAGTGCAGACTTCTAGGAAAATCAGTGAGCCAATCATACAAGCAGGAAATGGCGTTTTCAGGGGGGCGTTCTGTACAATGTCTGTCTACAGAACGCCTCCAGGTGGCCATATTGCATTTTTACAGAAAATGACAGCGCTGCAGATTGAAAAGGAAAGATATAATATATGTTTTCTTAAGTACCGTACTTTCCTGTGAACCTTTTTCTTATGTTTTATGTCCATTTCCCCTGCGTGGGAATTTGTTATCTGGTTTTCCCTTTTTCATATTTCAATAAAAATATTGTGCCAGAAAAGAGGAAGGAAAAGGAAAAAAAAAAAAGGGAAAAGGAAAGGTCATTTTTATTAACATTTACTTACAAAATGACTTGAGTCGCAATTGTATATGCTATATATATATATTTTTTTTTAATTTACTATTTTGTTTCCCAGGAAAGTGGAGTTACCCTTTAAAGCCCAGCTCAGGGTTTTGGGTTCTCAATGTTCCCACAAGAGTAGCCAAGGAAGCAGCATTTTTCTGTAGCCCAATGGGCGGGGCCGACAACACTGGCTGGGGGGATTTCAAAGCAGCCGTGGCACCGTGTTGTCAAACCAAACAGGAAGTTAGGAGGTCACTGGACAGATCAATCTGTATTTTTCTGTATTTAACCACTTAAGGACCAGGCCTATTTTTCAAACTTGTTGTTTACAAATTAAAATCATTTTTTTTTTGCTGGAAAATAACTTCTAACCCCCAAACATTATATATATATTTTTTCAGACACCCTAGAGCAGTGATGGTGAACCTTGGCACCCCAGATATTTTGGAACTACATTTCCCATGATGCTCATGAACTCTGCAGTGTAGATGAGCATCATGGGAAATGTATTTCTAAAACATCTGGAGTGCCAAGGTTCACCATCACTGCCCTAGAGCAGGGATATTCACAATTAGCGGACCTCCAGTTGTTGCAAAACCCAAGTCCCATCATGCCTCTGCCTCTGGGTGTCATGCTTGTGGCTGTCAGAGTCTTGCTATGCCTCATGGGACTTGTAGTTCTGCTGGGACAGCTGGAGGTCCGCTAATTGCATATCCCTGCCCTAGAGAATAAAATGGCGGTCGTTGCAATACTTTGTCACACTGTATTTGTGCAACTTTTTTGAATTAAGTTAAAAAAAAAATTACCCAAGTTTAAAAAAAAAAATTACCCAGCATGTCACGCTTCAAAATTGCGCCCGCTCGTGCAATGGCGACAAACTTTGACCCTTAAAAATCTCCATAGGCGACGTTTAAAAAAATTCGACAGGTTACCGGTTTTGAGTTACAAAGGAGGTCTTTAGCTAGAATACAGTTTACATATGGCGGGTGTGACTTATGTATGTATTCACTTCTGCGCGTGAGCACGGAGGGACGGGGTGCTTTAAATTTTTTTTTTCTATTACATTTAACTATTTTTACACTGTCCCTTTAAAAAAAAAAATTGGATCACTTTTATTCCTATTACAAGGAATGTAAACATCCCTCGTAATAGAAAAAAAAAGCATGACAGGTCCTCTTTAATGTGAGATCTGGGGTCAAATAGACCTCAGATCTCACATTTACACTTAAAGTGGAGTTCTGCTTAAAAAAAAAAAAATTAAAAGTCAGCAGCTACAAATACTGCAGCTGCTGACCTAATAATCGGACACTCACCTGTCCCAGGGTCCAGCGATGCAAGGGAATGAAGCCCCGCTCCTCTCTGCGGTGCCGGCATAGTCACAGCTGGGCACACACTGCGCATTTGCGAGCCGCGCATGGCGCCCTGACTGGCCGGGCAATCGTCTGGGTCCTGTGACGTGTCCCAGATGATTGCTGAGAGGGAGGGGGGAGGCGATCTCCCTTCCGGTGCCACGGTGCACCGGGAGCAAAGTGGAAGCTGGGACCCTCTAAAAAGAGGGTATCCGCTCCCCCCCCTTCCCAAAAAAATGACATGCCAAATGTATTTTTTCCACATTTTTAGGAGCCTTTTTATGTATTTTTTTTTTTTTTTTTAGGGTGGACCTCTGCTTTAAAGTGGAAGTTCCATTTTTGGGTGGAACTCCGTTTTAAATGGAAAAAAAAAAAAGTCAATTTTTTTTTTTTTTTTTTTCCCCTTTAAGGCTGTTGGACGTCGCTTTCGTCATCCAACGTCATTGAGTTGAGCGGGGGCCATTAGACATGTTTGTTCATTTTCGTTTTCGTTTCATTAGTTTATTTATTTTTTTCGTTTTTCAGGTCATTCGTTATGATCGCAATTCATAAATTCGTACATTTGTAAATTCGTTCATTCGTACATTCGTAAATTCGTACATTTATAAATTCGATATTTGAAAATCCAAAAACTTGAAAATCTGAAAAAGTATCCAACTATTAAATTATAGGTATTGTAATTTCCTTTCAAATTTGGCTGTCAGTGAACGTAACAAATACGAATTTATCCGAAGTTATGCATTATCCGAAATAACGAATGCTGCATCTAAACAAATGGAACAGAACAAATTAATAATAAATAATAATAATAAAAAGTTATTATTAGTTAATTATTATTCGAAGTTACGAATATTCGGAAAAATTTGTTAAACGGGTTTTTGTTAATTCGGATATTTCCGAATTAACGAATTTGTCTAAATTCGTTAAAAAACAAATTCGCAACGAAACGAATTGCACATGTCTAGGGGCCATCATTCCCTCACTCGACTTACAGCCTCTGAGGGGAGAAGATCGGATCGTCTCCGCCGCTACCGACGGCTCCAGTAAGCGGCGGAGACGTCCGGAACGTGGCGGAAGGGGGGTGGGCACCTCTCCCGCCGCCGATAAAAGTGATCTCGCGGCAAATCCGCCGCGGAGACCACTTTTACCCTAAAGAGGACCGCCCGCCGTTTCAGAAAATCCTGGGGTTATGGCGGCTATCTGCTGCCATAAAAACGCTATTCAACGTCAAAGTACCGGCGTACAATGACAGCGGTTTGCATGGTTAAAGGAATGAAACATTAGAACGTTTTTCAGGTATTGCATATTTTTGTTCACAGTAGTAAATACATCATCTACTATGGTTGTGCCCAGGATGACATCATGGCAGGGTATTTCACACACACAAAATGACTGACCTTCATATTGGTAGATTGTGTTGGGATGGGGCTGGGAGTAGAAGCAAGAGCAGATCAGAGACAGCATAGAAAGTTCCTTCATCTTCTCTTTGTAGGCTGCAATAAATAAATAATTACATGATTTAACAAAATAAGAATTGTAGCTTAGTAAATCAGGTCAGCAAGATCAGATCTGGCAGGGGAGAATACCTGCAAGAGAAAGTGAAACTGTAGCAGCAAAAAAAAAAAAGATCTTTCCCCCTTCCTCTGCCAGGCCCCCTGTAAGGTGTGGAAAAGCTGTGTAAATCTCGGGAATGGATGGACAGAAATGACAATCCTTTGGCTCCCCTATATGTATTTCATCTGTGTATTTAGCTGTTTGCCTGGAGCTCTGGATTAAAGAGATTTAGCCTCCCCTTTTTTTTTTTCTTGCTAAGTTCATGCATGCTAAATAAAGTGTAAGTATAAAGCTTCCACCTATATATATATATATATATATATATATATATATATATATATATATATATATATATATATATATATATATATATATATATTCTCTCATAGAGGTCACCATACTCCCCCTTGCAATTCCTTTATCTGCTTTTCTCTCTTGAAGGATGGAGCCTTCAGACATCATCCGGGGTCACCATCTACTTCCTGGGCTGGATGCTACAATCATGTAAAAATCCTGGTGGCTGTGCAGAATATGACCCTGTTCACACATGTCTGACGCAAATCGGCCTCGGCTTCTGCCTCCCACCTTGTGACGTGCTACAAGGTTACAATGTATAGTCTGCAGCGGGCTGATGATATCATCAAAGCCTAGGCAGAGATACTGGACTGAAGCTCAGGGACAAGGCTCAATGCTACAGGTATAGTTCAGCATGAAAGTTATAATGTGCAGTCCGCAGCTGATTGATGATATCATCCCAGCCTAGGCAAAGATACGGGACTGGGGATCAAGGACCGTTCTCCATGCTACAGGTATGGTTGGGCCTGATAGATACAATGTGCAGTCTGCAGCTGATTGATGATGTTATCTGAGCCTAGGCAAAGATGATGGATCTGAGCTCAAGGACCAGGGACAATGCTACAGGTATGGTTCAGCATGAAAGTTACAATGTGCAGTCTGCAGCTGATTTATGATGCTATCTGAGCCTAGGCAAAGATACTGGACTGGGGATCAAGGACTGGTTTCCATGCTACATGAATGGTTGAGCCTGATAGATACAATGTGCAACCTGCAGCACATTGATGATGTGATCTGAGCCTAGGCAAAGATAATGGATCGGAGCTCAAGGACCATACTCTATGCTACAGGAATGGTTGAGTGTGAAAGTTACAATGTGCAGTCCGCAGCTGATTGATGACATCATCCCATCCTAGGCAAAGAGACGGGACTGGCGATCAAGGACCGTTCTCCATGCTACAGGTATGGTTGGGCATGATAGATACAATGTGCAATCTGCAGCTGATTGATGATGTTATCTGAGCCTAGGCAAAGATAATTGACCAGAGCTCAAGGACGAAGCTCCATGCTACAGGAATGGTTGAGCCTGATGGGCACGATGTGCAGTCGGCAGCACATTGATGGTGTTATCTGAGCCTAGGCAAAGATATTGGACAGGAGCTCAAGGACCAGACTTTATGCAACAGGTATGGTTGAGCATGTGATCCAATCATGTTTCTCCCACAACAAAATGTTTAGTGCCTGATTGGCAAGTATTTAGGCAGGATTGGCATGTGGTGGTGGAGTCTGGGGGGGGGGGGGAACCTTATTCCTGTATTGAACTAGAATATATATATATATATATATATATATATATATATATATATATATAAGGAATTTTGACTTTCATTGGCTGCATGTTTGTTTCAAGTATTGACTCAAATATACTGAAGCCAGACACAGCCGAGCCACTATCATCATAAGCAATGGAAGTACAGTATTCCCCTTTCATGACAGGTGCACTTTAAAGTGTTACTAATCCCACAACAGGATCAAGTCCACAGTGAGTATAACAGCATGCTTGTTATACTTACTGTGGAACCTAAGAGGTTAATTCTCTGCATTGTGTAAAAAGGCTGTTTGATCCTGTCTCCTCTGATCCTCCCCTTCTTCCACTGACTCCTAATAATTTCCTGATAACACACAGTCTATGGAGTCAGGCTGCACATGCTCAGTTTGGTGTGTATTGCTAGAGAGGTTTTTTTTTTTTTCTGGCAGGATGCATGTGATCAGCACAGGACCAATCAGCACTATCCAGACAGAGGGTCAGGGGTAATGCAGTCTCATTGGACAGTCAGAAAACTCCTCCCATATAGTAGACCTCGTGGCGCAACGGTAGCGCGTCTGACTCCAGAAAACTCCTCCTACAAGCTTTAACCAGACACTGATAGAAGTCACAAGACTACTATATACTGCTCATGAGAAAAAGGTATTTAGCAGTTTATATTTACTAAAATAATTGCATTTCCATGTTCTGTGTACTGTGGGAGACCAGATATAGTGAATGCAGAGTCCTGGGTTTAGTAACACTTTAAGGGCAATTTAAACATGTTTGTAGTAGTCCTGAAAGGAGTATTGTTGCAAAGGCAAGAGGAACAGAGAGACTTGTTCCAAAAGAATTACAGGTGCTTCCGAAACTTGGGGACGATGGCAAATATGTCTGAGATGTAGGGGTTTTGATTTACTAAAGGCAAATGGAAAAAGTACAAATATAATACCGCGCTACGCCCTTAAATAAAACTCAGCAGCTAACATGGCAAACAGACAATTGCAATGATAGTGATAAAGGTAAACGTGCAGCGCTGCACTTTTACTAAAGGCAAATAGACTGTGCACTTTGCAAGTGCAGTTGCTCCAGAGATTAGTAAAATGAACAGAAGCTCTGCTGACTTCCATCATCCAATCATGTGCAAGCAAAAATGCATTTTTTTTTTTTAATTTTTTTTTCCTTGCATGTGATTGGATATTCTTTGTAAAGTGAAACTTGACCTTATTTACTAAGCTCTGGAGCAACTGCACTTACAAAGTGCGCAGTCTTTTTGCCTTTAGCAAATCAACCCCATAGTCTCTTTTCTACATGAGGAAGATGGCACCTGGTGCCAACATGAAGACATCATCCTTTTTCTCCTCCCAGACAGTTGCCAGTCCCTAGACAAAAGCCTATGATTCGCAGAAAACTCAGACGTGTCACCGAGGACTCTGAATTATTCCCACTCCTCAATCCTAATAAACTGGTACAAAGTACAACCTTCCGTCCTCCAGGGGCACGAAGCCTGACGCCAGCCTTCATCCCTAATTACTCCACGCCAGACACAGGCGGGCAGCTGGCTACAGATGTGTGCCGCCTTGGGTGCAAAGCAGGAAGCGAATGTCAGAGGGAAAAGACATTTTCTGCAAAAACTCCACTGATTTTCTTATATAAAAAAAAAAAAGACCTCCACTGACATGGGAAATTCTGGGAGCCAGGATATTTAAAAGCTGTTTTAAATCACAATTATATCCAGCTAGCACTTTTCATTTCTTACTTGCAATAAGTGCTTATTTGTAATCCATGATCATCAAAGTGTGCCTCTTCCTACTGTATCATGCTAACTGTTAGACTAGCATAGCTCCCAACTGTCCCTGATTTCGAGGGACTGTCCCTGATTTGGAGCAATGTCCCTCTGTCCTTCATTCCTCCTCATATGTCCCTCATTTTGCTCTGATCTTTATATTTGTATATAAAATGCACTTTTTAAATGCACTTTCAAAAAGTGTTTCCCAGTGCTAAACTTTGCATCCAAATTCTAAATGGCTGCATTTGTCAATTTTAATAGCCAAATTTAAAGGAATATTGGTGGTTAAAAAAAAAAGCACTTGTGGATTTAATTAACCCTTTTTTTTTTTTGGATATGTCCCCTTTAAGGGGCGTGTCCTATGCCTACATACGTTTGCTAATAGGTGTCCCTCATTCCCATCTCAACATTTTGGGGGGGTTATGGAATAGTCAGACCTTTTATTACTTCTCTTAAAGCTGAACTCTGGGAAAAGTAATGATTCTCCCTTGCTCTGGAGCTACCCCCGCACTGCAAGGGTTAAATGCTTGTTTAGATCTAGGGGAGTGGGAAAAGCTTTTTTACTAACTCATGCTCCAGCAGTCGCGGGTCCTCTGACATCATCAAGCACAAACAGGGGCTGACTGGCAATTTTTGCCCCAGGGGGCAAGTACAACTCATGGGCCCCTGGTACAGCGACTCAACCCCCCTCCCACTCCCCCTCTTCCATGCCTCCTCCCGACCCCCATCCCAGAATTAAAGGTGTTTTAGAGGCAGAAGGTTTTTTTTTATCTTAATGCATTCTATACATTAAGATAAAAAAAACTTCTGTTTGTAGCAGCCACCCCAGCACCCCCCCCTAATTACTTACCTGAGCCCCATCTCTCTCCAGCGATGTCCCAGGACACTCCTCCTTATTGGCTGAAACATAACAGCGGCGCCATTGGTTCAATCAAAGTCAGTCAGCCAATCAGGTGAGAGAGAGAGGGGCAGGGCTGGGTCAGGGCTCCATGTTTGAATGGACACACAGAGCTGTGACTCCGCTCCAGTGCCCCTATAGGGAGCTGCTGACTGTGGGGGCACTCGATAGGAGGGAGGGGCCAGGAGCAGCAGAGAGGAGGATTAGAGCTGCTCTGTGCAAAACCAACTGCACAGAGGAGGTAAGTATAACATGTTTGTTATTTTTTTTATTTATTTTTTAAACGAGGCTTTACAATCACTTTAAGCTCCACTCCAGATAACCTCTGCTCAGTGGGCGGTTCAGGCTGGACAGCGCCTGCTGTACTGACTCCAGATTCCAGAACTGGCCAGCAGGGGGAAACCTGCGGGGCTGGCCGGGGGAGCAGAGCTTCCGGTAAGGCACGGAGCAGGCCTCTGCTCAGACACTCAGACAACGGTCGGGGCTGGCCAGGGGAGTAGTGCTTCCGGTAAGGCGCGGAGCCGGCAACTGCTCAGACGTGGCGTACACCATCCATGGGGGGGGGGGGTATTGGCGGCCTGCGCTCTGTCCTTGTCCTCATCCCACACTTGGTAGGACACCGGCGGGGTCTTTTTATTGCTCTTCACCAAGAAGTCTTTAGACATGTCTGCAATGGAAGCAGTGCATCATAGCAGCCTGGGGTGGCAATCATCCCCCTGCCCACCAGTCCAGTCTGCCCCTGAGTACAAAGCAGGGTCCGACGCCGTGCACAAGATGTAATGGTACCGGGGGGGGGGGGGAGTCTGCTGCTGGAGCATAGGGGACCGCCAACTGCAAGGGGAGTGAAGGCTCAGGTAAGTAAAAGTGCATTTGCCAGTCCCCTAGAGGTCTGGACCTATGCAAACATTTAACCCTTGAAGTGGGAGTAGCCCCAAATGTAATTTACAGTTTCCCCACCCAACCCCGGATCTTGAGAACTCATCTTTCTGGACTTGCCCTTTAAAAGGACACAATGTCATTGCTGACCTCCTTCTGAAAATGCTATTTGCCTAGCTGCCATACTGGCCCTCTTGCTTCATTTTCTTCCAGTGATTGCAAGCATAGGCCTCGTCAGCAGCTGGTTTGGCAGCCTGTGCTTGCAGTCACACTGGAAAAAAAATAACCGTAAACATCCAGTTCAGTTCTACACCCCTGAGGATCTTCATGGTCTCCTTGGTTTGTAGTGTAATCTAACACAAATGGAAATTGAAGCGCCACACCACCTCTAATAGGTCCAAATACAGCTTTATTCCAATAAAAGTCAAGAGAGCAATCCAAAAGGTAGCCAACACGTTTCTAGTCTATTCACGTTGTTGTCGATCAAGGCCTAAAGAAGGGGGATGCTCTTGGACCCTTAAAAAAAAACATTTGCAACCTTTTGGATTGTCCTCCTGACTTATATTGGAATAAAGTTGGATCTCTTAGCAGTGGAGTGGCGCTTCAGTTTCCATTTTTGTTACATTACACTACAAGCCAAGGAGACCGTGGAGATCCTCTGGGGCATAGAAGCTGCCTGCCAGATCATTTACATCAACATCAACATAAATATTTTAAGATAGAGGTAACAGGAAATAACTCTTTGCTAAGTGGAAAGTGCAATCTTTCCACTTCCCCCAACCACTCTGTCATGTGACAGTGCTTGGGCACAGCTATCGGCCTCTAGACTGGAGCTTTGCATCACGTAGGAGGTCCCAAAAACCAAAACCTGTGAGGTAGGAGCAGTGGAGATTGTAACGTATGAGACCCATTTCAGAAGCAGTTCTCAACTATCTGAGTGTTTTTTTTTAAATCTCTCTTTCCTGGCAAAGATCTGCATGGGTATGGCCAAATATTTTCCAATCTACTAAAATATGCTGCCTCAACAGTCCCTCAGGCAAACAACTTAATACCTATGTCAGTATGACATTGACTAAGGCAGCCTTTCTCAACCTTTTTACCCCAAAGGAACCCTTTTAATAATTTTCAAATTTAGGGAACCCCTATTAAGATTAGCCCATTAGGAAAATGTCTATTGCATTGGTGGGAAGAATGCCTCCCTTCTACTGGTGGTTACAATATCACCCTTAGAATCACTTAAAAAAATAATTGGTGCCATGGCTCTGCCAAGTGGCGATGGACCTGTAACTATGAAAGTGCTATCAAATGGGCGGTCAGTCGGCCACAGCTCAAGGAACCCCTCTGTAGCAGTCTCTCAACCTTTTTAACATGGAGGAACACTTGAAATAACTTTCTGGAACACTTTCTGGTCCCAGGGAACCCTTGTTTATAATTATTATATCTACCACTCATTGTACATATTCTGATGTTCATTAAGAAGAATGCTTATTAAATTTGTGATCTTTGGGAAGAACCCCTCTTACTGATAGTTAAAATGATCATTGGTGTCAGGGGCTGCTCATCTGAGAGGCAGAAATTGTTCCTTGCTCAGTGGCCCCCTAGCAATGTCTAGAGGAACCCTGGTGGAGAATGGCTGCTCTGGAGGAACCCTAGGGCTCCATGGAACTCTGGTGGAGAATGGCTGCTCTGGAGGAACCCTAGAGCTCCATGGAACCCTGACAAAGAAGGCTGCTCTGGAGGAACCATAGGGCTCCATAAAACCCTGTTGGAGAATGGCTGCTCTGGAGGAACGCTAGGGCTTCATGAAACCTTGATTGAGAATGGCTGTTCTAGAGGAACCATAGGGTTCCATAAAACCCTGGTGGAGAATGGCTGCTCTGGAGGAACCCTAGGGTTCCATAAAACTGTTGGAGAATGGTTGCTCTGTAGGAACCCTAGGGCTCCATAAAACCCTGGAGGAGAATGGCTTCTCTGAAGGAACTTTAGGGTTCCATGAAACCCTGGTTAAGAACGGCTGCTCTGGAGGAACCCTAGGGCTTCATGAAACCTTGATTGAGAATGGCTGTTCTAGAGGAACCATAGCGCTCCATAACACCCTGGTGGAGAATGGCTGCTCTGGAAGAACCCTAGGGTTCCACAAAATTGGAGAATGGTTGCTTTGTAGGAACCCTAGGACTCCATGGAACCCTGGTGAAAAATGGCTGCTCTGGAGGAACCCTAGGGCTCCAAAAAAAAAGCTGATTGAGAATGGCTTCTCTGGAGGAACCCTAGGGCTCCATAAAACCCTGGTTGGGAATGATTTGACTTTGCTGCCATCAATGAGTGCAGACATTCAGGCTCTCATCGCTGAAAAATGTGCAGCTTGTCTCTGCTTGCTTTTGCAGCCCTGCTGAGCACCAATCCTTTGTAACCCAAGGATAGAAACTGCAGTCTCCACAATTTGCATCAGCTCAGTTTCCCATATAAAACCCAAGGCCGTATTTTCTAGCTGGAGAATGGTGCGTGATGGCAATTGTGGAGTACTGCAGTGTCATTTCTGGATCCAAAAAAAAATAAGACTCACAAATAGACATGGAATTCACTGCCATCTCCTCCAAAATCACACCCATGCTGCTGCACTGAGACCCTGTGTGGCTGCGTAGGTGTCGGGACCAATTATTAGCAGCAAAAAAAAGAAGAAGAGGTCTTTAAATATTCTCTGCTGCTGTTACCAGGCAATTGATCAACAAAGAGACAAAATCTGTCTGCATGGACTATGCAAAACCAGACAGGGAGGGGAGGAGGTGTGTACGATAAGATGCAGCCATGGCACACATGTGCATGCAACGAGGGATTGCTACATGGGTTTACATGCCATGTTCATCATATGCCTTCAGCAAAACTGAAAAAAAAAAATTGATTTTAATAGCAAAAAAAGCTAAGTCTGCTTATACCTTTACTCCAGAGAAAGAGAAAAAAAAAAGACTGAGGGTTAGTATTGCATATAGAATGCAAATGATTTCCAAAGGGGGTGTCGACCATGCAGATTGCCCAGCGTGCTGGAAAATCTCTGCGTAGACTCCTTCAGCTCTTTATTCTCCCACAAAAAAAAAAAAATCCTTTTGCAGGGAGCACAAGTTGCAATTTTTTTTTTCCATTTCCAGATCTGATTTTAGGAACAGTCAACTCCATTTCCTATTGTACATCCTCCTTTAGATCTATCACCGACTATTATGTAGTGCAAAGGGCCTCCCTGATTTGAAATGAATTAAATGGAGTTCTTAAAGGTTTGTCCTCGTTTGGATTTGGTAAACCTAAAAGAGATTGTACAACCAAATTGTATAGTGTGCTGCCACATTAAGGGACCCACTGGTGTTCAGAGGCAGCGCATGCACAGGAAAAGGTGTATTCCCTTTCTGCCATGGAAAAGGGAATGATTAGCACAAAAAAATATATTTTTCAACACACTGGACAATTGCAATAATTAATTAACCCCCCTATAGAACCCAATTATTGCTAAATACATTCAATGCTATAGCTTGTACTGAAATGATTTGAAGGACCACGCATGTGCATGCACAGATTGCTACATATACACATTCATGTATTGCATGCTGTATTCATATTGAGTAAAGAAAAAGGAGGTTTTCGCACAAATGAAAGGATGAATGCACATTTTTTTTTTTTTTTTTTGCAAGTGCACCACGCCCAAGGCAGATTGCAAACAGAGAGGCTTATTTAATAAGGCAATGCAATGAGCGACGATCATGCACTACGCAGCAGAAAAGGAGATAAAACAGCGAATAACGAATGCATTTTAGTGCAGAATGCCTTCCTTAAAGGACATGCACATATAGAAGATCAGTGATGCATTGACCACCACCCCCCCCCCCCCCCCCATACCCAATGCTTGGTCATTACTGATCCATTGGATGGATGCAGTCTCCTACCTGACAGGGTGCTGGCCATGGTGCTGAAGGATGCAGAGTGGAAGATGATCAGAAAAGGAAGGGGCTTGTTGGGTGGCTGACTACTGCAATGCTGTGGAAGGGGGAGAGCTAACGCCTGACTCAGCTCAAGGGGGATCCAGGAGATGGAGAGGGAGGAGACAGAGGTGGGGGAGCCAGTAGAGGATATAGGGTGTGTGTGTGTAATAAGGATGGAGGGGGTTGCTGGGTGACTTTCACAGGAGGGAGATTCTGCTTTCAGCTTCTATAGATTTCCTCTAGCTGGGATAACAATGAGAGGAGAAGGAGTGCAGAGTCACACCCAGCTCTGATGACTCCCCCCCCCCACCATTGTATCCACATGGACCAACCCAGCTCCCTAGATCAGACCCCCACATCCCCCCCCCCCCCCCCCCCACACACACACACACCCCTTCCAATTCTCCCAACCTCCTAATATGGTGAAAATGCATCCATAGGTTGTGTGTGTTCATATACTGATCTATGATCAGAGGATGCATGTGAATGAATGGTAATATGTGACACCCCTATGTCTGCTTCTCAATAGACAATAGAACAAAAAAATAAAAAATCACTAGGTCTGCTCCATTCCACCTCTGTTCGGGGGGGTTTGTTTTCTTTTGTGCCTCTTTAAAGTGGAAGTGCATCCTAAAATGATTCTAAAAACAGCAAAGAGGATCTTTATTTTAGGCTGCCCTGCCCCCCCCCCTCCATCTCTTACCATTGGACATAATGGGGGAGATTTACTAAAAGTGATGCACACAGAATCTGGTGCAGTGGTGTATTTTGGCTTTGTGCTGCCCTAGGCAAAACTAAAATCAGGTGCTCTGGTGGCTGTGCGGGGTCTCTGGTGGATGTGTGGGGTCTCTGGTGGATGTGTGGGATCTCTGGTTGCCATACTGGGTCTCTGGTGGCTGTGTGGGGTCTCTGGTGGCTGTGCGGGGTCTATGGTTGCTGTGGGGGGGTCTATGGTGGCTGTGGGGGGTCTCTGGTGGCTGTGTGGGGTCTCTGGTGGCTGTGGGGGGTCTCTGGTGGCTCTGGGTGGTCTCTGGTGGCTGTGGGAGGTCTCTGGTGGCTGTGGGGGGTCTCTGGTGGCTGTGCAGGGTTTCTGGTGGCTGTGCAGGGTCTCTGGTGGCCAAATGGGGTCTCTGGTGGCTGTGCAGGGTCTCTGGTGGCTCTGTTGGGTCTCTGGTGGCTGTGTGGGGTCTCTGGTGGCTGTGCGGGGTCTCTGGTGGCTGTGCGGGGTCTCTGGTTGCCAAATGGGGTCTCTGGTGGATGTGTAGGATCTCTGGTTGCTATACTGGGTCTCTGGTGGCTGTGGGGGGTCTCTGGTGGCTGTGCAGGGTCTCTGGTGGCCAAATGGGGTCTCTGGTGGCTGTGGGGGGTCTATGGTGGCTGTGGGGCGTCTCTGGTGGTTGTGCAGGGTCTCTGGTGGCTGTGCAGGGTCTCTGGTGGCTCTGTTGGGTCTCTGGTGGCTGTGTGGGGTCTCTGGTGGCTGTGCAGGGTCTCTGGTGGCTGTGCGGGGTCTCTGGTTGCCAAATGGGGTCTCTGGTGGATGTGTGGGATCTCCGGTTGCTATACTGAGTCTCTGGTGGCTCTGCGGGGTCTCTGGTGGCTGTGCGGGGTCTCTGGTTGCCAAATGGGGTCTCTGGTGGCTCTGTGGGGTCTCTGGTGGCTCTGTGGGGTCTCTGGTGGCAGTGGATCTTTATTTTAGGCTGCCCTGCCTCCCCCCCTCCATCTCTTACCATTGGACATAATGGGGGAGATTTACTAAAAGTCATGCATACAGAATCTGGTGCAGCTGTGCAGTGATGTATTTAGGCTTTGTGCTGCCCTAAGCAAAACTAAAATCGGGTGCTCTGGTGGCTGTGCAGGGTCTCTGGTGGATGTGTGGGGTCTCTGGTGGATGTGTGGGATCTCTGGTTGCCATACTGGGTCTCTGGTGGCTGTGCAGGGTCTCTGGTGGCTCTGTTGGGTCTCTGGTGGCTGTGCGGGGAACTGGTTGACAAATGGGGTCTCTGGTGGCTGTGCGGGGTCTCTGGTGGCTGTACGGGGTCTCTGGTGGCTTTACGGGGTCTCTGGTTGCCATACTGGGTCTCTGGTGGCTGTGCAGAGTCTCTGGTGGCTGTGGGGGGTCTCTGGTGGCTGTGGGGGCTCTCTGGTGGCTGTGCAGGGTCTCTGGTGGCTCTGTGGGGTCTCTGGTGGCTCTGTGGGGTCTCTGGTGGCAGTGGATCTTTATTTTAGGCTGTCCTGCCTCCCCCCCTCCATCTTTTACCATTGGACATAATGGGGGAGATTTACTAAAAGTCATGCACACAGAATCTGGTGCAGCTGTGCAGTGGTGTATTTTGGCTTTGTGCTGCCCTAGGCAAAACTAAAATCGGGTGCTCTGGTGGCTGTGCAGGGTCTCTGGTGGCTGTGCGGGGTCTCTGGTGGCTGTGCGGGGTCTCTGGTGGATGTGCGGGGTCTCTGGTGGATGTGCAGGGTCTCTGGTTGCCATACTGGGTCTCTGGTGGCTGTGTGGGGTCTCTGGTGGCTGTGCAGAGTCTCTGGTGGCTCTGTGGGGTCTCTGGTGGCTGTGCGGGGTCTCTGGTTGCCAAATGGGGTCTCTGGTGGCTCTGTGGGGTCTCTGGTGGCTCTGTGGGGTCTCTGGTGGCAGTGGATCTTTATTTTAGGCTGCCCTGCCTCCCTCCCTCCATCTCTTACCATTGGACATAATGGGGGAGATTTACTAAAAGTCATGCATACAGAATCTGGTGCAGCTGTGCAGTGGTGTATTTTGGCTTTGTGCTGCCCTAAGCAAAACTAAAATCGGGTGCTCTGGTGGCTGTGCAGGGTCTCTGGTGGATGTGTGGGGTCTCTAGTGGATGTGCGGGATCTCTGGTTGCCATACTGGGTCTCTGGTGGCTGTGCAGGGTCTCTGGTGGCTCTGTTGGGTCTCTGGTGGCTGTGGGGGGTCTCTGGTGGCTGTGGGGGCTCTCTGGTGGCTGTGCAGGGTCTCTGGTGGCTCTGTGGGGTCTCTGGTAGCTCTGTGGGGTCTCTGGTAGCTCTGTGGGGTCTCTGGTGGCAGTGGATCTTTATTTTAGGCTGTCCTGCCTCCCCCCCTGCATCTTTTACCATTGGACATAATGGGGGAGATTTACTAAAAGTCATGCACACAGAATCTGGTGCAGCTGTGCAGTGGTGTATTTTGGCTTTGTGCTGCCCTAGGCAAAACTAAAATCAGGTGCTCTGGTGGCTGTGCGGGGTCTCTGGTGGATGTGTGGGGTCTCTGGTGGATGTGTGGGATCTCTGGTTGCCATACTGGGTCTCTGGTGGCTGTGTGGGGTCTCTGGTGGCTGTGCGGGGTCTATGGTTGCTGTGGGGGGGTCTATGGTGGCTGTGGGGGGTCTCTGGTGGCTGTGTGGGGTCTCTGGTGGCTGTGGGGGGTCTCTGGTGGCTCTGGGTGGTCTCTGGTGGCTGTGGGAGGTCTCTGGTGGCTGTGGGGGGTCTCTGGTGGCTGTGCAGGGTTTCTGGTGGCTGTGCAGGGTCTCTGGTGGCCAAATGGGGTCTCTGGTGGCTGTGCAGGGTCTCTGGTGGCTCTGTTGGGTCTCTGGTGGCTGTGTGGGGTCTCTGGTGGCTGTGCGGGGTCTCTGGTGGCTGTGCGGGGTCTCTGGTTGCCAAATGGGGTCTCTGGTGGATGTGTAGGATCTCTGGTTGCTATACTGGGTCTCTGGTGGCTGTGGGGGGTCTCTGGTGGCTGTGCAGGGTCTCTGGTGGCCAAATGGGGTCTCTGGTGGCTGTGGGGGGTCTATGGTGGCTGTGGGGCGTCTCTGGTGGTTGTGCAGGGTCTCTGGTGGCTGTGCAGGGTCTCTGGTGGCTCTGTTGGGTCTCTGGTGGCTGTGTGGGGTCTTTGGTGGCTGTGTGGGGTTTCTGGTGGCTGTGCAGGGTCTCTGGTGGCTGTGCGGGGTCTCTGGTTGCCAAATGGGGTCTCTGGTGGATGTGTGGGATCTCCGGTTGCTATACTGAGTCTCTGGTGGCTCTGCGGGGTCTCTGGTGGCTGTGCGGGGTCTCTGGTTGCCAAATGGGGTCTCTGGTGGCTCTGTGGGGTCTCTGGTGGCTCTGTGGGGTCTCTGGTGGCAGTGGATCTTTATTTTAGGCTGCCCTGCCTCCCCCCCTCCATCTCTTACCATTGGACATAATGGGGGAGATTTACTAAAAGTCATGCATACAGAATCTGGTGCAGCTGTGCAGTGATGTATTTAGGCTTTGTGCTGCCCTAAGCAAAACTAAAATCGGGTGCTCTGGTGGCTGTGCAGGGTCTCTGGTGGATGTGTGGGGTCTCTGGTGGATGTGTGGGATCTCTGGTTGCCATACTGGGTCTCTGGTGGCTGTGCAGGGTCTCTGGTGGCTCTGTTGGGTCTCTGGTGGCTGTGCGGGGAACTGGTTGACAAATGGGGTCTCTGGTGGCTGTGCGGGGTCTCTGGTGGCTGTACGGGGTCTCTGGTGGCTTTACGGGGTCTCTGGTTGCCATACTGGGTCTCTGGTGGCTGTGCAGAGTCTCTGGTGGCTGTGGGGGGTCTCTGGTGGCTGTGGGGGCTCTCTGGTGGCTGTGCAGGGTCTCTGGTGGCTCTGTGGGGTCTCTGGTGGCTCTGTGGGGTCTCTGGTGGCAGTGGATCTTTATTTTAGGCTGTCCTGCCTCCCCCCCTCCATCTTTTACCATTGGACATAATGGGGGAGATTTACTAAAAGTCATGCACACAGAATCTGGTGCAGCTGTGCAGTGGTGTATTTTGGCTTTGTGCTGCCCTAGGCAAAACTAAAATCGGGTGCTCTGGTGGCTGTGCAGGGTCTCTGGTGGCTGTGCGGGGTCTCTGGTGGATGTGCGGGGTCTCTGGTGGATGTGCAGGGTCTCTGGTTGCCATACTGGGTCTCTGGTGGCTGTTTGGGGTCTCTGGTGGCTGTGCAGAGTCTCTGGTGGCTCTGTGGGGTCTCTGGTGGCTGTGCGGGGTCTCTGGTTGCCAAATGGGGTCTCTGGTGGCTCTGTGGGGTCTCTGGTGGCTCTGTGGGGTCTCTGGTGGCAGTGGATCTTTATTTTAGGCTGCCCTGCCTCCCTCCCTCCATCTCTTACCATTGGACATAATGGGGGAGATTTACTAAAAGTCATGCATACAGAATCTGGTGCAGCTGTGCAGTGGTGTATTTTGGCTTTGTGCTGCCCTAAGCAAAACTAAAATCGGGTGCTCTGGTGGCTGTGCAGGGTCTCTGGTGGATGTGTGGGGTCTCTAGTGGATGTGCGGGATCTCTGGTTGCCATACTGGGTCTCTGGTGGCTGTGCAGGGTCTCTGGTGGCTCTGTTGGGTCTCTGGTGGCTGTGGGGGGTCTCTGGTGGCTGTGGGGGCTCTCTGGTGGCTGTGCAGGGTCTCTGGTGGCTCTGTGGGGTCTCTGGTAGCTCTGTGGGGTCTCTGGTAGCTCTGTGGGGTCTCTGGTGGCAGTGGATCTTTATTTTAGGCTGTCCTGCCTCCCCCCCTGCATCTTTTACCATTGGACATAATGGGGGAGATTTACTAAAAGTCATGCACACAGAATCTGGTGCAGCTGTGCAGTGGTGTATTTTGGCTTTGTGCTGCCCTAGGCAAAACTAAAATCGGGTGCTCTGGTGGCTGTGCGGGGTCTCTGGTGGCTGTGCGGGGTCTCTGGTGGCTGTGCGGGGTCTCTGGTGGATGTGCGGGGTCTCTGGTGGATGTGCAGGGTCTCTGGTTGCCATACAGGGTCCCTGGTGGCTGTGTGGGGTCTCTGGTGGCTGTGCAGAGTCTCTGGTGGCTCTGTGGGGTCTCTGGTGGCTCTGTGGGGTCTCTGGCTCTGCGGGGTCTCTGGTTGCCATACTGGGTCTCTGGTGGCTGTGTGGGGTCTCTGGTGGCTGTGCGGGGTCTCTGGTGGCTGGGGAGGGGGTCTCTGGTGGCTGTGCGGGGTCTCTGGTGGCTGTGCAGGGTCTCTGGTGGATATGTGGGGTCCCTGGTGGCTCTGCGGGGTCTCTGGTGGCTGTGTGGGGTTTCTGGTGGCTGGGGGGGGGTCTCTGGTGACTGTGCGGGGTCTCTGGTGGCTGTGCGGGGTCTCTGGTGGCCAAATGGGGTCTCTGGTGGATGTGTGGGATCTCTGGTTGCTATACTGGGTCTCTGGTGGCTGTGTGGGGTCTCTGGTGGCTGTGCTAGGTCTCTGGTGGCTGGGGGTGTCTCTGGTGGCTGGGTGGGTCTCTGGTGGCTGGGGGGTCTCTGGTGGCTGGGGGGGGTCTCTGGTGGCTGGGGGGTTCTCTGGTTGCCATACTGGGTCTATGGTGGCTGTGTGGGGTCTCTGGTGGCTGTGCAGAGTCTCTGGTGGCTCTGTGGGGTCTCTGGTGGCTCTGCGGGGTCTCTGGTGGCTCTGCGGGGTCTCTGGTGGCTGTGTGGGGTCTCTGGTGGCTCTTCGGGGTCTCTGGTGGATGTGTGGGATCTCTGGTTGCCATACTGGGTCTCTGGTGGCTGTGCAGAGTCTCTGGTGGCTGTGGGGGGTCTCTGGTGGCTGTGGGGGCTCTCTGGTGGCTGTGCAGGGTCTCTGGTGGCTCTGTGGGGTCTCTGGTAGCTCTGTGGGGTCTCTGGTAGCTCTGTGGGGTCTCTGGTGGCAGTGGATCTTTATTTTAGGCTGTCCTGCCTCCCCCCTGCATCTTTTACCATTGGACATAATGGGGGAGATTTACTAAAAGTCATGCACACAGAATCTGGTGCAGCTGTGCAGTGGTGTATTTTGGCTTTGTGCTGCCCTAGGCAAAACTAAAATCGGATGCTCTGGTGGCTGTGCGGGGTCTCTGGTGGCTGTGTGGGGTCTCTGGTGGATGTGCGGGGTCTCTGGTGGATGTGCAGGGTCTCTGGTTGCCATAAAGGGTCCCTGGTGGCTGTGTGGGGTCTCTGGTGGCTGTGCAGAGTCTCTGGTGGCTCTGTGGGGTCTCTGGTGGCTCTGTGGGGTCTCTGGTGGCTCTGCGGGGTCTCTGGTTGCCATACTGGGTCTCTGGTGGCTGTGTGGGGTCTCTGGTGGCTGTGCGGGGTCTCTGGTGGCTGGGGAGGGGGTCTCTGGTGGCTGTGCGGGGTCTCTGGTGGCTGTGCAGGGTCTCTGGTGGATATGTGGGGTCCCTGGTGGCTCTGCGGGGTCTCTGGTGGCTCTGCGGGGTCTCTGGTGGCTGTGTGGGGTTTCTGGTGGCTGGGGGGGTCTCTGGTGACTGTGCGGTGTCTCTGGTGGCTGTGCGGGGTCTCTGGTGGCCAAATGGGGTCTCTGGTGGATGTGTGGGATCTCTGGTTGCTATACTGGGTCTCTGGTGGCTGTGTGGGGTCTCTGGTGGCTGTGCTAGGTCTCTGGTGGCTGGGGGTGTCTCTGGTGGCTGGGTGGGTCTCTGGTGGCTGGGGGGTCTCTGGTGGCTGGGGGGGGGGTCTCTGGTGGCTGGGGGGGTCTCTGGTTGCCATACTGGGTCTATGGTGGCTGTGTGGGGTCTCTGGTGGCTGTGCAGAGTCTCTGGTGGCTCTGTGGGGTCTCTGGTGGCTCTGCGGGGTCTCTGGTGGCTCTGCGGGGTCTCTGGTAGCTCTGCGGGGTCTCTGGTGGCTGTGTGGGGTCTCTGGTGGCTCTTCGGGGTCTCTGGTGGATGTGTGGGATCTCTGGTTGCCATACTGGGTCTCAGGTGGCTGTGTGGGGTCTCTGGTGGCTGTGTGGGGTCTCTGGTGGCTGTGCGGGGTCTCTGGCAGCTCTGCGGGGTCTCTGGCGGCTCTGTGGGGTCTCTGGCTGCTCTGTGGGGTCTCTGGTAGCTGTGCAGGGTCTCTGGTGGCTCTGTTGCGTCTCTGGTGGCTGGGGGGGTCTCTGGTGGCTGGGGGGTCTCTGGTGGCTGGGGGGGTCTCTGGTTGCCATACTGGGTCTATGGTGGCTGTGGGGGGTCTCTGGTGGCTGTGCAGAGTCTCTGGTGGCTCTGTGGGGTCTCTGGTGGCTCTGCGGGGTCTCTGGTGGCTGTGTGGGGTCTTTGGTGGCTGTGTGGGGTCTCTGGTGGCTCTGCTGAGTCTCTGGTGGATGTGTGGGATCTCTGGTTGCCATACTGGGTCTCTGGTGGCTGTGTAGGGTCTCTGGTGGCTGTGTGGGGTCTCTGGTGGCTGTGCGGGGTCTCTGGCAGCTCTGCGGGGTCTCTGGCGGCTCTGCGGGGTCTCTGGTAGCTGTGCAGGGTCTCTGGTGGCTCTTTTGCGTCTCTGGTAGCTGTGGGGGGTCTCTGGTGGCTGTGGGGGGTCTCTGGTGGCTCTGCGGGGTCCAAGCATGAATGAACCCTGGGGTCACATCCTTAGGTCTTAGGAGGGGGGTGTCACGTCCTGAGCTCTGAGGGGTTCATGCTGGAACTTGCAGTCCTTCACTTTTGGCAGGATCCCAGAATTAACCCCTGACATCTAAGGATGTGACCCCCAAGAGGGAAGGACTACAAGTCCCGGCATGAACCTCTGAGATCAAAGGATGTAACCCCTTAGCTCTCAGGGGTTCATGCTGAAACCTGTAGTCCTTCACTTTTTGAGGGGGGCACATCCTCAGCTCTGAGGGACTCATGCTGGGACTTGTAGTCCTTCACTTTTGGGGGGTCACATCCCCCAAAAGTGAAGGGCTACAAGTTCTAGCAATAATCCCTTCTGTTTGTATGGGTGTCTGGCTCTGCAGTGACTGTGCTCTGCTCCCTCATGATGACACTGCATATGCCTGGCCTCATTTTACAGTTTAGTTCCCTTCTTCCCTCAGAGCATGCTGGAGGCCCGGAGAAGATAGAGGAGGTGGGTGAACCATGGAGAGCACTAGGCGTGGAGGAGAAGGAAGTTAAATCCTCCTATGCTTTGCATGCTGGGGCCAACTTGGGCTTCCTCTGCATTAGGGTGGGGAGTCGCAGACGTGATGTAACTGGTTGCTAGACACCAGGCGGCTCTAGCAACTAGTGGCCAATAGAGCCACAGCCAGCGGTGGCGGGGGAGCCAGCGGTACCGCCTTGTTCCTAAACTAAAGTGTCTCTCAGGCTAGTCTATCTGCGCCTCTGCGATGGCCAAGTCCGCCCCGGTTCCCTGCATTCCTCGGCAAGCTGACGGCTCACTAGTGTCTCTTCTGCCAGGGGGGGGGGGGGGGGCGCACTCTGCCAACCCTGTAAAATGCTGCCTGAGGCAAACGCCCCTGCAGCTGTGCATAGTAACCAATCAACTTCTAACTTCAGCTTGTTCAATTACATTTTGACAGTAAAACCTAAAAGCTGATTGGTTAATATGCAGAGCTTCACCAGATTCTGTGTGCACCACTTTTAGTAAATAACCCCAAATCTTTTTTTTTCAATGTACTTTATTTGTGTTGCAAAGCAGCACTTTCGCTTTTCTCTCCTAGGCAAAATGTTCTCCCCATCCCCCACGCATGTGCAGATCTGCCACAGGGTGCAGGTACCGAGAGAGCCTCGTGGCCCATCAGGTTCCCTGGTCATCCACATAAGCACAGGGTTTCCCACCTATGTGCAAAGACTGGCAACAGGGAAGCCCAAAACCTTCCCTGCCTTTTCATATACGCGGAAACCACCTTGTGCATGCGCAGATGCGCCAGTGGGCTCTACCGGGATCTGAAGGCCAGGCAGGTCCCCATGGGTACATCTGCCCATGCACAAGAATGGCTGCACTAAAGGGAAGGGGCAGAGCCTTTCTAGAGCAGACTAAGGCTGGGTTCACATATATGCGAATTGGATGCAGATTTCCTCGCATCCAATTCATATAACAGGCGAGTGTAACTGGCTCTCAATAAAGCCAGTTCACACAGGTCCGGGGCAGCCGCGGTCCTGATTGCAGAAGGATCCTGCACAGCGGCGGCCCATCTATATGGGGCGCAGGGGTTCCGCCCCCCTAATCCATGCGCCAGGACCCTAATTTACATGCAGGGTGCCAGACGCATGGATTCCAATGTGAGTTTTTATTTTTTAGAAGCACATTATTAGAGCCTGAGGCTCTAATTGGCTTCAAAAAAAGGGTGGGTTTGGGGCACAGATCACTGCGCCCCGAGCCCACCCACCTGTGTGACAATAGCGAATTCATGAAAAAGAAATAAATTAGTAAATAGAATATGATAAATTATATTTCCATTCTGTGCTCATAAATCATATTGACATGTGCAATATAAAGTCCATAATCCACCACCAAAATTCTTGAATCAAGTGAGAGTGAAGTAATCCTGTTTCTGTGAAAAGTATAGTGCTGTCTTCCGCCGATTAATGGGCAAACATCCTACTCACCAAACCGACATGACACCCATTACAGGTAGTCAAAAATGCATGGATGGCAAAGAGATGTATTCTCCAATGGAAAAACGGCCACCAGAAAAGAAAGATCTGCCAATGAAGGTTTAATCATATATCAAAGAACTCCTCATGGTGTAGCTTGTAACTATTTATTAATCAAAACAAAGTATCCACTTAAGTTAGGTATACTTTCAAAAGCCTGTGGAACCGAGCAGGCACACCGATCGCATTCCACCTGCTTTCCAATCGAATAGCGTAAGTGATGTGTTATGCACTAGACGACCCAACGCGTTTCGTCAGCAATGTCTGACATCATCAGGGGTCATGTGATCGGACCAGTCACTTCCTCCGCATATTACAGTATCTCATAAAAGTGAGTAGACCCTTTACACTTTTGTAAATATTTTATTATATCTTTTCATGTGACAACACTGAAGAAATGACACTTTGCTACAATGTAAAGTAGTGAGTGTACAGCTTGTATAACAGTGTAAATTTGCTGTCCCCTCAAATTAATTCAACACACAGCCCTTAATTTCTAAACCGCTGGCAACAAAAGTGAGTACATCCCTAAGTGAAAATGTCCAAATTGGGCCCAATTAGCCATTTTCCCTCCCCGGTGTCATGTGACTCGTTAGTGTTACAAGGTCTCAGGTGTGAATGGGGAGCAGGTGTGTTAAATTTGGTGTTATCGCTCTCACTCTCTCATACTTGTCACTGGAAGTTCAACATGGCACCTCATGGCAAAGAGCTCTCTGAGGATCTGAAAAAAAGAATTGTTGCTCTACATAAAGATGGCCTAGGCTATAAGAAGATTGCCAAGACCATGAAACTGATCTGCAGCACGGTGGCCAAGACCATACAGCAGTTTAATAGGACAGATTCCACTCAGAACAGGCCTTGTCATGATCCACCAAAGGGAATGAGGGCACGTGCTCAGCGTCATATACAGAGTTAGTCTTTGGGAAATAGATGTATGAGTGCTGCCAGCATTGCTGCAGAGGTTGAAGGGGTGGGGGGGTCAGCCTGTCAGTGCTCAGACCATACGCCCCACACTGCATCAAATTGGCCTGCATGTGCTGTGTACACAATGGTGACTTGCTACACATGATGTGGAAATGTCCAAAACTCTTCCGTTACTGGCAGTAGGTTTTGTCCACAATATCCCAGGCATATCAGACCCCAGTTCCACAAGACCAAGTTATTTGTCTGCTTGGTGCCTTGGAGATACCCTCACTCTCACCAAATGGACATACGGCAATTCTACGGCTACTATATATGGCACGCAAAGCCATAGCGAGGCTCTGGATAACTCTGAGGTGTGCCAACGGGTAAGGGATGGGTCGAACTGGTAAATAATATGCTAATACGAGAAAAGATCACTTATCAACACAGAAGGGTCCTTAAAAAATTTTACTCAATGTGGCAGCCGTGGTTGGATACACCGGGACTAGTTCCAACCCAGTTGGTCAAAGACAGGCTATTACAATTGTAAGTTGGCAAATTAAAAGACAGAGTCAGAAAGTGGATAATAATGTCGAATAATTTCTTTAAACATTTAACAGTGATGGAACCCTGGTGAAGCCCAAAAGCAAATACAGTAGGCATTGAGGATATTGTTCTATCCTCGTCCTATGTGCCTTGTAATGGAGGTTATGTTTGTTCTCCCTCTTACCGATCTATAGTTACAAGTCCAATGTTTTACAATAGTTCCCTTACAACAAAAGACACAGTCTAAGTGCAATGGTAAATGTCGTTGTCAAGTTATGCAGCACCATCGAGATCAATAATAAAATATTTGTACAGTGAGTTGATTTTATACGACTGTTTATACCTTGAAGCTGTATGATAATGATAACAATAATGATCATAATGTCTACTGTACCTGATTATAATGCTGCAATTGTCCTGTGCCTGTCTGTGCTTATATCTGTTTTTGCACAATAAACTTTTACTTGATTTAAAAAAAATTGGTCTGCATGGCTGTCATCCCAGAAGGAAGCCTCTTCTAAAGATGACGCACAAGAAAGCCCGCAAACAGTTTGCTGAAGACAAGCAGACTAAGGACATGGATTACTGGAACCATGTCCTGTGGTCTGTTGAGACCTAGATAAAAAATTTTGGTTCAGATGGTGACAAGCGTGTGTGGCGGCAACCAGGTGAGGAGTACAAAGACAAGTGTGTCTTGTCTACAGTCAAACATGGTGGTGGGAGAGTCATGGTCTGGGGTTGGATTGAGTGCTGCCGGCACTGGGGAGCTACAGATCATTGAGAGAACCATGAATGCCAACATGTACTGTGACATACTGAAGCAGAGTATGATCTCCTCCCTTCAGAGACTGGGCCGCAGGGCAGTATTCCAACATAACGACTCCAAACACACCTCCAAGATGACCACTGCCTTTCTAAAGAAGCTGAGGGTGATGGACTGGCCAAGCATATCTCCAGACTAAACCCTATTCAGCATCTCTGGGGCATCCTCAAACGGAACGTTGAGGTGCGAAACATCCACCAGCTCCGTGATGTCCTCATGGAGGAGTGGAAGAGGACTCCAGTGGCAATCTGTGAAGCTCTGGTGAACTCCATGCCCAAGAGGGTTAAGGCAGTGCTGGAAAATAATGGTGGCCACACAAAATATTGACACTTTGGGCCCAATTTGGACATTTTCACTTAGGGGTGTACTCACTTTTGTTGCCAGTGGTTTAGACATTAATGGCTGTGTGTCGAGTTATTTTGAGGGGACAGCAAATTTACACTGTTATACAAGCTGTACACTCACTACTTTACATTGTAGCAAAGTGTCATTTCTTCAGTGTTGTCACATGAAAAGATTATAAATAATGAATTATTATGAATAAAATATTTACAAAAATGTGAGGGGTGTACTCACTTTTGTGAGATACTGTATATACAGCCACCAATAAATTGGATATCCAATCCACTCCAATCCTCGGATATGGCTCAATGGCCACATAGAAATTATAATATGATACCTCAAATAGCTAATAAGCTTAAATTGTATGATGTTATTTATTAAGTCTAATTATAAAAAACAAACTTTAAATCTATAATAATAATAATTTATATATACAGTGGGGACAGAAAGTATTCAGACCCCCTTAAATTTTTCACTCTTTGTTATATTGCAGCCATTTGCTAAAATCATTTAAGTTCATTTTTTCCTCATTAATGTACACACAGCACCCCATATTGACAGAAAAACACAGAATTGTTGACATTTTTGCAGATTTATTAAAAAAGAAAAACTGAAATATCACACGGTCCTAAGTATTCAGACCCTTTGCTCAGTATTTAGTAGAAGCCCCCTTTTGATCTAATACAGACATGAGTCTTTTTAGAAAGATACAACAAGTTTTTCACACCTGGATTTGGGGATCCTCTGCCATTCCTCCTTGCAGATCCTCTCCAGTTCTGTCAGGTTGGATGGTAAACGTTGATGGACAGCCATTTTTAGGTCTCTCCAGAGATGCTCAATTGGGTTTAAGTCAGGGCTCTGGCTGGGCCATTCAAGAACAGTCACAGAGTTGTTATGAAGCCACTCCTTTGTTATTTTAGCTGTGTGCTTAGGGTCATTGTTTTGTTGGAAGGTAAACCTTCGGCCCAGTCTGAGGTCCTGAGCACTCTGGAGAAGGTTTTCGTCCAGGATATCCTTGTACTTGGCCGCATTCATCTTTCCCTCGATTACAACCAGTCGTCCTGTCCCTGCAGCTGAAAAACACCCCCACAACATGATGCTGCCACCATCATGCTTCACTGTTGGGACTGTATTGGACAGATGATGAGCAGTGCCTGGTTTTCTCCACACATACCGCTTAGAATTAAGGCCAAAAAGTTCTATCTTGGTCTCATCAGACCAGAGAATCTTATTTCTCACCATCTTGGAGTCCTTCAGGTGTATTTTTAGCAAACCCCATGTGGTCTTTCATGTATCTTGCACTGAGGAGAGGCTTCCGTCGGGCCACTCTGCCATAAAGCCCGACTGGTGGAGGGCTGCAGTGATGGTTGACTTTCTACAACTTTCTCCCATCTCCCGACTGCATCTCTGGAGCTCAGCCACAGTGATCTTTGGGTTCTTGGGACGGCCAGCTCTAGGAAGGGTTCTGGTCATCCCAAACGTCTTCCATTTAAGGATTATGGAGGCCACTGTACTCTTAGGAACCTTAAGTGCAGCAGAAATTTTTTGGTAACCTTGGTCAGATCTGTGCCTTGCCACAATTCTGTCTCTGAGCTCTTCAGGCAGTTCCTTTGACCTCATGATTCTAATTTGCTCTGACATGCACTGTGAGCTGTAAGGTCTTATATAGACAGGTGTGTGGCTTTCCTAATCAAGTCCAATCAGTATAATCAAACACAGCTGGACTCAAATGAAGGTGTAGAACCATCTCAAGGATGATCAGAAGAATTGGACAGCACCCGAGTTAAATATATGAGTGTCACAGCAAAGGGTCTGAATACTTAGGACCGTGTGATATTTCAGTTTTTCTTTTTTAATAAATCTGCAAAAATGTCAACAGTTCTGTGTTTTTCTGTCAATATGGGGTGCTGTGTGTACATTAATGAGGAAAAAAATGAACTTAAATGATTTTAGCAAATGGCTGAAATATAACAAAGAGTGAAACATTTAAGGGGGGTCTGAATACTTTCCGTCCCCACTGTATATATATATATAAAATAATAATATTCACTATTGTCTTCCTGCTTCTCCTCCCGGGTCAGGAAGCGGATCCTGAGACCCGATTGGCCGAGTGTAGAAGCGACACTATTGGCTGCCGAGGAGGAGGAGGGAGGAGATGCAGAGGAAGTCACGCCGCCGTGAAGCCGATAAAGGAGGAGGCGCAGATGCATGCTGCCCGGAGGAAGCCTGTGACCTAGATGGGGTAAGTGAGGAGACCCGACGGATGGAGGGGGGAGGTTGGCGGTGGACGGATTTACTGCCCCCCCCCCCCCCCACCAAAAATATACCACCAGCTGCCACTGGTCCTGTGCGAATTCAGGCAAAAATTTGGACCTGAGTCGCACCTGAACCAGTGAACAGTTACACACGGACCCCATGCTGGGAACCGCGGCCAGAGATATGTGAACCTGGCCTAAAAGCAGCAATAAACCCAAAACCAAACATTATATTATATTATTATATTATATAATATTATACAGCAGCTTACCAAGTCTTTGATGTGGTGGCTGCATTCATTTTCTTTTGTAGGCTTTCTTTCTTCTATTTTCACCTGTTTATTCAGCCAGCGAGTCTGTTGCTTTTCAAAAGAACACGCTATCTTCCATATGTATTAGTTTACAAGGATGAGTGAGGGCGCTCCAATATTTGAGGTGTGCTACTGGCCAGGTGAAAACAAGAGAAAAAGCCTAAATAAAGAAAACAAATGCAACCACCGCATCTAATGATAGCTGCAATATAATACATTTTCAGTTTTGAGTTTAATCGACCACTTGAAGCTCTGCTTTAATCAGCCATATAACTCATGTAGCTTGATATTTGCATAATACCATGTTTGACTTCTCCCCATGCTCTGGTCATTTATCGCTGACACCATACAACTCATGGTGTCGCTTGACCATGCCCCCGCCTTTCTAAATCTTCTATATGCAAAGCCTGACTGTACAACGCTTCCTCTGTGCCCAATGCTGTCAAAGCTATAGATATCATAAAGGGAGGAAAGGGGAGGAGGTTTGAGGGACACCTCTATTTTATTTATTTTTTATTCATATAACAATTAGTCCAGTGAAGGTTCACTTACATTCGTTCTGTGTGAATAGGGGCTATTTTCTCTCCAGTTCGAATATTTTTCTTCATATAGGATAAAGTAGATCAGGGAAATACAACACTATGGCCACTAGATGAAGCCAACAATCATAGTACCCATTTACTTCCTATGAACTTCAGCTCCATCTAGTGGCCATGTTGTGGTATTCTCCTGATTCACTTCAACCTGTATGAAGAATAACCTTCAATCTGAAGAGCAAATTGCCTAATAGCATTCATATTTCCCCCCCCCCCAGCTTTGTTATAAAGGGGGCAAATATTAGAGATGTTATGGAGGTGAAGTCTATAAGACTTTTACAATGATTGGATGTGGAGTTGAAAGGACAGGTTAGAGGCGAGGATTCAGGGCCGGTCCCAGGCGGGTGCACGGGGTGCAGTGCACCCAGGCGCCAGAGAGGTGGGGGCGCTGAAGCGCCAGAGTGCTCCCCTCCCTCCTCCTCCTCCCCTCCGTGTCCAGAAGTAGCTCTGTCCGCAGCAGCTCACCGCCGCGGAGCGGCCGCGCCGGCGCCGCTGTGCTTTACATTGCTAGAGCCTGTCCCCCCTCCCTCCTCCTCCTGTCAGAGGAGAGCAGCCGCCGGAGATCGGAGCGGCTGGTCTCTGTGTTGAGAGAGACCAGCCGCGCAGTGACTTCGCTGGGGGGAGGGGGGGCGGCCCGTGCCTGCAGCCTGACACAGGTTCTCTCTCTCCTCCGCTGTCTCTCACTCCCGCTCAATCTGTTCTTCACCCGGGCGGCGTGGCTGCACACTGTCCTCTCTAGCTGCTGCCCGGGTGTTAATGTGTCTGTCTGTACTGATAGAGGGAGGTTTGTCCCTGGGGCGGTCTGTACTAATGGGGGGGTTGTCCTGGGGGGGCGGTCTGTACTAATGGGGGGTTGTCCTGGGGGGGGCGGTCTGTACTAATGGGGGGTTGTCCTGGGGGTCTGTACTAATGGAGGGGGAGTTGTCTTGGGGGGGTCTGTACTAATGGAGGGGGGATTTGTCTTGGGGGGGTCTGTACTAATGGAGGGGGGATTTGTCCCGGGGGGTCTGTACTAATGGAGGGATTTGTCCTGGGGGTCTGTACTAATGGAGGGGGGGTTTGTCCTGGGGGGTCTGTACTAATGGAGGGGGGTTGTTCTGGGGGGTCTGTACTAATGGAGGGGGAGTGTTTGTCCGGGGGGTCTGTACTAAGGGAGGGGGGGTCCTGGGGGGGGGTCTGTACTAATGGAGGGGGGTTTGTCCTGGTGGGGGGTCTGTTCTAATGGAGGGGGGTTTGTCCTGGTGGGGGGTCTGTACTAATGGGGGGTTGTCCTGGGGGGGCGGTCTGTACTAATGGGGGTTGTCCTGGGGGGGCGGTCTGTACTAATGGGGGGTTGTCCTGGGGGGGTGGTCTGTACTAATGGGGGGTTGTCCTGGGGGGTCTGAACTAATGGGGGGGTTGTCCTGGGGGGTCTGTACTAATGGGGGGGTTGTCCTGGGGGGTCTGTACTAATGGGGGGGTTGTCCTGGGGGTCTGTACTAATGGGGGGTTGTCCTGGGGGTCTGTACTAATGGAGGGGGAGTTGTCTTGGGGGGGTCTGTACTAATGGAGGGGGGATTTGTCCTGGGGGGTCTGTACTAATGGAGGGATTTGTCCTGCAGGTCTGTACTAATGGAGCGGGGGTTTGTCCTGGGGGGTCTGTACTAATGGAGGGGGGTTGTTCTGGGGGGTCTGTACTAATGGAGGGGGGGTGTTTGTCCGGGGGGTCTGTACTAAGGGAGGGGGGTCCTGGGGGGGGTCTGTACTAATGGAGGGGGGTTTGTACTTGTGGGGGGTCTGTACTAATGGAGGGGGGTTTGTCCTGGTGGGGGGTCTGTACTAATGAAGGGGGGATTTGTCCTGTGGGGGTCTGTACTAATGGAGGGGGGTTTGTCCTGGTGGGGGTTCTGTACTAATGAAGGGGGGATTTGTCCTGTGGGGGTCTGTACTAGTGGAGGGGGGGTTCTCCTGGGGGGTCTGTAGTAATGGAGGGGGTTTGTCCTGGGGGGTCTGTACTAATGGAGGGGGGGGTTTGTCCTGGGGGTCTGTACTAATGGAGGGGGGTTGTCCTGGGGGGGTCTGTACTAATGAAGGGGGGCTTTGTCCTGGGGGGATCTGTACTAATGGAGGGGGGTTGTCCTGGTGGGGGTCTACTAATGGAGGGGGGGTGGTTTGTCCTGGGGGGTCTATACTGATGAAGGGGGTTCTGTACTGAGAGAGGGGTTTATACTTAGTGGGGGTCTATACTTAGTGGAGGGAGGTCTGTACTGAGGGGCGACTAAAGTTGGTGGAAGGAGGGTGACACCATGTTGTACCGCACCTGGTGACACCAACCCTAGTGACGTCACTGCAGCTGCGGGTTCTTCTTTCGCCCCTTCCCCTCCCTCTCCCTCTCCTCTGCACGTGCACTGCTATACTAGTGAGCGTCGCTGGCCAGCACAGCCTCCCACTATGTTTCTTCCCCCGCCTTCATATCAGCCAGGGAAAAATAGAATAGAAAAAGGAGAAGAGGATTGTGGGACATGTAGTCCCGAGGACTGGCAGCCCCACTGTAACACGGAAACTGCAGTCCACACAGCAGGCTCAGCTGAATGGGAGAGAGAGAGATACAGGAGCCTGGGAAAGCTTTCAGGGAAGTGCACCCAGGACTCCAGAGGGAGAGGACAGTGCTCAGGGAACACCATCAGAGAGGAAACCCCACTGCCCTGCGCCACCAGAGGGAAAGACACACAGCCTGGTGCCATCCCTGGCGGAGAAAGGAATGGAGTCATTGCCAGAATACAGATCTGGGTGCTACCCAGCGGAATCACCACGGGCAATTCAGAGTGAGCTGACTCCTGATCAGAGGAACCATCGCTGGGTCAGGTGAGAGGGCCAATCGGCCATTATCTACTAATGTCCATAGGAACTGCAGTCTCTGACCATCTCTTGTATCATGTCTGCAGTCTCTGACCATCTCCTGTATCATGTCTGCAGTCTCTGATCATCTCCTGTACTATGTCTGCAGTCTCTGACCATCTCCTGTATTATATCTGCAGTCTCTGACCTTCTCCTGTATTATGTCTGCAGTCTCTGATCATCTCCTGTACTATGTCTGCAGTCTCTGACCTTCTCTTGTATCATATCTGCAGTCTCTGACCATCTCCTGTATCATGTCTGCAGTCTCTGATCATCTCCTGTACTATGTCTGCAGTCTCTGACCATCTCCTGTATTATATCTGCAGTCTCTGACCTTCTCCTGTACTATGTCTGCAGTCTCTGATCATTTCCTGTACCATGTCTGCAGTCTTTGACCATCTCCTGTACTATGTCTGCAGTCTCTGACTGTCTCTTGTATCATGTCTACAGTCTCTGACCATGTCCTCTACTATGTCTGCAGTCTCTGATCATCTTCTGTACCATGTCTGCAGTCTCTGATCATCTCCTGTACTATGTCTGCAGTCTCTGATCATCTCCTGTACTATGTCTACAGTCTCTGATCATCTCCTGTACCATGTCTGCAGTCTCTGATCATCTCCTGTACTATGTCTGCAGTCTCTGATCATCTCCTGTACCATGTCTGCAGTCTCTGATCATCTCCTGTACTATGTCTGCAGTCTCTGATCATCTCCTGTATTATGTCTGCAGTCTCTGATCATCTCCTGTAATATGTCTGCAGTCTCTTCTGACCATATCCTGTACTATGTCTGCAGTCTCTGACCATCTGCTGTACTATGTCTGCAGTCTCTGATCATCTCCTGTACCATGTCTGCAGTCTCTGACCATCTCTTGTACTATGTCTGCAGTCTCTGACCATCTCTTGTACTATGTCTGCAGTCTCTGACCATCTCTTGTACTATGTCTGCAGTCTCTGACCATCTCTTGTACTATGTCTGCAGTCTCTGACCATCTCTTGTACTATGTCTGCAGTCTCTGACCATGTCCTCTACTATGTCTGCAGTCTCTGATCATCTTCTGTACCATGTCTGCAGTCTCTGATCATCTCCTGTACTATGTCTGCAGTCTCTGATCATCTCCTGTACTATGTCTACAGTCTCTGATCATCTCCTGTACCATGTCTGCAGTCTCTGATCATCTCCTGTACTATGTCTGCAGTCTCTGATCATCTCCTGTACCATGTCTGCAGTCTCTGATCATCTCCTGTACTATGTCTGCAGTCTCTGATCATCTCCTGTATTATGTCTGCAGTCTCTGATCATCTCCTGTAATATGTCTGCAGTCTCTTCTGACCATATCCTGTACTATGTCTGCAGTCTCTGACCATCTGCTGTACTATGTCTGCAGTCTCTGATCATCTCCTGTACCATGTCTGCAGTCTCTGACCATCTCTTGTACTATGTCTGCAGTCTCTGACCATCTCTTGTACTATGTCTGCAGTCTCTGACCATCTCTTGTACTATGTCTGCAGTCTCTGACCATCTCTTGTACTATGTCTGCAGTCTCTGACCATCTCTTGTACTATGTCTGCAGTCTCTGACCATCTCTTGTACTATGTCTGCAGTCTCTGTCCAGCTCTTGTACCATGTCTGCAGTCTCTGTCCAGCTCTTGTATCATGTCTGCAGTCTTTGACCGTAACCTGTATTATGTCTGGGGACTCTTTCTAACAGAAGCCCTCTCTGTGTGCATCAGAGAGGTTCCCCTCCAGGTCTCATTAGTGTTCTCTCTTCCTTTATTTTCTGTATTGTTATGAGATCATGGGAGGATTTCAGGGTAACAAAGACTTCTTAGGGAAGCAGCTCTGTATTTGAGTCGTTGCCATAGAATCATTTGTAAAGGGGTGGAGTTGGTAAGATGACCACGCCCATGTGGGGGTGCCAGAAATATTTCTGCAATATTCGGCGCCGGTGACCCTAGGATCGGCCCTGCGAGGATTGCACCTTGTACCCTGGCGGGGGGGGGGGGGGGGGGGACGGACGGATTGATAGTGACATTATTGATCTTGATGGAAAAGTCATGGAGCGGGGCACAGATGGGGGGTAATTTTATCAACTCGGTTCAAGGAAGTAGCGCGATATCCATGCTGATATGTGATGCTTGGTGATCCTACCAGTAACACACTTCCTGTCCTAGGGTGACAACGCTCACTCGCTGTTCTGTATCCATGGAGACAATGTGTTGACACCCTAAGACGGGTAGAATGTTAGGACTACAGAACACACACCCTCCTCCTCTTTATAACATGGGGGGGGGGGGAGTGTTCTGTAGTCCACAGTGAGAACTGGGAACATTTCCATTACACTTTTTTAGGTTTGTAATCAAATAGATAAGGTGCAAAGTATGTAGATGGGTTGGGCTAAGGTAACAAAATAACAAGCACTGGAAAACAATGTTTACAGAGGTTACAATGTATTGAGAATTTGTTACATTTTAGGACCCTGGAAAAAATCTATTTCCAAGATATTATCCCAACTAGACATGTGCAATTTTCGACAAATTTTTTTTACCAAAAATATGTAGAAGAATATCGGCCTAAACTGAGGAAGAAATTAAATTTTTTTAAAAAAAATTGGGATATTTATTATAGAAAAAAGTAAAAAATATTGTGGTTTTTTTTTTCAAAATTGTCGCTCTTTTTTTGTTTATAGCGCAAAAAAATAAAAAACGCAGAGGTGATCAAATACCACCAAAAGAAATCTCTATTTATGGGAAAAAAATGATCAAAATTTCATATGGGTACAGTGTTTCATGACTGCGTAATTGTCATTCAAAATGTTACAGCGCTGAAAACTGAAAATTGGTCTGGGCAGGAAGGGGGTGAAAATGCCCGGTATTGAAGTGGTTAAAGACTAAACCTTTTTCTGACACTTGTTGGTTTTAAATTAAAATCGGTATTTTTTGCTAGAAAATTACTTAGAACCCCCAAACATTATATATATATCTATATATCTTTATATATATATCTATATATAGATATATATATCTTTATATATATATCTATATATAGATATATATATCTTTATATATATATCTATATATAGATATATATATCTATATATAGATACATATATATATATATATATATGTATATATATATTTAGCAGAGACCCTAGAGAATAAAGTGGCGGTTGTTGTAATATTTTATGTCACACTGTATTTGCGCAGCGGTCAGCGCGGCCCATGTGACATCGCTGACCAATTAGAATGCTCTGAAACATCCCTCCTGACGAGGTATGTTTTGAACATTCAGCCCAGAGGATTTCTAAGCTCCTGGACTCCTGACGCAGACATACCAGGGCTCAGAATGGGAGGTTGATGCGGTCCAGGTCAGTGGGACGGGACGGGGGGGGGGGGATTTTCCTGTAAAGGTGAACTTACCCTTTAAACAGTATAAAGATGATATAAAAACACTGACAACACACATAACAAGTAATCTGCCTGGTTTACACTTACAAAAGTCAACACAGTAGAGCTGCACAATTCTGGCCAAAATGAGAATCACGATTTTTTTGCTTAGAATAAAAAGATCACGATTCTCCCGACATAAAATCTTTAACATTATACAAAAAAAAACTTCACTGGTTATTTATTTATTTTTTTAATTCATTAAAGTGTAATTTTTTCCCCAACAAATTGCATTTGAACGACTGCGCAAATACAGTGTGACATAAAATATTGCAACAACCACCATTTTATCCTCTAGGGTCTCTACTAATATATATATATAAAATTACTTAGTACCCCCAAACATTTTATATATATATATATATATATATATATATATATATGTATATATATATATATAAAATGTTTGGGGGTTCTAAGTAATTTTCTAGCAAAAAAAAAACTAATGATTTTAACTTAAAACCAACAAATGTCAGAAAAAGGTTTAGTGTTTAAGTGGTTAAACTTCCCTTATTTACACACCAAAGTGTTTTCCTTTGATCTAAAGGACAAATCGTTACAATGTTTATATTTAAGTTCCACTGCTAAAGAATGTTGTGATTCTTGGCAGACTGCTCTGTTTGATATTTACAGACAGTTGTAAAAGTCACTGCGTTTTACAAAACTGTCAGTAAATTTACTGACGGTTGGCAACCCTGCATTGTAGTGATTTACAGAGGAAGGACAAACCAGCGAAATGATCAGGAGCGGCTGGCGCACACACTGGTGGCTCTGTAGACATGAGGAGCCACCGAATTCCGCGGTTATCACACGGGGAGCAGAGCCCCGGCAGGGGAGGGGGAGGGGATCAGACACAGGAGAGACACTCTGGTGCCCCCCCCCCCATAGGCACAATGCCCTGGTGGGCCGCATCCTGTGTCCACCCATTGACATCACTCTGCTCTCAGGGCCAGTTCACACGATAGAAACGCAGTCCGGATTCGTTCCAGATGTTTTTCTGCGTGTGCGTTTTTGATGCGTTCCATCGCTTTTAACCCCCTCTTTTTCCTTAAAGGGGTTGTAAACCCTCATGGTTTTTCACCTGAATGCATTCAGGCGAAAAACCTTCTGTGGTGCTGCGCCCCCCCCCCAGTCCCCAATTTACTTACCTGACCCCGATCTTTCTTTGGCCGGGAACAAGGACACCAGCACTAGCTGAGGGCTCATGTCCTGATTGGATAGATTGATAGCAGCGCAGCCATTGGCTCCCTCTGCTGTCAATCAAATCCAGTGACGCTGCGCCGGGGGAGGCGGGGCCGAGTCCTCCATTCTGTGTGAATGGAGATGCGGGACTCGGGAGCACGCCCTGCACGGTTTTCCACCAAGGAGAGCTCTTCTCCGACGTGGACACCCGATGCGGGGAGGAGCCACCAGCCCCGCTGAGGAACCTAAAAGAGGAGGATCGGGAGCCACTCTGTGCAAAATGAGCTGCACAGAGGAGGTAAGTATGACATGTTCGTTATTTAACCACTTCCGGGACCGCCCACCGTCGTTATACGTCAGTAGTTTGACGAGGGATTTCATTGATATGGCAGCAGCTAGCTCCCCTTCTTCGGCCGGCGATCCGCTTTCAGATAATAGTTGTCTCTACGGCGTATCGACCACGAGATCGATTTTATTTGCGGCGGAAGAGGGGCCCCCCACTCCCGCCGCGCTCTGGTGCCCTCCGCTGCTTACTGGTGCCGTCGGCAGCGGCGGAGGCGATCGGAGCCTTTCCCTAGCCTGACATGGAGACGAGTGAGGGGAAGATGGCCTCCGCCCGTCTCCATGACACAGCAGGGCGGAAGCGACATCAAAACGTCACTTCCGCCCACAGCTCTTAAAGGGTCATTTAAAAAAAAATTTTTTATTGCATTTTAGTGTAAATATGAGATCTGAGGTCTTTTTGACCCCCAGATCTCATATTTAAGAGGTCCTGTGTTGCTTTTTTTCTATTACTAAGGGATGTTTACATTGTTTTTTTATTAAAAGAACAGTGTAAAAATGAAAAAAATAAAAAAAATGAAAAGCTAGCTGATAAAACCCCCTGTATCCCCGTTTTCGTGCGGCGGTCGGCTACAAGATAAAAGTGGTTCCTGTGACGGATTCGCAGCGAGATCACTTTTATCAGTGGTGGGAGAGGGCCCCCCCCTCACGCCGCGATCTGGTGTCCTCTGCCGCTTACCGGAGCCGTCGGCAGCGGCGGAGGTGATCGCGTCTGTCCCCTTGCTGTGCCTTGAGACTAGTGAGGGGAAGATGGCGCCCACTCGTCTCCATGACATTGCAGGGCGGAAGCGACGTCAAAACGTCACTTCCGCCCATACGTCTTAAAGGCACATTTTTTTTCAATGTCATTTTTTTAAATGACTTTTTTTTTTTTTGCATCTTAGTGTAAATATGAGATCTGACATCTTTTTGACCCCGGATCTCATATTTAAGAGGTCTTGTCATGCTTTTTTTCTATTACAAAGGATTTTTACATTCCTTGTAATAGGAATAAAAGTGCCACAATTTTTTTTTTTAAACATTGTAAAAATAAATAAAATCATATAAAATAAATAAGAAAAAAAAATAAAAATTTTTTAAACGCCCCTTCCCAACGAGCTCGCGCGCAGAAGCGAACGCATACGTGAGTAGCGCCCGCATATGAAAACGGTGTTCAAACCACACATGTGAGGTATCTGTGCAAAATGAGCGGCCCCGATCCTCCTCTTCTGGGGTCCGCGACCGGTAGAGCGAGAGCAATAATTCTAGCCCTAGACCTCCTCAGTAACGCAAAACATGCAACCTGTAGAATTTTTTAAGCGTCGCCTATGGAGATTTTTGAGGGTAAAAGTTTGTCGCCATTCCACGAGCGGGCGCAGTTTTGAAGCGTGACATGTTGGGTATCAATTTACTCGGCGTAAACATTATCTTTCACAATATAAAAAAAAAATTGGGCTAACTTTACTGTTGTCTTATTTTTTTATTCAAAAAAGTGAATTCTTTCCAAAAAAAAAAGCGCGCTTGTAAGACCGCTGCGCAAATACGGTGTGAAAAAAAGTATTGCAATGACCGCCATTTCATTCTCTAGGGTGTTAGACAAAAATATATATATAATGTTTGGGGGTTCTAAGTAATTTTCTAGCAAAAAAAGACTGTTTTAAACATGTAAACACCTAAATTCCAAAATGAGGCTGGTCCTTAAGTGGTTAAACGCGCGTCATCGCGCGCAGAAGCGAACGCATACGTGAGTAGCGCCCGCATATGAAAACGGTGTTCGAACCACACATGTGAGGTATCGCCGCGATCGGTAGAGCGAGAGCAATAATTCTAGCCCTAGACCCTCCTCTGTAACTTAAAACATGCAACCTGTAGAATTTTTTAAACGTCGCCTATGGAGATTTTTAAAGGTAGAAGTTTGTCGCCATTCCACGAGTGGGCGCAATTTTGAAGCGTGACATGTTGGGTATCAATTTACTCGGCGTAACATTATCTTTTACAACATAAAAAAAAATTGGGCTAACTTTACCGCAGTCTTATTTTTTAATTAAAAAATGCGCTCGTAAGACCGCTGAGCAAATACGGTGCGAAAGAAAGTATTGCAACGACCGCCATTTTATTCTCTAGGGTGTTAGAAAAAAAAAAATGTATAATGTTTGGGGGTTCTAAGTCATTTTCTAGCAAAAAATAACTGTTTTTAACTAAACAACAAATCTCAGAAAGAGGCTCGGTCCTTAAGTGGTTATAAAAAAAAAAACACACGAGGGTTTACAACCCTTTTAATCTTAAATAAGGACATGTGCGTTCCTGATGCTTTTTACAAAGTTCCTGTACAGTTTATTCGCCTGGCTGCTTCCAGCCTCCCCAGCGCCTGACTTTGTGTCCCCCGCCCCCCCGGTCACGCCCCCCCCGGACGGTCACGCCCCCTTCCACCCCGTCGCTCTCCTCTGTTTCTACCAGGAAGTATGAGAGCGCTCCGGTGACGTCACCAGTGGACGGGACGCGGGTGCTCCGCTGACGTCATGACGTACGGGCGGGAATTGTGAAGCTGAGGCGAGGAGGAGCGGCGGCCCGTGGTGGGGGGGGTGGGTGAGGAGCGGACATGCCTCAGATTCAGGTGGCCGGCATCCCCGTGGAGTTCCCGTTCACCCCGTACAAGTGTCAGGAGGATTATATGAACAAAGTCATCGAGTGTCTGCAGCAGGTGTGCCGCCATTGGTGTTCTGAAGAGCGGGAGGGGGCGGGGTTTAGAGGAGGAGGAGGGGTTCTGTATTTATGGGAGGGGCCTAACGTGGGACAAATAGCCTGCAATGTGAGTGTAGCTATAGAGGAGGGTTCCAGTGTCAGAGGAGGAGCTTGTCATTCACTATAGTGACAGAGGAGGGGCTTGATATTCATTATGGTGATAGGGGAGGGGCTTGGAAGTTAGGGACAAATTTGTACTTGTGGGAGGAGCCTAAAGGGAGACCAATAACATGATTTATGGGTGTAAAGGGGAGGAGCTTGATATTGACTATAGTATAAGGGAGGAGCAAAGAGTGAAAGGGGCATGCACTGTGTATAGAGAAGGGGGAGGAGCCTGCACTGTGTATAGAAGAGGGAGGAGCCTGCACTGTTTATGGAGGAGCCTGGAGTGTGTATAGAAGGGGAGGAGCCTGCACTTTATATATAGAAGGGGAGGAGCCTGCACTGTTTATGGAGGAGGAGCCTGGAGTGTGTATAGAAGGGGAGGAGCCTGCACTGTTTATGGAGGAGCCTGGAGTGTATGGAACGGAAGGAGCCTGCACTGTCTATAGAGAAGGGGAGAAGCCTGGAGTGTGTATAGAAGGGGGAGGAGCCTGCACTGTATATAGAGAAGGGGAGGAGCCTGCACTGTTTATGGAGGAGGAGCCTGGAGTGTGTATAGAAGGGGAGGAGCCTGCACATTATATAGAGAAGGGCAGCAGCCTGCACTGTATATAGAGAAGGGCAGCAGCCTGCACTGTTTATGGAGGAGGAGCCTGGAATGTGTATAGGTGGGGAGGAGCCTGGAGTGTGTATAGAAGGGGAGGAGCCTGGACTGTGTATAGGTGGGGAGGAGCCTGGATCGTGTATAGGTGGGGAGGAGCCTGGACCGTGTATACAGTTGTGCTCATAAGTTTACACACCCTGGCAGAATTTATGATTTCTTGGCCATTTTTCAGTGAATATGAATGATAACACACAAACTTTTCTTTCACTCGTGGTTAGTGTTTGGCTGAAGCCATTTATTATCAATCAACTGTGTTTACTCTTTTTAGATCATAATGACAACAGAAACTACCCAAATGACCCTGATCAAAAGTTTACATACCCTGGTGATTTTGGCCTGATAACAAGCACACAAGTTGACACAAAGGGGTTTGAATGGCTATTAAAGGTAACCATCCTCACCTGTGATCTGTTTGCTTGTAATTAGTGTGTGTGTATAAAAAGGTCAATGAGTTTCTGGACTCCTGACAGACCCTTGCATCTTTCATCCAGTGCTGCACTGATGTTTCTGGATTCTGAGTCATGGGGAAAGCAAAAGAATGGTCAAAGGATCTTTGTGAAAAGGTGGTTGAACTGTATAAAACAGGAAAGGGATATAAAAAGATATCCAAGGAATTGAGAATGCCAATCAGCAGTGTTCAAACTCTAATCAAGAAGTGGAAAATGAGGGGTTCTGTTGAAACCAAACCATGGTCAGGTAGACCAACTAAAATTTTAAGTCACAACTGCCAGGAAAATTGTTCGGGATGCAAAGAAAACCCCAAAAATAACTTCAGGGGAAATACAGGACTCTCTGAAAACATGTGGTGTGGTTGTTTCAAGAGGCACAATAAGGAGGCACTTGAAGAAAGATGGCCTGCATGGTCAAGTCGCCAGAAGAAAGCCATTACTACGCAAATGCCACAAAGTATCCCACTTACAATACGCCAATCAGCACAGAGACAAGCCTCAAACCTTCTGGCACAAAGTAATTTGGAGTGATGAGACCAAAATTGAGCTTTTTGGCCGCAACCATAAAGGCTACATTTGGACAGGAGTCAAGGCCTATGATGACAGGTCCACCATTTCTACTGTGAAACACGGAGGTGGGTCGCTGATGTTTTGGGGATGTGTGAGCTACAAAGGCACAGGAAATTTGGTCAAAATTGATGGCAAGATGAATGAGTTATGTTATCAAAAAATACTGGAGGAACATTTGCATTCATCAGCCAGGAAGCTGAGCATGGGGACGTACTTGGACATTCAAACATGACTGATCCAAAACACAAGGCCAAGTCCATCTGTCATTTGGCTACAGCAGAATAAAGTGAAGGTTCTGGAGTGGCCATCTCAGTCTCCTGACCTCAATATCATTGAGCCATTCTGGGAGGATCTCAAACGTTCAGTTCATGCAAGACAGCCCAAGAATTTACAGGAACTGGAGGCTTTTTGCCAAGAGGAATGGGCAGCTTTGCCATCTGAGAGAATAAAGAGCCTCATCCACAAATACCACAAAATACTTCAAGCTGTTATTGATGTTAAAGGGGAGAACTGGGGTATGTAAACTTTTGATCAGGGTCATTTGGGTAGTTTCTGTTGTCATTATGATTTAAAAATAGTAAACACAGTTGATTTGATAACAAATGGCTTCAGCCAAACACCAACACGAGTGAAAGAAAAGTTTTTGTGTTGTCATTCATATTCTCTGAAAAATGGCCAAGAAATCATAAATTCTGCCAGGGTATGTAAACTTATGAGCACCACTGTAGGTGGAAAAGAGCCTGGACCGTGTATAGATGAGGAGGAGCCTGGACCGTGTATAGAGGGGGAGGAGCCTGGACCGTATAAAGATGGGGAGGAGCCTGGACCGTGTAAAGAAGGGGAGGAGCCTGGACCGTGTATAGAGGGGGAGGAGCCCGGACCGTGTAAGGATGGGGAGAAGCCTGGACCGTGTATAGGTGGGGAGGAGCCTGGACCGTGTATAGGTGGGGAGGAGCCTGGACCGTGTATAGAGGGGGAGGAGCCTGGACCGAGTATAGAGGGGGAGGAGCCTGTACCGTGTTTAGAGAAGGGGAGGGGCCTGTACTGTTTAGGGAGGAGGAGTCTACTATGTATAAAGGGTGAGGAGCCTGTACTGTATATAAGGAGGAGGAGGAGCTTGTGCTGTGTATAGGGGGGGGGGAGTCTGTTCTTTGTATAGAGAAGGGGGGAGCCTGTCCTGTGTATAGGGGGAGGAGGAGGAGCTTGTGCTGTGTATAGAGGAGGAGGAGTCTGTTCTTTGTATAGCTAAGGGGAGGAGCCTGTCCTGTGTATAGGGAGGAGGAGGGGCTTGTGCTGTGTATAGAGGAGGAGGAGCTTGTGCTGTGTATAGAGGGGGAGGAGGAGTCTGTTCTTTGTATAGAGAAGGGGAGGAGCCTGTCCTGTGTATAGGGGGAAGGAGGAGGAGCTTGTGCTGTGTATAGAGGGGGGAGAAGCCTGTACTGTGTATAGAAGAGGATGAGGCTGTACTGTGTATAGGGGAGGAGCTTGTACTGTGTGTAGATAGGGAGGAGCCTATACAGTGTATAGTGGGTCAGAGGGGGAGGAGCATGTATATATAGTAATTCTGGACAGAAGCATGTACTGTATATAGAGTGTCAGGAGAGGAGTTTGTCATGTACAGTAACTCTGGGGAGGAGCCTTTCCTATGTATAGGGCGAGAGGTGTGTGTATAGACTATAAGGGGGTGGAGCCTCTTATGTACAATGCGTCAGCCTATAGGTTTGGATTTGTATCTGTCTAATTTATCAACAAGAGGTTTATCTCACATACGATGGCTTCTTATGTTATAGAACTTTTATATGTATTGGAGCAATGTTTTATTTCTCTCCCCCCTCCCCCCCTCCTCCAGGGTGTGAATGGTGTTTTGGAAAGTCCAACGGGCACAGGAAAAACGCTTTGCCTGCTGTGTGCCACGTTGGCATGGCGTCAGCATTTCAAAGACAATATCACTGCACACAAGATCAAAGAGCGCATGCATGGCGGAGAACTGTTCCCAGACCGCCCGACTGCAGACTGGGGGAGCGGAGAGGCAAACCCGCAGGGCTCAGGTAATGACCGCAGTCTGTCTTTTCTATGGATAGCCAAACCATCCCTCCGAAGAGTGATTATCAGGCCCAGCCCATCTGTATAAGTGAAAGGGGGTGGGTTATAACCTCTTTGATAGGGTGATTTTTTTTTTTTTTTTTTAGGTAAAATGGATAAGAGTTTAGTGTTACTTCCTCTCCCCATGACAACCACACCCCCACTCTATCGTTATATTAATTTTTTTTATTTTCGATTAATATTTATTTCTTTGAGTTAGGCTTATAGGTACAGTGGATATAAAAAGTCTACACACCCCTGTTAAAATGTCAGGTTTCTGTGATGTAAAAAAGGAAACAAAGATAAATCATCTCAGAAGTTTTTCCACCTTTTTAATGTGACCTAATAAACCGTACAACTCAGTTGAACAACAAACTGAAATCTTTTAGGTGGAGGGAAGTAAAAATAAAAAAATAAAAAAATAATATGTTTGCATAAGTGTGCACACCCCTTACACTAATACTTTGTTGAAGCACCTTTTTGATTTTATTACAGCACTCAGTCTTTTTGGGGTATGAGTCTATCAGCATGGCACATCTTGACTTGGCAATATTTGCCCTCTCTTCTTTGCAAAAACACGCCAAATCTGTCAGATTGCGAGGACATCTCCTGGGCACAGCCCTCTTCAGATCACCCCACAGATTTTCAATGGGATTCAGGTCTGGGCTCTGGCTGGGCCATTCCAAAACTTTAATGGTGAAGCCATTCCTTTGTTGATTTGGATGTATACTTTGGGTCATTGTCTTGCTGAAAGATGAAGTTCCTCTTCATGTTTAGCTTTCTAACAGAAGCCTGAAAGTTTTGTGCCAATATTGACTGGTATTTGGAACTGTTCGTAATTCCTTCTACCTTCACTAAAGCCTCGTACACACGGTATGATTGTTGGCAGGGGACTGTCTGTTTACAGACTTTTGTCCCTAAATCTTACCGTTAATACGCTGCTTTTGACAATTGTTGTCCAACTTTCGGTCAACAAATGTTGGATGGCAGGCTAGTAAATTTTCGGCGGACAGCGGTTTGACCTCAGATTCTCGTATGGTCAGTACACAAATCCGTCACACAAAAGTCGAAAGTACAAACACGCGTGCTCGGAATCAATGCTCACCAAACACGAAATTAGAAGAAGGGGCCCAAAGGGTGGCGCTCAAGAAATTCCTCGTAATACGTCACTACGTTCGTGTTTGTGGGACGACAATTGTGTACTGTTAGTGTGCGAGACAAGATCCTGGCACACGCCCCTTTTGACAAGAATCAGACGCTCGGTTGGCCAACAATCGTACCGTGTGTACGAGGCTTTAGGCTCCCGTTCCAGCTGAACAAAAACAGCCCCAAGGCATGATGCTGCCACCACCATGCTTCACGGTGGGTATGGTGTTCTTTTGGTGATGTGCAGTGTTGTTTTTGCTCCAAAAATCTTTTGGAATTATGGCCAAAAAGTTCAACCTTGGTTTCATCAGACCAGAACACATTTTCCTACATGATTTTGGGAGACTTCAGATGTGTTTTTGCTAAATTTAGCCAGGCTTGGATGTTTTTCTTGGTAAGAAAAGGTGTCCGTCTTCCCACTCTACCCCATAGCCCAGACATTTAAAGAATACCGGAGATTGTTGTCACATGTACCACACAGCCAGTACTTTCCAGATATTCCTGTAGCTCCTTTAATGTTGCTGTAGGTCTCTTGGCAGCCTCCCTGACCAGTTTTCTTCTCGCCTTTTCATCAATTTTGGAGGGACGTCCAGTTCTTGGTGATGTCACTGTTGTGCCATATTTTCTCCACTTGATGATGACTGTCTTCACTGTGTTCCATGGTATATCTAATGCCTTGGACATTCTTTTGTACCCTTCTCCTGACTGATACCTTTTAACAATGAGATCCCTCTGATGCTTTGGAAGCTTTCTATGGACCATGGCTTTTGCTGTAGGATGCGACTAAGAAAATGTCAGGAAAGACCTACTAGAACAGCTGAACATTATTTGGGGTTAATCAGAGAAACTTTAAATGATGGTAGGTGTGTGCTGACTCCTATTTAACATGAGTTTGAATGTGATTGCTTAATTCTGAACACAGCTACATCCCCAGTTATAAGAGGGTGTGCACACTTATGCAACCACATTATTTTTGTTTTTTAATTTCTACTTCCCCTTCCTAAAAGATTTCAGTTTGTTTTTTTCAACTGAGTTGTACAGTTTATAGGTCACATTAAAGGTGGAAAAAGTTCTGAAATGATTTATTTTTGTCTCTTCTTTTTTTTTTTTTTACATCACAGAAACCTGACATTTTAACAGGGGTGTGTAGACTTTTTATATCCACTGTATGTATGCTGTATGTATATATAAAATATATATGCAGTATATTGACAGGAAACATTTACATTAGTATGAGGGAAAGGGGGGTGGTTATGACCCCTTTCACACTGGGGCGCTTTTCAGACGTTTTAGCGCTAAAAATAGCGCCTCTCAAGCCACCCCAGTGTGAAAGCCCCGAATGCTCGCACACTGGGGCGGTGCGCTTGCAGGACGGGAAAAAAAAACTCCTACAAGCAGCATCTTTTAGGCGATGCGGGAGCGCTGTATACACAGCTCTTGCAGTTGAAATAAATGGGCAGCTCTGCCGAAGTGCCTGCAAAGCGCTTCGGCAGTGGCGATTTGCGGGCGATTCTAACTCTTTATTCGCCCGCTAGCGTGGGTTAAATGCGCCCGGCTAGCAGCCGAAAAGCGCTGCTATAACAGCGGTAAAGCGCCGCTAACACCACCGCGCCAGTGTGAAAGTAGCCTTATGCCCTGTACACACGGTCGGACATTAATCGGACATTCCGACAACAAAATCCATCAGATTTTTCACGACAGATGTTGGCTCAAACTTGTCTTGCATACACACGGTCGCACAAAGTTGTCGGAAAATCCGATCGTTCTGAGCGTGGTGACGTAAAACGCGAACGTCGGGACTATAAACGGGGCAGTAGCCAATAGCTTCCGTCTCTTAATTTATTCTGAGCATGCGTGGCACTTTGTGCGTCGGATTTGTCTACACACGATCGGAATTTAAAGGATCGGATTTTGTTGAATCGAATATATTTTTTTTAGCATGCTCTCAAACCTTGTGTGTCGGAAATTCCGATGGAAAAAGTCCTATGGAGCCCACACACGATCGGAATTTCCGACAACACAATCCGGTCGGACTTTCTCCGTCGGAAAATCTGACCGTGTGTACAGGGCAATGGTGTTCTCATGTTATTCTATTTGTAATAAAAAAATAGAATTTTAAAACAAGTATAGTTTATTTACTGGATAAGCTGTACTTTTATTTCAGAATAACTTTATATGCAGTGCATTTCACCTTTCCAGTGTAAGAAAATGATTTTCAATATGTAAAACTACTCCACACTGAATTATTTTTTAAAAATTTTTTTTTTTTTCTGAAAATATGCACTTTTTCGTGGGGAAAAAAAAAACCTGGAAATTAAAACTTTTTTTCCCCATGGCTTTAAAAATTTCTGAAAATTTTACATCTTTAACCGCTTCCCGACCAGCGCACGCCAATTTACGCCGGCAGAATGGAACTGGTGGGCAAAAGGGCATACAAGTACATCCCCAAGAAGCGGTGCTGTGAGCGCGCGCCGCGGTCTCCGTGACCGTGGGTCCCGCGAACTCTATGTCTGCCGGGTGCCCACGATTGTGTCACAGAGAGGTAGAACGGGGAGATGCAGATGTAAACGAAGCATTTCCCGGTTCTGCCTTGTGACAGGACAGAGATCACTGCTCTCTGTGATCGGGGAAGTGATCGTTGTCTTGTGTGTCGTAGCCCCTCCCCCCCACAGTTAGAATCACTCCCCAGGACACACTTAACACCTTCACCACCCCCTAGTGGTTAACCCCTTCACTGCCAGTGTCATTTACACAGTAATCAATGCATTTTATAGCACTGATTGCTGTATAAATGATAATGGTCCCAAAATAGTGTCAAAAGTGTCCGATCTGTCCACCATAATGTCCCGATAAAAATCGCAGATCTCCGTCATTACTAAAAAAAAAAAAAAAAACTAATAATATACCGTATATACTCAAGTATAAGTCGTTCCGAGTATAAGTCGAGGCCCTAATTTACCACAAAAAAATGGGAAAAACGTATTGACCCGAGTATAAGACGAGCGTGAGAAATGCACAGCTACTGTAAGAGGAAAAGAGGGTCAACAATGCCCATTTGCAGCCTCACTGTGCCCATTTGCAGCCATAGGTCCCCCGAACTTCAAACTCGGTAGTTAAGGGTTCCTAGATGCCCCCTAGCTGCAGCCAAAATTTGGGGTCTGAACCCAAAGGGTCCCAAAATGACATTGCTGCAGATGGACACAGTTGACCGAATTTTGGGCCCCGTATCTTGGGGCCACTTAGTGCTAAGAACCCCAAATTTGGTGTTCTAACCCAGTGGAACTAGCACCATAAAATATCCAAAGCTGGGGATTTTAGCACCAAGTGGCCCCGAGATACAGGGCCCCAAAAATCGGTTCAGAAAATGTCCAGCACTTTTCTGTAGCAAAGAATGACATTTTCCGAATAGGGTTTGGGGCCCCGTATCTCGGGCCCATTTGGTGCTAGGAACTCCATCTTTGGATATGTTGTGGTACCAGTTCCACTGTGTTTGCACACCAAATTTGGGGTTCCTAGTTCTAAGTGGCCCTGAGATACGGGGCCCCAAAGTCATTCAGAAAATGTCAAGCACTTTTCTGCAGCAGAGAATGACATTTTCCGAACTGATTTTGGGGCCCCGTATCTCAGGGCCACTTAGTGCTAGGAACTTCATCTTTGGATATGTTGTGGTACCAGTTACACTGGGTTTGCACACCAAATTTGGAGTTCCTAGCACCAAGTGGCCCTGAGATACGAGGCCCCAAATTCGGTTCGGAAATTGACATTTTTTTGCTGCAGAAAAGTGCTTGACTTGAGTATAAGTCGAGGGGGGAACTTTCAGCACAAAGAAATGTGCTGAAAAACTCGACTTATACTCGAGTATATACGGTAAATGCCATAAAACTATCCCCTATTTTGTAGACGCTATAAATTTTGCGCTAACTAATCAATATATGTTTATTGCGATATTTTTGGGAAAAAAAAAAAAATGTAGAAAAATACATATCGGCCCCTAAACTGTGGAAAAAAATTGTTTTTTTAATATATTTTTGGGGGATATTTATTATGGCAAAACGTAAAAAATATTGCGTTTTTTTTTTTCAAAATTGTCGCTCTTTTTTGTTTATAGCGCAAAAAATAAAAACCGTAGAGGTGATCAAATACCATCAAAAGAAAGCTCTATTTGTGGGGGGAAAAAAAGCCGTCAATTTTGTTTGGGTACAACGTCGCGTGATTGTCAGTTAAACTGACGCAGTGCCGAATCGCAAAAATTGCTCTGGTCAGAAAGGGGGTAAATCCTTCCAGGGCTGAAGTGGTTAATAACTATCATTTCAAGGGTCATCCAAAAAAAAGTATATTCTAATAAGCAAAGGATACCTCATGGAATATATTCTCTGCATACCCTCTTCTGGGTCTGAAAATGTTATAGATAGGCAACATATATACCCTAATATTAATTAGTGGAAGTACAGACAAAGCTCGTTCTGTGATCCATCTTCTATGGAAAACAGGAGTGCAGTTAGTTTTGCACTCCTGTGATCCGTTTTCAGCAGACAGAAGGCTGAAGTCTACTGTCTGCTGACATCACAGAACCAGTCCAGGCTCGGTCAAGAAGATCATGACACTGGGGTCAGGATCTGCACACATACCTGGACTGGGACCTGGCTCAGGCTCTCAGTGAGCCGCTAAGAGCCTGAGCCGGCTGCTGCCACTCCCTCCACAGCCCAGCGCTCCAGAGAGCAAGGAGGGGGCAGAGCAGACAGCAGTGACTGACAGTCAGCTCTCTGCTCGGGGAGCCGTGAGAACCAAGCGATCTGCGCTGTCACATCGCTCGGTTCTCAGTGTTAGAGGCGCCGGGGGACAGATGCAGCATCAGACCCAAACTGCATCCACCTAGGTAAGTATGAATCTGCAAAAAACAAAAAAACGCCACACTTCTCTTTTAAATTATAACTAATGCAGTAGGGAACAGACACAGAAGGACTGTACTTTTATGGTAACGAGGGGCGTAACATAGGCAGGCTAAATTCTAATCAGGACTCGAAAGAATGCAAACATGTAATCAAAACATGATTGGTGCCATGTGCAATGCTATAGGCAAAGCATACAAGATAGAAAACGGTTATATACAGAATGTACAATTTTATTTTTTCTCCAGATTCTATCCACAGTGCACTGTGCTATATGTTGTAAGTAGAGAAGTGTAACGTGAACCCTGCGGTTCAAATTAAGGTTTGCAGGGGGAGTTCTTTGACAAGATTTACATTTGTAGTTTTTGCAATATTTTGAGTCTGCGTGATTCAAGGACCCATTTAAGACCTATACCTATGCCTCATGCACACGGGTGCTTTGGCCCATAGAGTGTAATAGACTAATTTTTGGTCCCATGGGTGGTACAGGTATAGCTTACAGCCCACTGCCAGCAGGCTGTCAAATTCTATGACAGGCTGCAAGAGGTGGTGGCTGTAGACTGTGGTACGCTCATACATGGCTGAAATGATGTGTTTGGGACAATCAGTCCTATACACAAGCACTGCTTGGAACAGCTTACAGCCACTGCTGTTACTGACCTTGAAAGGCTGCTGGCAGCGGGCTGTACAGTGCATCCGGAAAGTATTCACAGCGCTTCATTTTTTTCCACATTTTGTTATATTACAGCCTTATTCAAAAGAGGAATACCCCAAAATGACAACGTGAAAGAAGTTTGTTTAAAATCTTAGCAAATTTATTAACCACTTCCAATACCGGGCCTATTCCAGCACTCCTCTCCTACATGTAAAAATCATCATTTTTTTTTGGTAGAAAATTACTCACAACCCCCAAACATTATATATGTTTTTTTTTAGCAGAGACCCTGGGGAATAAAATGGAGGTTGTTGCAACTTTTTATGTCACATGGTATTTGCGCAACCTTTTTTTTTTTTTTTTTTAATTATTTTTTTTGGGAGGGGGGGGGGACTGTTTCATGAATTTAAAAAATACAAAAACAGTAAAGTTAGCCAATTTTTTTTTTTTTTTTTTTGTGTTATGTGAAAGATGATGTTATGCCAAGTAAAGGAGGTCTACAGACAATTCCTTGAACTTCATGGCTTGGTTTGTGCTCTGACATGCACTGTTAACTGTGGGACCTTATATAGACAGGTGTGTGCCTTTCCAAATCATGTCCAATCAACTGAATTTACCACAGGTGGACTCCAATCAAGTTGTAGAAATATCTCAAGGATGATCAGTGGAAACAGGAGACAGCTGAGCTCAATTTTAAATGTCATGGCAAAGGCTGTGAATACTTATGTACATGGGATTTTTCCATTTCTTCTTTTTAACCACTTGACATCCGGAGGCCGTCATATGACGGCCTCCACTTTCAGGGCTTATATCTGAATGATGTCTGAGGCTACAGACATCATTCAGATACCGGCATTTTCAGCCGGCGATTCCGTACAC